>CM035134.1:142586940-143328509 GCA_020205605.1 Panax ginseng | reverse complement strand
ACTTTAGCTCAACTCCAAACATTCTCAGTTCAACAAGGAAGTTCCATGAACACTAAACTCACCAAATCCATCCACATTCCCCCCGCTTCGCTTCAAGCCATCCCTTACCTAATCCTTATAGTTTTAGTCCCTCTTTACGACACTTTCTTTGTCCCTTTTGCCAGAAAAATCACAGGCCACGAATCCGGTATCACCCCTTTAAGCCGCATAGGGTTAGGTCTTTTTGTGGCAACTTTTTCAATGGTAGCAGCTGCTATAATGGAACAGAAAAGAAGGGTTTCAGCTGTAAAACATAATGAAATATTATCCATCTTTTGGATTACACCCCAGTATTTGATTTTCGGATTATCAGAAATGTTCACAGCTATAGGGTTGATTGAGTTCTTTTACAAACAAAACATAAAAGGGATGGAATCTTTTTTAACAGCCATGACCTATTGTTCATACTCATTTGGCTTTTATCTAAGTTCAGTGCTTGTTTCTTTGGTGAATAAGTTCACTTCTAGTTCTTCGAACCGCGGTTGGATGGGTGAGAATGATCTGAATAAAGATAGGTTGGATCTCTTTTACTGGTTGCTAGCAGGATTGAGCTTCATCAACTTTGTGAATTATCTCTTTTGGGCGAGATGGTATTCTAAGAGTACTCCATATGTACCAGAAGGTACTATAGTATAGCTTGAATGAGATTAGCTATATGTGTATATGAGTGCAAGTGAATGACTATTTAACTTTCACTATATATATCAAAGTCTTGTACTAAATATAACCGAAAATAATATTAATTCCTTGTGTGTAAATTAAATGCCATACGTACATAATTAATGACACCTTTTAGGTGTTGTAATCTAGTGACATTCTCCTAAGTTCTAAGGCTATATATTGTCGATAAAGCTCAGAAATTATTATATAAATATGAATGTTCTCGGATTCAAAGTACAGTTTCTTTATTTTCCTTTAAAAAGCTGGTTATATATATATATATATATATATATATATATATGGGACATGTACTTGCTATAATAAAAATGGACATACACAATCTCTACTATCGTCCATTGCAAGAGCTAGTGGATGAGATTAAAAATGAGTTACTCGTCCGCTACTATTAGCTAGTAGCGAATGTAATCAGTCGTATCTTCGTTCGCTACTAATAGTAAGGGATGATGGATTAATTTCTCATTTCTAATCCTATCCGTTGGATCATGTTTTGTACATAGGCGGAACTAGGGGGGGTCGAGGGAGTCATATGACCCCCAACCCTGGAATCTGAAGCATGTTAATATTAGTTAAATTTGATCTTTGTTATGTGATTGTATTAATTTATTTGTTTTTCATGTCTTTTCACCTATAATAAATTAACAATATTACTATAAGATAAAATAATGTTAAATAAATTTGATAATTAATTAATTAATATTACACTCATTTGTCTTACTAACTTAATCATACATTGGTATCAATTTTTTTGTAAATGAGAATAACTTAATTCATTTTCTTGCTTTGAGTGGCTACTCTCATTGTCTCTAAAAAAGATGACCAGAACCACAATATAAGGTTTTGAATATATAATATTATAATTTATAATTTATCTATAAAAGTAACTAATCAGTTGACTAAAAAATTCAAAGTCTGATTAATAGTCTCATAGTTCGGGGGAAATTAACATATATATATATATATATATATATATATATATATATATATATACACACACATCTAAAGTTATTAGACTCACAACTCATAGGTTTACAATTTTTGGAATAGGATATTGTGAAATATTATAATTGGACAAAATAAATTTGAAAGAAGCACTGCAAGAGTCAATAAATAATTTTTTTTTATTGATGTATTTTGACCTCCTCTAAAAATATTTTGGTTCCGCCACTGATTTTGTATGATAATGTATATCATTTTTTATCCATAGCAAGTATCTACTATGAATCATTACCCTATATATATAATATAAATTAATGTTTATGTATTCAAACCACATTTTTTTCTTTCAAATTTTGCCTAAAAAAAACTTCCTACATATCTTATTCAATTAAAGGGGAAGGAGAAGGATTGCAGCATATTGCAGGTGATGAGACTTGAATCACACTATCTTGTGTACGTGGAACGAAAAGGGACCGGGCCTAACTAAACTCTCACAACCCTATTTACATTTGGCACTTCAAGCTTTATTCATGTAGGGGAAAGATAAAACAGCAACTGAAATGATTTATATATATATATAAAGTGAGTCATAGCAAAATGCACTTGCTATCATAGTAGCAAGCACATCTCTAGACATTTACAGAAGAATAGGAAGATCCAAATTTAAAGAAAAAAATATTGTCCACTACAATTAATATCAAAAAAAAAATTAAAAATTGAACTGTTCATTTCTCTTATAAATATCCAAAAATAAATTTGTTCGAATAGTATCATAACAAACATTTATTATAAATTATTCCCGTATATAATCGAGGGAAAGAAGGCTTATAAAATATATAGAGGGAATGATAGTTTAACTGTTTAAGCACTAAAGGATGCCCTTTTGAAGGGTCCCCAAGGACTTTGTATTGTTCCTAGCTAGCTAGTTAGGATCCAAGAGAAGTTTAGATGTAAATAAAAATCCATTGCAAGATCCATTAAGTTCTTCTTGTTTCCGGAAAATTCCTCTACGTATTTACTATATATATATATAAGTACATGCAAGTGTCATTGGTTGATGATGGAACTAGATGACCTATATAGTTAATTATCACATTCTTTTAGACTACAACTAAAAGTAAAAAGGGAAGATGTAACATGCTCTAGTACGTAGTGGTTTGCTTAATGGCTAGCTACACCATGCATGCCTATTGCTTTTTAGTTACTTCAAAGAGGGGCCCGGCCGTAGTCCTACCATTGTAGAGCTATATATAAGTATATCAAATCCACACACACACACACACACACATATATATATATATATATATATATATATATATATATATATAAGACCATAAAATTCATCGAAAATGATTTCAAAAAATTCTTTCCATATGCACCATGATGGTTCGTATAGGAGAATTTTAAAAAATTACTAAAATTTTCCGTATGTATCAAAATGGATGTGTACGGGAACTTTTCATGCGCACAACGATAATTTTCTTTTCTAAAATTCTCTTAGTTAAATTTGAGAATAAACGGTACATGATCATAAATTAATCACTACAAAATTTGGAGTTATTTCTGTCGATTATGAATTACTCTCTCTATATATATTGTGATTTGATGCACGTTCTTGGAACATAATTAAGGCCCCCATGTATAAAGTCGAGAAATTTTTTGTGTGTGAGATAAGAGAGATGTGATATCCATTAGGAAATCTAGCAAAAGAGAGATTCAATGATACTTTTATACAAAGAAAAACAAGGTGTCTCAAACATGTCCTTGTTTTGGGAATAGGCATTGCTTCCTCCTAAAATGGCCCTCCAAGATTCGTATACTCCAAACACCACTGGATCAATATGTTGCCTAAAAGACTAGCATGAATCATCATGCATGGCCCCAAAATGCACAATGCTTGCTTTTTTCTTGGCATAAAGCGACCCCTCAACAAATCCCTTTATATATTGTCATGGTTTTGATTATAAGAAACTTGAACCCACTAGTACCATCTACAGGATGTATTTTGATGATATATATATATATATATATATATATATATATATATATATATATATATATATATATATAGTCATGGATTTGATTATAAGAAACTTGAAGCCACTAGTAATATCAAGAGGATGTATTTTGGATTCATATATATAATATTTGTAGGGAAGTACTATTTTCATATGTGTTTTTGAAATGGTCTTTCTCACATGAATGTGATACCCACTATATACTAATGTGAGAGAGAATCATGTGAAAATATCAATTAAAAATAATCTAAGACATGTTTTAGTCAAATTTGACTAAGACTATTTAACAAAATGACTCGTGTATATATAATCCAAAAATAAAAAACTTAAACCCTATAGGATAAGGTTTAAATATAAATAACTACCATAAACTATTAAATTTTTTCCACTTCGGTGATCAAGCTTTCAATTTTTTAATTCAATTAGGTCATTAAACTATCAATTTTTTTTTACTTTCGTTCAATTAAATCTACCATTTCATACATTGATGGTGTGGCCCCGCTGATTAGGCTAATCAATGTCTACATGTAATTAAAAATTATGCTTAAATATAAATTACTATCCTCAACTATTGACTTTTTTTCACTTTGGTGATCGATCTTTCAATTTTATCAATCGGGTAATTAAACTTATATATATATATATATGGGAATCCATTCATGGTAACCGGTTGCCATGGGAACTGTGCAACAACCCCTTTTTGGACCGTTGATAAATTGATTTGAAGGCTGAGATTAGATTTTAAATTTGATAAGTTTCAAGACAAAGTTGTCAGGCCTAATTATATACTTGTACTGGCTTCTATTTTAATAAGAAAGGCCCACGTAAAAATATATTGTCAGTATAGTTATAAAAAATGAATATTTATTATTAAAATAATCTAGTAGACAATGATTGGTCCTATTACTTTACCTATTTTTTTTTCATTTCTCCATTATATGTCATCACTCAAATGAATATTTAATTTTAAATGTTCTACGGCAGAGTAAATTGTAACTTATCTTTTTTTTTTTTTTTTTTTTTTCCTCCATTATATGTCATCACTCAAAGAAATTAAAAGGAATAAAAAATAAATTGAACTCAAACCAACCAAGTCATTACGGTTGGGAAATAAATAAAAAAAAATTTATCAGATCCAATTATTCATTTCGCTAAATAGATTCGAACTCCGACCTCAAGCACCAATCCTCATTATATAACCACCCGAGCACCACTAATGCCTAGCCGCTTAATTTCAACCAAGGATATATCTTTATAGTAAAACTTCACCATCCCCCAAAATCTATATATTATTATTAGTAATTTTATTATTAAGCAATAATTATTAGTAATGATTTTATATATTAAGCAATGATTTTATTATTAAGCAATGATTTTATTATTAATAAAATTAGTTCAATTAGTCTAATAAGTAATGATGATAATTTTTCTAGACATTTCGTGAAATTAATTTACTTATCGAATTTATAAAAGTAGTGAAGTATTATTATCAATATTAGAAGTATGATTATATCAATACTAAGATTGCATAACATTAAGAGGAATAAGTACATATTACATGTTCATTTTTATAAAATACAAAAAACATAGCATGATTAATACAATCGACGTCTATTTTTTCGCTCAGAATCCCCTAGCACTCGATAGTGATTTCGCTTTATCGTGGTTTCGCTTCAAAGCCACAAATTGCACATTTTCGATGAGGCTTAGAAAGAATGATTTTCTCGAGTGCAATTCTTGAATCTAGATTATTTTTGCGGCCCTTTGTTTGAGAAATAATAGCGGCAAAAACTTTTCTTCCGCTTCCACCTCTCGTGATCTTCATGGTCATTATCGTATCCCATATCATGATTTGGATCTCCAATCTGTGCAATCAATGTCATCATCTCGCCAGATTCAAGAATATTCTCATCCGGATCATACTGGTCAACCAACTATTTTCCTCGTGCATTCTGGGTTTAAGAACAGTTTTGTAACCTCGGACTAAGCAAGCCGCTTCTTTCGCTAACTCCCGATAATCACTCATCAAATGATTATAAGCGCATTGCTTGATTTTGTTCAAGTCGCCAGATGTGGAGTTAAAGAGTAAGTCTTCACCATTGCTTTTGTTCGCGTCTCTTGTCCAATCGATGAAGGATCATGTCGCTTCGGTATTTGTGAAATACTCTTTGCTATGAAATATCTCAAGATGTGCTCGCATAATTCACCGTGAGTGAGAAAACATTTCGCGCTTACATGTTACCGATTCCAGTTGACGATTGTTGACAACTTCTTTATATCTTCCCCACTTTCGCCAGATTCAGATTATATTAATCGTGCATAAACCTTAGTATCGATCGGTGACACACAACTCACTAAGTTTATGAGCATTGTATTTCATGGAATCGACCAATTGACGTTGGAAACGTCTAAACATCTCTTTTGTGTACACTTGTGCAGCATGAACTTCTAAAGATGAACCGAGTACCATAATCCTTTTACGATGTTTTGTTATGTAGTCAGCCTTCCTCTCCCTGATAAATTGTTTTTCTATAGCCTCTTGACTCTGCAGTACAAAACATAGCATACATGTTGATGCATTAACATACTCATCAAAAAAGGCATTCATGCTCTCGCTTCTTCCAGTGATAGTCATTCCCGCGGTAAAATATCTCTTTGTATATGCTGGAATCCATTTCTGTCGTACATCATACAAACTTCCAAGCCATTCATTGGTATACAATTCATAGGAACTTATCAGAATATGTCAACGCTCTTCAAATTCCTCGATGGACAATGAGTTATACACACAGTTATTAAAATCATTTTTGAACGATGGGTGCTCAGAATAAACATGATGCAATTTTTTAGGAAATTTATTGCTAATATGCCAAGAACACAATAAATGATAACTAGAAGGAAGTACCGTAGCAATAACATTACTCATGGTTCTGTCTTGATCAGTGATGATAGTTGTAGGTGCCTTGTAGTCCATGGCTTCAAGCCATATCTATAATACCCAAACGAAAGTGTCCTCTGTCTCGTCTCTTAACAATGCAAATCCAAATAGTATAGACTGATAATGGTGGTTGACCCCGGCAAATGGAACAAATGGCATGCCATACTTATTTGTCTGGTATGTACTATCAAATGTCACAACATCTCCGAACCGTTGATATATAAACCTTGATCGGGCGTCAACCCACAAAATACAAGTTATGCAGTTGTTTTCACCGGGTTTCACTCGAAAAAAAAATTTGCTGGCACTTCCGGATGCAAGTTTGTTCAAATGATTGACAGCAGCTTGTGCATCATTTTCATCTGCAGAATCACGCCTTAAATCTTGCACCACATTCTCAACATTGGCAGTAGAGAAAGGAACATTTTGCAACCCACCTCCCATTGTGCTCAAAACATTCATTATCTTACTAGGACCAATACCGGAGTTATTTAAAGTGTCAATTAAATTTCTTGCAACAGGAGTAATATTTCTGTGTGTCTCTATCAAATCTACTTTGGTGGGGGTCACTAAGTGATGATTGTGCTCTAATTCAACAAAGAGAAATACGCCCATTGTTTTCTTTTCTTATCAGAGACAACATATATTCTAGCTTTGCACATTGTTCATCCTATGTAGTCTCTCCGTCTAGTTATTTTATTACTACCATCTTCATCATCGTGTAAACTCTTGCCAACAATTGGTGTACCGGCTTTTCTTTACATACATACATCCTAGATCTTATATCATTCAGATTAGCATGTTTATGTCTCAGTTGCAATTTTAATCTCAAATCCATTTTACGAGCATATGATCTATAAAAATTTTCAACCTCTTCAAACTTACAAAATAATTGACCAACGTACGGAATAATTTCAGATTTATTACTTTCAACTTCACTGACAAATTCAGATGTATTATATGACATTTTGAAAAACTTACTTGCGAATAATAGTGAATAAGTTTGCTCGATCAGAACTTCAACTTGATTTTCCGAAGTGAAAGTGGGCAACCAGATGAAACAAATTATGAGTAAGAGGTGAAAAGAGAAATTAATATCCGAGAGAAAATTCTATGGAAGGATAAGAAGATAACTTGAGAAAATAGCAGCTTCCTAGAAGATATTAAAAGGGCAAAAAGACCGGCCGGTACAACTTGTAGCTGTTAATGCTCAAGAAGTCAAACTAATGTACTTTTCCCATATAATCAATGTCAATTTTTTCTATCCCCATAGTGCTTTATTATTATGTTTGACTATTTATTTACCAGACAGTCTTTATAATAATAATAATAATAATGGTAATAAAATAATAAAAAATACATAAGCCGCTACAATATGTAACGGCTTTATACTCAATTCTTAATAATAATAGAATAATAATAATAATAGACTAATTATAATAAAATAATGAGAAAATATAATTTGGGGGGAAATGGAATGTTTTAACATATATCCAAATCCAAGGTAAAATATAACAGCAAACTAACCTTGGTCTAATATATGCCCTAGTCGAGAGATGGCGCCCGCAGACTAATACTTTTCATTTAAACTGTGGAGAAATAACAATCACGTTAGAGGATGTTCACTTTATTTTTGGGTTACCGGTGGTGGGAAAGCCCTTAACGGGTCCCCTTGTTGTCACCAATTTGAATTATTTTAAGGACTGTTTTGGAGATAAATTAGCTGGTGAATATTTTAGTTCAAAAAAGCGCAGTGCAATTTCATTAGTATGGTTGCACGAATATTTTAATAATTGTCCCGAGAATGCAAGTAAAGATGTTGTAGGGTGACACACAAAGGCCTACATGTTGTGGTTGTGTGGGGCAATATTATTCCCGAATAGGAATAGGAATAGTGTGCACCCAAGATATATGTCTTTTATTGCCAACGCTGAAGATTGTGTAACTTACTCTTGGGGCGCGGCAGTGTTAGCATATTTGTACAGATCTTTATATACTACTACTAGGAAAGGAGTTAAATACATTAATGGTTGTGTAACATTGTTACAAATTTGGGCCTATGAGCGTGTAAATATTGGAAGGCCAAACCCTTGGCCACAATCATCCGTATGGTTACCCTGGTAGACGTGAAAATCCCCACCACTATTTGTCATTTTATCGAGTGGAGTTAGACATTAAGTCTATGTGGGATGTGGTTTGGCGGCCTTACATGATGTAGGATGATGATATCAGTGGATTTAATTTTGAAGGTAGGTTGTTGGCATCTGGTGGGGTCCCCTTGATCCACTTTGATATTGTGGAATTTCAGATGCCAGACCGTGTGATAAGACAGTTTGAATTCATGCAAGGCATACCATCACCCGCCAAAAACCATGGTGACCTTAGGAAGGAGAAAAGGTTTAAATTTATTGATGTCGAGGATTGCATGGCCTTGCGAGGGAATACATTTCGATTTGGGAGGCATACATGGATCATCTCGAAGGACAACAATATGAAATTTCTAATTATGTGTCAGTAGATGATTACATGGCCTGGTATAGACAAATTACACGTTGAAAAATTCACCGACCTCGACAGGCAAGGGACCCCGACAGTTGTTATGAGCCTCGGGCCATTTACAACCAACAACACCTTATTAAAATGGTAAGAAATTATATTCTTCTTTAATTAACCATGTATTAGAGCAATTTCATTAATATTACATTTATCCTTCTTTAATTAATCATGTATTAGAGTAAATACTTAATATTACATTTATTCATATTTAGTGTTATTAATATTTGTTTGTGTTCATCTTACATGACAGGTTGAGAGTGCAAAGTCTTTGCTTGATAAATTTTCAGCACTTACTTAGCTGCCTCCCGAGTTGGTTCTGCAAAAACATAATTGGGATTACCAATACAGTCTATACGACTTCGAAGCAAGAGGGGAACAAATACCTCCACAGATGGGTCCCATAATTTTTGCACCACAGTCCAAATTCTCCCAATTCAATGAACGGCTTGGGAAACAAACTGAGGATGTTGTACAAGAGAGCTACATACCCACCACACAAGCACGACAGGAGAGCTCCATTCCCACCTCTCAAGCCTACGAGTCATGTTACATTCCGACCTCCCAAGCCTATGAGGAGTGTTACGTCCCGACCTCCCAAGCCTATGAGGAGTGTTACATTCGAACCACCTCAGATTTTGCGGGACTTTCTAACGTCACAGGAGATTGTTCACTTAAGGTATATATAATGATTGGTTTAATTAAAGCAGGCTTTGCATTATTTATATTCATATTTTTAAATAAAAATGACATGCACAATAATAATAATGTACATTTAGGTCTCAATCAGGTACAAGATGCGGTAGATCACATCTCTTATGGACCAAAAGGGTCCATTACCAAAAAATTGAAAGATTGAAAGGAGACATTTATCAATAAACATATGTTTGGAAATGTGGTGGCCTCGGAAGAGAATTTATATCATTTGTCACATCCACGTGGGTTATATGTTTTAGAACACAATGCATTGCATTCCTTAGGACCTGGTGGATGGATTTTCGAACATGTCCTCGATGCTTATATGTTGTTGCTACGAGACAGAGAGGAATACTACAGGTCGCGGGGAATACAAAGGTGGGCCAAATTTGGTTTCGTTAATTCATTCTTCATGCATCTAGGGCAGAGCTATGTGCCCCTAACTGAAGAGATTCATGCATGGAGTTTTTGCAATCCGTATGTGAACCAAGATGTTGGCCCACCTTTACACGAATGCCAATACATATTCATGCCGGTGTGTAGTACCCATCAAAGCCATTTTGTCTTATTCCTATTTGGAGTCAAGATTGGATGGTTACGATAATTGACCCGCATTTACAATGATACCAAACATATGAAGTTACTGTGAAATGTACGCAGAATTCGTTAAAGTCAAGTCATGTGTAGTTTTAAAATATTTTACTTTTATAATGTCCTTTAATATTAAAAATTCATTAACCAACTACTTTATACATACAGGTACATTTGATACCATTTTGTTTATGAAATGGTAATCCGATGCGTGCGTGGCCCAAATGCAGTAATCCACCTGCATGCACCGCAAAGATTCAAATCAAAACAAACACAACGACTCGATTTATGGCATTTTTGTATGCAAGTATGTTGACTCATTCGTTAGGGCCAATAGTGATATTTACCTAGATAAGTGGTCCTTGGAAGATGTCATGGTCTTTCATTACCACATCGCATGGGAGCTCTACAAGAAATCCGCAAGATTACTTCCGGCCTCTGAGATATAAAACTAGTCCAGCGTTATCTAATGTACATATTAATTAATAAGAATATCTATTTGGTTGAACTGTATGGATATTATTTTTCAGTCTAGTTATTAATAATTATATTATTTATATTAATATTAAAATAATGTTTCATATTATTTACTCATACTCAAATAATAATTAAAATAAATATATGTGTAATAATAAAATAAATTACTATAATCTAAATCCATTTAAATTTCACTCAACCAATTTAATAATAAAATTATTAATACTAATAATGCAAGATTTATAATGATCACTTTATATTTTATTAAAGAATGATATTTATTTTTTATATATTAATAATCCTTTTATTGATATTATTACAAAAATAAGAAAAAAATATTAAAGGGATAATAATAAATATAAAAATTAACTTATTTCTATTTTAACAAACCCAATTAATAATATAGATTTATATAAAAATAAATCTTAATATAATAATAATAATATATAGATTTTGGGGGATGGTGAAGTTTTAATATAAAGATATATCCTTGTTTGAATTGAACAACTAGGCCCGTGGTGCTTGGGTGGTCATATGACGAGGGTTTGGTGCTTGAAGTCGCAAGTTTGAATCTGTTTAGCAACGAATAGTTGGATATTTTTAAAAAAAAAATTATTTCCCAACCATGATGACTTGGTCCCTAGGTGTTCAAAATATTTTTTTATTATTTATACATATATTCTAATACAAATCGCATCTTGGGACCGAAAAAAAAAGGATAAGCCGATACAAGCTCTTCCTATTTGGATTATTTTAATAATAAATATTCATATTGTATAACTATACTGACAAGAATATTTTACGTGAGCCTCTCTTATTAAAATAGAAATTGGCACAAGTAAATATTTGGACACAACAACCTGTGCTGGCTGATCAAATACAACTTCTAATCTCAGCTTTCAAATCAATTTATCAAAGGTACAAAAAGAGGTTGTTGCACAGTTCTCATGGCAACCGGCTGCCATGGATGGGTTCCCTATATATATATATATCAGAGAGCTTTCTATGTGGACGGTCCGCATGCGGACCACTTTTAGCGATGAATAAAATTGTCGTTAAACTCGTCGCCATAAGGTCTGAACTGTTGCAATAGCACAGAATCGTCGTTATAGCCTCAGACCCTATAGCGACGAATTTAACAACGATTTTGTCTGTCGCTAAAAGTGGTCCGCATAGGAAGCTATATATATATATTTTGTCCATTTCTGACTATAAATTACTCCATATATATATATATATATATATATATATATATATATATATATATAGTGTTTTGATGCACGTTCTTGGAGCATAATTAAGGCCCCCATCTATAAAGTCGACAAATATTTGTTGTGAGATAAAATCTAGCAAGAGATATTCCATGATACTTTTATACAAAGAAAAACATGATGTCTTAAACATGTCCTTGTTTTGGGAATAGGCATTGCTTCCTCATAAAATGGCCCTCCAAGATTCGTATACTCCAAACACCACTGGATGATCAATATGTTGCCTGAAAGACTAGCATGAATCATCATGCATGGCACCACCATGCACAATGCTTGCTTTTTTCTCGACATAAAGCGACCTCTCAACAAATCCCTTTATATATATTGTCATGGATTTGATTATAAGAAACTTGAACCCACTAGTACCATAAACAGGATATCGATGTATTTTTGGATATAATTCGCATATATATATATATATATATATATATATATATATATATATATATATATATATATATATATATCCGGGATCCGGACTCTATTAAAATACGGATTTTTTTTTTTTTTTTTACCTTTTTTATTTGAAACAACTAAAAAAAAAATGATGGAATTGAAATTTTTATAATTATTTGGATGATACATACATTGAATATGAACCCCAAAAATAATGACGCTAAAAAATTTCGGCCCATATTTTATTATTTTATTTTTTTAGTTGTTTCAAAAAAAAAGCAAAAACAAAAAAAAAATTTGGGTCCGGATTTTTGGACCAGTCCGGGATCCTCATTCTATATATATATATATATTGTCATGGATTTGATTATAATTAAGAAACTTAATTGAATTGAACCCACTAGTACTATCAACAGGATATGTATTTTGGATTCATATATATAATATCTATACGTGGAAAGAAAGGTATGTAAGGCATATGTTTGTCAAATTTAATTAAAATTATTTAACAAAACGGTGTATATAAAACTAAAAAAATGAAAATAAACTTTCCAAGGAAAACATTTCTCGAAAATGTTCTTTTCCTGAGAAAATGACTTGTTTTGTTTTTCTAGAAAATGACATGGGGAACTTAAAATAAAATCTAAATTAATTGAAGTATTAGTCCACAATTGACAACTTTTTCAACATCATACCAAATATTTGTACCCATGAACATTTTCTCACACTGGAAAAAGCTCCATAAATACCTATAATTGTTGTCTAATTCATATCAAATTCATAGTAGCTACATGAAAATAATTGATCCAACAGCCACTAAACTTGATTACAACCATTTAAAAGGTCATCAAAGGTAAGGAAGGACCGAGAATGATTCACAAAAACCATAATCCTCATAAGTAGAATGTAACAGATTTTCTGATGTTCAGAACCTGCTGTATATGTTATGTAAATCTAGCACAATGCAAAATGAATTTTGAATAAGAATCCTGAGAGGGACGAGAGACGAAAATATACTAATAATACATAATAAAATACACAAAGGAATTGAAGACATGATGAGGACTCCTCAAACTATCTA
This sequence comes from Panax ginseng, assembly GCA_020205605.1. Classification (NCBI taxonomy): domain Eukaryota; kingdom Viridiplantae; phylum Streptophyta; class Magnoliopsida; order Apiales; family Araliaceae; genus Panax; species Panax ginseng. The sequence goes on along the minus strand of CM035134.1, from coordinate 143,314,832 downwards.
TTCATCTGCGCCCTCGGCATTTGCTCCCTTGAGATGCAAGTGTTTTTCCCTCCGCTGAAACTCCGTCAATCCTTTCCCACTTCCAGTCACACCAACCTTTCCAAAAGGATCATCTGGAGACTTGAAAATGCTCTCCGCTTACGCCTGAGAAGAAACCAATGGGGGGGGAAATGCCAACTTAGTACTACTAGAAGTTAATCTAAACGACTGGGGCAATAGCATTAAACAAAAATAATAAGAGAACATACATAATCAGTTTCTAGCGTGAAAAACTGAAAATCATCTGCAAATCTAACACATGTCTTCTTTCGCAAGTAAACAATAAGGATAAGTATTATCCATCATCTAAATTGAAGTTTTAACTAGAAACTCAATTTCGAAAATACACCAGGAGCTTAAACTACAAACTTTCATAAAAGTTTAAAACAGGTGTTACCTATGTACTAGGCTAATTAAGGCAGGTCTCTTGAACAAATGTTCGACAATCTGGATACATACTAAATTATTGAAAACAATATAATTATAATCAATATCAATTAGGATCTCTTCAATTTGGTCAATGAATGCTGCTAAGCCCTCCCTCAATCTTTCCTAAACCTTCCCTTCTCCCCCTCCTTCCCACGCACACTCTACAAATCTATATACACACACACATCAATTGAGTGTGATGCTAAATACCTTTTCTACAATTCTACTTGGACCATAAGGTTGGCTGTCGGAACCTAGGAAAGTTTGTAAGTGGATGATGATTAAAAAAATTTACTCATGTTGAATCTTACTTCGATTAATATCCTAATATTTCAGCATAGCCAGATTTACTCTTGGATGGGTTCCTTACAAGCTACTCCCTCCGTCTTCAAAAGGATGAGCCAAGTACATCTTTCACACAGAAAAGTAGAGGAAAGAGAAATATATGCCCCCACAAAATTACATAAAGTGATGAGTATTTTTAATTTTTTTATATTAATGGACCCCACTAAATGACATACTTACCCATCATTTTATGTTAAAGGGTGTGCAACGGTATAAAACTGTACCAAACCGGTTACCGATTTTCTAATGAATACCTATACCAGTACCTAAAAACCAGTGTCCGGTACCGTAAAAGGCTTAGCTCATCCTTTTGAGGACCAAAAAAATGCACCTTAAGTCATCCTTTTGATGACGGAGGGAGTATTATGCATAGTATTGCCATTACTTTTATTAAATAACCAACATTTTGCAATTGCAGAATTTTCTGAAGAGCGTACCTTCTTAGCCCGACCTTTGGTGGTTTGAAATTGTTGCCAAGCATTCTGCCTCTTATTTTGTGTCACCTCAAGTTGCTCCATCCGCATCTTTGACTTAAAAGCATGTATCTTCTTGCGTTTAGTGGCTTTCTGTACACAATAGGGTGAACTATAAGGCAAATATGTATGAATTTCAGTCAAGGTAAAACAAGCAGGCTTCAAACTATTTTGCCACAACTAGGCATTATTTAGTAAACTGAAAAGCTCAGTCAATAATTAAATATTAAAACTGGAACACTCCGAATTCAAGGGGAAGTTATGAAAATCCACTCTGATTTTTGCAAATATGCATGAATTTCAATCTAGGTAAAACAGGCAAGCTTCTAACTAATTCGCCACAACTAGGCAATATTCAGTAAATTGAAAAACCAGGTAGCTCACTCAATAATTAAATATTAAAACTGGAACACTCCAAATTCAAGGGGAAGTTATGAAAATTCACTCTGATTTTCCGGTGAAGTAAGATCTACCCCAAGTAATCACCAAAAAGGCCGCTGAGAGTTGGACTGTAACGCCTCAATCCCACATGTATCCCACATCGAAACATGTGGGAAGAATTTGTTTATATATAAGGAATTAAATTACTAATAATACTACCTTCAGTCATGACATTTTGAGTGAACCTGTGGTGGGTTAAAATGACTCAAGAAGATACTATTGGGCTAGTGGGCTAGTGGTTTAAGGTTTTGTTTGAATGCATTTGATTCGGACTTGGAATTTGACCCAAAATTTGTTCCGAACTCAAGATTTAACCCGGGTTGTTACATATAATATCAGAGCCAACTCTTGAAAGTTGGTCAGGTTATGTGATCAAGTTGTTGGAGGTAGTGATACAAAGGCTGGAGGTATTATCCCACAGCGGAGAGAGACCCGGAGATGGAGACACGAAGACAGCCAGTATTAACCCATAATAGCTAGAGGCAAAGACAATTCTAACAAGGACGTCAAAAATTTGAAGTGGAAGAGTTTGTAACACCTCAGACCCACATCAAAACAAGTTGAAAAAAATTGTCAACATATAATGAATTAAGTTACTAACAATAGTACTTTCAATTATGAACTTTTGGGTGAGTCTGTGGTGGGCTAAAATGACCCAAGAAAATACCATATTTGTCATGGCGTCGCCTAGGAGACGCCTAGACGTCCCAACGATGCAGAGGACGACACGACGCATGTCGGCTTGAGGTAGAAGAGCAGCATAGGCATGCGCCGAGAAAAGACACACTGCTGCCTCAAGGCATCGCGCCTCAAGGCCTTGAGACGCTAAGTCGCCTAAAGCGCATCGCGCCTTAGCAGCCCGCCCAACTTAAATATTTAACCCATCAACCCATAGGCATTCACCCATGAACCATCATTAAAAAAGGAGAAAGGCTACAATCGATTAAAACCCTTATTTACAAACAGAATTGATCGCGATAAAGGAGACAAATTTGAGTGTATTAGAGTGTATAAGCACTTACGTTTTAAGACTTATGCATTAACTTCTTATTTTTTGAACAATTTACAAAGTTTAAACACTATCTATTTAGTGTACAGTGTGAATGATTACTACTTACTAAATTAGTAATATACTAATACATTCACAAGTAAAAAATAAAAATATGTCAACGACTCAATTGTCTCTTATATTTTCTATTTGATTGTGTAAAAACTAGAAAAGAAAATAGCGGAAAGTTCGGGAGCCAGTGGTTATGATATAACCAAGGACCTGAAAAAAAAAGGCGAAATCAAACGATTCGGGTTGGAAATATGGGTATTGGCCAGATATGAGTAATAAAGATATAGTTCAATGTATCCTTTGTGGGAAGCAATGTCGTTCGAGGATAAAAAGGCTGAAACAACATCTAGCAAGAAATTTTGGAGATGTAACGAAGTGCCCTAAAACATCCGCCAAAATTATGAGGAAGATGTAGTTAACTTTGAATAGTAAAAAAAGGAATAAGCCAGTTGAACTGGATGATGATGATGTAGTAGAAGTGCAAGAAGAACAATCATCTGCTCCTCCAAGCATGGCTTCCAATGCTTCCTCTAACACTATCTCAAGTTCTGGAACCACTTCCAAAAGAAAGAAAATTGTTTTTCAATTCCAAGAGTCGCAACCAAAAGCTCCAACAAAAACGGTTGAAGCACTTTTAAGAAAGACTCCCAAAGAAGTTGTAGAGGAGAAGCATAGCAAGTGTTTGAGTCAAACGACTATTGAAATCGTTTGGGGAAAAGGAGAGTTCATATGCACATTGCCAAACTTTTTCGTGGCATACCATTTGATGCTGCAAATGTAAGGAGCTTTCAGGTAATGATCGAGTCCATAGGAAAATATGGGTCGGCTTTAAAGTCTCCAACGTATCATAAGTTGACAGTTCCTTTACTTGAGAAGGCAAAGACGAAAACCGATGAGTTAAAGGCGAAACATGAAATTTCTTGGAAGCAATATGGTTGCACACTCATGTCGGATGGTTGGACGAATAAGAGGGGAAGGCACTTGTTGAATTTCCTTGTTAATAGTCCGGAGGGGACTTACTTCATGGGTTTTGTTGATGCCTCCAGACAGTCGCAAGATGCCACAATGTTGGCAAATCTACTTGATAGTAAAATTGAAGAAATTGGCCCCGAGTATGTTGTTCAGGTGGTCACGGAGAATGCCTCTAATTACAAGGCAATGGGGCATATATTAATGGAGAGGAGGCCTACATCATTTTGGACACCTTGCTTCATTCATTGCTTGCACCTTATGCTGCTAGAGGACATAGACAAGTTCAAGCAATTCCAACCCACAATCACAAATGCAAGAAGAATCACAACATTCATTTACAGGCATGGTCGTCTTCTTGATGCAATGAGGGAAAAAACAAATGGGAGGGGTCTTGTGAGACCCGCAGTTACTAGATTTGATACAATTTTCCTCACAGAGTTTGTATAAGCATAGAGATGCATTGAGGCATTTGTTCATAAGCGAGGATGGGACAAAATCTAAGTTGTCGGCTACCAAAGCGGGAAGAAAGTATGTGATATTGTTATTTCAACATTTTGGCATCATGTTGAGAATTGTATTAGGGCATCACAACCACTTCTTATAGTCTTGAGGATTGTTGATGGTGATGAGAAACCTGCTATGCCAGAAATTTTCGTTGTGACGGAATGTGCGAAGAAAAAAAATCAAAAATACAATTAATAACAAACAAAGACTGTACAAGAAGGTAATTGACATTGTTGAGCGACGATGGAAAAACCAAATGGAGCAAAAATTATATGGGGTTGGGCAAGTACTTTGATATCAAAGAGGAACATCTGGTGTTAGCTGGTACTCTACAAGAAGACATCAATGACATTCTTGCAAAGATGGTGCCCAAGCTAGATTTTCTAGACAAGATAAGTAATCTAGCAGCTAACTATGATGTTTCTCGAAATACTTTTGCAAGAAAAACGGCGATTAGGCAACAAAAATTAAAGAATCCTCATAAATATATAAAGATATAAAAGCTAAATTATAATCATATACATTCTTCCTTTCCTCTTTTTAAAAATATTTATATTTCTTTTAAATGTTTACTAGTTGATTGGAGGCTATTAAGCTATTCTTGTTTGCAAAAAGAATTCTAGGCCTTTGATATTCTTCTGGTTGTGAGCGCAATTCGAGTACATTTAAGTTTGTAAGTACTTCTATTGTTGGTTCAAAAGTAATAAGTCATTCACTACTAATACTAACTATTTTTAATATAATTAAAATTTTATCATTAAAATTATTGTTTTTTATTTTATTTATTTTAGATTCATACGAATAAGATAATAGATTGGAATATAAACGACTGAGTAACTTGTTGTATGTACAATACAATCGAAAGATCGTCTCAAGGTTCCATAAGAGACGTGAACTTAAAAAAAAATTGATCAATGAGCCATTGATGACTTTGAATGGGGTAATGAATGGATCAATAATGAGGCCGATGTTGTTCATCCCGAGGAGGATCTTACATGGAATGATATGGATCGAGCAACCAGTGCATCCAAAACTTTTGAGGGTCGCAATTTTTCAAGAAGGGCCCGTGCTAATACTAGAAATAATCTCATGACATACTCTCGACATGGTGGTGGTTCAACTTTAAGAGAATCAAAGTTGATGAATTCCGACTCCGATAATGAAGTTGATGAAAAGGATGATGATTGTGGAGAAAGACCACCTACGCTTTTGAATGAGAGTAGTTCTCATGGAGGAGATAGAGATGACCTTTTACTTAATGAGTTTGCTTGAACGATGTTTAGAAACTAGTGTAGAGTTTATACATTATTTTAGATTGCTATGTGGTGTTTTATTAGATATTAGACTAGTAATATGTGATAGTTGGTTGCAACTTTATTTTCCATGTGGTGTTTGTCGAATTCTTCATTTCTTCTGCTGGTTTTTAATATCAAGTGTTTTATTTTTGGATTGTTATTACTAAATATTTACATAATTGTGCTTTTAATGCTATTTCATAGTTTTATGTTTTGAGTTTTAATGTATATGAAATTTTATTGTTAATATACTTGTTAAGTAAAATAAATAATATATGAATTATATATTGTAAACGACTTGTCGCATATACTGAACGCGCCAATGGCGGTACGCTTTAAAATCTGTCAATCGACTACCACCATGACTTGTCGTGGCGCCGTGACAACTATGAAAGATACTATTGAGAAAGCACATTGGGTTTTATGCTATGATTTGATTTGGATTCGAGATTTGACCCAGGTTGTTACACCCGAATCTAAATTAAATCATAGCATAATAAGACCCAAAGCGCTTTCTCAATAGTATCTTATTAGGTCATCTTAGTTCACCACTAGCTCACCCAATAGTTAAGGTTAGTAACTTAATTCCTTATTCACAGATTTTTTCGACATGTTTTGATGTGGGACTGGATTGTTACACGGACCAAGATTATACTTCGCAACCTAATAGTCCAAATCTTAACTGTTTAATAAAGAGTCCAGGTAATTTGAGTGTATCAATTGTCATTTGCCAATAAAAACAACAGTTAGTAAGGAGAAAAGGCCTGCCCTTAGGCCTTAACAGTAGTGAAAATGGATATCACACATACTCACAACACAGTTCCCAAAAAAAAAACATACCACATCTTCAGGGTCCTCAGGTTCAATACGTAGCTTTGCTGGTAAACTTCGTGATTGAAAGTCAACATCGGCCGAAGCAGCTTGTGCGATCTTCCGCTTAAGAGCAAGCTTTGTAGCCTCAGCTTCCTTCTCAGCTTCTAAAAGAGCATCGACACCCCCTTCTTGCAATGGCCTAATGTTAGCAGGATCCACCTGGAAGTAATAAAAATAATAACCACACCATGATCCGAATGACTTTTCAAATAAATAGACAAATTAAATATGGAAGTAGTAAAAGATACAGTACCGTCTAATAAGTAAACAATCTAATCAAATAGCAGCGACGAGGATGTAAAGTACTAGTAGCAAGTAGAAGAATCTGAATAATGTATTGGGTTAAATACATTTTTCGTCATTGAACTAGGTCCGATTTACATATGCATCATTGAACTCATTTTTTTACATTTGCCTCACTGAACTCACTTCTTTCAAAACGTTACAAAGATTGTTAAGTTGACTTTTAATTGATGACTCAATATGCTGACATGGATTTTTAATTATTAGCCTGAAAAGGAGTTATCTATCACTCTCGCATTGAAAGCGATGAGTACAACTCACACAAGTCTTCATTTAGGAAACTTCTTATTATTTCATTATTTCTTTCAAATTTGGAAACAATAAGAAGTTTTTCCTAAATCAAGACTTGTGTGAGTTGTAAGCATCGTTTTCAATCTTGAGAGTGAATGAAATCGGGATTGCTCGCCTTGAGGCTAAACAAACTAGAGGGAAGTAATAAGAACTCATATGAACCAAATTGTTCATCTCCTGATATTCTACACGTAATATCATAGCTTTTGTCTTCCACAAAAATTTTACTTTGAATTGCGTTGGGGTGTTTGTAAATTTGTCTCGTTGGTTAATTTTTAATTTATTGCTTCCCTTCTATCCTTTTTAGTCTTTTTTATGCTACCGTGGACTTCTTTTATATTCAAATCATGGATGAAAGAGAAATATGTGTTGGATAAATTAATTTATTAAAAAATGGGTAAAACAAATATTCACTAAATTTAAATGATTTTTAAAGATCAAATAGCAAAAGTTTTGAAAAATGAGTTGGGAGCAAACTACAAATGGCCAAGAGATATTTATCATAGATTAGGTTATCTTTTTTAATACCAAACACAAAATTAGCACTGGAATATAGGGAAAGAGCAGAGAACATAGCAGCACGAGATGACCTAAGACGGGAAGATGATCTAAGGCGGTGAGGACGACTACAATAGCGCAGGGGCACAACGATGACGGTGGCAAAACGGCGGCTCACTTATTTTTCTTCTTTTTCTCTTTCTCTTGTTTTTTCCAACGATATGATGTGTTTAATTTTCCGGAGGACTCCAATCTGGGCTGCTTTTGTACCACAATCTCTCTTTTAGAAGTGGTGAAGTTTGGTTCAGATCTTTGCAGCCATGATTTCCCCTTTCTCGCTTTCTTCTTTTTCTTCTCTTTTAGAGTTTCTTTTTTTTATTGATCTACCATAGCGGCTTGGAAACACTCAAATGGTACTTAGATTTTGATGAATAATAGATTGGATACTAGTGAATAATGGCTGGGTCTTCCACCCAGATTTGTAACTTGGGTCAAAATTTTGATAAAGTGACATGAACAGTATATGAGAGTACATTAGAAGATTAAATTTTAGTTAAGTTTGATGAAGATTCATGTTAAATCCATATGAATATATGCTTCAAAGAACCAAACACCATACAGCTCGACTGACTTGCAGCCATAAAATGGCCCACCAAAGAGAAAATATTAGGGAAGGAAGGAAATATTATATACTGCAAACAAGGAACTATGGTAGTATGCCAAAAGATATAACATAATGAGAAGATTTCAAATGCCAACCAGGATAACTGGTAGTACAAGAGAGAGGATAAATTCTTCCAAGAACTCCAGCAAGATTTTTGATTAAATTTTAAAAAAGTTGTTGAATGAACATACCTCTTCCTTATTGCCCCATGCCCTCATATGACACAAAATAGCCATTTGAACATACCTCTTCCTTATTGCCCCCATCCCTCATATGTAAGTGCCTCGATTGTTGCATCATACCTGAACATTCAACTAAATCAAACACAGAAAAAGAAACGGTAAAGCTAATGAAAAAGGACGACGGAAAATGATTTGAAAAAAAAAAGATATTTCTTGTAAGGGAGTACCACTCTCCATCTTCTCTCCAAACAGCTTGAACTTTAGTGCCAACAGGGAGCTTGTAAGATTGATCAGACATGTTACCCGAATCCTAATTGATAAGATAGACATTAACACATGAGAGAAAATAGATGTATTGAATCAAATACCAGATAGAAATTGTTAAACAGAAGAAACTTAAGTGCCTTGCCTCCCAAAAAGAATTATATACATTTTATTTTATTTTATTGATAATTAGAAAGGATCAAAGGAAGTAAATACATGTTAGCCAAATATTTCCCAATCAAACCAAAGCTTTGAGTGCCTCCGTGATGTTCCTTGTAAGGTTTGAGCCAATTTGAGGGTTCAAACCATGGTATTCTCTCTTTCTCTTCTCTCCTAAACAATTTCCCAATCAAAGAAGGGGATCCAATTAAAATGTACACTATGTGGTGTATGACCATTAGAGCTAAAGTAGTAAAAAGTTCAGAAGGACTGAAGGCAAGCTTTTATGCTATTGCTTTAGAGTCCGAGGCCTTCTGGTAGATCTTTCTTATTTAAGAAGATACCTCATCTTCATTCTGTAAAATGGTTATACATAAAAGAACAAGATTTTATTAGAAGAAGAAAATTCTGACAAATTAGAGTTCTAAGATTTGGGGCATTGTGAAAAACGAACTATAAAATGCCTTTGACAGTTGGTAATAGTGTTCTCTACCATTACTCCAAAACGAAAAGGAAGCCAAATAATGTTGTCCAAGCTCAAAGTATTTGCATCTAAAGTGCTTGACAAACTGCAACTCTAACTTACATGGAAGTATAGAATTTACAGTAGAATGTTTTGAAGTCCAACACATCAAGAGGACTGGCATTACTTACTAAAGGTGCATGTATGAATCCAAAAGGTATTTCAAGAAAATCCATCAAAAAATTTGTAAAAAATACCAGTATAGCAGTATTTCTTCCTTTTCTACTAAATATAAATCCTGTATTCATCAAATTCAATTATTTTCCCTACTTCAAAATAATTGTTCCTTCATGAGATAAAGAGTATTCCACCACGCTTAAGAGAACTGATGTAGAAAAATTAACACAAAATTTACCATATAATGCTGAGAGGTCCCTATAGAATGGTGCAAACTAGGAGATACATCAGCACCTGTCCCAAAAGTCAATCCTAATTTCTGACTTTGCCTTGCAGTTTCCAGGAGTTCTTCAGTTAAAGCAATTACCTGCATCCCAAAAAGACTTGGCCATGTCAATAATTAATATCACAAGTTTACACATCAGAAAAGCTAAATGTCGTGGATGTCGAACTTAGAATCTTAGTGTGAACATCTGAAATCAGGAGACACAATGGAAGACTGGCCATCACGACATATAGCAAACCTGCACAGGAACCAAGATACAGTGATGGACATCTTTTATTAACTTTCTAGAATAATTTCTAAGGAATCTTCACAGAGTTTATGCTATCCTGTGTTTCAGGTTTATTATAACAAAGACATAATACTCACCTTCTTATAAACCCAAGGATAACGAAATGTCATTCACTCATTGGCAATTAATGATGTACTACTTCCTTCAGCAAACATAATTATCACAAGCACACCACATATAGGGAGATAGAGACAAAGAAAGAGAATAGCACTGAAGAGTTAGACAACCTACGATCAATTGACCACCTATGATCATTTCTATGAAGACCTTCTATATTTAGTAGAGGTTGTTTCTGTTTACCCAAAAACATTAATTCAGCTACTAAGGTTCTCATGACAAACTCTAGAAGCACTACTTTAAATATTTCAGGTGATGAAAATAATTGAAGTGCCACATATCAAAAGGACAGAATAATGGACTAATAAAAAATTAGATAAAAGAAGACAACTTTATTGATGAAGAACGAATAATTTCTTTTATAAATTACTCAAGAAATAAAAAGCAGGCGGTAGACAAGAATTCCTCCCAAAAGATATAATGGACTAATAAATAAATGGGAACAAATTGAACAAAGGTCACCTCTGCAAGCTCCTTTTCCATGTCTTCATACTCGGAGTTCCCTGGGTCATCATCCAAGAGACTCCTAACCTGGTGCATTGCCAATGAATAAATCCTCATTAAAAAAGCATAATTAACATGATAGGTCAGAGCAGAACAAAGCCCAAAATACCAATAAAACAAGGGAGTTTAGCATTATTGCAGTAAAGGTTAAGGAAACTAGAGAATTTTGAATCCAAGACAACATGGTATAAATTGCATTTAAGAAAGTGAATCAGATACTAAATATGTCTTGTGGAGTGCACGTCCAAATGAGCTAGCATGAATGCAAACGAATAAATTCATCCAAATAAGGGATCATATGAATGTGTGTGTGTGTGTGCATATTTGTATAAATAAATAAATATATATATATAACTAATTATCTACCGTCCTATGGACAAAGTAAAGAGAGAATCAATTTAAAGGTTGCGACTGTAATATTAGTCCAACCTCAAGTTTGAATATTTGATTAGTCTTGGGAAGCATGTTTAAATAAACATTAATATTTCAGGAATGTTGGTGTTTCAACCTTTGGAATCAGCTTCCTGATAAGTCATTCCTCAATAGTTCATTACACATCTGTCGCCTCGTTTCCTCGCAGTAAGTTTACAGTAAGGGAAAGAAAAGGTCCAAAAGGATGAAAAGAAAATGAAAGGAAAGGGGAAGAATTAACCTTTTAATGAACACAATTCCTACCATATATACTTTAATACTCCTCAATCTCATGTGTGATGTTAAAATTCAGTGCTTCTTTCACTTTCTTTTCCTTTTCCTTCACTTTTTATGTGTCCAATAAGTTCCCAATATTGTATTGTGCTTAGTACTTTTTACTAATCACTGTTTGGAGTCTATTTCTACATCTCCTTCTAAAACCAAGTAATACTGATGACAATTCCACAAAATACAAAATACTTTCTCCTAACCTTTGTTAACTTGTGAATTTAAATAATAGGAGTAGTCAACCAAGACTTAATTCTCTTATTTCCACGCATTATACCCTAAAAGTAATACACTGCTAATTGAATGTGATCCAAAAAGTTTCAATCCTCACATTTAACTTCAACGAAATAAAGGGTAATATAGCAAAAGTGAACTATCATGATGTGAGATAAAGTAACTTAATTTACGATATCATAAGAAGGAGGGTACTTAAATTGGAACGGGGGAGAATAAGTTTGAGGATTCTGGTACCCCTCCTCTAGACAAAGCAAAGTAAATCAATTAGAATTTTATTTTAAAACAGAAATGAAAAGGCTTTGAAATTACCAAAAAGTTAACAAGCAAGAAAACACCCCAATAACAATGTAGCAGCATAAAATTAAAATATATATATATATATATATATATATATATATATATATATATATATATATATATATATATATCAAGTTACAAAATTGAATTTGACTTTCATTAAGAAACTGACAGATTCCAACTTTCAGAGATAATAAACAAGGAGAACAGCCTATCAAAAACCCTAATTGAAGAATCCAAAATTTATTTTTCTTCAATTGACAAAAATTCTAATTTCAAGCGGAAAAATATGTAATAATATATCAAATTTTATAGAAACAAATACCTGGTCAAGCTGTTCTTTGTAAGTAGAAAGATTGGAAGCAAGTTCTTCTATGCTGAGTTCGTCGCCGCCTCCTTGCATATTTCTTGTAATTTTTCTTACTAAATTAATAGAAAATTTTGATTTTAGTTACAAAATTGGACGCCAGTGTTACTGATGTTTTTCTGGAGAGAATTTAAACCCTTGTACCGGAGGCGGAGAGAGACAGAGACAGACGGAGGGAATTGAGCGTCCGGGTTTAAGTCTGATTTTGTTCGTAGGGAAGAATGTGTACAACTACGTATCACTCCCTGACAGTTTGAAATTATTATTTTATGCTCCTCTGGACTTGGATTTCTGACACCTAACCCCTTGGGATTTTAACTAAGTAAAGATTTTTAAAAGTCAAAATTGCACCTTAATTAGTCTACACTATCCCTAATAAGATTTTCTTTGAGGGGGATTTAGGATTGACAACACATTAAAAAAAGAGATCCTAATTTTTTTACAAGTTGAAGTCACCAAAAAGATTTTATAATTTTTACAACAAAAGCAAAAAATGATCCTCATCCATCCCTAGCCCTTATTTATTCATAGCTTTTCTTTTTACTTTTCCTCTTTTCTTCCTCATCAGGCTATCATGATCATAAAATTTTTGTAAGAAAAACTGAAATGTTCGGATATTGTAGTATTACCAAACATTTCAAATAATAAACATACACAATTAACATATCCTAATTATTTTGGTTAAGTCCAGTATTAAAAAAACACTAAGCAACTCCTAATGGGTACCTCTCTCGTCCATTAACTTTTTATATATAAAAAAACACACTCAATTTAATAATTAGTGATTTTTAGTTAAATTGCAAATCTCATAATTGTATTACCTAAATTTAATTGAATTTATATCAATTTTTTTGAATTTAAATATATCTTAAACTATTCAAAAAAACAAATTTAATCCTATATATTAAAGAATATTTAACAATATGCAAAGGTGACAAAACCTTATGGTCAAAAATAGCACCACAGGCAACACAAGAATGTTGGAGCAGAAATTAGGCAACTCTTGTCAGTGGATTTAAAATCATGAGAATTAAAGTATTATACAGAGAGTTGCTAAGTTACTATGCAAACATAAAATAGGCACCATAGTCAAAAACTACTGCTATAATTACTTTTTTTGTGCTCAAGCTTGATGGTTATAACAGTTGTAAAATTTAGTATTCTACATCACAAACCCAAATCAGGTAACAATGGTTGCTGCAAAACATTATAAAGCCCATATGCCAGGGAAAGCTTATAAATAAAACCATATACAAAATGATCACTTGGTATCCCCATTCTTCGGGCCTTGATAGATATTCTTCAAGTCTTCATCTCCCCCTCTTTTCCTTTTTTTTTTTTTTTTTTTTTTTTTGGGGGGGGGGGGTGGAGGGAGTTGTAACCTTTTTACTTGGTGTTCCTTTACTTTCTTTCCCATTGGAGACATGAATCATGTAGAAATCCAGGACCTTTCATTGGCCTTTCTCGTGCTTTGCAGCAACAATCTGACATATGGACTGTTTCTTCACTCGTTCCGGATAGAACAAAACTTCTCCCAAAGTGTTTGGGATTTTGATATCTCACTCATGAGATTCTTGAATTTATGACTGCAGTCTCCTCCGCTGCAAATGAACCAAAAAGAAAACACATAATTAAAGATTTGTCAGGAGTCGCTACTGAGGTGAGTGTGGACAATCGTCACATATGCCTAAGGGGGGGTGGGGGATGGACGATAAAGATTGATGAAATACTATACCTTAACTGCAGAGAGAGCATAAGCATTCATTTCAAACTTGGTTATCGTCTATATTAAATTCTAACAACCAATTATAGAATTCAGATTATAAAATAAAGAAAAAGAAAAGTGTTAAGAGATAAGGAAACTAACACTATTATTAGTAAATAACATACACACACCATGAAACTTTTGGGAACATCGCAGACCCATAAACGCTCATATGGAACCTGGCATCTTGATACAAAAAGTCAACCTATTAGGTTTTGATCTATTAGAACATATTTGTCCTCGATATGTGGAACTTTATTATCATGTGGTACCACACCAATCTCTCTCCCCCCCCCACCCCCCTCCACGCATTATCTCCCCACGCCGACACCTCCAACTTCAAAATTAAACCATACTCTTTTTGAGTCTAACCCATCACTCTCTCTTAACTGACAAGCCACCCTCTTCTATATCCTTGTTTGATACACCAAGAGTCTCTGCCAAGCCAATCACGTATCCTAAAATAATGGGTCCATCTCTTTAATATCTCTCGTTTGATCTACTAAGAGACTTCGTGAAAGAGTCCACCATTTGCTCAAAGAGAAAATAATCTACCAATTACCAAACATCCATAACTCATCAAGTCCAGCTCATCATGTCTCTTAATTGCTTTGATGAGCTCACTCTTCAATATCTCTTGTCAAAGAGAAAGAGCCAACCAAAATCCTCTGCAAGAAGACCCCACTAGCTCAATGAATTATATTGTCCATCATGCAATCCATAACAATACTCATGACCCAAGCTCATAAACCTAACTTTGATACTAGTTGTTGGGAATATAGAGGCCCATATACGCTCAAAGAACCACGTCTTAACCAGGTTAACTTTATGGGTCAAGATATAGTTCGAGATGAACGTAAATGGCCTGTGATATTCCTGACACTTCAACTAAAATATCTATTATTATCTCATTCATTATCAAGACGCAAATATAAGAGCTTAGCATCGGCGAATCACTTAATGTGTCATAATATGTCTTGCCCCATTATATGTTATCAATAACATCAACAATCACTTAATGTGTCATAATATGTCTTGCCCCATTATATGTTATCAATAACATCAACATACTTCACTGACAGTCCCCAAAAATTATTAAAAAATTTTTTTCTTAATCAAGGTCAAAAACCCACCAAATGACCCTCACGCTTATATAGTGATCATCCATCACTATATAAGAATCCCGAAATAGGCCATTAATCTCTAGACTTAAAGTCTTTCTTCTTTGTTCTAAACCTTTCCATCAACTTGCTAATCAGGAATATAGCCTCCAATCCATAGAAGAACTTCCAGCCATTTGTGATACTCCAGTCCCTAGACTGAATTGATGCTCAATTACTCTCTCCCTTATAACTCATGAGCACAATCCCTATATAATTTAAGCGATTTTGAATGTCTCTCTTTCTCTTATATAGTGACATTAATGTACCGTATTCCTCTTCTCATCTTTTGTCTTTTGAATTGTCAACAAATTAGTCAACCAAACCAAGACCACATACCCAAGCAACAACCAAACCCAAACTTCAACAGGACACTATCAGGCCCCATATTCTTACGTGGTTTTATCTTCTTTAAAGCTTCCCTAAATTCAGATACTTTGACTCTATGCACAAACCACCTATTTAAATCATCAAATGCATCATTTAATTTTCTTTGGCTCCTTCACTCACCATTAAACATACTATCAAAGTAACTCTTCCACCATTTCTTAGTCTCTTCATCATTTGCTACGAGTCTTTGATCCTCTTCACTAAAGCATCTGATGTGGACCAAGTTACTATTTTTTCGTCCCTCGTCTTAAAGTTTATAGACACATGTTTCCCTACTTGGTTCCAACTTTTGGTACAAGTCCTCGAAAACCTTTATTCTACCCTTCTTTCATTTTTTCTTTGCTTTCTTTTAGGTCAAATGATACATCTACAAGTTCTCTTATTAAGTAGTTGTGTAAACATTTTTATCACTATTTTTCTCCACCTACATTCATTTAGACTTCTTATTCCACCACCATGTTTTCTTCAGTGGGAGATCTATTCCCTTTACTTTCTCTAAACACCTACTCAGCTACTCTTCGAATGCGGCTAGATGTCTAATTTTACATTAATTTTTTATCTAATAAAATACTAATAAAATATGTTCTTTGATCATTAAGTCCCAGAAAGTTGAGTCCCTAGAACCCAATCGGCCTTTCTTAATAGTTTGTCCAAGAACACCGATTTGTGTTGTGTACTTGTGTAATAACACTATGGAAAGATGACTTTGCAGTCTATGCATGAGACCTTGTCATCAACAATTTATCTGCCTACAAGTAACAATTCTGTTCACTGATAAAAGTTTACCAGATGCTACTATTTTTCTTTTAAAAAAAAACGTTTGCCTATATCATATCATATGTTGCTACAAAAGCTTATAATGTCTTACCCTCCATTGCTGCTCCCAAACCATCAGTGTGCCACACTCCCGTTAGTTTGTCCAACATACCCATTTAAATCTTCTTTTCGCATGTTATCCCCTTGCCTCTTCCAAAATCTTCCCAAAACCATCTTTAAACATATTCATGTAATCTTATTTACATAGGTGGAAGATATTTTTTTATTTCCTTTACCTTGTTATGAAAGATATTGTATTTAATATAAATGTTTCTTTTATTGCTCAATAACATAAGCCTATTTGAGTGATTTATCGGGTAAGGGGGACGTAATTTCTTTGCAAACTATATGTGGGAGTAAAGATCACACCTGATACAGTTCAAAGATGCTATTGCCCGGAGGGCACTCCGAATCATGTCTTCATTACGATCGACTTCCTGCTTGACAGCATCTTGTTTTGGCCTAAAATTGATTGTTTTCTGGAGAGGATCCACCAACGAGTCTAACACTGAAAAGTACCGAGCTGGCATGAGGAACAGAAAAATGTAGAACATATGACAAATACAAAATGAATAGCATATACCAAGTACTAACCTGCCAATACTGCCGAGGGACACTTGTCCGCAAGTTTTGATAGGATAAGATGGCAAGGCATCTTAACATCATAATGATCTAAGGAAAACAAAAGGAGAAACTTAGTATGGAAGGGTTATGGACTCAAAATGAATCAAAAGTAGTCCTGAAGACTATACACAAAGGTGGGGTAGATACAAGTTGAGTCTTGATTGTAGATCAAAAGGAAAAATAATACAGTAACTTTATGGCCATTTACCATAAGAAGAAAAGGTAGTTCATAAACATCTGAAAATGAAGTAAGCAAGTTGCATAGCAAAACACTATGACAATGCAGGAAAAACCATAACTCTCTAATAGACTATTGCATTAAGTAAATAACTTACCATCAAGACCAGATTTAAGGTACGGAACAATGAAAGATGAAGGGTTCACTTGATCCAGACAACCATCCAACAGCATGTCTACACATTCAAAGGCCGCTTTCCTCAACTCTAGGCCATCATCCACTGTGTGCTTGAAAGGACCAAGGTCAACCGTTCTTATCAGTTCTTGCTGCATAGTAAACAAAAAAGAAAACATGAACAAACATAGTATTGATTAAAAAAACGAGTGACGAAAACACATGAAAAAGTACGGCTCTGGCATGGAAAGAATATTTAAAACCTAAAGTCTTCAGTTAGGTTATCCAATTGTTGCATTCAAGATTCTCACGCTAAAATTTTGAGGACGCTCAAACACAGCTTGGAGCATTATCACAAGCATGTTTGGGCCGGATGTGGAGTAGGAATTTGACATGCCTTGGATACATCGTTATGGTCACAACAGTCCTATACTTCAGATTCAATGCTGTTCCCGGAATGGTTTTCCATTTTCTCATCAAGTCAAACAAAAAATAGAGCACGTAATAATAGAGTTAAACAAGCCACAGAAGTTGTTCACATAGAAAATCTTGGGGATGAGGCATGGGAAATAGTTACTCATACAAAGCACAATTGAGAGTCGCAAAGTAGTTTTGGTTTTTTCCCAACATTAATCGCTAAAAAACAGGGAAACTGCAAACCACCAATCTTAGAGGCACCGAAGGAGAAGAATTTTAAAGACCATCCATAAAAGATGCTGCTAATTTTAACTAAAAAAATATGTTCTTAGCTGTTGTGAATAGGTTCTTTATCCAAAATCGTACTTCAACATAAAAGGCGCTCAATTAAATCAACTCTCTGTCTAGATTAGACTCTGAGGTTATCTGGTCAACCAATCTGTCTAGTTACCTTAATCATTGTTTGATCATAGAGAAGTGGCAATAACTCTGGAAGAAGGCCCTTGACGAGGTTTGGCTTGTTATGAGCAGCTGTACTCAAGGCCAAGACAGCTGCACGTCTAACATGCTGCACAAATTATTTCACAAAAGAAAAGGATAAATAAAATCAATAATCATAGTATAAAAAGATATAACAAATAAAATATCATAAGAACGAAATATTTCGATTCCTGACTACCACCAATATCCAACAATCACTAATATACACAAACAAAACCAATTGATGATTTTTTTAATTCTTTTTTTGGTAATACACTGATAATTGAACAGTTTCCAAAGCTTTATTAATTACCCGATCGTGATCCTTAATAAGCATCAAGAAAGATGAAATCTCAGGGTATATAATCTCATCTATCTTCTCTGGCCGCTCAACTATGGAATATTTTACAGCGATGACTACTGTTGCTCTAGTGAAAGCAGCGGGATTAGTTAATCTCGCCTACAAAATATATATAAACAATATTAGTTGCTTGCTTTCAAAGGTAAACAAAAAGGAAAATTACACATGATATAATCACCAGAGAAAAAGCACTAAAGCATCTTCTCCCTTGTAGATGATACCTTAAGTGCAGGAACAAGTTTTTCAGGCTTAATAAGGGCAATTTTCCCAAGGCACTCAGCTACGACATTGCGGACACCCTCTTCCTCACTTTCACAGTGGTTAAATAGCAAATTAAGTATCTTCTCAACACTAGAATCCTGAAACTCTGTTTTATCCACAGATTGTCTTACTATGACCTGCAATGGAAAGTTAGGTCAGAAGGCGGTACTTGGAGTACAAGTGTACAACATCTCTCAGACAGGACCTTCAAGTTCATAGAGCATACCTCTTTCAAAGAATGTAGCAGTAGATATTGCTTCTTCTGCTGATTATCAATCTGGTCCAAGATAAATGGTAAATATCTTGATAGGTTACCAACAGCAATGTTCCCAAGTGCATAAGAGGCAGCAGATTTTATCTCTTCAAAAGGAGATTGAAAGGACTGGATAACAATATTTTCGATTTGTGCATGTGGACTCAAATCTTTCCTTCGACCAATTTCCCCCAAACATAGCAAGGCAAGGTGTTGCTTGGCCTAAAAGAAGAAAGAAAGATGGACGAAGTAATAAGCAGCAGCAGTATGAGGAAATTAGGAAAAGATTAAAAATCAAGATGCTAGAATAGAAAAACTGACAGAAATAAAACAGTTAAGTAGTATGAATATGATTAATAACAACTTCCAAATAGCAAGTCTCAGGGATTATCTACATTTTGTTGACTGCGGAAGGCAGAGAATGACTAAGAAGTCAATAGAGGCAGTAAAATTCAGTGTGTGTAACAGTGAACTGCCAGCATATATGTATCAAACAGACGAAGTGCAGAGCTAACACAACCGAAGCTTAGAAGGAAATGCATGCATCAGCAAGGCGTAAGCAATGAACTTAGCGCAAGGGCCCAATTCAAATAATATATTAGTCCATGCAACATTGATTTTCAGACACTAATTGGTACCAGTACGTGCATATTAGAGACTGTAATGCAAAATATACAGGAACAAACACAGGTACATAACATCTTTAGCCAATAAAGGAGAAAGTACTATAAAACTTAAAAATTTCAGAAGCGAGGGTTTTCAAGTGAAAATCGACTCGACAAAACTTTTTAATAACTTCCCCAAAATTTCACCTACATTTTCACAAAAATAAAAGGAAATAGAAAAGATTGCCAGAGTACACCATTACATCTGCTACAAACATCCAATGATCAGCAAAAGAAATTAATGTCAAGAATCTCAGAGATATTGTAAACTAGCTCTAGAAAACATACAATTTCTAACTTAGTACGTTTGTTTCCAAGTTCTGTACAAGTATGACTATTGTTCATGTGTGCGCATGACAGATTGCAAATGAAGATATAGAAGAATGAGAAAAAGATGCAAGCATTACCGAATTTGTAGTACTATCATCTTTCAGGATGGCGGTAAGCATTTTCACAGTAGATGAACACTTTGGATCCCCGGCAGCAAGGCAGAGAACAGCCACACATTGAGCTATGGAAAACAGAGCCTGTTTTGCAACACCACTTGACTGGGAAGATGGTTTAGCAGTTGAAAGAAGAGAATCTAGAAGAGCATCAAAGCTGGTGTTTGCTGAGTAAACAAGAGCAGCAAAAAAGCTTTGTAGAGCCTGCAGTATCCGGTGATGTTTATAAACATATGAATACATCAAAATTTCAATGTTGATCGGGGATGGAGGTATTACCAAGAGAGCTTGTCCCTGTAGCAAAGAGCTTCTTACTAAAGTTAGTGCTTGTGGGAGAACTTTGTTTCTGACAGTAACGCCAACATTTGGTGTTGACCTTCTGTCAGCCATCAAGGTGGAGCAGAGCTCCAAGGCGAGAGCAGCCATATGCAAGTCTGAATCGCTGAGATGCAAATCAAAAAAAATACATTACGATTAGAAGATATTCAAGTAATCCAAAGTAGATTATAAACATGCAAGACTTGCAAGAAGAAAAAGAATTCAGTAACAGGTAAACATGCAAAAGATATATACTAGTAAATAGAAGAGAGCAGTAGGGTAGGGAAAACCTAATCAAAGTTGAAAGTTCCACAATGATAACTTCATAAGCAGCTGAACCAATTTTGTCACCATAAGCAACAATCAGGGTATTTAGTGTCCCAAGTGTCGCCTGTCTCAAAGCTCGATTCGCCTATTCTCCGAGTAAAGCAAACCAGATCAAAACTATTTTTATCGAAAAATGATCTAGTTATAGAACAACAATTTCTTGAGAGATTTAAATATTAAAAGAATGTTAGCTACTCATACCTTCCTTAAGAATGCAGTTAGCTCTGCAATAACATGCTCTAAAACACATGATAGGTCTAGGTGCAGTTGAGAAGCAGCAATCACAGAAAACGCCTGGAAACAAACTCAAAATTCTAGAATTTCAAAAACTGTAGATTATGTATCATATCTTTAACAATAGAGATCACTTATATCAAGGTTGACATAATACATAGAATTATATTCTTTTGTGAATTGTGATTAAAAGAAAAGGGTGAGGGAAAAAATTGAAATGCTATTTAATCCTTCCTTATTTGCTAATCAACAAAAATAAATATTATGATTTACCAATAAAAAAATCAGCTTTTATTAAATAAGAAGATACAGGATACAACTTGAAGCTAATACTAACAAGGCAGAAAAAACACAGAATGTTAAGCCAAAAGAAACAAAATATCGTTTGTCCATAGATGACAACAGCTAAAGATCAAATTAATTCTTTGCTAATAAGTAATAACTAATAATCATTTGACACAATTTTCAACAATTGACATAAACTTTGGGTATTTAGTCTGTACATGCAAATACACACATTCTTGGATTGCCTATTTAAGATCGACCAAATCATATTAATTTTTATTTAATTTTTGTAAGTAAGAACAAATCCTGTTTTTGCAATCAAACAAATAGACCCAAAATGTGTGGTTGATCATCAATGTAAAATTAGAAATTTCATGAAAATCAGATATAAGAGAAACAATTAAAAAAGTAGAATATACTAAACCAAGTCTCTTCAAATGCAATTTCATCCACTTTAACGAATTATAATTGAAGTCCCTTGACACTAAAAGATTCCTACTTCATTAGTATTAACTTCTATATCGAAATGTAATCACGAGGGCATGAAATAATTCACCTGAGCATAAGATAGAAAATAAAATTTAATTAATAATTACTCCCTCATCACATAGTTATAGGCTGATTTCTTTGGCACATAGTTTAAGAAAATCAATTTAAGTGGCAATTTTTAACATAAATTAATAATTACCTCTTAATATGGAATTAATAAATACACGATACTTATCATGCTTTGGAACTCTCGACTTCATTCAAAAGTCCATAATTAACTTTAACTAAAGTGAATACAACAACAAAATGTGATGACTGATCATTGAATGTTGTTTCTTCAAAAAACAGTAATTGTTTTATTATAAGGGCATAAAACAATGAACCAACTAAATTTTTATAAATAGATACATATATATTGGGACATTTCAAAATGGAAAATCAGCCTATAACTAAACGGAGAGTATTTAATGAAAACAAAACACACCTATTCAAAAGCTAATTAATGTTGTGACCAAAACAGTCACTGATTGAAACTGGTCAGACACCAAGATACAAATAACAAACAGAACAAAGCACTCCGTCACTTATCAGGAAAAAAATCACCAATAACAGTTAAATCAAGAATAATTTCTCGAGCACTAATGATACCCTTTCTAATATATTTTTTAGTGTCATGAAAGTATAATAAGTAAAACTTGTAAAACTATAATATTTAATATAAATTAAAAACTGAATAAAATGGTATCAACACAGGGCAGCAATAGTTCACTCAAACAAGTAAACAAGTCCTAATATAAGAGCTTTGAAACCAACCTTCACAGCTGTAAGTCGGGTTATTTCATTCCCCATTCGATCCACAAGAACAGGAAGGCATGCAGGTAATTCCGCTCTGAGATTATCACCAAATGTTGAAACAACAAGACCCATGCAAGAAATAGCACATTCCTTGACCTCCTGGAAGGGGAACACCGTAAGACTAAGTAAACGCGCAAGTAAGTTTTACTAGAAAAAAATCAACAAACCTGATCTTGATCTTGGTTTGTCAAACGTGCCATGATGGCATTATATATTGGATGAACATAGGGTTTGAAATCAAAACGGTTCCCCTAAAACAACAAAGAAATTCATTATGTTTGAGAAAGTATCCTGATAATATCATAAAGTCAGAAGAAAGTGAGTGGTCTTACCTCAATGTTTGGACCTTTAACACGAACAAGTTCCCCACATACTCTTAATGCCTCAGCTGTAACTTTGTAATAACGCTCACCAACAGCCGATAAAACAGGACTAGAGATAGCCTGAAAAAATGAAAAAGGAAAGGAAGAAAGAAACAATGTTTAAGCCATCATTAAAGAACCAACCTTCAGATACATTGTTGTTTACTGATGAAGATGATATTAAGATTAAATAATCATGCATTCCATGTTTTGTGAGCCTACATCACTTATACGGAGAATATCATATTTTTAAGAATTAAAAAGATGGGTAAGTTCCAGGGATTGAGTCCGACTGCAAGCTAGGTTTGGATGAGATAATCAAGCATGTTCTATACGACATTATCACTTGAATAGAATTGCATCAAATCATCAGCAAATACAAATAAAACTTATTCCAGGGGCTGAGACTTGAGACTGTTGTAATAAACAGAAAATTATGGTGATAATATAAACTTCATTATCTCCTCCCCTCCCATCCCCACCCCACCCCACCCCACCCCAATACCACCACAAAGAAAAGATCCCTCCATCCTCTAGGATTAATGATTATCGTAGGAACAATCATTGATATCCTACATGACTTTAACCCATAAGAATTTATCCTATGGTAACTTCTACCTGCTTGGGTACAGCAGCAGTTACTTTAACATGTCACGTAATGTATGTTAATTTAAGGTGTTAAACATTTCAAAGATATAAATTGTATTCTATCTTTATGCCACTTTTTAAGAAATGAAGAAATCCTTAGTGTACCTTAATGTAAGGGTGGAAAACAGGAGGAGAATGTGAAGCCAAGACTAATCTTGTAAATATAAGAGCCTCAATCTTCAAATTTGATGTAGAGGATTTGTCCTGGTAAAGAAAATAACAAAATATTAAAAATCATGAGGCTAACAAGTTCAATTACACTTGTAAGACGAGAAGAAGATTTTACTTACACATAAGGCCTTTTCAATTCCTTGAATAAGGGATCCAATATGGTCAGCAAGACAGTCAGGCAAGACAACAACAAGTTCTTTCAGAACTGAAAATGCACCAACCTAAAGATAAAAAAGGAATGAGAAATATTGGAAGCTCAAAATTGCAGACCAGTACAACACACTTTGAACAATTTCTACCTTTGTCTTGACAGACTTCTCTCGCAGCTGTCTATTTATAGATTTAACAACCTTAGGTACTTCTTGCTTCAATAACCATCTAGGACTGAAAGACATGCCAAAATTCAGAATCTACTAAGGAATATCATAATAAAGAAAACATTTAGAAAGAAAATATTCTGCTGAAAAGAGGACAGTTATACAAGCATCAATTACTTTCTAAGTAGAGGGAATCATTGACCGGTTTAGGGTCAGAAACAAAGATGCAAAAGTGCAACAAATGCATGAAAAAATTTAATGAAACAGAAGGCTACAGCTTATTATCTGAACTTTATCCTTAGACATAAAAGAAATCTGAAGCAGTTAATTTACAATATCATATTGACAAAGAAAAAGACCATGTCATTATAATAGCATGTATACCACATCTAATATTTTCACGATTCCATTTCAAGCATAATGTATCAGAAGCATTACGTGTTTCTAGTTCTCTCTATACATGTCCAGTGAAACAGAACTTACTAAATATTTCTCACATCAACAATGGCATATATCATTGAAAGCTTAAACATCTCTATTTCATACTTTTTGTCATTACAAACTGCCAAGTTCTGTGCCCACTTTTAGATAATTTTTACTTTCTCAAGAGTTAGAAGAAGTAACCGCACCGTGAAAAAATCATTAAATGAATATATTACTCCAGCAAGTTCGTGATTACATCATACAAGAATCAGGATTTGCAAGGAAACTTCCGATAAAATTTGGCGGATAGGAATATAAATAGGAGAAAAACTTGCCTGGATTCATTTATGTCATTCTGCCCTTTTCTAACATTTCCAGTTTGACGCAGTAACTCAATAAACGTGTTAAATACATCCATCTGCAGTGTGGCAAATCAGATTATTACATCACCATTCAGAAACTTGAGGTGAGCAATGACAGTATCTTTCATCATTACCTTAACATTTTCTTCTCTTTCTTTGAATCTGTCAATCAACTTTGGACAAGCCTGCACCATAGATAATTTCATGATCATTTTACGGGGATTAGTCACCTTCATTTAGTAAAGATAGTAAAAAAATTGTAACACATCCTTTCTTCTTCATTTTTTGACAAGTGTTTGTTCATTCATAATCTGGCATTCAATCTTGAGATTAATACATTCTGAAAATACTTATTGCTAAACTGGGGGTCCAGGGTGCAGAATATCTAAACAGAAACTTTTCGGTGCAAATTATACCTCCTCATATAGCTTTGAGAGCATCTCAGGACGAGAAACAATTAAAGCTGCCAAACATTTAGCAGCAGCCCTTCGAACTTTCCAGCTAACATCCTCATCATCTGTATATTCATTAGCACTCTCACTACAAGGACATTAAGTTATCACAGATTAGGAAAATATATCATATATAGCACAAGAGAAATCAATTAATAATTAAACAACATACTCGTCCTCATCTTCCTCAGGACTTTCATCATCGGTATCTTCCTCCATGTTATCAGTGAAATTAGGATCGTAACTAAGAAATTCCAGAGTAAGATGTAGAATTTCATTGCAGTAAGAAGATATATCCCTGGGGCACCTAAGTAAAAAACTCTCCAATGCCTGCAGTTAAATTAACACATCATCACATATAGATATATGGAAAACAGAGGAAAAATGCGAAGAAAGAAAAAAACATTAAGATGTAATGTCATTTTAAGGGGAAAAAAATGTTTTACATGAAAGTGTTCAGATCTACAATACCTGCAAGCTGTACTCACGAAGTTCCTCATCGTTCTCTGATGCACTCATACAATAGTTTATTAGTACAGGAACAGTACCTCCAAGATGGGTACCAAAGCGGTATCCAACAGCACGGCTAAAATTCCAAAATTTTATGGTTTGTCAATAGAAATGTTACATTTAAAAAGATGAATACATAAACAAGGAACATAGAAGATAAATAAACTTGGGCTCAAAAGGGTAGGATAACTAAGAATGTGTCATCTTTGAGTCCTTGCATATTTGACAACACCAAAAGAACTTTTTACTGTAAGGTATATAAGTTAATTGAGTTCATGAGAAAGAGAATATGTTTGCATAATTTGAATAGGTCACTAGACTTTGATCTCTCTTAATTTGGGATTATCATATTGGCAATATACATAAAAAATTATTATTTTTCTTGATGAAGGATCCCGCAGTAATACAGTTCTTTAATTGTCTCAGTTACTTATTTACAAACTTTTGTTCACTCCCCCCCCTTAAAACCCCAAAAATATATATATATATATATATATATATATATATAATATATATATATATATATAATATAATATAATATATTTATATATATGGGCTTGCGAGAGATACCTTTCAGGGTATATAAGATATATATCCTAGTTTTATAAAATAAGTTTACATTAATTCTTTTAATAAAATTAACCTTATGGATCTTATGGATGGAAAGATCATGAAAATTACTCATAATTTTTTGCTTAATTTGAGGTTGTGTAGCGCCGTTATTATAACCTTGTAATATAAGTATATCTTTTAACGACTTAAGAGGTGTTTGATAAAACTGAATGAAATAGTTATGAATGTTTAAGTAATCTGAATGAAGCAGAATTTTGAATACCGAATGAAAAAAAGTTGTTTGATAATTGACATGTCTGAAACATCTGAATAACATATTTTTATTATTTTAACCCTTTGAAAAAATTCAAAATTTATTGTAAATTTATTTAATATTATAAAATATATATATATATATATATATATATATAATAAAAAATCACCGATTCAAAAAATTACACTTGATAATTTAGCCCAAAAAACTGACCAATTCAACCATTTAGACGATTTTTATTCAAAATAAACGTACTAAATGACAACTCCATTCAGCTCTAAACAAACACCCCCTTAGATTTACCTAGTAAAATAAGTATATCTTTTAACGACTTAGATTTATCGAACTTTCATTACTATAAAGTCGATGATAGATATCATCAAATCATATAAAAATCCTTATATTCAATTGTGTATGTATGGTTGGATTTATCTAAGAACTAAAAATTGATGTATTGGCCCTATGGGTTATACTAGTTAGATACTCTCTAAGAAATCACCCTTTTATATATATATATATATACTCTGACTAATCTCGTTTAGAAAAGAAAAGAAACAATAGAAGTGTAATGATTCAGAAGCCAAAAGTAACTCAAAACAAACCTCCACAAAGAAAACTATTGTACCCACCACTATCTATAGATTATATATATATATATATATATATATATATATAAATAAGCTTTGATTAGCATCATAAAATGCTTTTGGGCAAGCATGCAGCTCGAGGGGTGAAACTCCTCCCATATTGAAGTTTCAGGGGCCATTCTAAAAAATTAAGGAAGCAAATTTCCACTCAAATTTTATTTTGGTAAGTGCACATTTATATTAGATTAAGTCATTAAACCGAGAAACTGGAAAAGAAATCCATTAGGAAATAAAATTTAAAAAAAATGGAAAAGAACACAAAAGTAGCAGGAAAATGATATATATTGCCAATGTTTATGTCGACTTTTTGATTACCAGTTACATGGAAGTACTAATAGTGATCTTTTTGGAGAGATGTGTAATAAGTGTGACCCTGTCATAATTCTATTTAATCTCATCATGTATTGATATGTTTCAGCAATTGCAAGTTGGCACAAATTTATAGCAATACATAGCAGGACTAGAAGTAGTATACATATAACCAACACATAGCAAACGATATGTGTAAGGATGCAAGCTTACCTCAAAGCCCCTATCATCTGAATGTTTGTACGAGCCATTTCAGGTTTTGTTCCATTACTTTTCAAAAGCCGAACAACTTCTACTGTAGCTTTTGACAACAAATCATCCGACAAGCTAGAGGCCAAAGAGGCTGAAGGGAAGGTACAAGTTAGTATACAGTTCCACAAATGTCCCCATAACATTCAACCCATGTGTAGAGTGTAAACTTCTCAAAGACATACAGTCATTTACATTTAGTCAGACTTCAGTAAATCTTACCAATACATGAAACAGTCTTCTTCCTGACACTGGCTTGATTGAAGCTTAACTGCGGTAGCAGGGCACCTAGTAGAATCTCATGATCTGATGCCACCAAATTCCCAAAGGTATGCAAAACATCACACAAGATATCGAGACATACACACTTAATCTCTGTGTTCATTCCCTGGGAAATCAAGGAGAAAAGGTTAGATCTTTATAAACTAGATGAAATTGATAGGAAATCTTATATAACAATGAAAAATCATTGACCATAGCTGATTAACAAATTAACAATGAAGAAGTAGATGAACAGCTGACTTCTAATCCCTCTGACACATATAACACCAATTCACCACAAACTTACCCCTTCCTCCACAAAGATTCTTTTGTCAAAATCTTTCCGAAAGAGGGTGATATATAGGGTATGCACATGCTTAGGCACAAGTTATGCCTTAAAAGTGAGACATATTGGATATCCAACTAACTCATTCCCAAGCTTTTCTCAAACATGCATAAAAGATAATAATTTGAAAACAAAATCCAAACTTTGTCCTTGTGTTCTTAATTTGTTTCTTATGTTACAAATCTGCTTTAAGATGTGTTTATACTCAACTATCCAAAACACCAAGGACAGAATAGCTTGTTCATAAACATGCAGGATAAGATATGACTAAATAGGGAATTGATATCATTACCATTTCAGAATGAATTAGTTAGTGTTGAAAATTTTAACTTTTTTATAAGTGGATTAGTTTTGCATTTGGAATTATTTGTTGTAACAACTTTGGATAACACAACCTAAAATGTGAACATTACTATGATCAGTCCAGGAAATTAGTTATGAAACTCACAGAATAATTATTTTGGACTGCATTCACGGAGAGCTCTTGATTGAATATTAAGGAGACCGACTTTGTTTAGTTTTGCAATTCACTAGCAACAAGAATGCCCATGCAGTTACTTTATCAATACAAATACTTTTACCCCCATGATGGAAGAGGTTATTCAATCAAGTAAGAAACTTGTAAGAAAAAAATACAGATGTAAAATGTTACAACCAAATCCCACAAGTCCCTCATCAAACTTATACTTTCTAGTAATAAAAATGGTGGAGAGAAAGTGCTTTCATCAAACCCATATTATTGATTACACAAAGATTGCACAATCCCATTATGCTTTCACAAAAGTTGAAAATGAAATATAGTGTTTAGCTACTGACCAGGCCAGTTATTCCTTTTATTAGCTTTGGACTGACGGAAACAAGAATAGACTGTGCCACAGATGGTGTAGGGACTTCACAAACAATTGTCTTCAAAGCTATGCTTGCAATGTCGTGATGCTGCTCTTTTCCGTTTAGTAATTTATCACAAAGCTTATTTGTCATCTCCAGAACGTGCTCCTCACGTATTTTCTTCACCAGTGGAGCTAGACTGTAAATTCAAATAAGTAGCATAAATTAGAACCGCAACAGAGCAGAACACCTAATGAAGTTCATGATTAACACAAAAGTACATCATGTGTTCCGATGCTTCTTAAGAACAGATGTGTATACAGGGATACAACAAACTCATACAGTCATACCACATAAAATTAATGTAATTTTGAGGCACAATATTTGGACAAATGGTCCTTCTCAATCTACAAAGAAACATCTCTTAACCAGTAAAATACAAATTCAAAAGTTAACAAACATATAGGATGTTGGGCATATTTTTTAATTACACTTTTGCAGGGATGAATCAGTGTCCAGAGCAAGATAGTTGCATAAAACAGTAAGCTACATCTGAATATTACTGTAAGTCTGTGTATTATTTTGACCCTGTGTTCGTAGTTTAGGCTAATCCTGACAGATTGTGAATGTTATTATTACGCATAAGGATATGGCAATCCCCTCCATACCTTACCCCTACCCCCCTACACTCCAAGCGAAAATGAAAAACGTAAACTAAAATACATACAAAGAGGTCACTCAGATAAAAATGATGAAATGAAGTTTTAGAGCAGAAGGGCAAACCATTTTATAGCTAATCCTGAAACATCGCCAGCTGCATCGTCAAGCTGCTGTAGGACAATAATTGACAACTTTATCTCGAGATCGTTATCCACTTTAAATCCTTCTTTATTCAATTCATTTAGCAAATCAGAAGTTGCCATATATCTGTAATCTTTATCCTTCCCTGTCATCTGCATTATAAACTCAAAGAATTCAACATGAACTGTGGGTAATCATGTGCTACAAGCACAAATAGAAAGAATCCTACCAATCCAAAGAGTAAGGGTGAGAAGGAAGTCTTCTACATAACCTGAGAATGGAAAGAAGAATCAAAGTATAATACCTTTTCCAGGATACCGGAAATGGCTAAATTTGCCATCTCTAGGTACCTCTATCAACTGCTTTTTACAGGGACTCGTAAGTTGGAAATACTTTGTGATATAAATATCTGAGGACACAATAAAAAGAAAATGTAAGACATGAAAGCTGCAACTAAGAGAGATCTTATATCTTAAATGTGAAAATTGTGTAGACTGTAGCCTAAACAGAGTGTTAGTGATAGTCATTACTACAACATTGCAAAGTGATATCAGTGCTATCATTATCAACATAGTATAAAAAGGTAAGACTAACATGTATGATATATTTCCATGTAAATAATCAGAAATGAACATAATAAGTCGACAATAAAACAAATAAAGCTCTCTTTTTTCTTTTGAAATGGACTTGCAAACAACTAAAAGTACCATCTACATTCCACTTATGTATAGGTTTGAGCTTTCACGAGTACAGCCGTATAGGTAAATATAGAAAATAAAGCTATTCAATTTGCCAAAGAGAGTTTTCACCCTCAGTCCTTTTTTAATTTTTACCCTAGAGTAAATACTATGCACGCTTACACAGCTAGTTTGTACACCTTAGTTATAAATTCGTTGACATGGCTAATCATATTCTTCTTTAAGTTATAAAAAAATAAAACAAAATAAAATAAATCAATAATGGGACCTAGCTTTCATTTAGTACATTACCCTCAAAACAAATTCTGGTGCCCAGTTTAGGTGAATTTAGCAAAACAATATTCAATGCAACGGTTATTCCACGTCATTAACTATTAAGCACTCACATAATATTATACAAAAATGAGGGCAAAAATAACATTTACCCATTGTAGTTGACACAATTTGTACAATAGACAAGACAACTACCAACTGAACTAATTAAAATGTTGGAATTACACCATTCTGTTAAAAAGATTGAACAAACGTTATAATTTTCCTATGTGTCATTGGGGAAAAAAACAAAAACAAAAAGTCTTTCTTACATGGCAAAGTAATAATAATAAAATATTTTTAAAAAAACAAGTTACCAACTAATTTTTTATTGTAAATTTTCTTTTTAATTCTTTAGTTTATCTTATTATTATTATGAAAAGGAAATTATACTCTTCCAACAAATCCGGGCTCTTGTTTGTATCAGCAACAGCATAAACATCACCATGCTTTCACTACCATCATCATTTCATTCATCTTACATGTCACTGCAAAAACAATCCAAACCAACCTAATTCTTCTTTCTTCCCATTTTTTAAGCCAAAGATTTGTGTTATTAGAGAGCAGTTCATGAAGTGCAAACCCTAGGTTTTATTGTTCATCAAATTAAAGTTTTGGGTAATCTTCTCATCCTTTTCATTTTGCTCCCTCTCCTTTCTCGATCTGGTCTCTCTACATGTATAATTTCTCTCTCTAATATTTGCTATCAATCAATATATGCTTGTTGAGTTTACTTTCGGAATTTATTTTGAAAAACAAAAGTTTTAGATCTTGTACATGAAGAAGATAGATGATGGGTAAGTAACTAATTAATCCGTAACTAATTGGGAAGAAGATAGACGATGGATTAAGAAGAAGATGAATTTGGGTAGTTAGATTTTGAGTTTTTGGTTCGAAGAAGATGGGTTGGTTTCAGCTAGCTTATTTGTTTTCCATGTCATTTTTATTTTTGTTCCAGCACTGCCACATAGGAAATATTGAGCTTGATTTAGATGATTGTTTGATAAATTTGATGGAATGAGTCAATTGCATATTTTTCTTTAGTTCAATTAGTTAATTGCAGTTTTTTTTTAAGTTCAGCGGTCTATTGCACAAATTGTGCCAACTACAATGGGGTAAATGTTATTTTTACCAAAAAATAAGTGGGTCATTACTGGACCAACCATGGAAGTAGAGAAACCTACAACACATATCTCTCTCCTCTATACTGTGAGCTTGTTATAAATGATGATATGTAACCACTGTTGCAATGAATATTTTCACAAATTTAACATTTCCATTTACACCGACATTTCCTTATTACTCCCTGCCCTACCCTAATCCTACCCTAAATTTAATTTTTAAGAAAATCAAACTTAAGTTTATATCATGGAATTGCAATAGTACATGTGAATGCTACCCAATAACCCAAAAGGAAAATAGAGAAAGAGGAGACAGAACTATATTTCTCTATATACATTTAGTATATGTGATTATATAGAAAAAATAAATCTAAATAAAGGTGCATTGTGCATAAACTAAAGAACAAGTAATAGACAATGCTAATAATTAATCTAAAAATCAATAGATGAATGAACCCTAACGGGTTTTTCTAATCAATCATTAAAGCATAATAGAACTCATCAAAATTTCAGCAAAATAGTATAGCAAACCCCCGTACCACAACATACAATCTGCATATACATACATATATATGTAAAGCTAAAGTAGAGTGTAACAAACAGTATGAATCGAAGAAACTGATTGAAATCAAAGTAGAGGAAGAGTTTACTTTCAGGCGAATAAATCAGCCGATACACAGTCTCCGCATATTATTTATATATATATATATATATATATATATATATATCAGTCCTTTCTCTCTGCTATTTCTGTATATCAATTGATCTGTATGTAATTCTGATTGAGTTGGACATAAACCCTATTAATTCTGTTGGATTCACTGATGTCTGAAGAACATAAAAAGGCAAAGAGGCGTGAAACCAAACTGGATTGAAAGATTCGGAGACTTCTTTCGGTGGGACGGGTCGGGTTTCGGGTAAGTTCCGGTTGTCTATCCTACAAAATGCTCTATGTTTGTTTGTTTATTCAAAAAAAAAACTCTAATTTTATTGTTTTTATAAGGAAAATATAAATTATTGAGTGGAAATTAAAATAAAACATTTTGAAACATGCGAAGAGAACAAAGATTTATTTTGAAAGTTCTTAATATTGAAAAAAATGAAGCTTCGAAAATTAAAAAATGAATAAAATCAATTTTTAATTTGTTTTGGAGAAGCAATCAACCATAAAAAATGAAGCAAATTTGAGATAAAAGGTAGATGTTAGAAATAAATCATTGCATAAATATGGATTAATACTTTGAACTTTTAAAAAAAAAAATTGGGGTTTGTCTTCTTAATTTTTTCAATTAGGGGATTAAATTTTTAATTTTTTTTACTTTGGGGATTGTCTTCTTAATTTTTTAATTAGAGGATTAAATTTTTAATTTTTTTTATTACGTCTAAACTAATATTGCCACATCAAAAAATTGGTTACATGATTGTGACACGTGATTAAAAAATATTTATGTGTAATATTGAGTCTCATTTTAATATTTATTCAATTAATTTTTTGCACCAAAAAGATAAATATAAGACCATTATTAATTTTACTTTAAAAAATTGTCATTAAATTAAATTTTAAAAATTAAATTTACCAAAAAAATAATAATTTACTAAAAGGGTAAAATTATCATTAAATTTACTTTTAAAATTAATAATGGTTTTATATTAAAATTATAATAATAATAATAATTTACTTTAAAATTAATAATAGTCTTATATTTACCCTTTTTGGTACAAAAAATTAATTGAATTAATGTTAAAATAAGACTCAATATTACACATAAATATTTTTTAGTCACGTGCCGCTATCGTGTCATCAATTTTCTGACATGTCACTATCAATTACACATAATCATAAAAAAAAAAAAAATTAATCCCCTAATGAAAAAAATTGAAAAGACAATCCCCAAAGTGAAAATAAATTAAAATTTTAATCTCCTAATTGAAAATTTTGAGAAGACAATTTCCAAAATGAAAAAAAAAAATTAAAAATTTAGGGTATTAATCCATATTTAAGTCCATTATCAATAATACTTTTGTGACAAAAGTTCACATCGTTTATATATATATATATATATATATATATATATATATATATATATATATATATATATTTTGTAAGATATTTTTTTTTGTCAGTATAAAACAATACACGTAATTAAATGACTATAGGGCTTATGTTATTGCTTGGAGGAACATAATGAAAACTATGCACGGGCTAATTTGAATAAAGAATTATATAATTTGTTAAAATTACGATGAAAAAAGATATTTTTTTTATAATAATTTATTTTCATATAAACTTTTCAATACATTTTTGCATGACATTAATTACATTTGTAAATATATATTATTTTGCTATAATAATCTACACGTTTATTTAACAATCTACACGTTTATTATTTCATATTAACTTTCATATAACAATCTACACGTTTATTGAATTCAATAATCAAATAGTAAAATAACATGCAATAAATATTAAATAATTAGTAATAAAGGTTAGAAATTTAACTTAATAAAGGAAATGTGAAAATAGTGGAATAATTTCTATATATATATATATATATATATATATATATATATAATCGATAAGGGTGATATATAAATTGGGTTGGGAGATTTTTATAATAAAAGTCTTTAACTAAGAATGTTATGAGAAATTATGAATAAAATAATGATTTATTCATAATGAAAAGAAAGTAATATGTGGAGTTAAATAAATTTTATGAGATGCAATAAATAAATGTATTATTAAATGCATATCTTTATTATTCAAAATGAAAAGGAAAGTCAACATAGCTTAATTGTGAAATATTCTTGACATAAAGCTACTTATGAGATTAATGAAATAATTATATTATAATATAATTATTTTCATTTAAAAAGTATTATTTATTGACAAATACGAAAAATTGGTGTGCTACCATGGATACTTAAATTACATAGAGCTATCATTTTAAATGATGAATGTGCTAACTATTTTCTAGCCTTAATAAATATGGTGAATAAAAATTCATGTATATTAATATGTAATATGAGTCCATATTTAATTATTGGGCCATATACAATTTTTTCTATGAATGTTTGCAAGTTTTCTATGTTAATTTAATGTTATGGACCATTGCTATACTAGAGGACTATTGTGACGCCCCCAAAACAGGTATACATCACATATTATGAGTCGTCAAATACATGGTACAAAATTCAAATACAACTTAATTATACAACATGAGCTGTGAGTTTTAATAAGAATATTGTCATCTAGACAATATCCACACTCAATGGAGTCCTCATTACATTTATTATCATACTATTTTATAGAATAGTGAGGACTACCAATCTTATCATGGGACCCAATCACTCCGATTCTCCATTAGTCCTCGCTACGATCTCATTTCCTGAAAAGAACAATGAAAGCAAAAAGGTGAGCTCAACTAGCCCAGTAAGAAATATTATGGCTAAGATAATGCAGAATAAATTATCGTTAGCCTTTAACAGTGTTAAACTGATACAATATAACAAACATCAAGTTTAAGCTGCGGTGAACAAGCAATCCATTAGAAGAGTTAAGTAGAGAATAAAATCTACTATCTTCTATGATTTAAAGGTTTTTCATCACTTTTATTCTTTGAGGTCGAGCTTATTAAATAAACCACATCATCCTTGTCTTACACCCAAGGATATTCATTAGTATCACGACCACAAATTATTCATGCACAACGGGCCAAGGATATTAGTGTTTTCATCAATGGTCATGATCATGCCAACAACTGTCCATCAATGCACTACGAGCCAATGAGGACTTTTACCACATCATTTGTAACATTACGGTTAGGACTATACCGAATAATCCCTGGTCATAATCATACCAAGTCCATCTATGTACTACAGGCCACAGATGACTTTCAACATAATATAAACATGAGGATGATGACAATGACATAATAATTCAATAAAACAAGTTCAATAATTAAATTTTAAAGATACTGGATGAAGCACAGATATCCAGGATATTTTACTAATTTCATAGAGTATAGAAGCCAAAACTTTAACCAACTGAGTATAATAGAATATATGAAACTGCAAATGGATTTTCGTCCGTCATGCGATAATCCACGTAGACAGATCATTTCCACAATTTAATAAAGAATGAATACAAAGGATCATTCACCATGCATGTGGTAATCCACATAGACATGTTATTCCAACAGAAAAATAAAGAATAGAATAACGGAAGAATTCACCGTACATGCGATGATAATCGCATGCAAGTTATTTCAAATGTAATAATAAAGAGTGGAACCGAGTCATGCAGCGAAATTGAACACGCAGGATATTCAAATAGAATAATAAAGAATGGAATAACAAAGAATTCACGAGGCGTACGATATAATCGCGCATCTGAGTTATTCCAACATAATAATAAATAATGCAACGAATTAAATGCGTAATATGCGCGAGATGTGATATTCCAACAGAATAATAAAGAATGGAATAACAGAAGAATTTCACCATGTATGCGGTACTTCGCATAAACAGGTTATTCCAACATAATAATAAGGAATGGAATAACAATAGCTCTCTTCATGAAAATGAAAGAAATAATACCCTTTACCTTAGAATAAAGCTGGATACTGAAATAGAGAGGTAGCAGACTTCTCTTCTTCTTTCTCTCTATAATTTCTCTCTATAATAAATGCTCTATAGCTTTAGTGAATTAATGAGAAACGAAGGAAGAATGAGCTTTTATTTATAGGAAAATATAGTTTCGATAATTGCACGTTTTGGGGCTCGAAATATTATAGTATAATACCTTCCTCTTTTTCTTAATTTTTAATTTAGTCCTGCAAGTATTATCAAACTTGCACCACATCCTCTAATAGTAAATCATGTGAATCAATAGTTCTAGACATGTGAAAATACGAATTACAATATATT
This sequence comes from Panax ginseng, assembly GCA_020205605.1. Classification (NCBI taxonomy): domain Eukaryota; kingdom Viridiplantae; phylum Streptophyta; class Magnoliopsida; order Apiales; family Araliaceae; genus Panax; species Panax ginseng. Next base: position 143,277,540 of record CM035134.1, on the reverse strand, counting down.
ACCTCCATTTTTAACTTAGTCATGCAAGTATTATCAATCTTGCACCACCGCCCATAATAGTACAAGAATGTGAATCAATAGTACACACATTTGAATAAATAGTTATAATCATGGGAATTAATATAAATTAATTACTCATTTATCCGATTAATTACCCGATAACTTCCAGACATCAATTATTATCGAAATAAATGTCAATTTTTACTAACACTAATAATTCCAACACAATGGAACTATCAATGTCATCATTAATCAACACGAACTTATTCATCATTAATATTATAACTCACAATATTTAACAAACCGTGTCTGGCCGCGGGAAAGAGGGGCTTTCCGATAAGGATTTCTCCTTATTGGCGCGCAATTAGGTGACCAAACCTCTCCTTGACAGAACTTCTAGACATTGTCAATTTTGCAAATAATAATATGAATAACTTTGTCGTCTCAATGATTAATTTAATAATATAACATATTATGCAGATGATACTATGACAATAATTGAATCAATAATATGAGAGTTATGATGCAAAGAATTATTGTGAAGTAATAATTGAGTATAACCGAGTGACTTCTTACGTAAGCATCAATAATCAATCTTTGTGTCTACTATGCAACCACGCGTATTCATTGTACTTTTACTACTAGGGTAGTTCAACGGTTTTAACGGTAACACTTTCGTAGTTATTTTTATAAAAGATAATTACGTCATTTTCTAACTATGGCAATACTTCCGTTGTGGGGTTCACTAATGATTGTCTTGTCATCACGGATATTCCCGACAAAAAGAATATTCTCCGACCAAACGAATATTTTATAACAACTTGCTTACTTTGCAAAAAAATTCACATATCACCCTTAACTTTAACCTTTTATCAATTTAACCATTTACGAAATAAAATAATAATTATAAGAAAATTGAATACTTTCATTTCATAAAATTCGGTCTTATAATCTCCTTCCTTATGAAATTTCGCCTCGAAATTTACGACGTATTACTGGTATCTCAAGAAGAGGTGAGGATACCTTGACTTCATTTCATATTCCAACTCTTGAGGTATAACCTTTAAGTGTCGAATATGATCCTTCTTATCCAAAATTTTAACACGTATCTCATCATACGTTAAATCTTCTGTTATCTCGTCTAGTTCTAATTCAATAATGTGGTTCGGGTCGTCCACATATTTACGTAACATCGATACGTAAAAAAAAGGTTATGAACACGCAACATACTTGGCGGTAAAACGAGTCTATAGGCTATAGTTCCTACTCGATCGAGGATTTCAAAAAGGCCAATTAAATCGAGGGTTGAGATTTCCTCTCTTGGTCGATTCTTGCTTCTAGAATAATTCCCTCTTGAACCTTCTTCTTCATATTCATCAACTCCGGGTGTGTAGCTCGAGCGATTTTACCTTTATTGATTAAAGTCGATTCTACTCGTATAGTTGATATCACCACGTGGGTTCCTAGAGTCTTTAACTCTATCTTCATCATTTGTAAGTTATAAGAAATGGGTTTTGTGTTAACAACATCACACTCGTAAACGCATATGATCTTCTACTCAACGCGTCATCATTTACCATGTTATTTCTTCCACGATGATATTGAATGGTATGGTCGTAATCTTCAACATTTCGAGCCAACGTCTTTGGCGTATAATACGTTCGTTCTATGTGAAGAAATATTTAAGGGTTTTAGAAATGGGTTTTGTACTGGGGTCAATACAAAATTTGATTTCACGCCTAGGGTTAGGCTAAAAAGTCTTGAGAATACGTCAGAAATTTATTAACGATAGAAAAAAGCATGACTCTCATCCAAGACTTGGATAAGACGTCACATTAATACTATCAACTTGCCACCGTTATTCACGGCGCCCCCTACGGATATTACGCGGTGTATTCCAAGACTTGGAAGTCACCGTGAAAGGCTCGGGGCTCTTTACTTATGGCTTGATATGACAAAGTGATTGACTTTAGTGGTTTGGTTGCTTAAATTCGCATAACAGGTTGGTTAGGAATATGAAAGCTAATAACCTTAAGAAAAGCATGATGAGTAGTTAACCAATCGATTACTAATTAAAATCACATCAAATGCAAGTATTTTCAAAGAGATAAGATCGACAGGTAACGTAAAAGTGTCAATTTAAATCAACAAGATTTATAAACTGTGGAGGTAACGAAAGTTTCTACTAACGAAGTTTCAACCAATAAGTCAAAGTCTAGCTTCTCTGGGGTCAAATTTAAAGCGTTGGCAAGTAAGTAAGAGAGATAAAAGAATGGGTAGAACCCAGATCTAATAAGGTATAGACTTTGCAAGAATTTATAATTAACTAACTGCGTCTTAACTTCGTTCGGGTTACTCGCTTTTGAGAAGTCACGAAAAATGCTCTTCTTGAAACCACCGACTTTGTTTTGTCTGTATCCGCCTTTGGTGCCACCGTCCCAGCTGAACTTGACTTTGGTGTACGATAAAATCAGGCTAGGTGACCTTCTTTTCCATAATTGTAATATGATTTGTACTGTATCACGCAGTTTGGACTGATATGTCCCTCCCCTCTGCATTTGAAACATACAATTGGTGGTCGTTCTCCTTCCTTGAAAAAGGGTGTTGGTGCTGCTGTCTTTCCATCGTTGTTGAACCTTCTCTTCTTGAAATTTTCACTCCTATTATCTTGGCCATGATTACCACCGAAGTGGTTACCATTCTTGGCATGATAATTTTTCCCACGATGGTTATTATTGTTCCGATGGTCGTTGCCACCGGTACGATTATTACCGGGTTGTTGGTTGTTGCCTTTTGGTTGTGCTGACTCATTATCGCACTCCAATAATTGAGCCCTATTCACAACATCTGAATATAAACAAAGTTTATGAGAAATGAGGTATTGACGTATATCGGGTTTCAAACCTCTTAGAAACATTCGTGTTATTTGCTCATTATCGACCAAATGGGATGCAAACCGGGATAACTCCGCAAATTTAGCCTCAGACATTACGACTTACGGTCATATTGTTTTGTTCCAACTTGATGAAATCTACCTCCTTCACGTGAGCGAATACTTTCGGAAAGTACTTGTCATTGAAACGACTCTTGGAACTTCTCCCAAGACATCTTGAGTGCGCCAGTCGGAGTGCGTTTTCTGATTCCCACCAAGAATCTACCTTTTCACGCAACATAAAGGTGGCAAAGGGAACCTTTTTCTCCTCGGAGCATCCCAAGACATCAAATATCTTGGTGATTTGTTTTAACCATGTCTCCGCTTTAAGTGGTTCTGGCTTTCCCAAAAACTCCGGTGGTCCCAGCTCCTTGAACTGCTTAGCGGTGACCTACTGTGGGTTGCCATTATTTCCACCTATATTTTGAACAGGAGTTTCTCTTACCTGATGTTGCATGAATTGCATAAAGCCTCTGAACATCCCATCGTTCATCATTTGATCGGTGTTGTTATTTACCTGAGGATTATTGTCTTCCTGTTGCACATTATCTTGGGTATTAATCGTTGGTGACTCAACGGTCTCATGTGCTTCATTGCTGATCTCAACATTTTCAGATGCCATTTTCAAATACTATCACAAAAAGGGGTTAATTAACATATCACATATTATCCATATACTCTGACCGACCAATTAAATACCAAATAAACTTAGGTAGGTCATACTAGCGAAGGAATTCTCCGTCTCTCCCCTCCTAGTTCTTGTCTCACATCTCAGCCAGGGATCATATCCCTAAGCTTTGATACCAACGTGACGCCCCCAAAACAGGTATACATCACCTATTCTGAGTCGCCAAATACATGGTACAAAATTCAAAAACAACTTAATTATACAACATTAGCTGTGAGTTATAATAAGAATATTATCATCTAGACAATATCCACATTCAATGGAGTCCTCATTACATTTATTATCACACTATTTCATAGAATAGTGAGGACTACCAATGCTATCATCTGGACCGTCACTCCGTTTCTCGACTAGTCCCTGCTACGTTCTCATTTCCTGAAGAGAACAATGAAAGCAAAAGGGTGAGCTCAACTAGCCCAGTAAGAAATATTATGGCTAAGATAATGCAGAAAAAATTATCGTTAGCCTTCAACAATGTTAAACTGATACAATATAACAAACATCAAGTTTAACTGCAGCGGAACAAGCAATCCATTAGAAGAGTTAAGTAGAGAATAAAATCTACTATCTTCTATGATTTAAAAGGTTTTTCATCATTTTTATTGCTAAGACTGAGCTTATTAAATAAACCACATCATCCTTGTACTACAGCCAAGGATATTCATTAGTATCACGACCACAAATTATCCATGCACTACGGGCCAAGGATATTCGTGTTTTCATCAATGGTCGTGATCATGACAACAACTATCCATCAATGCAATACGGGCCAATGAGGACTTTTACCACATCATTTGTAACATTACGGTCATGATTATACCGAATAATCCTTGGTCATAATCATACCAAGTTCATCTATGCACTACAGGCCACAGATGACTTTCAACATAATATAAACATGAGGATGATGACAATGACATAATAATTCAATAAAACAAGTTCAATAATTAAATTTTAAAGATTTATAAGTTAATTTATCTTGAACTCAAAAACGTCTAAATTGTCAACATGATACTGCTTTGTGGAGTAAAATTCAAGAATGCTCAGAAGAATATTTTCATGAAAAGATACTGGATGAAGTGCAAATATCCAGGATATTCTACTAATTTCATGGAGTATAGAAGCCAAAACTTTAACCAACCGAGTATAATAGAATATATGAAAGCGCAAATGGATTTTTTCGCCGCCATGCGGTAATCCACGTAGATGAGATCATTTCCACAATTTAATAAGGAATGAATCAAAGGATCATTCACCATGCGTGTGGTAATCCATATAGACATGTTATTCCAGCAGAATAATAAAAGAATGGAATAATGGAAGAATTCACCATGCATCACGATATAGTATCAAGACGGATAAAAGTTATTCCTAACGAGAATAATAAAGAATGAAATCGTAATGCGAAATCGCATGCATGAGGATATTCCAATGAATAATAAAGAATGGAATAACAATGAGAATTCACTGTGCATGCGATAGATCATGCATGAGTTATTCAACGAGTAATAAATAATGGAACTAGGTAAATGCGTGTACGCATGCAGACGGGATATTCAAATGTAATAATAAAGAATGGAATAATGAAGAATTTCACCATGTATGCGATCTTGACATACACGGAGTTTTTCAATAGAATAATAAATAATGGAACCAGGTCATGCGTAATACGCACAGACATGATATTCCAACAGAATAATAAAGAATGGAATAATAGAAGAATTTCACCATGTATGCGGTAATTCGCATAGACAGGTTATTCCAACATAATAATAAGGAATGGAATAACAATAGCTCTCTTCATGAAAATGAAAGAATAATACCCCTTACCTTAGAAGAAAACTGGAATAGTGAGGTAGCAGACTTCTCTTCTCATTTCTCTCTATAATTTTTCTCTATAATAGTTGCTCTATAGCTTTAGTGAATTGGTGAGAAATGAAGGAAGAATGAGCTTCTATTTATAGGAAAATATAGTTTCGATAATCGCACGCGTTTTGGGGCTCAAAATATTACAGTATAATACCTTTATCTTTTTCTTCATTTTTAATTTAGTCCTGCAAGTATTATCAAACTTGCACCACCTCCCCTAATAGTAAATCATGTGAATCAATAGTTTTAAACATGTGAAAATACGAATTACAGTATTGTACCTCCATCTATACCTCTATTTTTAACTTAGTCATGCAAGTATTATCAATCTTGCACCACCTCCCCTAATAGTACAAGAATGTGAATCAATAGTACACACATGTGAACAAATAGTTATAATCATGTGAATTAATAGCAATTAATTGCTCATTTATCCGATTAATTACCCGATAACTTCCAGACATCAATTATTATCGAAATAAATGTCGATTTTCACTAACACTAATAATTCCAACACAATGGAACTATTAATTTCATCATTAATCAACACAAACTTATTCATCATTAATATTATAACTCACAATATTTAACAACCAGGTCATTCCCAGAAAAGAGAGGGCTTTTTGATAAGGATTTCTCCTTATTGGCGCTTAATTATGTGACCAAACCTCTCCTTGACAGAACTTCTAGACATTGTCAATATTGCAAATAATAATATGAATAACTTTGTCGTCTCAATTATTGATTTAATAATATAACATATTATGCAGATGATACTGTGACATTAATTGAATCAATAATATGAGAGTTATGATACAACAATTACTGTAGCAATAATTGAGTTTAACTAAGTGACTTCTTACGTTAACATCAATAATCAATACCGTGTGCTACTATACAACCACGCGTAGACATCGTATTTTTACTACTGGGTAGTTCAGCAGCTTTTTAACCAGTAACACTTTCGCCGTTATTTTTATAAAAAGATAATTCTGTCATTTTCTAACTACGACAATACTTCCGTTGTGGGATCCACCAATGATTGTGCCATCGTACGGATATTCCCTGACAAAAAGAATATTCCCCGACCAAACGAATATTTTATAACAACTTGCTTACTTTGCAAAAAATTTCACATATCACCCTTAACTTTAACCTTTTATCAATTTAACCATTTACGAAATAAAATAATAATTATAAGAAAATTGAATACTTTCATTTCATAAAATTCGAGGTCTTACAACTATTTTAAGCCCAAAAATAAGACTATGCTCAACCATTTTACTAGGACAACTCAGCAGCCCATATGAGGGTAAAAGGGAGCTGTTTTGGGTTCAAATGAGAATGAATAGTAGGTGACTTTAATAGTCAGTAAGATATTAGTGGTTAGAAATCAGTTAGTTCAATTAGCAGTTGATCAGAGAGCTAAGTAAATTAACTAGTAAGTAGAGTGGCTATGATGAGATGGCAACTCTTAGGGGCTAAGTAGACTGCTAGGATGATTAGGGGCTATGGTAGAGGCCAATGTAGGGGCAGGGTAGAGGCTAAAGAGAGTAGCCAGGTAGAGCTCATGATGGGGTTGCATAGGGGCCAAATAGGTTGATTGAGAGAGATAATGTGTATAGCCATATATGGCCAAACAATTGCACCCAAATTCAAATTTCTATATCACTTTATTGAGTTTCAAAATCACCAGCATATAGAGAGATAGAGAGAAAGCTACAGCTAGAAAGGATGGGAGGATCGAGCATCAAAACTAGTTTAATCTCTAGAAGTTAGTAAGGTAAGCAAGCTTAGACTCTTTCCATTCCTTTACATTTCATATTTGATAGTAGAATGGATTATTAGTGGATATAGTATTAAATAAGACTATGGTGATTGTTATGATAGTATAATTGTTTTGTGTGGTTGTTGAGGCATTATACCCTTAATAAATTAAAAGCCAAAAGGTTAGGGAAAATGGACAGGAAGTTAGTTGTTCCATGTAAATAAAATCATGTTCACCAACTGTTTAATTAAAATTTCCAAGTAGGGACTGTTATAGTATAAAAAATATGTTAGCTATGAATTAGAGTCCAACATTATACCTAGTAGCTTAAATGCCTATTTGAGTTCTGTTAAGGGTGTAAACAGTTTGGTACCACCCGGATCAAAGCTATGCATGATAAAGGTTATGTAAAAGAATTGTCAAAGTTTACGTGTTGCATAACCATGCTATTTTATAATTAACTAGGTTGTGAAACCATGCTTCTTGTGGAAATTAAAAGCCTATTAGGGGATATTTTGAACAAAAGCTAGAATCCTTGCATTTAGATGTTTTAAACAATGAACATATAGTATATAGAAATTACTTGTTCTGATAAAACTTGTATTTGAAAGCTTGAAGGCTGTTATGGTGGTGTTATACTAACTCATGCTAATAATGCTTAGAAATGGGATGTTTTGGTATTGATAAATGAGCAAAGTTTCAAGCTTATTAAATTAAGCGATGGTGCATTTTAAGGATAATTTTAAGCTTATATGAATGCTTAGACAACCCTTGAATCATAGATTGGGGACTGTTTGTGTGTAATAGCAAAAACTGTGCTTAAAATCTAGATTTGAGGACTGTTTTGGTCAAGGTTAGTACCTGAACTTTTGAGTCAGTAAGGAGACCATAATATGTCCATAAATAACATTTAAAAGTTGTTACTTAACTTAGTTGTGGTCCATATTGAGTACTACTCACTTTTCATGTTTAAAGGTCATGAAAAGTAAGCTTTAAAGTGTCATCTAACACTTACATAAAGAGAGGCCACACCTAAACCTTGTAGGCAAGTTTCTGTTAAAGTTTTTGCCCTAGAGGCCAATTATTTGATATAATTGCTTAACATTTTGATATTATATTTGATTGAATAAATGAATGCTTTTATTATGGTTTTATTTACTGCGTTATATAAATGTTAACATAATAAAATTCCTTAGAATAAGTGATACAAATTATATAGTTTCAAGTATATGACTTGAACATGAAATTATATAATTACAATTAGTATCATTGCTCTTAAATGTCCCTAGTCGAGTATCATTGTTGATGGGAAAACAATAATACATTGAGACTAGTATGTGGATTGATTAATGACCAAATCCTATTGGTTATAAATATATGAGATATTAAGTCAATGAATAAGTACGTGTTAGAGAACGATGTACTAAACAGACCCACCATGAGAATTCTATGTGGAACATTATGTGAAGTGTCATTAGCGATTCTCATAGTGATTATGATGTAATGATCCTCCGACCTGAAATCATTATATTACTACACGGGAATTTATGTACTTTGATATCATCAAAGGTCACCTTTAATAGGGTTGACTATAAAGGTAATTATTGGGTACATCATGAATCTTGTGAGGAATATGAGTGATCTAGATGGAATTTAACCCTCCTATATATTAGGGGTGATATCCATAGGCCTCTTGATTGAGTAGGACTATGAAATGCATGGACATGCTCAAATAGTGATTTGTTTCATATAGTCTACTCATTGATCAACAAAACACATTAAATTATGAAGAGTATGACACATTCCATGACTCGAGTTTAATTTAGGATGTCAAGGTTAAAATGATTAAATTACATTGAAACATTGGTCACGAAAAGGTTGCATCGAATCATCGATCTTATTATTACTTGGATAGCAGTGTGTTAGAGTTTGTGCCCTAGAGGCCAATTATTTGATATAATTGCTTAACATTTTGATATTATATTTGATTGAATAAATGAATGATTTTATTATGGTTTTATTTACTGCGTTATATAAATGTTAACATAATAAAATTCCTTAGAATAGTGATACAAATTATATAGTTTCAAGTATGTGACTTGAGCATGAGATTATATAATTATAATTAGTATCATTATTCTTAAAAGTCCTTAGTCGAGTATCATTGTAGATGGGACAATAATGATGCATTGAGACTAGTATATATGTGGATGGACTGATGACCAAATCTTATTGGTCATAAATATATGAGATATTAAGTCAATGCATAGGTACATATTAGAGAACGATAATGGGATGTAACCACCATGAGAATTCTGCGTGGAACAGTATGCAAAGTGTCATTAGCGATTCTCATAGTGACAATGATGTAATGGTCCTCCGACCTGAAATTACTATATTACTACATGGGAATTTATGTACTTTGATATAATCAAATGTCACCTTTAATTAATAGGGTGAACTATAAAGATGATTATTGGGTTCATCATGAATCGTGTGAGGAATATGAGTGATCTAGATGAAATTTAACCCTCCTATATATTAGGGGTGATATCCATAGGCCTCTTGATTGAGTAGGACTATGAAATGCATGGCCATGCTCAAATAGTGATTTGTTTCATATAGTCTACTCACTGATCAAGAAAACACAGAGTAATTTATGAAGAGTATGACACATTCCATGAATCGAGTTTAATCTAGGATGTCAAGGTTAAAAGGATTAAATTACATTGAAACATTGGTCACTAAAAGGTTGCATCGAATCATCGATCTTATTATTACTTGGGTAGCAGTGATGCATTACTAGTTGTCGCTCACTATGTAAGACCCCAACTTATTATTAAATGAAATAGAATTTCCTCTATTTATTATCTTAAAATAGTAAGGGTTGATTTGATTAATGTGGTTAGTTATGGGTAAAATGCACAAATATTTCAAATAAAAAAGTGGTTATAAAATATTCATTTTATCGGAGAATATTCGTTTGGTCGTGGAATATTCTTACCGCTTTGTCGGGAATATTAATGACGATAGCGAAGCTTTATTATGGGCCCCATAAACGAAAAACGATTGGATGAAAGAAAAGCGACAAATATAAGTTGTTTATAAATAACGACGTAGTTATTCTGCTATTATCTTGTTGGAATACCCGGTGGTTAAAATATACGTAAGAAAGGCTTTACTCAATAATTTTTACGGTAATTATTTTCAATATTTTATTTTATTGATTCAATAATCATTTACGTTGATATTTTATATTGTTGTTGTTTCAATAATTGTCTACTACACAATATTTTCCATTATCGATCAATAATTCATATTATTTGAATAATATTATTAGATAACATTATTGGCAATGTCTAGAAAGTTACGCCTAAGAAGGTTTGGTCATCTAATTGCGCTTGTAAGAAGGAGAAATCCTTATTGGAAGCCCCCTCCTTTCTGAGGAGCGGCTGGTTGCAAAGATTGTGATTCTGTAATGTTATTTGTGAATAATTAATTATTAATTTATATGATAAGGAAAATATTCATTTTATGTGGATATAGATGGAGAAAATTTTAAAGTGATAATTGTTGAAAAATTGATATTTTATCTTTTCTGATAAATAATTCATTTAAATATATTATTATATTTTAATAATATAATAATGATGATATTTTTACAATAAATATGGGATATATGAGTATATGAGGAGGAGGAGTATTTTTGTTACTAAAATTGTTTAAAACATGTTAAACATGTTCGTGGACCCTATTTCTTGACTGAAATTTGATTATAGCCTGTAAAATCGCCCGTTTGTGGATTTCGGTTAATTTCTGTTTGGAATTTGGAAAAACTTTCTTCTGCAAAGTTGTAGAGAATGAAATTACCTATGTAAAGGACATAAGGTTCAAATTTTTCTGATAAAAGGACTATTTATTATGAATTATTGAAGTTTCGAAGTTCTAGAATAATTAATTTTTGAAGTTTTAATTATTTTTTTTAAGAAAAACATTTTTTTCATTATTGGTGGGCTCCACATGTGTGGTAAATGAGCTGAAATCAGATTTCTAAGATGCGCGTGAAAATTTTATAATTATATTAATATTTTATTAAATTTTTTGCTTTGGTGTTCTAAGCATTTTTCTATAAATAGAGTGATTAGGTTAGAATTAAAAATCACACACGAAGCTCAAGTTTTCTCTCTATATTATCGAGCGTATTCTTGTGAGTATTTTGATACTTTGAGTGTTCTTATATCTGAGTACAAGTTCCTTCACGTTATATCCGATATTCCAAATTGTAAGATTATTCTTTTCGAGGTAAGGGATGTTATATTTTTTTAAAAATGATATTATTTCTTCTAATATCATTATCTTGGGATTATTGGTAAGATTTTTCTTGTGAAATTCTTGTCTTTTTAGTATCGGGGTTCTTATTCACGATATACGACATTATTCACGAAATACTTATTATTCATAGAAAAATTAAAATTTTTCGTTTTTTGTCCAAAATATCTATTATGGATACTAGCTTTGATTATATCCATGTTTTGATCATTCTTGAATTTTACTTCACTATGATTATTAATGAAGTATTTTTGAACTCGGATTGTTTAAAAGTACGAATCCTTAATATTTGTTCTTTTGTTTCACCGGATTCGCTTTTCTTTAAAATATTTTTCATCATCCTCAGTCTAAATGATGATATTATGAATATCTTTGGCTGCAGTGCAAAAGATGGTTGATTTTCTATGAATATCTTTGGCCAGTAGTGCAAAGAAGATGTACAGTGTTGAGATGAACATGACTAATTGATGAATATCTTTGGCCCGTAGCATGCAAAGATGAATATTTGATTCAAGATGAATATTGATTAATGTTACTGAGGATAAAATATTGATGATGGACTTTTAAATTCATAGATTATAGTAGATTTCATTCTCTACGTAACTCATCTATGAATTATTATTTCCGCTGCGAATATTGATCTGAAACTTGTTGTCTATTGTATTTTATCAAATTTTTTCCTGTTGAAGACTAAAGATAATTTGTTATATATTATCTTAGTCATAATATTCTTTACTGGGCTAGTTGAGCTCACCCTTTTCTTTTTTGTTCCATTTTTCTTCTTAGGAGGCGAGAATGTAGCGAGTTCTAGTCGTGGTGTGGAATGATGGTTTTAGAAAGTTGTCTTAGTAGTCCTCACCATTTTTGTAAAATAATGTATCAATAATTGTAATGAGGACTTATTTGAGTGTGAATATTTTCTAGATGGCAATATTTGTATTGAAACTCACAGTTTATATGTTGTATTAATAAAGTTGTAGTTGTGTTTGTACCATGTTATTGACGACTCAAAGTGGGTGATGTATACCTATTTTGGGGGCGTCACACACTGTTTATAATTTTATAATATGATTTTAAAATTATTACCAACGTAATAATAACCTATAGGGTCACACACATAGAACGTAATTAAAAGGGAATTAATTTAAATTGTAAAGATTTAAATATGTCAATATTATTGATGATATTTTAAATCACGAATTTAAATTTAAAAGGATTATTTGTATATATATATGTGTATATTAATTAAGTAAGACTTAATTACGATAATATATATAAATATATATATATATATCAGCGTTTTAGGGAAGTTAATCAAAACCTAAGAAAACCCTAGCCGCTCTTAGAGAGAGACTAGAGAGAAAACAGAAAATCCATTCCTTTGGTGGCTAGTACCACAACTCCCTTTATTATCGAATCGTGCGACGATTCGTGGACGTTCGTGAGGATACCGTAGAGGCGTAGTTCTTTCGGATTGCGTTTGAGATTCGAAGCGGTTTCAGAGTTTTTTATTATCGGTATAAATTCTAAACCACTGAATTAAATTTGTTTCGCATGGATTCTATGTTGGGTTTCTAAAATTGCTTTATAAAATTTTATTTTTCGCTGTACGTTTCTGTGCCAAAACCCTACACAGTGATGCATTACTAGATGCCGCTCACTGTTTATAATTTTATAATATGATTTTAAAATTATTGCCAACGTAGTAATAACCTATAGGGTCACACACATAGAACGTAATTAAAAGGAAATTAATTTAAATTGTAAAGATTTAAATATGTCAATATGATTGATAATATTTAAATTACTTAATTTAAATTAATAGGATAATTATATATAGGTATATTAATTAAGTAAGATTTAATTGAGATATATATATATATATATATATATATATATATATTCGAATTTTATTTTAATTAAATTAGATTTTTGATTAATTCCTTTTTAACCGCTATATATATGATATGTAGTAGCCAATTTAGGTAAAATCATAATAACCTAAAAAAACCCTAGTCGCTCTTAGAGAGAGACTAGAAAGAAAAAGTTTCAAAAATCTTGTTCCTTTGGTGGTTAGTCTGTGACTCTCTTTTATGCGAGAATCGTGCGCGATTTGTTCACGGCGTTAAATGTGGAAACCATAGAGACGTAATCGCTTGAGGGATTGCGTTGGAGATTCGAAGCGTTTCAGAAGTATTTTTCATAATCGGTATAATTTCTAACTACTGAATTAATGTGTTTTTCGCATGTATCCTGTTTTGGGTTTCGGAATTTTATTTTGTTTAATTTTTATTCCGTTGTGCGTTGCTTTGATGTGCCAAAATCCCAACAGTTTCGATAGCTATAACATGGCATAAGTAAGCTAAAAAGGCTAAAGAAACTAATTCTAAACTGTTTTGAGAATTGAATTTGTTAAAAATCATGTTTTAGGCCAAAAATGGTCTATTTTGGGTAATTTTTAGTACCTAAATTTGTAAGATTGTAATGAGCATATATAAAGTTACTAGTACATGCTATAAATGATTCTCAAACATGGCTAAGGCAAAAGCTAAGAAGAAAACTAAGTTTTTGTGCATCTTATAACCCTACAGTGAGCTTTGATAGGTCAAAATTAGCTAGATTGCTAAACAAAGTGAGATAATGATAAAAGTAACCTTAGGCAACTAAAATACACATGCCTAGACTGTCCAAGTATCTAAAACTAAAAGAAATTTAAACAGTGTCAAAATTAATTTTGGGGAAAAGTGTTAAATTGTCTAATTTGAGCCTTAGTTAAAATAGGCCTAACTGATATGATTGAGGAACCTAATGTAAGACCCCAACTTTTTATAAATAAAATTGAATGTCCTCTATTCATTATTTTAAAATAATAAGGTGTTAATTTGATATAATGCTTTGGTTACGGGTGAAATGTGCAAATTTTACAAAATAAACAAGTGGTTATAAAATATTCATTATTGTCGGGGAATATTCGTTTGGTCGTGGAATATTCGTACGATGACGCAACTATTTGTGGGCCCCAAAACAAAAAATGGTCGGATGAAGAAAACGACAAGTTTGATTTTTTATAAATAACGGCGTAATTGTTACCGTTAACACTTTTGGATTTACGATGGTTAAAATACGATGAATACGCGTGGTTGCATAAAGAGATGGCACGCAGTATTGCATAAAGATTTTGAATTATTGATTTTACGTAGAAGGCACTACTCGGTAAATATTACGGTAAATTCTTCGCTCAATATTTAATTTTTTTGATTCAATAATTGCTACGTTGATATTTTATATTATTGTTGTTTCAATAATTGTCACTGCACAATATTTCTCATTATCAGATCAATAATTCATATTATTTGAATAATATTATTAGATACTGTAAGACCTCAACTTTTATGAATAAAGAATAATTTTTTCAAAATATATTTTTGAATATTATGGTGTGGATTTGATATAATGTTATAGTTGTGGGTAATATTTATAAATTTTACAAAGTAAGAATTGGTTATATAATATTCGATTGGTGGGGAATATTCGTTTTAATAGAAAATATTAAATGCTGACGGCACAATCATTAAGTGGACCCTACAACGGAAGTATTATCGTAGTTAGAAAATGATGTAATTATCTTTTATAAAAATAACTGGCGAAAAAGTTACCGTTAAAAGCATTGAACTACCCGGTAGTAAAAATACAGAATCTGGCTGTGGTTACATAGTAGACTACGGTATTGATTATTGATGCTTACGTGAGAAGTCACTCAGTTATACTCAATTATTGCTACAATAATTGCTGCATCATATCTCTCATATTATTGATTCAGTTATTGTCACAGTATCATCTACATAATATGTTATATTATTAAATCAATAATTGAGATGGTAAAGTTATTCATATTATTATTTGCAATATTGACAATGTCTAGAAGTCCTGTCGAGGAGAGGTTTGGTCACCTAATTGCGCGCCAATAAGGAGAAATCCTTATCGAAAACCCTTTTTTTCCTTGGAACGACCTGGTTGTTAAATATTGTGAATCATAATATTAATGATGAATAAGTTCGTGTTGGTTAAAGATGAAATTGTTAGTTCCATTGTGTGGGAATTATTCATGTTAGTGGAAATCGACATTTATTTTGATAATAATTAATGTCTGGAGGTTATATTGACCAATCGGGTAATTCACGGGATAAATGAGCAATTAATTGCTATTAATTCACATGCTTATAACTATGTGTTCACATGTGTGTACTATTGATTCACATGTATGTACTATTAGGGGGTTGGTGCAAGATTGATAATACTCGAAAGAAATAATGGTAATATGTGTCATTTTGTAAGTAGGACCCTATGTCATCATCTAAGAGTCACTTTCGCAAATAGTAACTCGTCTATTCGATTTTCCAAGAGTTATTTGTCTCTTCGATTTTCCAAAAGTTATTTGACTCTTCAGTTTTTCAAGAGTTACTCGTCTCTTCGGTTTTCCAAGAGTTATTTGCCCCTTCGCAAATAGTAGTTGTCTCTTCAATATTACCAGGAGTTATTTTGACCATTCGTTAAGATCAAGAGCTACTTTCAGTTCTTCTATAAATAGAAGCTTATTTCTTCTTTCATTCTCACCAATTCACTAAGACTCATAAGAACAACTATAGAGAGAGAAACTATAGAGAGGAAGAAGAAGAGTATTCTGTTACTCACTATTCTAGTATCCAGTTTTCTTCTAAGATAGGGGGTATTATTTCTTTTGTATTCATGAAGAGAGTTATTTCTTTCAATATTCATAAGGGTTGTTATACCATTCTTTATTATTCATTGGAATAACACCATGCATGCGGCCTCATCGCATGCCTGGTGAATTCTTACATTATTCTATTTTTATTATTCATTGGAATAACACATGCGTCTTGGTCTCATCGCATGCCGAAAGTGAATTCTTACATTTTTTCATTCTTTATTATTTTGTTGGAATAACGGTCTCATGTGGACTCTGCGCATGCATAGTGAATGATCCTTCGTATTCATTCCTTATTAAATTGTGGAAATAATCATCTCGTGGATTACCGCTGGCGCATGGCGAAAATCCATTCATAGTTTCATATATTCTATTATACTCGGTTGGTTAAAGTTTTTGGCTTCTATACTCCATGAAATTAGTAGAATATCCCGGATATTTCGCGCTTCATCCAAAGATCTTTTCATGGAAATATTCTTCTGAGCATTCTTGAATTTTACTCCACAAAGCAGTATCATGTTGACAATTTGGACGTTATTGATTTCTGGATAAATTAAATTATAAATCTTTAAAATTTATCCTTGAACTTGTTTTATTGAATTATTATGTCATTATCATCATCCTCATGCTTATATTGTGATGAAAGTCATCTTTGGCTTACGTGCATATATGGACTTGGTATGATTATGACCAGGAATTATTCGGTATAATCATGACCGTAATGTGATGAATAATGTGGTGAAAGTCCTCATTGGCCTTTAGTTCATTGATGGACAGTTGTTGGTATGATTATGACCAGGGATTATTCGGTATAATCATGACCATTGATGATTACATGAATACCCTTGGTTGTGATGCATGGATGATTCAATTTTATTTATTAAGCTGAGTCTCAGCGATAAAGTTGATGAAAAACTTTTTAAATCATAGAAGATAGTAAAGTTTATGCTCTACTTGACTCTTCTAATGGATTGCTTATTCCGATGCAGTTGTTGATCTAAAACGTGTTGTCTATTATATTCTATCAGTTGTTATATTTTTGAAGGTTAAAGATAATTTATTCTACATTATCTTAGTCATAATATTTCTTACTGGGCTAGTTGAGCTCACCCTTTCTTTCCTTTATTCTCTTGAAATGAGAATATATAAGGTAGAGACTGAGTGGGGGGAATGGAGTGAAGGTCCAGATGATAGCATTAGTAGTCCTCACTATTCTATTAAATAGTGTGAAAATAAATGTAATGAGTACTCCATTGAGTGTGGATATTGTCTAGATGACAATATTCTTATTAAAACTCTTAGATTATGTTTTGTCGTATTTTACACATCGTTGTATAATTAAGTTATATTTGAATTTTGTACCATGTATTTGGCGCACGCAAGATGGGTGATGTATACCTATTTTGGGGGCGCCACGGTTAGTATCAAAGCTTGGGATATGATCCCCGGGTGAGATGTGAGACAAGAACTAGGAGGAGGAGGCGGGGAATTCTTTTCGTTAGTATGACCTACCTAAGTTTATTTGGTATTTAATTGGTCACGAGTATAGGGATAATATGTGATATGTTAATTAACCCTTGTTTTGTGGCGATATTTGAAAATGGCATCCGAAAATGTTGAGATAAGAATGAAGCACATGAGACCGTTGAGTCACCATGCATTAATACCCGAGGATAATGTGCAACAGAAGACAAAGTAATCTTCGTGTAAACAACAACGATCAAATGATGAACGATGGGATGTTCAGAGGTTTTATGCAATTCATGCAACATCAAAGTAGAGGAGGCCTCGCCCAAAATGCGGTGGAAACACCGACAACTCTCGGACGGTCACCATTAAGCGATTCAAGGAGTTGGGACCACCGAGAGTTTTTGGAGAGCCAAAATCACTTAAGGCGGAGACATGGATAAAGCAGATCAACAAGATATTTGATGTCTTGGGATGCTCCGAGGAGCAAAAGGTTCCCTTTGCCACCTTCATGTTGCGAGCATAGGCAGATTACTGGTGGGAATCTGTAAAGCGTACTCAACCTACCACACTGAAGATGTCTTGGGAGAAGTTCCAAGAACTGTTCAACGACAAGTACTTTCCTGAAAGTATTCGTCACATGAAGGAGGTAGAGTTCATCAAGCTTGAGCAAAACAATATGACCGTGGCGCAGTAAGAAGATAAGTTTACCGAGTTGTCTCGGTTTGCGTCCCACTTGGTTGATAATGAGGAGAAAATGACGCGAATGTTTCTAAGAGGTTTGAAACCCAAGATACGTCAATACCTAATTTCTCACAAACTGTGTTTGTATTTAGATATTGTAAATAGGGCTCAGTTATTGGAGCGCGATAATGAGTCAACCCAACCAAGAGAGAGTAGCCGACAAGTCGATAATACAAGTGGTAGCAGTCATCGAAGTGGTGATAACAAGCGTGGAGGGAATCAACATGCTAGAAATGGTAATCACTTCGGTGGTAATCATGGCCATGAAAATAAGATTGGACATTTCAAGAAGAGAAGATTTAACAATGATGGAAAGACATCGGCACCAGCACCTGTTGTTAAGGAAGGAGAATAACCGCCGGTCGTATGTTACAAATGTGGAGGGGAAGGACACATCAGTCCAAACTGCGCGATGTAGTCCAAAATATGTTACAATTGTGGAAGAGAAGGTCACCTAGCCCGATTTTGTCGTGCACCAAAGTCAAGTCCAGCTGGGATGGAGGCATCAAAGGCCGTCTCAGACAAAACAAAACCGGTAGTTCAAGGGAGAACGTTTGTTGTAACCTCCCAAAAAGCTAGGAATCCGAACGAGGTGGTCACGGGTAAGCTAATCATAAACTCTAGCAAAGTTTATACCTTATTTGATACCGGTTCTACCCATTCTTTTACTTCTCCTACTTGCGCTCAACGTTTAAATTTGACTTCGAAGAAATTAGACTTTGACTTATCGGTTGAAACTCCGTTGGGAGAAACCTTCATTACATCCACTGTTTATAAGTCTTATTTGATTCAAATTGGTAAGCGCACGTTACCTGTCGATCTTATTTCTTTGAAAATACTTGCATTTGATGTGATTTTAGGGATTGATTGGTTAATTACTCATCATGCTAAAATCGATTATTTTCGTATAGTTGTTAGCTTTCATATTCCTAACCAATCTATTATGCGAATTCAAGCAACCACACCACTAAAATCAATCACTGTCATATCAAGACATAAAGCTATTCGTTTATTGAAAAATGGATGTTAAGCTTTCTTAGCCCATGTCATGGATTTAAATAAAAATATGTCAGATTTGAATGATATTTCTATTGTTAATAAATTTCCTGACGTATTCCCTGAAGAACTTCCTAGCCTACCCCCAGAGCGTGAAATTGAATTTTGTATCGACCTTGAATTCGGTACAAAAACCCATTTCCAAAGCCCCATATCGAATGTCTCCTATTGAACTTCAGGAGTTAAAAACCCAACTACAGGAATTGTTAGACATCGGTTTCATTAAATCTAATCGTCTCCTCGGGGTGCTCCTGCTCTATTCGTGAAGAAGAAAGATGGAAGTATGCGACTTTGTATTGATTATCGGTAGTTGAATCATGTCACCATCAAAAATAGGTACCCGTTGCCTCGCATTGATGACTTGTTTGACCAGTTGCAAGGAGCTAAATTCTTTTCAAAGATTGATCTTCGTTCCGAATATCATCAATTGAAGATTAAAACCGATGACATTCCAAAGATCGCCTTAAACCCTCAGACGGGCATTATAAATTCCTAGTCATGTCTTTTGGATTGACTAATGCTCCTGCTGCCTTCATAGACATGATAAACCGAGTATTCAAGGAATATTTGGATCACTTTATGGTCATCTTTATTGATGACATCCTCATATACTTCAAAACTCGTGAAGACCATGAGTAACACTTGAGGCTGATACTCCAAAAGCTTCGTGAAAATAAGCCATATGCCAAGTTGAAGAAATGCGAGTTCTGGCTTGAGAAAGTTGCATTCCTTGGGCATGTAATATCAAATCATCGAATATCTGTTGACCCGGCAAAGATTGAAGTAATTCAAAACTGGGAGCAACCTAAGTCAGCGACCGAAGTACGTAGCTTTCTCGGCTTAGCTGGTTATTATCGGAGATTCGTGGAAGAATTTTCTCAAATCGCTACTCCATTAACTCAACTGACATGAAAAGAAACAAAGTTCGGTTGGAGCGAGGAATGTGAGAATAGTTTTCAAGAACTCAAGATAAGACTCATTTCAGCACCTGTTTTGACAATACCATCTGGCTTGGAGGGATTTGTCATCTACAGTGATGCTTCAGGCAAAGGATTAGGATATTTTCTCATGCAACATGGGAAAATCATAGAATATGCCTCGCGAAAACTCAAAGAACATGAGAGAAATTATCCTACTCATGATCTAGAGTTGGCAGCAGTCATTTCTGCGCTTAAGATTTGGAGGCATTACTTGTATGGAGAGAAGGTGGAGATCTATACGGATCATTGATGAATGAGTTTTATACACATGAATTGGATACATTCGGGCTTAATTTATTGTTTTTCTCAAGTCTTTTAGAATAATTTTTATGTGTTTATGTCTATTCATGCATGTTTTATGTTGTTTTGTAGGAATTGAGACAAAAGTATCTTGGATCGACGTTCGGGGTGGCTAGATTCGCGTTTTCGGCTTGCCATTTACACAACAGTCACTTCAGAGCCAATTTGAGTATAGCCCTGGACCTTATTTTGAAAAACTCAAAGAATGAAAGTTGTAGATCTACTTCTCCTTTTTTCGGATCATCTTGAATCATCAAAATCGGAGTTCGGACGAACAAGTTATGGACATTTTCCCAAAGAACATTGGAACAAAAAATGTCAGAACATGTGGTAGCGCCGGGGTGCCCATTTTTGGCTTATGCTTTTCAGTGCCGGGGCGCTGGGGAGCAGTGTTTGAGCATCGTACCCTGCGTTGGGGCACTGGGGAAGGGCTTGGTGCGGCCTGGACGCGTTTTTGGACGAATTTTGACACCTTTTTTTACTCCAAATTGGATTGGATTTGTTCCTAAGCTAAAATTTAGACTTGTAACCTATAAATACATGATGTAAGGCATAAACTAGAGGGATATTACATAGATTAGACTAGATTAAACACTCTATTAAATTAGAATCTAAACCCTAGTTCTTAATTAGCCATTCAAGATTGAAGCAAATTGAAGAACTTTGAAGATCAAAGCAAGTTAAAGAGGGGAGCATCGATTTCTTTGACAATGATTCTATTCTCTTCTCTTATCATACTTTTATCTTTTAATGTCTATTCGGGTTGTGGATTCTTGGTTTTAATTCATTAATTATGAACTAACTCTTTTATTAAGATTTCAATTGAACCTTTTATGACTATAAATTAGTTATTTAATTTATTCCAATTATTTGTGTCAAAGTGAGTTGTTTATCTTGCCTTATGCTTATTGATTAATTATCGATCGATCAAGAATTACCTTGTTACTCTGAAGGAATTGAGAAAGGAATTCTAGGGTTAGAATCTGGGCATGATATCATGTGACTTAGTTATTTCGTGACAAAGTGAATAATTAGGTTTGTGAATAGAATGAGAATATCTATTTCGCCGCATGTAATACATAAAGAATTGGAGTTAGAATGAGTTTAATTCAATTGTTTTGCATAGAGATATAGCAAAATTGTCTGGGTTAAATAGAAGGCAAATGATCACTTGAGAAAGGGCTTTTGGAATTTGAGAATTCTCATTAACAATTTAGTAGACATAATAATTGGAATAACTGGATAATTGATTTATAGTTCATAATTAAGGATATTGGAGTCTTAATCCTTATTTACCTAAATTTAATCAAATCTTAGTTTTGTTTATTTGCTTTCTTTTAGACTAATCTCTTTTAATTGTTTAATTTAGTTTTCTTAACTAGAAAATTCACAATTTGCGATTGTTTAAATAAAATTGATTTGGTTAAGAGTTAGTAATTGGTAATTTTTATTAAATAATTCCTCGTGGGAACGATACTTTACTTTCACTTTATTACTTGTTGACCGTGTATACTTGCACGTATTCATTGATTGCGAAATCGATCAACAATCATAAAAGCCTCAAATATTTCTTCACTCAAAAGGAACTGAACATGCGGCAACGACGATGGCTTGAGCTGTTAAAAGATAATGATCATACCATCTAATATCATCCTGGAAAAGCGAACGTAGTAGCTGACACATTGAGTAGAAGATCATATGCGGGTACGAGTGCAATATTATCAATGCAAAGACCCATTTTGTATGATTTACGAAGGATGGAGATAGAGTTAAAGACTCCAGGGACCCATGTGATGATGGCGAATATACGAGTAGAACCGACTTTAATTGATAAAGTTAAAAGTCGCTCAAGCTACTGCACCTTGAAATGATGCGTATGAGGAAGAAAGTGCAAGAAGGTGCTATTCCGGAAGCAAAAATCGATGAAGAAGGAATACTTCGAGTCAACTCCAGACTTTGTGTTCCTAACGATTCTAACTTGAAGTATAAAATCATGATGGAGGCGCACAACACACACCGCTTTGTAATCCATCTCGGGGAGTACAAAATGTATAATGATCTTGACATACATTTTGGTGGAGCAATATGAAGAGAGAGATAGCGGGGTTTATCTCAAGGTGTCTAACTTGTCAACAAGTCAAGGCGGAGCATTAAGTGCCAAAATGTACATTGCAACCACTTAAAATTCCAGAATGGAAGTGGGAGCACATTACCATGGATTTCGTTACTGGTCTTCCCAAGGTTTCTCAAGGCATAGATGCGATTTGGGTCATTGTTGATAGATTGACCAAGTCTGCTCATTTCTTACCGATACGAGAAACTTATACACTTGAACGTCTTACTCGCATGTACATAAACAAGATTGTAAGATTGCATGGTATGCCAGTATCCATAGTTTCTGATAGAGACCCAAGATTCACTTCACGATTTTGGGTTAGTTTGTAAAAAGCTACGGGCATAGATTTACGATTTAGTTCGACATATCATCCTCAAACGGACGGGCAGTCGGAAAGGACTATTCAAACTCTTAAAGAATTATTAAGACTCTGTGCCCTTGACTTCAAGGGAAGTTGGGACAAGTTCTTACCATTGATAGAGTTTTCCTACAACAATAGTTATCAAACAAGTATTGGCATGGCTCCATTTGAGGCGTTGTATGGAAGAAAAAGTGTAGATTTCCAAAGATATCTTTGGGATGAGGTGGGTGAAGCAACATTGTTGGGACCGGAGTTGGTACGTATGACTACGAAAAAGATTCAAACGATCCGACAACGTATAAAAACCTCTCAAGATCGACAAAAGAGTTATGCTGATCTTCATCGAAAGGACGTGGAATTCAATATTGGAGATCATGTGTTGTTACGTGTTGCTCCATGGAAAGGAGTTACGAGATTTAGAAAGAGAGGAAATCTCAATCCTCAATTCATTGGCCCATTTTTAATCCTCGATCGAGTAGGAACTGTGGCCTATAGACTCGCCTTACCGCCAAGTATGTCTCGTGTTTATAACGTTTTTCACATATCTATGTTACGTAAATATGTGAAAGACCCAAACCACATTATTAAATTAGAACCAGACGAGATAGAGGAAGATTTAATGTATGAAGAGTTACCTGTTAAAATATTGGATAAGAAAGATCATATTCTACGCTCTAAGGTTATACCTAAAGTCAAAATTTTGTGGAGAAACCATGATGTGGAAGAAATGCCCTGGGAATTAGAATCTGAGATGAAGTCAAGATATCCTCACCTCTTCGATATACCAGGTACGTACTGTAAGACCCCAACTTTTATGAATAAAAAATAATTTTCTCAAAATATATTTTTGAATATTATGGTGTGGATTTGATATAATGTTATAGTTGTGGGTAATATTTATAAATTTTGCAAAGTAAGAAAGTGGTTATATAATATTCGATTGGTTGGGGAATATTCGTTTTAACATGGAATATTAAATGCGATGGCACAATCATTGGTGGACCCCTTAACGAAGAAGTATTGTCGTAGTTAAAGCACGTAATTATCTTTTTATAAAAATAACGGCGAAAGTGTTACCGTTAAAATTGTTAAACTACCCAAGAGAAAAGTACGATGAATGGCGTGGTTGCATAGTAGCACACCAGATTGATTATTGATGCTTACGTGAGAAGTCACCGGTTATACTCAATTATTGCTATAGTAATTGTTGCATCATATCTCTCATATTATTGATTCAATTATTGTCACAGTATCGTCTGCATAAAATGATATATTATTAAATCAATAATTGAGACGGTAAAGTTATTCATATTATTATTTGAAATATTGACAATGTCTAGAAGTTACATCGAGAGAGGTTTGGTCACCTAATTGCGCGCTAATAAGGAGAAATCCTTATCGGAAAGCCTCCTCTTTCCTAGGAACGACCTGGTTGTTAAATATTGTGAATTATAATATTAATGATGAATAAGTTCGTGTTGATTAAATATGAAATTGATAGTTCCATTGTGTTGGAATTATTAGTGTTAGTGAAAATCGACATTTATTTCGTTAACAATTGATGTCTGGAGGTTATATTGACCAATCGAGTAATTAACCGGATAAATGAGCAATTAATTGCTATTGATTCACATGATTATAACTATTTGTTCACATGTGTGTACTATTGATTCACATTCATTTACTATTAGGGGAGTTGGTGCAAGATTGATAATACTTGCATGACTAAGTTAAAAATGGAGGTATAGATGGAGGCTATACTGTAATTCATATTTTCACATGTCTAGAACTATTGATTCATATGATTTACTATTAGGGGAGGTGGTGCAAGTTTGATAATACTTGGATGACTAAATGAAAAATGAAGAAAAAGAGGAAGGTATTTTATTATAATATTTCGAGCCCCAAAATGTGCAATTATCGAAACTATATTTTTCTATAAATAGAAGCTCATTCTTCCTTCATTTTTCACCAATTCACTAAAGCTATAGAGCAATTATTATAGAGAAAAATTATAGAGAGAAAGGAGAAGAGAAGTCTGCTACCTCACTATTCCAGTTTTCTTCTAAGGTAAGGGGTATTATTCTTTCGTATTCACGAAGAGAGTTATTTTTTTTCAATACTCGTAAGGGTTGTTATTCCATTCTTTATTATTATATTGGAATAACTTTTTTTATCAAGCACCGTATATATTGTGAAATTCTTTCATTATTCCATTCTTTATTATTACATTGGAATAACTCATGCATGCGATCTATCGCATGCCCAGTGAATTATGTTGTTATTCCATTCTTTATTATTCTCGTTGGAATATCCCGCATGCATGCGGATTACGCATGACCAGTTCCGATTCTTTATTATTACATTGGAATATCCTGCATCTGATTACGCGTGACTGGTTCCATTCTTTATTATTATTGGAATAACTCGTCATGCATGCTTGGCCTAACGATTATGCAGTGAATTCTCGCTATTATTCCATTCTTTATTATTACATTGGAATAACACGTCTACGCTGGACTATCGCATGCGTGGTGAATTCTTCTGTTATTCCATTCTTTATTATTTTGTTGGATATAACACATACATGTGCATTACCGCATGCATGGTGAATGATCCTTCCTATTCATTCCTTATTAAATTGTGAAAATAATCTGTCTATGTGGATTACCGCATGGCGGGCGAAAATTCATTTACAGTTTCATATATTCTCTTATACTCAATTGGTTAAAGCTTTGGCTTCTATACTCCATGAAATTAGTGGAATATCCTTGATATTTGTGCTTCATCCAGTATCTTTTCATGAAAATATTCTTCTAAACATTCTTGAATTTTACTCTACGAAGCAGTATCATGTTGACAATTTGGACGTTATTGATTTTTGGATAAATTAAATTATAAATCTTTAAAATTTATCCTTGAACTTGTTTTATTGAATTATTATGTCATTGTCATCATCCTCATGCTTATATTGTGATTAAAGTCATCTTTGGCTTACGTGCATAGATGGACTTGATATGATTATGACCAAATATTATTTGGTATAATCATGACCGTAATGTGACGAATGATGTGGTAAAAGTCCTTATTGGCCTGTAGTTCATTGATGGACAGTTGTTGGTATGATTATAACCAGGGATTATTCGGTATAATCATGACCATTGATGATTACATGAATATCCTTGGTCGTGGTGCAGGGATGTTGTGGTTTATTTATTAAGCTGAGTCTCAGCGATAAAAGTGATGAAAAACCTTTTAAATCAATAAGATAGTAGATTTTATGTTCTACTTGACTCTTCTAATGGATTGCTTATTCCGCTACAGTTGTTGATCTAAAACTTGTTGTCTATTATATTCGATCAGTTGTTATACTGTTGAAGGATAAGGATAATTTATTCTCCATTATCTTAGTCATAATATTTCTTACTGGGCTAGTTGAGCTCACCCTTTGCTTTCATTGTTCTCTTCAGGAAATGAGAATATAGCTAGGACTAGTTGGGGAACGGAGTGACGGTCCAGATGATAGCATTAGTAGTCCTCATTATTCTGTTAAATAGTGTGATAATAAATGTATTGAGGACTCCATTGAGTGTGGATATTTTCTAGATGACAATATTCTTATTAAAACTCTTATATTATGTCTTGTCGTATCTTACACGACTGTTGTATAATTAAGTTGTATTTGAATTTTGTACCATGTATTCGGCGACTCAAGCTGGGTGATGTATACCTATTTTGGGGGCGTCACAGATACCAGTATTGAAAATGTCTAAGGAAGCTTTTTCTAGGAAAGAGGTTTGGTCACCTAATTGCGTGCCAGTAAGAAGAAATCCTTATCCGAAAGCCTCCTCTTTCCTGGGAACGACCTAGTTGTCATAATTGTGATTCTGTAATATTATTTGTAAATCATTAATTATTGATTTATATGATAAGAAAATATTTATTTTATGTGGATGTAAATGATGGATAGGAAAATATTTATTTTGTGTGGAGATAAATGAAGGAATTACTGTTGAGGTATTTTATCAGTATTTTGTCAGAATGGAGGTATTAAAAATCGCCCGTATGTGGATTTTGGGTATTTTCTGTTTAGAATTTGAAAAAACTTTCTTCTACAAAGTTGTAGAGAATTCGATTTCCTATGGAATGGATATAAAATTCGTATTTTTCTGATAAAATGGCTATTTATTATGAATTATTGAAGTTTTAGAAATAAATATTTTTATTAAAAAATATGGTGGGCCCCACTTTTGGTTGGTGTAGAAAATCTAATTTTAATGGGCCCCACTAGAGGTATGCTGAGTTTTGGGCAAAAATGGTGGGCGTAGAAATTTTTAATAAATTAATATTTTATTAATTTAGTCTCCTTTGATGTTCTAATATTTTCCTATAAATAGTGTGCTTAGTTAGAATTGAAAATCACACCAGAATTATAAGCTTTCTCTCTATATATTATCGAGCGTATTTTGTGAGTATTTAAATACTTTGAGAGTTGATATTTAGTGCAAGTTTCCTTCAGCATTACATCTGATACTCCAGTCAGAAATAATGTTCTTTTGAGGTAAGGGATGTTATTTTCTTCGTAAATGATATTATTTCTTTCAATATCATTATGGTGAAATATTTTTATGAATATTATTATGGAATTTCTACCTTTTTGTGTCGAAGTTACTATTCACGTATACAACACTATTTACGAATACGACACTATTCACCAAAAAATAAAATTTTCTCTTCTTTGTTCCAGATGTCTATTATGGTTACTATCTTTGATTGTATCCATGTTTTATCTTCATTCTTGAATTTTACTCCACTATGATTTATTGTGAAGTATTTTTAAACTTGGATTATCTAAAGTACGAATCTCTAATCTTTGTCCTTTTATCTCACAGGATTCGTTCTTTAAAATATTTTTTATCATCCTCGATCTTTAATGGTGATACTTGATGAATATCTTTGGCCTGTAGTGCAAAGATGAATGAATACTGATGAATATCTTTGGCCAGAAGTAAAAGATGGGATGGACAGTGTTGAGATGAATATGACCAACTGGTGATACAAATGAATATCTTTGGCCCATAGTGCAAAGATGAATATTTGATTCAAGATGTATATTGATTAATGTTACAGGGATAAATATTGATGATGGACTTTTAAATTCATAGATGATAGTAGATTTCATTCTCTACTAAACTTTTCTAATGAATTGTTATTTCCGCTGCGAATATTGATCTAAAACTTGTTGTCCATTATATTTTATCTGATTTGTTGAAGGCTAACAATAATTTGTTGTTCATTATCTTAGTCATAATATTCTTTACTGGGCTAGTTGAGCTCACCCTTTTTCTTTTTGTTCCATTTTTCTTCTCAGGAGGTGAGAATTTATCAGGAACTAGCTGGGGTATGGAGTGATGATTCAAGATAGTTCTTTTAGTAGTCTTCACTATTTTGTGAAATAGTGCATTAATAATTATAATGAGGACTTTATCTGAGTGTGAATATTATCTAGAAGACAATATTTGTATTTAAACTCACAGTTTATGTGTTATCGTATTTTGCACGACAATTGTATTAATAAAGTTGTAGTTGTTTCTGTACCATGTATTTGGCGACTTAGAATGGGACAACAATGAATATTTTATAACCACTTGCTTATTTAAAATATTTGCGCATGTTACCCATAACTAACCACATTAATCAAATCAACCCTTACTATTTCAAAATAATAAATAGAGGAAATTAAATTTCATTTATAATAAGTTGGGGTCTTACAGTACTACCAGGTTGTAAAGGTTGCAGATTCTGGAAATGGAAAGAATTAATGTATTAATTGGTATTAAATAGAGGTTGTATTCATTATTTTATGAATAAAGGTTATAAATATTCAGATGAAGGTTGTATCGTAATGTACTAGGTCCGAGGTAACATGTACCCGAATTTAAGGGCATTACAAAAGGTCGCGGTGAAACATGATGAGAGATAAAAAAGTTCAAGAAAAGGTGACAGAACACTAAGAAGAGAGGAGGAGTCGATTGAATTTATTAAGCGAGAAGGAAACCGAAGAGGAAGCGACATAAAACAAATCAGTATTCAGGGAAGGAAAATAAATTAAATAAAAGACAAATCGGTTTACATGGAAGAAAAAGGAATTACAAACCGAGTAAGCTCACCCATTTTTTAAATTTAACTAGGTTAACTTAATTTTTTTTTAAATTGAATTTATTTGATTATGTCACCTTATATAATCCGTAAAGAATTGATAGGCACATTGTAGTTGCCTATCCATCTTCATCATGAAAAAAGTTAAAGGAAATTGCTATTACACTAGCTGAAAATGGAAGATTAATTTTAATGATAGAGACATAAGGCTAGCAGCCCAACAACCAAAATGGCACTAAGACAATAAGACTGTGCCTAGATTAAATGTGATGTGATGAATAACAGAGTAAATTTTTGGGCTTTTTTTATTCATTTTATTATTTCTCAACTGTTAGCTCAACAAAAACTTAGGGGTTGTTTGTTACGCACTGAATGGCTGAATAAGTCAGTCATTCATTGCGTTTATTTTGAAAAAAAAATCATCTGAATGGTTTAGTATCATTTTTTTGGCTGAATATGCTGCTGAATGAAGTATTTTTTTACAATATTACCTATTATATTAAGTAATATTAAATAAATTTATAACAAATTTGAATTTTTTTTAAGGGATAAAATAATAAAAATCTATTATTCAGATGTTTCAGACATGTCAATTATCAAACAACTTTTTTTATTCAGTATTTAGTTTCATGCAGCTCATTCAGATTCAGAATCATTTCATTCAGTTTTTATCAAAGAGCCCCTTAGTGTCAAAAATATTCCATAAGTAATCTTCCACAACTCACATTGAATATTAAATACTTTTAGTTTGAAAAATAAGCTTGAGAAACTAAATAGAGAATATGTTACTTTATCAGTAAAACCCTTTTATGATATCTATTACTTAGCTTGTATTAATACTTAATTTTAAAAAAACATCTACTTGTACACAATAATGTATTTTCTTGAATTATAACGTTACAAATTAAAAGGATCATTCCATTTATGTCCCATATTATGTGACGCCCCCAAAAATAGGTATTCATCACCCATCTTGAGTCGCCAAATACATGGTACAAAATTCAAATACAACTTAATAATACAACGTCAGTGTAAAATCGACAAAACATAATCTAAGAGTTTTAATAACGTATATTGTCATCTAGGCAAGATACAAACTCAAAGGAGTCCTCATTACATTTATTATCACACTATTTAATCAGAATAGTGAGGACTACTAATGCTATCATCTGGACCGTCACTCTTTTTCCCGACTCGTCCCAGCTATATTCTTATTTCCTGAAGAGAACAGTGAAAGAAAGGGTGAGCTCAACTAGCCCAGTAAGAAATATTATGACTAAGATAATGCAGAATAATTTATCAATAGTCTTCAACAATGTTAAACTGATAAAATACAATAGACATCAAGTTTAACTGCAGCGGAATAACCAATCCATTAGAAGAGTCAAGTAGAAAATAAAACCTACTATCTTCTATGATTTAAAAAAATGTTTTCATCAACTTTTATCGTTGAGACTCAGCTTAATAAATTAACCACATCTTCTAATCATCCCTGTACTACGGGCCAAGGATATTCATTAAATCATCAATAGTAATGACTATACCGAAAAATCCCTAGTCATAATCATACCAAGTCCATCTCTGTACGTAAGCCAAAGATATACAACTATAAAACCAACAGCCAATAGTCCATCTTTGCACGTAAGCCAAAGATATACAATTCAATAATCCACAGTCCATCTTTGCACATAAGCCAAGATAACTTTTATTACCATATAAGCATGAGGACGATGACAATGATATAAACATTAATCAACTGCAAACAAGGATAAATATTAAAGACTTTAAATTTATCCAAATATTATCAACCACTCATAATCTAATATTATTAATATCATAACAATATTTTAATCACTTCTTAAACTTATAAACAATTTATTTCAATTGTTTACACTTTACCAAATAATGCATTTAGTTATTCAAAAATGCTATACTCATAAGATTTCATCACCAATGATCAAATCCCTTATCAAAAATCTTCATATACCTTATATAGGATTTTCAAGCCACAAAATCCTATTTTCCAACTTTGTTACTTCAAATAACATATTTAACTCTTATGTTCGTAACTAAACCATTTTCATAAAAAATACCAAATCAGTTCCAAAAATATTTTTTTTCTGAGATTTAGCAGAATATAGTCCCATAATGAAGATATATTTTTCTCGGAATTTTTAAAAATTCATTTACTATTTTTCAAAAATCAATTTCTAATTAATTCCTTAAGAAATTAGCTACCTCAAGGTTAACTCCAGAAATTCCTAAATCTTGGCAGGATCTTACACATGTTAACGTGAGCCTCCAGTTTAAATTTCATGGTCATCGGAGTTATAGAACTCCGGTTATAGCATTTTTCGTCAGAAAAATCTAAATATTAAAATGGTCATAACTTGCTCATTTTAAGTCGGAATGAGCTCATTTTTGGACAGGAGGTACCTTATTCCATATACTTTCATGTCCCAAAAGGCCAGAATTTTTCTCATAAATTAAGTGGCCGAAATAGCCCTTCTAAAAATCTGGACAGTAGCATTTCGGTAATTTCTAGCTTTTGACTCCTTTGCTAAAATTAATCCACATGAAAATCTATAATACTTTTTCCAGTGATTCCAATTGGAGATACTACAAAACTCATAGATCTAACTGTAGAACTTGACCACACTCAAAAATTCAAATTATAATAGGAGATATGGTCAATTGAATTTTATGTTCCATTTTCACCAAAATCTGATTTTCAACCCTTTGTGATTTCTAAGAAACTTTCATGTTTTCACATAATAACCAACATAACTCATCATGACAATGACATAATAATTCAATAAAACAAGTTCAAGAATAAATTTTAAAGATTTATAAGTTAATTTATCCTGAACTCAATAATATCCAAATTGTCAACATGATACTTTGTAGAGTAAAATTCAAGAATGCTCGAGGAAGAATATTTCCATGAAAAGATCTTTGGATGAAGCGCAAATATCAAGGATATTCCACTAATTTCATGGAGTATAGAAGCCAAAACTTTAATCAATCGAGTATAATAAAATATATGAAGCTATGCAAATGGATTTTCACCGTAAATACGGTAATCACGATATCTGAGATCATTTCAAAATTTAATAAGGAATGAATACAAAGGATCATTCACCATGCATGTGGTAATCCACATAAACAAAAGTTATTCAATGTAATAATAAAGAATGGAATAATGAAGGATTCACCACGTGTAATGCGATAGGCTGCACGTATGACATGTTATTCTCAACAAAATAATAAATAATGGAACCGGTCCGGTAAACGCATTTATGAGGATATTCGAACAAAATAATAAAAATGGAATAATAAATAACGGAACGAAGTCGAACGAAATTACAGACCGATAGGATATTCCAACGAATAATAAAGAATGGAATAACAATGAAATCACCATGCATGCGATAAACCGCATGCATGAGTTATTCCAATGCAGAATAATAAATAATGGAACCGGTCGGCGTAAAAAGACAGACAAGATATTAAACGCAGAATAATAAATGCGGAATAATAAATAATGGAACGGTGTCGGTGTAAAACGCACGAACGAGGATATTAAACGAATAATAAATAATGGAATAACAACGAGAATTTCACCATGTATGTGGTACTTGCATAAATAGGTTATTCAACATAATAATAAGGAATGGAATAATAAAAGAATTTCACCGTGTATGCAAGATCTTGGCATAAACATGTTATTCAACATAATAATAAGGAATGGAATAATAGAAGAATTTCACCATGTATGCGAAGATTTTGCATGTAGAAAGTTATTCCAATATAATAATAAGGAATGGAATAATAGAAGAATTTCACCATGTATGCAAAGATTGCTTGACTTAGAACGAGTTATTCAATATAATAATAAGGAATGGAATAACAACTCTTACGAGTATTGAAAGAAAGTAATTCTCTTCATGAATACGAAAGAATAATACCCTTACCTTAAGAAAGCTGGATATTGGAATAGAAAGGTAGCGAGACTTTCTCTTCTTTCTTTCTCTATAGATTTTTCTCTATAGCTTCTCTCTATAATTTCTCTCCATAATTTCTCTCTAGAGAGTTTGGTGAATTTGTAAGAAATAATGAAGGAATGAGCTTTATTTATAGAAGAATGGGTGAATTGTAACTAATTCATGAAGCGGTCCAGATTGATTTACTTTTTTAAGCGGACGGTCCATATTAAAACTTAAAGCAACGGTCCATACTGATTCACTATTAAAACTTTAAACCAACGGTCCATACTGATTCACTATTAAAACTTTAAAACAACGGTCCATACTGATTCACTATTAAACTTTAAAACAACGGTCCATACTGATTCACCATTAAACTTTAAAACAACGGTCCATATTGATTTACTAATATAATTTCAACCAACGGTCTGAAAAATTAGCACATCTCCTCATGAAATAATATTGTACCCCAAAAATAATTTGGACCAAAAAGAAATATATTGTTTGGGTGAATAGTGCCTCGTGAATAATAACTCATGAATAGTAACTCGTGAATAGTAACTCATGAATAGTAACTTCGTGAATAGATCAAACACAAAAAAGTGTCCCGAATAATTGGATTGAACAATATAACCTCAGGACATCAATTATCATCGGAATAGATGTCGATTTCTACTAACACAATTAATCCCAACACAATGAAACTATCAAATTCATCTTTTAATCAACACAAGCTTATTCATCATTAATATTATAACTCTGATATTTAACAACGAGTTATTCCTGGAAGAGGGCTTTCCAATAAGGATTTCTCCCTATTGGCGCACAATTAGGTGACCAAAACTCTCCTTGATAGAACTTCTAGACATTGTAAATATTGTAATTTAATAATATGAACAACTTTGTCGTCTCAATTATTGATTTAAAAATATAACATATTATGCGAGATGATCTTTCGTGGCAATAATCTAATCAATAATATGAGAGATATGATCGAAGAATTCTTGTAGCAATAATTGAGTATAAGCGAGTGACTTATCACGTAAGCATCGATAACCAATCTGGTGTCTTTATTATTATGCAACCATGCATTATTCTTGTACTTTTTTACTACTAGGGTAGTTCAGCAGTTTTAACGATAACTTCCTTGCCAGTTATTTTTATAAAAATATTTTTGTCGTTTTCAATCAGGCGATAATTTAGTTAATTGGGTCCACCAATGATTGTGCCGAGTCGCATGCGAATATTCTCTGTTAAAAGCGAATATTCCTCGACCAATCGAATATTATATAACAACTCAGAAGACCCCAACTTATTATAAATAAAATTGAATTTTTCTTTATTCATTATTCTAAATTAATAAGGATTAATTTGATATAATTCTTTGGTTATGGGTGAAATGTGCAAAGTTTACAAAATAAGCAAGTGGTTATAAAATATTCATTATTGCCGGGGAATATTCGTTTGGTCGTGGAATATTCTTTTTGTAAGGGAATCTCCGTGACGACGAAGCCCTTGATCATTAGTGGGCCCATAACGGAAAAGCGGTTGGATGAAAGAAAGCGACAAAGATTGAGTTTTATAAATATGGCACAAATTGTTACTGAATTAACCTTTCATTGGGTTACACGGTGGTTAAAATACTGATAATATGCGTGGTTAAAGTAGCATTACTACGGTATTCGCATAAAAGATTGTTGAATTATTGATCTACATTACGTGAAGGCCTACTCAATAATTATTACGATGAGTTAGCATTATTCAATATTATATTTTATTAATTCAATAATTCTTTGCGTTGATATTTTGTATTGTTGTTGTTTCAATAATTGTCATTACAGTATTTTCCATTATCAAATCAATAATTCATATTATTTGAATAATATTATCGAGATTACATTATTGGCAATGTCTAGAAAGTTACATCGAGGAGAGGTTAGGTCATCTAATTGCTTGGCAGAGTAAGGAGAAATCCTTATTGGAAAGCCCTCTATCTGGCGGCTACTGGTTGTCGATCTTGTGATTACGTAATATTATTTTAAATAAGTAATTATTGATTATTA
The DNA here is from genome assembly GCA_020205605.1 of Panax ginseng. Taxonomy (NCBI): domain Eukaryota; kingdom Viridiplantae; phylum Streptophyta; class Magnoliopsida; order Apiales; family Araliaceae; genus Panax; species Panax ginseng. Next base: position 143,241,996 of record CM035134.1, on the reverse strand, counting down.
TGATAAAGAAAATATTTATTTTATGTGGATATAGATGGAGAAAATTTTTAATGTGACAATTGTTAAAAATTAATATTTTATCTTTTACGATAAAATAATTCATTTAAATATATTATTTTGATAATATATTAATGGTGATATTTTACAATGAATGTGGGATATATGAGTATATGAGGAGGTAGAGTATTTTGTGACATTAAATGTTTAACACATGTTTTGTGTGTTAAATTGGACACAATTTTGATTAGAAAATTGATTATAATCGTAAAATCGCTTGGCTTGTGGATTTCGGTCAATTTTTGTTTGGAATTTGGAAAAATTTCATACGCAAAGTTGTAGAGAATGAGATTTCCCATGGAAAGTCGCGAGTTTGAATTTTTCTGATAAACGGGCTATTTTCTATGAATTATTGAAATTACGGAAAATAAAATAATTTTTTATTAATTATGGTGGGACCCACTTTTGGTGGGTGTTGAATGCATGGGTAAATTGCTTTGAAATTTTCAGCATTGAGGGCTGAAAGCATGCGTAGAAATTGGTTTATAAATAATATTAATTTATTATTTTAGTCTCCTTTTGGCGTTCTAGCATTTTCCTATAAATAGAGGCTAAGTTAGAATTGAAAATCACACTGTAAACTAAGTTTTCTCTTCTCTCTCTATATTATCGAAGCGTATTCTTGTGAGTATACTTTGAGTGTTGCTATACTGGTATGAAGTTTACATCGACTATATCAAATTGATCGTAAATACGGTTATTTTGTAAGGGTATTATTTTCTTCTTAAATGATATTTTTCTTCAATATCATTATTAGAAGTATTGGTGAACTTTTTTATCAAATTTGGAACTTGTTGTGTCTGGGGTTCTTATTCACGATATCTCAGACTATTCACGATATCTGACTTTATTCACGAATCTGACAAGACTATTCAAGAAAATAAAAATTTTTCTTTTTGTCCAAAATATCTATTCGGATACTAGCTTTGATTGTATCCATGTTTTGATCATTCTTGAATTTTACACCAATATGATTATTTTCAAGTATTTTTGGACATGGGTAAAACAAAGTACGAATCCTTAATCCTTAATCCTTGTCATTTTGTTTCAACTTTGGATTTGTTTCTTTAAAAATGTTTTTCATCATCCTCGATCCTAAATGGTGATATAAATGAATATCTTTGGCACAGTAGTGCAAAGATGAGCGATTAAGCGATGAATATCTTTGGCAGTAGTGAAAAGATGAGCAGTGTTGAGATGAACATGACCAATTTGGTGATCTAAATGAATATCTTTGGCTGTGTAGTGCAAAAGATGATTAAAGATGTATATTGATTGTTATTACGAGGATAAACTATTGATGATGGACTTTTAAACCTTAGAAGGCGGTAGAATTCTTTCTCTACGTGACTCTTCTAATGGATGGATTCTTTTTTTTCATTGCATTTGTTGATCTAAAACTTGTTGTCTATTGTATTCTATTAGATTTTTTCCTGTTGAAGACTAACGATAATTTGTTGTATATTATCTTAGTCATAATATTCTTTCTTGGGCTAGTTGAGCTCACCTTTTTCCTTTTGTTCCATTTTTCTTCTTCTCGGGAGGTGAGAACACAAGCGAGGATCGTAAGTCGAGGTATGGAGTGATGGTTCTAGGAAGATGTTTTAGTTGTCCTCACTATTTACGTAAAATAGTGTATGAATAATTAATGAGGACTTATTTGGGTGTGTATATTATACAGAAGACAATATTTGTATTCAAACTCACAGTTGTATTGTCAGTATTCTACACGACATCTGTATTATAAAGTTGTAATTTGCTTTTATACCATGTATTTTGGCGACTCAAAATGGGTGTTGTATACCTATTTTGGGGCGTCACAATTAATATCGAGCTTAGGGATATGATCTCCCAAGCGGAGATCGGGGAATAGAACTAGGAGGGAGAGGCGAGTAAATCCTCATTTAGTGTGTCCTACCTAAGCTTATTTGTTGGTCGGTCATAATATAGGATATTATGTGATATGTTAATTTGTTTAATTAACCCTTGTTTTATGGCGATATTTAAGAATGGTCTGCCGAGAAGCGTTAACAATGGAGTTTATGAGACCGTGGAGACGCAGCAGACTCACCAACGAGGAGAACGTGCAACAGTGGCAATGTTCCTCCCGTGAACAACGCCTAATCGAGCAAATGATGAGCGACGGGATGTTTAGAAGCTTTTTGCGATTCATGCAAAATCGAACGAGGAGACTTCGTGTACAAAATACTGGTGGAAATGATGGCAACGCTTGATGCATCACAACCAAGCAAGCGATTCAGGAGTTGGGGACCACCAGATTTCCATGGAAGCCGGATCCGATCAAGGCGTAAGCGTGGGTCAAGCAAATTACCAAGATATTCGATGTCTTGGGGTTCACGGAGAACAAAAGGTTCCATTCGCCACTTTTATGTTTAAGTGGTGAAGATTCTTGGTGGGAATCGTGAAGCGTACTCAACCGGATGCACTTAACATGTCTTGGGAAAGATTTCAAAAGCTATTCAATGACAAGTACTTTCCAGAAAGTATTCGTCATATGAAGGAGGTAGAGTTTATTAGACTCGAGCGAAACAACGAGCGGTGTCTCAAAGACGAGGCAAGGTTCGCAGAATTATCGAGTTTGCACCTCATTTGGTGGAGAATGAGGAACGAATGACGCGTATGTTTCGAGAGAGGTCTAAAACCGAGATTCGTCAATACCTTATCTCTCATAAATTTTCTCTCAGTATTCGGATGTTGTCAATGAGGCTCGATTATTAGGCGAGATAGTGAGTATACTCAACCGAGGGGACCACAATCGTGGTAGTCATCGAACGATGATAACGGCGAGGAGGAAAGAATACGGACAAAAGCGGTAACCACTCGGTGGTAATCGTGGACATGATAATAGGAGATGTGACTCAAGTGGAAATTTCGGAAGAGAAGATTCAACAATGCGGGGAAGATATCAAGCGGCAAAGACCAAAGACAACAACAACAAATGCTAGGGGAGGAGAAACGACCGCTTGGTTAGATGTTACAAATGCGGGAAGGAGGGACATATCTCATCAAATCATCACAACAATCCAAGGTATGTTACAATTGTGGAAAGGAAGGCCACATCGCTCGAGAGTTATACTATGTCGCGAAACCAAGTTCAAGAGGAGTGGTGATTCCAAGGTACATCCCGGATAAGTCGAAATCGGCGGTTCTGGAAGAAGGCGTTTGTCGTGGATGGGACAAAACGTGAGGAACCCAAACGAGGTGATCACGGGTAAGTTTAATCTTGAATTCTTACGAAGTTTATACCTTACTAGATATCGGTTTACCCATTCTTTATCTCTCTGCTTGTGCTCAACGTTTAAACTTGACTCGGGAGAAATTAGATTTTGATTTATCTGTTGAAACTCGTTGGGTGAAACCTTCGTTACATCTACGTTTATAAATCTTGCATGATCCAAGTTGGCACTATCACATTACTCGTTGATCTTATCTCTTTAAAGATACTTGCTTTTGATGTGATTTTAGGAATTGATTGGTTAACCACTCATCATGCCAAAATTGATTGTTTTTGTAAGGTTGTTAGTTTTCATATTCCCAACCAACCTGTCATACTTAATTCAAACCACTAAACCACTAAAATCAGTCAATGTCATATCAAGCCACAAAGCTATTCGTTTATTGAAAAACGGATGCCAAGCTTTCTTAGCCCATGTTATGGATTTGAACAAAGACAAGTCGATTTGAATAATATTTACGTGGTTAAAGAATTCACGATGTATTTCTGAAGAGCTTCCGGTTACACCCCGAGCGTGATGTTGAATTCTTTATTGACCTTGAACAAGTACAAAGCCCATTTCTAAAACCCCATATCGAATGGCTCTATTGAACTTGAGGAGTTAAAAGTCCAACTACAGGAGTTATTAGACATCGGTTTCATTAAATCCCAAGTCGTCTCCTTGGGGTGCTCCTGTTTTATTAAGTAAAGAAGAAAAGCGGGGAGTATGAGACTTTGTATTGACTATCGAGAATTGAACCATGTCACCATCAAGAATAGGTATCCGCTTACCTCGCATTGATGACTGTTTGACCCGATTCTGCAAGGAGCACAATTCTTTTCAAAGATCGATCTTCGTTACGGATATCATCAATTTGAAGATTAAAGCGAGGATATTCAAAGAGCGGCATTTAGGACTCGATCACGGGCATTATGAATTCTTGGTCGTGTCTTTTGGATTGACTAATGCTCTCGCCGCTTTCATGGATATGATGAACCGTGTGTTCAAGGAATATTTGGATCGATTCGTTGTTGTCTTTATTGATGACATCCTCATCTATTCAAAAGCCATGAAGATCATGAGCACCATTTGAAATTTGGTACTACAAAGACTTCGTGAACACAAGCTTTATGCCAAGTTGAAGAAATGTGAGTTCGGCCGAGGAAGTAGCATTCCTTGGGCACGTGGTGTCAAAACAAGGAGTATCTCATTGACGCGAAGATTGAAGCAATACAAAGTTGGAAGCAAACCAAAGTCGGTGGCCAAGAAGTCTGTGACTTTACGGGCTTAGTTGGTTATTATCGGAGATTTGTGGAAGGATTTTCTCGAATCGCTACTCCAGATTAACTCGGTGACTCGGAAGGATGCAAAATTCTTATGGAGAGCGAGGAATGCGAGAAGAGCTTCCAAGAGCTCGAGAGGAGACTCATTTCTAAGACTGTTTCGACAATACCATCCGGGTTCGGATGGATTTGTTATCTGATGATGCTTCGGCAAGGGTTAGGATGTGTTCTCATGCAACATGGGAAAGTCATAGCCTATGCCTCACGTCAACTCAAAGAATATGAGAGGAATTATCCTACTCGTGATCACAGAGTTAGCGTGATCGTATTCAGCGTTGAAGATATGGAGACACTACTTGTATGGAGAGAAAGTGGAGATTTATACGGACCATAAAAGCCTCAAATATTTCTTCACCCAAAAAGAACTCAACATGCGCAAAACGACGTTGGTTTGAGTGATAAAAGATTACGATCACACTATTCAATATAATCCTCGAAAAGCGAGCGTAGTAGTATGGACGATTAAGTAGAAGATCATATGCTGAAACACGAGTGCGATATTGTCAACGCAAAGGCCCATTTTGTATGACTTGCAAAGGATGGAGGTAGAATTAAAGACTTGAGGGACCCACATAATGATGGCGAATATACAAGTAGAACCGAAACTTTAATCGATAAAGTTAAAAAAGCTTTCGAGCTACGGACTGGGACCAACATGCGTATGAAGAAGAAAGTCAAGAAGGAGCTATTAGGAAGCAAGAATTGATGAGGAAGGAATACTTTGAGTCAATTCTAGACTTTTCGCGTTCTAACGATTCGACACTGAAGCATAAAATCATGATGGAGGCACACAACACCCCGTTTGTAATCCATCTCGGAAGTACCAAAATGTATCATGATATTCGACATACATTTTGGTGGAACAATATGAAGAGAGAGATTGCGGAGTTTATCTCAAGATGTTTAACTGTTAACGTGTAAAAGCGGAGCATCAAGTGCCAAAAGGTCCATTGCAACCACTTGAGATTAGGAATGGAAATGGGAACACATTACTATGGATTTTGTTCTGAGTCTTCCCAAAGTTTCTCAAGGCGTGAATGCAATTTCGGTTATTGTTGATAGATTAACCAAGTCGCCCATTTCTTACCGAATCGCGAGACTTATCCTTGAGCGTATTGCTCGTCGTATAGACGTGAATGAGATTGTCGATTGCATGGCATGCCGAGTATCCATAGTTTGGATCGTGACCCGAGATTCACTTCAAGATTTTGGGTTAGCTTGCAGAAAGCTATGAAGCGCGGATTTCGATTGATTCAAAGATACCATCCTCAAAGCAGACGGGACGAGAGAGGACTATTCAAACCTTGAAGATCTATTAAGACTACGTGTCCTAGATTTCAAAGGAAGTTGGGATAAGTACTACACCACTGGTGGAATTCTCCTACAACAACAGATTATCAAGCAAGTATAGGCATGGCTCCATTTGAGGCGTTGTATGGGCCGAAAATGTCGTTCTCCAAATATCTTTGGGACGAGGTGGGAGAAGCAACATTGTTGGGACCCGTAATAAGTACGCATGACTACGTAAAAGATCCAAATGATTCGACAACGTATTCAAACTTCACAAGATCGACAAAAGAGTTATCTTTGATCTTCATAGAAAGGACGTGGAGTTTAATATTGGAGATCATGTATTATTACGTATTGCTCCATGGAAAGGAGTTACAAGATTTGGGAAAAGAGAAAGCTCAATCCAAGGTTTGTTGGTCCATTTGAGATTCTTGACCGAATAGAAGCGTAGCCTATAGACTCGCGTTACCTCCAAGTATGTCTCGTGTTCACAATGTATTCCACATATCTATGCTTCGTAAATATGTGAAAGACCGAACCACATTATTGCATTAGAAACGGGACCGAGATAGTGAAGATTTAACCTACGAGGAGATAACTGTTGAGATTTTGGATAGAAAAAGAGCATGTCTTACATACGAAGGTTATACCACAAGTTAAAGTTTTGTGGAGAAACCATGCAATTGAAGAAATGACATGGGAGTTGGAATCGGAGATGAAAGCGAGGTACCCTCACCTTTTCGATATACCAGAATGCATGCACGTCAATTTCGAGGACGAAATTTCATAAGGAGGAGGTTGTAAGACCCCAACTTATTATAAATAAAATTGAATTTTCTTTATTCATTATTCTAAATTAATAAGGATTAATTTGATATAATTCTTTGGTTATGGGTGAAATGTGCAAGCGTTTACAAAATAAGCAAGTGGTTATAAAATATTCATTATTGTCGGGGAATATTCGTTTGGTCGTGAAATATTCTTTTTATTAAAGGAATCTCAAATGCGGCAAGTAGATCATTGGTGGGCCCCATAATCTAAAAAGCGGTTGGATGAAAGAAACGACAAAAGATTGAGTTTTATAAATAACTGGCGTAAATTATTACCTGATTAACATTTTTGTTGGGTTACCCGGTGGTTAAAATATGATAATACGCGTGGTTGCATAAAGAAGACGGTATTATTGCAGTATTGTTGAATTATTGATCCTTACGTAAGAAGCACTTTACTCAATAATTATTACGATGAATTCTTATTCAATATTATATTTTATTAATTCAATAATTGCTGCGTTGATATTTTGTATTGCTGTTGTTTCAATAATTGTCATTACACAGTATTTTCCATTATCAAATCAATAATTCATATTATTTGAATAATATTATCAGATTACATTATTGGCAATGTCTAGAAAGTTCTGTCAAGGAGAGGTTAGGTCATCTAATTGCGCGCCAGTAAGGAGAAATCCTTATTGGAAAGCCCCTACATCTGAGGAGCGAACTACCGGTTATCGATCTTGTGATTACGTAATATTATTTTAAATAAGTAATTATTGATTATTATGATAAAGAAAATATTTATTTTATGTGGATATAGATGGAGAAAATTTTTAATGTGACAATTGTTAAAATTAATATTTTATCTTTTTACGATAAAATAATTCATTTAAATATATTATTTTGATAATATATTAATGGTGATATTTTACAATGAATGTGGGATATATGAGTATATGAGGAGGTAGAGTATTTTGTGACATTAAATGTTTAACACATGTTTTTGTGTGTCGGTGGACACAATTTTGATTGAAAATTGATTATAGGCGTAAAATCGCTTGGTTTGTGGATTTCGGTCAATTTTTGTTTGGAATTTGGAAAAATTTCCTTCTGCAAAGTTGTAGAGAATGGGATTTCCCATGGAAAGTCGCGAGTTTCGAATTTTTCTGATAAACGGGCTATTTTCTATGAATTATTGAAGTTACGGAAAATAAAATAATTTTTTTATTAATTATGGTGGGACCCACTTTTTGGTGGGTGTTGAATGCACATGGGCTGCTGAAATTTTCAGCATTGAGGGGCTGAAAGCATGCGTAGAAATTGGTTTATAAATAATATTAATTTATTATTTTAGTCTCCTTTGCTGGCGTTAAGCATTTTCCTATAAATAGAGGCTAAGTTAGAATTGAAAATCACACTTAAACTAAGTTTTCTCTCTTTCTCTCTCTATATTATCGAGCGTATTCTTGTGAGTATACTTTGAGTGTTGCTATACGGTGCGAGTTTCTGTCAGCACTATACCGAAATTCAGTCAGAAGTACGGTTATTTTGAGGTAAGGGGTATTATTTTCTTCTTAAATGATATTTTTTCTTCAATATCATTATGTCGAAATATTGGTGAACTTTTTATCAAATTTGGAACTTGTTGTGTGGGGGGTTCTTATTCACGATACTGAAGACTATTCACGATATCGACTTTATTCACGAATCGGCATTATTCATAGAAAAATAAAAATTTTCTTTTGTCAAAATATCTATTACGGATCTTAGCTTTGATTGTATCCATGTTTTGATCATTCTTGAATTTTACACCAATATGATTATTTTCAAGTATTTTTGGACATGGGTAAAACAAAGTACGAATCCTTAATCCTTAATCCTTGTCATTTTGTTTCTTTGGATTTGTTTCTTTAAAAATGTTTTTCATCATCCCACCCTAAATGGTGATATAAATGAATATCTTTGGCCCAGTAGTGTAAAGATGAGCGATTAATCGATGAATATCTTTGGCCAGTAGTGCAAAGATGAACAGTGTTGAGATGAACATGATTAACCGTTGATATCAAAATGAATATCTTTGGCTTTGTAGTGCAAAAAGATGATTAAAGATGTATATTGATTGTTATTACAGGATAAACTATTGATGATGGACTTTTAAACCTTAGAAGGCATGTAGAATTCTTTTCTACGTGACTCTTCTAATGGATTCTCATTTCATTGCATTTGTTGATCTAAAACTTGTTATCTATTGTATTCTATTAGATTTTTCCTGTTGAAGACTAACGATAATTTGTTGTATATTATCTTAGTCATAATATTCTTTCTTGGGCTAGTTTGAGCTCACCCTTTTCCTTTTTGTTCCATTTTTCTTCTCGGGAGGTGAGAACATAAGCGAGGATCGAGTCGGGGTATGGAGTGATGGTTACAGGAAGATGTTTTAATTGTCCCTCACTATTTACGTAAAATAGTGTATGAATAATTAATGAGGACTTATTTGGGTGTGTATATTGTCTAGAAGACAATATTTGTATTCAAACTCACAGTTGTATTGTCGTATTCTACACGACATCTGTATTGCCAAAGTTGTAATTTGCTTTCTATACCATGTATTTTGACGACTCAAAATGAGTGTTGTATACCTATTTTGGGGGCGTCACACAACTTGCGTACTTTGTAAAATTTATAAATATTACCCACAACTATAACGTTATCTCAAACCCACACCAAAATTTTTAAAAAAATATTTCGAGAAAATTAAATCTTTATTTGTAAAATCTGAGGTCTCACATATTATGTGTTATTTTAATTGATATCAAAGTTTAAAATCTATGTCTCATTTTAGTTAAAAAGTTTAATATATGCATATATAATTCCTTGAATATGTTATGCTATAGAAATATAAGTTATATTTTTTTAGTTGACATAGAAATATAAGTTATATTTTTTAGTTGACTAGTACCTTTTGTGACGCCTTTAAATCCAAATACATCTACCTCGAACTTGGTGTTTCACGATACAACTCATACTATAGCAAAATATCAACTCATTGCGGAATAATATAAGGTTTTCATTAATAATATAACGTAACATCATACTCCCAGGTTTTCTCAATCTTCACTATTACATAACATGGCTTAGATTACTTAAATACAATTAACTAATATAAGTTTTGATACAAATTTGCTAAAATGGACTCTTAATAATTAATAAGCTAAAGCTAATCCGTATCTTTGTCATTTCCTTTGTCCTTCTTGGACCCATTGTCCATCTTAGCTTTAACTATACAATTTATGGTAAAGGAAGGGTGAGCAACAAGTTTGTTCAGTAAATCTAAAGCCAATAATAGATAGTTATGTTCAAAAGTCAATAATAATAATAATAATAATAATAATAATAATAATAATATTAATAATAACAATAATAATAATATTAATAATAATAATAAAAAGAAGAAGAAGCAACATGGGTCATCCTTTTAGCATTTTTTTTTTTTTACTTTTTTGAATTATTGTGGTAGATTAGATTATAATAATAATAATAATAATAATAATAATAATAATAATAATAATAATAATAATAATAATAATAATAATAATAAGCAACATGGGTCACCCTTTTAACATTAACACCCTTTTTCTGTTTTTTGGGTATTGCAATTATTATGTTTTCACATGCAAATTGATTTGGGTGGGAAAGTACAAAGACGGTTCTTATTCATTCTAATTGATTTGTAGGTTATTTTAAGTTGAAAAGAGTCTTTAGGTAATGTAGTACACTAAATTGCAAACTTGACACTCCTATTTGTCATGTTTTTGCTAAACTATTTCCTAAACTTTTTTTAGCACAATTGTTCCTCATAGATGCGGTAGTCATGCAAAGGTATTTCTCCAATGTTCCATAAAAATATTTTTAGCACAACTATTCCTCATAGATGCGTTAATCATGCAAATATGTTCCTCCAATTTTTTTCACCTATTAAAAATTGATTTTCTCACTCCTCGCTCCTCATTTTTTTATTTTTAAAATTTGTGTAAAAAAATATACTCTTCTTCTTTTTTATTTATTTGTTTTTATATTGACATTTTGAATTCAAAATAAAATATCTCTAAATTCAAAATTAATATAAATTAATTAATTTTAGACAATATAATTACCAAAATTATAAACCTTAATATTTTTTATTTTATCTAAATGGTACTAATAAGCGTATGATTTATCTAATTAAAATTAAATATATCTCAAATTGATTTAAATAAATCAAACTTGATCTTTATATTTTGAACAAAAATATAAATTTAAAAATTTATTTGTTTGTCTTTAAAAATATTGAGTTCAACTTTTAATAATAAGTCGTATGATAAAAATTTTAAAAATATTTTAATTTTTTTGTTCAAAATATAGGATAAATTTTGATTTGTTTAAATCAATTTGAGATATATTCAAGTTTTAATTAGATAAATCATATAGTTATTAGTACCATTTAGATAAAATAAAAAAATAGTAAAGTTTATAATTTTGGTAATTATATTTCTAGTATTACTTAATTTATACTAATTTTGAATTTAGAGATTTTTCATATTGAATTCAAAAGGTCAATATAGAAATAAATAAATAAAAAGAAGAAGAAGAGTATACTTTTTACATAAATTTTAAAAAAAAAATGAGGAGAGAGGAGAGATGGGAGAAGGGGAGAGGGGAGAGGGGAGAGGGGAGGGGGGGAGATAAAATTAATTTTTAATAGGTGAAAAAAATTAGAGGAACATATTTGCATGAATAAGACATTTATGAGGAACAATTGTGCTAAAAAAAATTTAGGGAACATTGGAGGAACACCTTTGCATGACTAACGCATCTATGAGGAACAATTATGCTAAAAAAAAGTTTAGGGAACAGTTTAACAAAAACATAACAAATAAGAGGGTAAGATTTGCAATTTAGTCTAATGTCGCCGTGCCTTTAGGCACGGGCAATTACTAGTAACTTATATTTGAGGTAACAATTTATTACTTATTAAAAAATAATATTTTAAAATAAGTAAGTTTGATCAAATGTAATGACTCTTTTAGACTTATTTTAATTATCTTTACAATATATTTTAACTTATAAGTCATTTTAGCCAAACACTTTTACAACTTATTTTAACTTAATTTTTAACTAATAAATAAAAATGACATGGAACACTTTTATTTATAAATCACAATTTAAAATATTTTATAAGTTATTTTATATTTTAGCTTATAATGGGCTGTTTGTTTAGGACTAAATACATTTGAATGACTGAATGGCTGAATCGGTCAACCACTAATTGCGTTTGATTTTGAAAAAAATCGTTTGAATAATTTGAATCAATTCAAATTTGAATAGCTAAGTCATATTTTTTTTAATTTGAATTCTTTGAATGAGAAATTTGAATAAAGTAAAAAAAAAAATCAAAAAATATATTAACTATTATATTAAGCAATATTAAATAAATTTACAACAATTTTGAATTTTTTCAGATAGGTAAAATAATAAAAATTTTTCATTCAGATGTTTCAGACATGTTAATTATCAAATAACTTTTTTCATTCAGATTCAAATTAGATTCAAATTTAAATTTAGATTCATTTTTTTTATCAAACAGCGCAAAGTCATTTTAAAATAAGTCATTTATAAGCATTTTAAAACTATGCGTGAGAAAAAAAGGCAAAGGTCCAAAAATGTCCTTGACGTTTACCCCGATATCCCACTTACACCCTAAACTATTTTTTTTTCTTCCAAAAGTACCCTTAACGTTACAAAATTCAGCCCAACTATGCCCCTCCCGTTAACAGACTTGCCACCTAGACAAATAGACTTCCACTTGGACCAATTTTGCTGACGAGGCATGAAGAGAGTTAAACACAAAATCAAATTTGGATTTGATTTTCTATTTTCTTTTATGAGTAGAGGACGTTTCGGATTTAGCAGTGGCGTTTGGGAATGGAGTTTGGATCTAAGTTATGGATATTGGGGATCTGGTTGTGGTATGTTTGGTTGAAGTTATTTTGGGATTGGCTCCTCCTCCACCATCTTCATTCTTCGTCATATCTTCTCCCTTGCCCTCTTCTGACCCCTCATTCTTGCGGCCCACCCATGCTTCAGAGCTTGGATCTGATTTGGTAAGTTGTGTGGGATGAGGCTTTTTGTGGGATTTGGCCTTATAGGGTTGGATTTGGCTGTTATTGTTGGAATCTAGATTCCGATATGGCGGTGATTTTGCCAGAATCTGGGATTTAGATTTTAGGCGTTTGGTATTCCATTTTAGCTTGCTCGGGGCTTGATATTTATTTATGTGATTTGGGTTTGCTTTATTGTGATCCCCGGCCTGTTTCCGACGGCCTGGTTCTATTTTATTTCTTTATTTTATTTTGAATGTTTGATTTGGGTTTGTGTTTTGGTGGCCTTTTCTCTCTTTTGATTTCATGTGTTGTTATTATCTATATCTTCCATTAAATCATGTATGAGTGTTTATTTAATTTGGGTTGTTCAAACTGGGTTAGATGTTTGTGACTTGTTCGATTATATATAGCAAATCGTGGCGTGATGTTTAATTCAATCTATCAATTATGATTTTTAATGTCTAGTGTCCATGATTGTGACCCAATTTAAAAACATTAAAGTAATCTTGACTCAAATCGTACACTTGATTTCAATTCTTCTTTCGTATTCAACTGGCCATCCCATGCCGGACGTCGATCTCCTTATTCTAAATCCTCTTGGCCCACCCAAATTGGATGCATACCGGAGCTTTGACAATTTGGATCCGTGATGCTTTGATTTGTGGCTGATGTGGTTGTGTTGGGTTTGGGTAAGGATTTGTGCAAGGTTTTTTTTTCTTTTCGCCGGATGTCCTTTATGGTTTGGATGATCGAAAACCATGGTTTCCCGACTGTTGCACATGTGCTTTTCATTTTTTGTTCGAAGTCTAAATTTAGTTTACTCTCTTCGTGCCTCGTCAGCAAAATTGGTCATGGTGTCAACAAAAAGTGTCTACATGTAAGTAGAGTTGGTCTAGGTGGCAAGTCTGTTAACGGAAGGGACATAGTTGGGCTAAATTTTGTAATATTAAGGGTACTTTTGAAAAAAAAATAGTTTAGGTTGTAAGTGGGATATGCGAGTAAACGTTAGGAGTATATTTGTACCTTTGCCAAGAAAAAAATGATCCCGTCGTTATTCGTTAATACCAAAGCCCTCCGCTTCTCCAATAAAAACACCTCCCTCCATTTTCTCTATCCTAAAATTCTCACAATCTCCATACGATAGCATTTGAATTTACTCCATTTTATCATCATCACAATCCACAATGAAGCTGAAACAACCAACAAGCTCTGACTCTAAAACCCTTACCGCCACCACATCTCAAGACGCACGGCTCCTCGTCCGTGAGTCGCTCCGAATCAGCGCCAACCTTGCCTCCGCTCCTCCGCTCCTCCGTCGCCGGCGGGTTTGGAGACCGCTGGATTGAGGCCAACGCCGTAAGAGGCCAATTCACAAGAGCAATTTGTGGATTCGAGCTTGAGATTGATTTGTAGCGAGGAGATCGACGGTCGCCGCTGGAATTACTTTGGCCAGAATTACGAGGTCGGTTCGAATAAGTTCAAGAAAGGGTCAATTCGTGCTGTTTGTGATTAATTCTAGTAGTGTGCTGATTTATTCATGTTAATTTACAAACTGAATGGAGACTTTGAGTAAAATCTGTTTGTGATTAATTCTTTTAATACCTATAAAAAAGTTCTTATTAAAATTGGAACTCAAGAAGATTGTTAGTGTCGAGTTCTTTTAAGATTTTACCGCTAATGGAAACAGATTCGTTGGTGCTTTCTTGTACTTCTTAATGCATCAGGCCTTCTAACCCTTGTTTCAGAATGTGCTAGAATGCTACTGCTGATATGCCATTCCATAAACATAAAATCAATCTATATGTTTTGTCCGCAGGATGGCACTGGTTGGGTTGGAAAGATGCTCTTTGCCCGCCAAGGGAAGAAATTTGGTTATGATTTGAAACAGGTGACATTACTTTTAGATATAGTTTTTCACAAATGATTCTGCTTGATATCATCCCCCCGTCACAAAAAATAGGATCAATTTTAACTTTTTTGAAGTGAGTTTGAGATATTTTGAAATTCAAAATTAATATAAAATTATGAATTCATTTAATTTTAGATAATACAACTTTGAAAATTGTAAATTATCTAAAAAGTACTACTAGTTATGTAGTTATAAGATTTATTATTTTCAAAAGTTAAATGAATCATATAATGATGGATTTGAATATATCTCAAATTGACTTTTAAAAAGTTAAAATTGATCATATTTCAGAAGGGAGGGAGTACAATTTTTGGGTTATGATCAAATCTTCTATAATGATGTCTTTCAGCTTCGATTTGCTGGCGATCTTCTGATGGAGTTGGGAGCTGGTGTAGAATTAGCAACTGCAGCTGTACCACACCTTTTTCTGCCTTTAGCCTGTGCTGCCAATGTGGCCAAGGTTTGAGCTTTTCTTTATTTTTCTTATGCAATGTAAGTATGTGTGGGTGACATTGTGCGGTAATTTTACATTTGTCTCCATTTTTCTCTTGTAGAATGTCACTGCTGTCACATCAACATCTACTTGTACCCCAATATACAAAGCCTTTGCTAGAGGAGAAAACATGTTACTGCCAAAGGAGAATGTGTTGGCAATATTGCAGATCTGGTATGTTTGTCCTGTTCTTTCTACAGTTTTCTAAAGTCTTAGATTGTACCCACTACCAAGGACATCGAAACCAATGTAGCAAGAAGTTTTGGCTAAAATTTCTATTTTCTTTAGGCTCATAAGACTGACCTGCTGTCTGCTGAAATATCTTGCTGATAAGAGTTGGTTTTAATATAATCTGGCTCACTATTTCTAAGTAGTATTCACTTATTTTTCTGTTATTTCTATTAAGATAAATATTGATGTGTTATTGCATGTACTTGGTTATGCTTTCGAGCTACTAGTAATGTTGTCTGTTTAATGTTTAAAATAAAATAGCGAATCATGCTTATATAACACACATTATTGTGTTAGTGTTTGGTGGTGTAAATGTTTATAATTAGACATAGTATATATTCCAATTGAAGCTAATTTCAGTGAATCATTTTTGTTGTGAAGATGGGTACTGGGTTGAGCATCATGATTGCAAAAAGAAATCCATCTTTAGTTACCACGTTTGCTCTACTCTCATGCGGATATGTTTCAGCTCTTACCAAGAGGTGAGAACAGGTTAGGTGTTCTCAGAACATTCATTTCATATTGCGTAAAATTTTATTTTATTTTTTGTTGAGAAGTTGATTGAATTTTTCAACTACGTTAATGTGTTGTTTGCCAGGTTAAATCTGTTGTATTGCATACATTGAATAGAGCCAGATTCAGTGTGGCAGTAGATTCTTTCCTTAAGACAGGTTAGTTTGGGTGCTTTGCATAGTTGTTACGGCGCCACGGCGAGTATGGCGGTAGCCGACTGCCTGGACGCCTAAGCGACAAGGCGACTGCCATGGCGTCCGTAAGGCGACAAGTCGTTTACAATGTGCAATTTATATATTATTTATTTTACTTAACAAGTATATTGGCAATGAAAATTTTATATACATTAAAACTCTAAACATAACACTATGGAATAACATTAAATGCATAATTATGTAAATACTTATCAATAACAATCCAAAAACAACACACTTGATATTAAAAATTAGTAAAAGAAATGAAGAATTCAACAAACACCACATAAAAAATAAAGTTGCAACCAACCATCACAAATATGTAGTCTAATAACTAATAAAGTCGGCAGCTGTACGCCTTGGACACTTCTTTATCGCCGGGACGCCAAGGCGTCGCCTAGGCGACGCCATAACAACTATGGTGCTTTGTCTTCCTTTTTTAATTCATTTTTGGACAATGTTAGTCCAAGCCCCCAACCATTAATTTTTCATTTAGTGACATGATATTGTTGGTTATTCCTCCAAGGGCCGTCCTTAATGTGAGTTTTACCTACCACTTCAACTCGGCAGGCCCTGGGATATCATTTCAACTAGGCAGTGTTATCTTTATCTTTTTATTAAGATGTGTTCTTATAATTTTAGTCTAATCCTATATGGTTCCTAAAGGTTCTTCATACTGTCACCGTAGAATGAGTTCATGTATTTCGAAGTAGATTATAAAGATCCATGTCCACCTTTTGCCTTGCCCCCAAAAGCATTGTGCCAATGTGTTATCCTGGTCTCATCTTTTGATGCAAAGTTGGAGAAGGAGTTTAGTAGTCAAAAATACATCAGACGGTATTTCCTTTTTGAGATGATTAATTTTATTATATATCCATCCTGCAGGGCGAGTACCAACATTGCAGGAAGGAAATGCCATGGAAAATGTATTCAATTTACCGTGGTCGAAACACAGTCCTATTGTTCTAGGTACTTATATCATTATGGCTTTCTTTTCCTTATTTCTTATTTGTTGACACATAAAGTTTCTGAATCTAGTGATTTTTTAGCTGTAACACAAATTTATTGCAACTTTTCAGGACCAAGATTCAAGGATGCATTCCAAGTTGTGAACTCTTACTTCGCTATAGAGCCTGTTTTTGAGGTATAACTCCAGTCTTGGAGTGTAGAATATAGATTCTTTTTATCTGGGGCTTGCTGTTTCTCTTGCACACATCTGCAAGTGCATGTAAACTATTTTTTCTTAACTTGTTGCAATTCCTGTAATCTCAGAGAGAGAGATATGTCGTGACTTATAATCCATCAAAGGGTAATATATATGCACTGTTCAAAGATCAAGCAAAACCAGACGACATTTTCAAAGCTGCTTTCCATGTAAGAAATCTGATCGTACTGTGTTATCTTAACAAAAAAAGTTCGGGATTCTCATGGTCAAAGCTAAATTTTCTTGTGTTACAGGCTAAAGTGCTTCTGCATATCATTCGTTCATCAAATGGGAATATGTCTTCCAGGAAACATCATGAAAATGATCATTCAGTTTTATTGCCCTCTTCTGCTGATCTCGAAGCTCATATTGCAGAATCTTATAAGATTTTCTCAGCTTTGTTAGGGCCATTTAAGAGTAGAGCTAAAGAACAGGTAGGAGAAAGTACTTGTATCTTCCTTTAATTTATTAACATCCGGTGATTCATTTTTTATTTTTGTTAGCAAAATGATTGCCGGGCTGATTACCAGCTTAATCCTAATGTGTTCCTGTTTGTCAAATGCCCAATTACAATAACGCTAGGACGTGCAATGAAGATACAAAAATAAGACACTTATCTGTTGATGCTTGTCATGTCCAATTGTTTCACTTATTGGTGGGGGAACAGAAGTCGTAATATCTAGTTTCAAATTTGGCTGTAGTAATGAAATGTTATCTTCCCATCACGGTCGATAGGTAGGTAGGTGTATTGAATGAGCTATGGTTTGCAGACTATGACTGAATTGATTCTTACCACATCTTAAAGTACTCTGGGCAGTAGGCATGAATTTACTGTTGTGGCGAGCACTCCAGTTAAAAGTTAAAACGATTTGCTTTATACAAGTCAGCTATATGAGTTGTTGCCTGCTCGATGATTTGCAGTTGTAAAATATTACAAAAATTATACTCATTTCATGAAGCTAATGAGACTCTTATATCTTGCAGGGATGGGTGATGTCAGAATCACATCTTAATCCTGGCCGAGCTTGGCTGTATGAATTGTTTAAGTGAGGTGTGTCAAACTCATCGTGTCTATAACTTGGGATTGGATTTCAAGTGCTTAGATTGCTTCTCTAATTGAAAACACTTGGAGAAGAGCTGTTGCACTTGTAAAGCTTGCAGTATATGACTGAGCTCATGGTAACCATGGTACCTGTGAATTGGTCAGTTCTCCATGGTAAGCATGTAATGCAATGAGTAAAGTGCTGTTCCTGCCTCGTCGGATGCATATCAGGTCCGACTTACTACACGCAGAGTTGAGGGTGAAAGGAAATAAATGCATCAGTCTTAATAGATAAGCAAATTGTAATACATATATATAAAAATTTTAAAAGCAGTTTTGTCTAATATTTTGTAGAGTTTCTCTCTGGATAGTTCATTTTTTTTCTCCAGGTATTTCTATATTTTCTCAGGCCTGTTTCTGCTTATAGGATTATACATGTAGCCTTTAACACAGGAGCATTAAGAACTTGCTGAGGGCTATTTCGAGGAACAGGGCGGACGTTCGAGGTATCAGCTCTTTCTTCAATTTCTTTTTTTTTGTTGTATATATAGTGGAGAAAACTATAATAATGCAACTTTGAATTTAATTAGCTGTGTTATAGCCGCTTAATTGGTTGCTTGGTGCTGTATTTTGAATTTTTTGTTTTATTGTATAATACTTTTGTGAAATAGGGAGAGAATATGCATTTTAAATTTTGTAACATTTATATTGGGGTGGGGGTGGGGGTGGGGGAAGTTTACACAGTACTTGGTAGTAGTGTTTATTGCTTTTAGTCACATCGACTTTCAGCTAGCTATAGAATAATAGAAACCTGTTATTAGCACTGCTGCCTTTGGCTATCTGATCCACCATCAAAAGAGCATTGTACTGGTTACTGCTTTGTTTGACAAATTTAATTTTAGATATTATTGTATTCATGCACATACTTGTACTGATTACAAGATGTTGACCCTTACCTTTAGCAAATTAAATTAATTGTACATTGTGCTTTATTGTTTGTATTATTACGTTAAATAAGGTGTATTTGTTTTATTATATACAATTCGTTCGTTTTTAAGGATATATTTCAACCTAACCTAGAGCCTCCTAGGCAAGAGGTTGGGGGAGTTGTCTAAATTTTTAACTTGCTCACAAGAAGTTATTTGTATGTTGGTTCCAAATCTAATGAGCAACATGTTTCTATACTCAGTAGCACAATCAATTTGGGTTTGGGCTAGTTGGATGACTGTATAAGGTTCAATGATCACTTACTTGCATGCACATCGAAATGGGTTAGGGTAAAAAAAGAAAAAAAGAAAAGTAGAAGAAAAAGAATTAGATGGGGGTTAGTATTATTATTATTATCTAAGTGTAGGTTATTTGAATATGAGTCCTCTAGGGAGACATTTTTTTTTGTAATATTTTTAGCGATATTTTTTTTTTGTAATACCTTTCAAATTACAACTAGACTGTACAATCATGTTCCTTGTATGTATTCAAATTATATCTGAAACACTGTTTTTTTATAAAAATTTCTGTTGGAATAAATATTGAACATTTTTTGAGAAGTATTATAAAAAAAAAACTAAAAAAAAAAAATCGTTAAAAATGTCAGCAAAAAAATATCCCCTAGAATTATTGTTATTTGAATAGATTTGTGGAAATTTTATCTTCTAAGGCAGCTTTTTCCATGTTTATGGACCACTTTTCTATCCCATTTCATAAAGCTGAGGAGTCCTGAACATAGTTGACCTCCTCCTCCCCCTTTTATTCTTTCTTTCTTTCTTTCTTATGACTGATATGATGGGCAGATATGTCATTTCGGCAGATAGTTGGTACCAAAATTATAAAAAATAATAGAGCAAGTTTGAACAAAAAACTGTAAAAGAAAGTATATTTTTATTGAAAAAACACTATAAAAACACTAACAGTGTTTTTTATTTATTATTTTTTATTTATTATTTTTTATTTATTATTCTCATAATTGTGGTAAAAAAAGAAAAAAAGAAAAAAAAAGGGTGCACCGGACCGCCCCCCAATTACCGAAGATTATGGTTGTCGTTGGAAATTTATATTTTCACATAAAAATGTGATGTTTTTACGTGATTTCTTTTAAACGAATAATGAGCGAGTGTTAATTTTATGGAAGAGAGATTTATATAAAAATATTATTTTAACATATAAAAATATCAATTTCCAAATTTATGAGCTCTAATTCTCAATTTTACCTCTTGTTTTGCAAGGAAGTAACATAATCTTATGTAAGTTTCATGGACCATAGTAGGTAGCTTAGAGGTAGCTGGAAACATAATTGGCTAATTTAAGATCTTGTATTACGTGTATCTAATTTAATTTTTAATTGGGATGTCATAAAGTATGAAAAGTGGAATGATTCATTTTGTTATAATTAGAATGTGTTATTCTATATTCTCTCTCATTCAAGGAATAAAATTTATAAATTTAGGAGAAATAAGAATGGTTCAATCCATTCCGATAATAATTCTTATTGATATATAGATGGAGTTAGAAAAAAAGAATTAATATTTTTATAAGGAAATTTGATAGTTTTACAAGAATCTTCTCACATGAACAGTAAATGGGACCCACATGTATTTGACTAAATTCTTGTAGAAATATCAAAATTCTCTTTGTGAAAATAAAAATTCCCTACAAAAACACCAGTCGATATGATACCAGAGGCGGATTCATGATTTGTTTCGAGCAAGGGTTGGTTTTTTTGGACTGAAAATTGAAGAGAAAAACTGAAGCTTAGCGAGTTAGAACGAGAGTTTGAATACATTATATACCGTGTGCTTAGTTCTTTTTAGAGTAATAGTAATTTAGGTTTTTTTTTTTGCTCCCTCTAAATTTAACTTTTTCATAAATCTGTTAATTAAGTTTATTAAGTTTTATTTCTATTCATATTCTTATACTTATAAAAAAAAATAAAAAATAAAAATTAGCATAAGAAACTGCCTATGTTGCTCTATAAATAGATCCGCCCTTTATGATGCTTCTTGTAGTTCCAAATTAAAACTCAAAATTCGAGAACATATAATTCTTAAAAAATAAACAAAAATAATCTACTTAAACACGAGTAGTGAAAAAGACCGTCTTAATAGCCTTACACTTAAATCTGAATAATAAACCTGAAAAAGTTATGAAACACTATGTAGTTGTATGCTAAACAACCCAATTGCATTACCAAAAGAAAATAAAGCAACAAAATTTGATTGCATTATGTTATGAATTAGTTCAGTTTTAGACTCATATTATTAATAAAAAATATAGATTAAAATTAATTTAACTAGTTTTAATTCATATTAGTCTATAATAATTTTTAAATATTTTTTTAAGAAAATATTCCCTCAGTTACAAAAAAATAATTAAATGTAGTTTAAATTTAAATAATTAATTTGAAAAAACTCTAATAAAAGTAGGGAATTGATATTTTCACAAAACTCTGCTTATATGAATAGTAAACGGGACTCGCATTCATGTGAGTGAGGCCTTGTAAAAATATTAATTCCCTAAAAGTATCAATAATTTTTTTAATTTTAATTAATATAAAAATTACTTTTATAAATTATTTTGAAAATACTTCTAATAACAAAATTTTAAATTTTTTAATACGTAATCTAGTCACATCAATGTTAAAACTTTTTAAACTAGAATTTAAAAATTAAAATGAGACTCTTTTTGTATAACACAAAAACTAATATTTTGAGAAGTTTTTTTTTTATTTTTAATTTTCATAATTCTATCTTATATGAACATGAATTTTTTTATTATATTTTTTTTTTTTGCATAACACTAGTCGAACACTTTATTAATGAGAATATTAATAGACACAATATTCTCGAATTTAACTTCAAATTATAGAATTTGTCACTCCGCTCAACTAATTTTTCAATTATAAATGATGAAAAAATAAATTATTATTATTTAAATATGGGACCGTGAGACTATCACATTCGATTTATGTCATTTGAGATTTTTTAATTTTATATTAAATAATACTTTTCAGACAATTTATAATATTAACTATTTCAACAATTAAATAAATAAAGTCACATTAATTTCAAAGTTCAGAATTTTATTAATTAAAAGTTCAAAAAACATTTACTGAACAAAAACAAAGATTGAAAATTTCACTAGCCTATAGTATGTGTTCAGATTCAATGCGTCCAGCTACTTCTGTTAAACTTGACAAACTTATATTAATTGTTTAGAGAAACACAAACTTTTTTTTAGAGAGAAAGTATATTAAGCTATTTTAGAAATATAATATATTAGAAAAATTATAGAAAAATAATTAATTAAAAGAAGATGGAAGAGAGAAAATACATAAATTTTAAAAAATAAAATATGGATCGACCTATATTAAAACTATAATTATTTGGGTTCAAACTATACAAATCATATTAAAAATGGATAATATAGTTTTAATTCTTATTTGAACCCATAATCATTTTATGTAAACCAAAACCAAGCCAAATCCATATTTTGCAAAATCTATTTGCGGCACAAGTTACGTTTGAAAAATTATGATTTTATTTATTTATCATTAACTTATATAATCATAGACTAGGTAGTTATTAAGGAGTATAATCATAGACTAGGGGACTGATTGTTTAGAGCTGAATGGAGTTGAATCTGAATGGCTGAATCGGTTAGTCGTTTGTTTTTATTCGAATAAATTTGAATCGGTAAGATGAACGAAATTTGAATGGCTAAGTCAAATTTTTTGAAATTTGAATGGGTGAATGAAGAAATTTGAATGAAGTAAAAAAATATTAACTATTATATTAAGTAATATTAAATAAATTTACAACAATTTTGAATTTTTTCAGAAGGGTAAAATAATAAAGTTTTGTCATTCAGATGTTTTAGACATGTCAATTATCAAACAGTTTTTTCCATTCAGATTCAGATTCAGCTCATTCATATTCAAATTCAGCTCATTCAGATTCAGATTAAGATTCATTCAATTTTTATCAAACACCCCTATGTAGTTATTAAGGAGTACTTATATCTTATTGATTAAACTAAGTGCATAAAAATCACTCAATGTATTACATATAGGGTTGATTAATTAAGCAACAATAAAGCATAACATGCAACATGATTCTATTAATTGCAATTTTTAATTAACTTCTCTCTTTTTTCTAAAACTTACTAAAATATTGCAAAATCATCTGCAACATGAAAATTTCAAGTCTTGTTAACCAAAAAATTATGGTAAGAACAAAAGATCTTCAGGAAAGAGAAGCCATACCATGTACCAACCATGCATGTGAAATTGTTGTTGGAAACAAACTTTGCTCTTTGGTACAACAAATTATTTGCACAACAACAAAAAAGAAAAATATTACTTATAATGCACTTTGCATTTAATAAAATCAAAAGAGAGAAATTAATTTAGAAACTCTTTTTCTTGATTAAAGATCATAATCTTACATTAAAGATCCTCAAAAGACTACTATTCCAATAATCCACTCTACACTAAACTAGTTACCAACATCACCAAGAACAAAAAATCTCCCAAACCCAATTTCCATAAACTACATTACATAAACCAAACCAAATATGATTTAAATATCTAGATGACTCCAAAATGAAAAATCTTGAGAGAGGAGAGAAAAATATATATATAATAATTATATGGATAATATAATTAAACTCCACAATTTCCTAATTAATTTGGTTTTGAACATTTGGAGTAATTGAGATGGGGTTCTTCTTGTCAAGATTGTGCTTGTTGTTATGCATCCAAACCTTAATAACTCTTCTTTTCACTCCCACTTCTTGACAGAATTGCTGCACCACAGATTCCTCTTGTTTCTGAATTTTCCACCCTACTTTTTCAGCAAAATTCAGCATTTTCTCCTTCTGTTCTTGGGAAAATTTTGTCCTGAATCTTTTTTTCAACAAATGGGGTGCCCTGGCCATCATTCCCCTAATAATTCCAACCCCATTTTGATTTTGATTTCCATCTTCTTGATCATCAGACTGTGAAGGGAGAGACCCCATAATGTTATAACTAGACATTATCATCTGGTGAGGCTGTGGAGCTGCTCTTGAGGGGACTAGTGTACCTCCAGTTGTAGGGTACTGTGGTGTCCCAAAATGATGTCCCAAAATGAGTTTCCTCCCAATTCCCCTGTTCATATGGTGATAACAATCACAAGAGGAATTGGGATGATTATGACTATGATTATGCTGCTCTGTTTCTCCCTCTATTTCTTTCCTGTGGAAATTTCTATGGCAATTGCAGGCAGAGCAAGTGAGGGCTTCAAGGGTACCTTCTTCTCCACTAGGCATAAACTCACCACACCCATCTGTAGCATTTCCTCCCATTGCTGCTGCATGATTCTTGAGGCATTCCCTGTATTTGACCATTTTCTTGTAGGGGACAAGGTCCTCCATGGGACCAATGGAGGGGATTTGGGACACTGAATTTGGGACAATGTGGTTTTGGGGTGGGGGTGGTGGAGGATCATGATGAATCATGTGACCATGCCCATATATACTGTTGATTGGCATTGGCATATCCGCATCTTGACTTGAGAGTTCCATTTCTTGAATATGGTGTTTTTTAGTTGTGTTGTTTGTTTGGAGACCAAAAGGGGAGAACTAGGAGGAACAAGACAGGCCAAGGGAAAGAATTAACTAGAGGACTAAATTATTAAACCAAAAGTAATGGCTAGGTTTACCTTAATAACTTAGTTCCTATGGTTCCCCCGCCACCCCACCCCACCCCACCCCACCCTTCTTAACACTTACTTGTCCACTCGTTGGAAACAAACAAGCTACAAAATTAGGTAACCATGACTATTAATGACCCCATGATCTGAAACTTTCAATTTTTGTTTCAACCCATATGAAAAAATGACCCTATTTTCCTTGAAACTCAATTATTTTTAATAAAAAAATAGGCCCCTTGAAGTGAACTGGTGTTTAGATTCTACAAGGCAATTAAGGTGGCCATGAGAAGAAAACCTGAGAAAAAAGACTTGGCAGAAGTCTACCTGAAAAGGACAATGATAGTAAAAGATTAGTAGGGGAAGAAATTTTGCTAGTAGTAGACATTAATTATCAAGAGTGAAGAAAACTAATGTCATTTTTCTAGTACTTCAACAAATAAACTCAGCGGTATATATAAATTATATGTAAACTGATTACTACTTACAAAATTTTTATATCTAAAAATCTTGAGCTTAAACTCCTTCCATACCAAAAGATAAAACAGTGAGAGATAATAATGGAATGTCTTGACAAAGAGGAGAGCGAGATTGAAAGAGAATTGAGGGTTTAGTTAAAAAAGTGTAATAACAAGAGGGTGATGAAGGAGAAAGGAGAAGAGAGACAATGGAGAGAGTTTTGCAGGTGGGTTTTGCTAGTGAGCCACTAAACATGAGCTTATAGCAGTAGTGAAGGCCAAAAAAGTGAGAGGGCTGAGAGAGAGAGAGAGAGAATTCCTCAGTCCCATAAAAGAGTTTCATTTATAAAATTTATAAATATTACAAATATAATTTTATTTAATATTTGTTCTTAAAAATATTTAAAATATAATTTATTTAATGTTTATTCTTGAAAATAGTAATAAAAAGGAATTGATATATTCACAGATAAAAAAATATATTTTACAAGTTTTAATTTAGGTGAATAATAAATGAGATTCAACCTCATGTGAGAGAATATTGTGAAATTAACATTTCACCCTGAAAATATCAAATTTTTAAATAAAATTTTGATAACAAATATGAAAATATTGTGTCATTATATATTATAGTATTAATAAAAAGAAGCTTTTTTTATAAAATATATATTTTTATTTTCTGTAATGACTCTTTTTGTGAAATGTAATTAATAAATTTTTTTTTTAGACAAACAAAAGAGGAATAGAGTGAAGTTATATATAGAGATGAAGTTAAAAATAAAGGGTGGGGACAGGTGTGGTTGCTTTGCTTGCACTATCAGGCATAAGTTTACGCCATTTAGAGAGAACAGTGTGTCAGACAGTGGAGAGAGCAAGGACAAAGGAATACACAGAGAGTGAAAGAGAGAGAAAATAATCCATGAAAATACAGTATTTTTTTAAAGAAATAAATTTTAAAAAAATAAAAATTACCTCTATAGTCTATCAATTGTATTACAAGTAAAAGGAAAAGTTATGCCCATAATCAGTTCATTTGTACATGAAGCACATTATATATATATATATATATATATATATATATATATATATATATATATGGTCCGGATCAATCGTGCACTTTATCTTATTCAATCAGTCTTCACCCTCCTTTAATGACCGGACTGACGGCGGTTTCGGTCATAACTGCCGTCGTCATACTTTTCTTGACGGATGACATATAGTGTCGTTAAAAGTATGACACGACTTGATTATAACCAAATTATGTCGTGTCCGTCATAAAAAGTGATCATCAGATGAGTAAATAAGGGTATCTGACAATCGATTGATTGCTATATATATATATATGGGGTTCCATCCAAAGCAATAGGTTGTTGGGAGCAACCCATTTTTTTGGTACCGCTACCAAATTTATTTTAGGCTTATAAAAAAAAAAAAAAATTGTCTAAAGTAAGTCTGGCTCTCTTGGGTGACCAAAATAGGTTCTTTCAACAACCCAGGTTCTTTGTGGATGGAATCCTATATATATATATATATATGGGAGTCCTTCCATATGTAACCGATTCTTTGAAGAAGTCTTGTCAACACCCTTTTTGTCTAGATTGATAAACTTATCAAGGGTGAGATGAAACATAAATATCCTAAAGCCAGCACAACTTGTACCAAGCTTTTATTTTAATAATGAGGACCCCACCATAGTCAACATGTTGTCGGTTTATTGAAATAAAATGAATTTTAATATTAAATAATGCCGGCCAAGCAAAGATTGTCTTGGTGTGCCTTTTTATAAAATACTCCCGGTATGCTACAAGCTCTTACTACCGTAAAAAAAAAAAAAATTTCAACGGGACAAGCTCTTACAATTTGTAAAAATAAAAAAAAACAAATCCAAACCTAAGACAACCTCTTACGACATACAAGCTCTCAAGTTCTTTATTTCTTTATTCCAAATAAAATATTTGTTATTTTTATAACTCTTTCATTTAATAACAAATAAAGAATTATAATTCAAATAAAAATAATATCCTATTTTATAAAAATATATTTTTATAATTTTTATTTGCTATTTTTATAAAAATATTTTATATTCTTTATTTGTTATAAAATATTTTAATAACAAATAAGCAAATAAAAATAAGCAAATATTTTATATTCTTTATTTGTTATAAAATATTTTATATTCTTTATTTTTTATAAAATAGCAAATAAAAATTATAAAAATACAAGCTCTTCCTTTGTAAAAAAAAAAAAAATATATGAGAGACAAGCTCTTACTACTTAAAAAAAAAAAAATGTACCGGTAATTTGTTAAAAAAAAATTATTTTATCCAAGCAAATTGTTCTTTAAAATGACTCGAACTCGCAACCTCAAACTCCAAACACACGTTATATGACCACCCGAAGCATTGTGCCTATTTGTTAATTTGATTGAGGATATGTCTTTATATTAAAACTTCACGATCCCCAAAATCTATATTCTTGCATTATTATTATATTCTGAAACAAATATTATTAATAAGTCTATATAATACATATGGGGTTTGATATTTAGAAATAAGTTAATATCTATATTTATTAAGCAATGATTATTAGTAATGATTTTATATATTAAGCAATGATTTTATTATTAAGAAATGATTTTATACATTTGATACATTTTTATATATTTTATACATTTGATACATTTTTTTGATACATTTGTGATAATTGATACATTTTTGATATATTTGATACATTTTTGATATATTTGATATATTTTGATATATTTGATACATTTAATACATTTTGATATATTTTTGATACATTTGATATATATTTGATATATTTTAATATATTTTTGATATATTTGATACATTTTGATACATTTAATATATTTTTAATATATTTGATACATTTGATATATTTTTGATACATTTGATATAATTTTGATACATTTTGATATATTTGATACATTTGATAAATTTTTGATAATTGATATATTTTTGATACATTTGATACATTTTTGATAATTGATATATTTTTGATACATTTGATACATTTTGATATATTTGATATATTTGATATATTTTGATACATTTGATACAATTTTGATATATTTGATATATTTTTGATACATTTGATATATTTTGATATATTTTTGATACATTTGATATATTTTGATATATTTGATACATTTTGATATATTTGATACATTTGATACATTTTTGATATATTTGATACATTTTGATACATTTGATATATTTTGATATATTTGATACATTTTTGATACATTTGATATATTTGATACATTTAATACATTTTTGATATATTTTGATACATTTGATACATTTTTGATATATTTTTGATACATTTTGATAATTGATATATTTTTGATATATTTGATACATTTTGATATATTTTTGATATATTTGATACAATTTTGATACATTTGATACATTTTGATATATTTAATACATTTGATACATTTTTGATAATTGATATATTTTTGATACATTTGATACATTTTGATATATAATTGATATATTTTGATACATTTGATACATTTTATATCAAAATTATCAAAAAATATATCAAAATGTATCAAATATATCAAAATATCAAAAATATAAAATGTATCAAAATGTATCAAAAAATATATCAATTATCAAAATGTATCAATTATTACAAATGTATCAAAAATATATCGAAAAATATATCAAATGTATAAAATATATAAAAAAATGTATCAAAATATAAAATCATTTCTTAATAATAAAATCATTGCTTAATATATAAAATCATTACTAATAATCATTGCTTAATAAATATAGATATTAACTTATTTCTAAATATCAAACCCCCATATGTATTATATAGACTTATTAATAATAATAAATCGTAATATAATAATAATGCAAGAATATAGATTTTGGGGATGGTGAAGTTTTAATATAAAGACATATCCTTGGTTGAAATTAAATTTAGGCAGCGTGGTGCTCGGGTGGTCATATGATGAGTGTTTGGAGTTTGAGGTTGCGAGTTTGAATCATTTAAGAATGAATTGCTTGAATAAAATCATTTTTTTCAATTTTTAATACCGGTAGTATCATTTTGTCATTAGTAGGATATTTTATTATTTTAATGTCGGTAGTATGAGCTATCTTAAGTAGGAAAAAATAAAAAAAATAATAAAAAAAATGTACCGGTAAATATCATTTTGTCTACGTGGGATATTTTATTATTTTAATGCTAACAAGTATGAGCTGTATCAGTATCGAAAAAAAAAAAAAAATAAAATTAAAAAAAAATGTACCCAGTAGTATTAGCTTTATCTTACTAGGCGGATTACTTTATTATTTTAATGCCGGTAGTATGAGCTGTCTTAAGTAGGGAAAATAAAAATAAAATTAAAAAAAATGTGTACCGGTAGTATCACTGTCTTAAGTAGGATTCTTTATTATTTTAATGCCGGTAGTATGAGCTGTCTTGGTAGGAGAAATAAAAAAAATGTACCAGTAGTATCGATGCATCTTAGGCTGATTATTTTAATAATAAATATTCACTTTTATAACTATCTTGACAAGTTAATATTCACTTATTAAAATAGAAATAAGATGCAAGTGAATAATTAGGCATGCAGTTTCTTGGCTTTATGAAATACAAAAGCTAATCTAAACCATCAATTCATTTTATCAAGCAGTACAAAAAGGGGTGTTGCATGATAAAGACTTTCATATGAATCGGTTCTTATGGAAGACTCTCTATATATATATATATATATATATATATATATATATATATATATATATATATAAACTGCAATATTAATTTAGGCAAACAAGTTTTGTAGTGTACTTTGTCTTTTGCTTTAGAATTGCATTTCACTTCTTTCCATGACCGACCTTCTTAGTGCTTATTACATACTAATAATTATATATTAATTACTTTTGATATATATCTTAAAATTTCTTAATATTATTATATGCTTTAAACATTGTAAAAGCTACAGTATATATATATATATATATATATATATATATATATATATATATATATATATATATATATATATATAAGATGATCAATGTAAATTTCCTTTGTAAAGATAGAGAAGAAGAGGAACATTTTAACCGATATTAATTTCTTTTTACCATGTATAGTTTATATATTGATTACATGAATGCTAGCTAAGGATTATAAGTTTGAGGAATTAAATTAAAAGAGAGTCCACTCAATTCATGTGATTAATAAATTATATAAATACAAGCATGACTATCTCAGATTGTGTATGAGTTATTAATTGTGCTGATATTCATTTTTTTAACAAATTAATTAATTTAAATCAACTATTGTAGAAGATAGAGGCACTGATCTCCCAAGGAAGACATATATAGAGATTCATTTAGAAATTGCATGACAATATTTTAATTCCCCTCTTCTTTTTGGTCTAGAAAAATTTGTAATTTTTATTCTTCAATTAGTTTCGAGATAACAAGTGTTTTTAATTGAGATATAAATTTTATTCTTATCAAAACAAAGTAATAATAATGCTGTAACAAAAGTAGTCCATAGGGAAAACAAATAGGTCAGCAGTAGTGAAGTGATAATTAGCACTTTAGCTGAAAATAGGTAGTTTTGTTAATGGCTTCTTTCTTCACGCGCCAGACTTACTGATGGAGGAAAGACATAACATCGATCATGGTTTTCAACAGAGCCAGGCCACACCTTCTTCATTATTACAGAATTTCTTAACTTGGTAACAAATACAGACATACATTATACATATATACTACCTATTTCTTTTCTTGTAAAGAAATAATTATTACCTCCATATATAAATTTGTAAGCATACGTAGTAAGACTGTTACTTTATATATATATATATATATATATATGCTTCATGCATGTGTTGTTCTATCAAAGAAATGTAGTACTTAATATGGCAATGATTTCCCCTTTGAAAGACTTGAGATAATGGCATGCATTTCATTCAGAGTCATCGATCACATGAGCGAAGGGATTGGATCACAGGTACACACACGACACTAAAAATTTAACACAGAATTTTACGTGATTTTTCAAACTCAATTATGTCTATAAGAGCAAAGAGAGGTTTTTTTTATTTATTATCTTAGTACATATGATTTTTATAATAATATATATATATATATATATATATATATATATATATATATATATATATATATATATATATATTACTGTTATTCTATCCCAACTTATTCAGCTCGGATTCGGCCGCTTTCGCTTCCTCACTCCGCTTTAATTCCCTCACTCCACTTGGTTCGACATTGGCCTTTTTTAAAAACTTTTCAGTCCTCTCATACACACCCTACAAGCTACAAGTAAACCAAAATTCGAGTTTATCATCTATGTTATCCATTATATTATTGGTCAACTAGGTTTGGGTCATGATATTTTTTCCTCTTTTGGTAAAGTAAGTTGGGCTCACTTGTTTAATTAGTGTCTATTGGGCCATCATTATTGAACTTGAAAGTCTTGAGGCTTAGTCACCATATTACTTTATTTAACCCTATAAGGCAAGATTGGTTCATTGGACTAACCCATTGGATCATTTAATATCTATTACTTTGACTTGTAATGATGAAAAAGCATGTGATTGACTCAAGACACCGCCATGCATTAATGTGGATGGGATTATAGGCCGTGGTAGACAAAATGATGACCAAAGATAGTGAGTAGAGGCGCAGTGCGGTGGGGCAGGACCCATCGAGATCACGGGAGTGGTCGAGGGAGGTAGTGGTGGCAGATGGCAAAGGCGAAGAGTATAATCTATCAACTAAGTCTTCACAAACAGGTACGTTCTTATACACGTTCTCATTTACATTCACACAAACACACAACTGAGAATGATTATCATTCTCAAGACACTAGACATTACATCCTCCATTGTTAACCTTGTGAACACGTATACTTATTCTCACGCCTGAGCTATCCCCCGGCGGTCCGGCCGTCAAGCTTGTGGTGTTTATCGTGTTTACTGTGCAGGATCAAGGCGTCTTACGTGATTGGGACGTGGCAGAAGATCCTGACGTTAACATTGGCGCTAGAAGGAGGGGTGAGTTCTAGTGTCATTGAAATTTTCAATCATAATCATTTAATCTACTTCAGAAGATGGTGAGGAGTAGAGATGAGATGCGCCGGAAAGCGGCGGCGATGGTCATTGGCTCGTCAACGCCTCGTGTTTTGATAAAAGGATCGTCAGGTCCTTCTAAAAGTGCTCACGAGAAGCACGACCTCTAAGCATAATTCAGGAGATCTCCAAGAAGTGATCGGGAGAGGACAGAGCCGCCAAGTTCATGAGGATGGCGACCAAGCGAGAAAAGCTTGGAGAGTTACATTAAGCGGAGAGAAGATATAGCCAAGAACAGATGCTTGGTGGCGGAGAGTTAAGAGGCGAAACATCTAGCCATGTTCGATTCAAAAGCGCGAGTAAGCATAAGGAGATGCCACGGCGAGAGGGTAAAGAGCCGGAGCATTCTACACATATGTCTCAGGATCGTTCTCACGGTAGGAGGAGATCGAGGAGAGAACTCCGTGGGCTCGAAGAAACTGGCGGTGGTCGTTGGTTCTCATCATCAAAACGACGACGAAGCGAAGGAGCGGTCGAGAGAGATCGTGCGTGCAAAAACCGAAAGAAGAGCATCGGCGTGAATATTCTCGTCCAGGGGATGTAATTAGACGCGAAGTAGATCCAGAAGCCCCACAAGGGCAATGGGATCGGCAGGAGGTGGTCGATCCACTCAGAGGCAGAATGTCGTTCAGGAGAGAGAGGTCTCCTCGCAGCCCGAAGGTGTTGATTTTTTAGTGAAGGAGTTGAAAGAGTCTCAAAGCGGTTCATTTGAGGTTCAACAGGTGAAGGACACTCCGGGAAAGAAGGCATCCCCTTTTTCCTCGGATATTCTCAAGGAGAAGGCAGATGTCACCAAGAAGTTGCCTCGTATGGAGAGTTACGATGGGTCCGGAGACCCTTACGACCATAGCCAGGCGTTCGACCGGCTCATGGATTATTATGATTTCACTGATGCTGCCAAGTGCCACACATTTGTTATGACATTGAGGAAAGATGCGAGGCAGTGGATGGGGACTTTGCCGTCAGATTCAATTTCCTCTTGGACCGAGCTTTGCGATAAGTTCCATGCCCACTTTGGGAGCAACCGAAGGAGAGGGAAGCCCACTGGTTCATTAGCACAGGTTCGACAGTTCACCAACGAGTCCTTGGGTCAATATGTGAAGAGGTTCAGAGAAGCAGTTGGTCAAGTGTCAGACCTCAATGACCTCCAGGCCGTAGGTTTGTTTCAGAATGGACTAGATCTGGTAAAGTCTGAGAAGTTGGTGAAGAAATTGATGTTCAACCATCCGAAGAGTCTGTCAGAAGCTTTTGACAAAGCAGAAAGATATATTGTTGTAGAGGAGGCTATGAATAGCCTAAAACGTCCTTCTTCAGACCAATTAAAGGATGCAGATAATCCTAAGGCAGAGGGCGATCAGAGGAAGGGGGGAGGATATAATGATCGGCCAGAGGGCAGTTCGAAGAAGTTCAATAACTCATGGCGACAGAGGAGTAGTTGTCCACCTGCGTCCGCTTCGAAGGTGAACAAGGTTTACACCAAGCTGAACATGGATAGGTCTGTGATTTTGGACCAAATCAGGAACCATTCATTCTATGAGCCGCCTCGTGACCACATCAAACCAGGGCAGGACAATACCCGAAAATATTGTGGCTATCATCAAGCCGCTGGTCACGATACTAATGAATGTTGCAATTTGAAAGATTTCGTAGAGAGGAAGATTCAAAATGGTTTCTTTGGTTCAAGATATATGGTGGTCGGAGGACCAACAAGGTCAACAAAATATCGATCGCACTGCTTGCATCAGATTCAAACGGCTCCGCCTGGCTCAAAGTATTCCATTACCACCGCCAAAGCACGTCATTAATGTAATAACCGGCGGGACAGCAAGGAAGTTGGTAGGGAAGAAGAGGAAAGGATACCTGGATTCGGTCATGTCCGTGGCGGGTGCTCCCCCGAAGGCCTACAGACT
The DNA here is from genome assembly GCA_020205605.1 of Panax ginseng. Lineage (NCBI taxonomy): Eukaryota > Viridiplantae > Streptophyta > Magnoliopsida > Apiales > Araliaceae > Panax > Panax ginseng. Next base: position 143,207,370 of record CM035134.1, on the reverse strand, counting down.
TTTTCCAGAGACTGTTATTTCTTTCACCGATGCAGATTATCCTTCGGAGCCTATCGAGCCGCATGAGGGGGCATTGGTGATCACGGCGCAGGTGGGTTCGATAGATGTGAAGCGCATGATGATAGATAACGGGTCTTCTGTAGACATCTTATATGCCCATGCTTATCAGAGGATGCATCTTGATGGGCGGAAGATGGAGGTCAGGCAGAGGCTCCTTTATATGGCTTCAAAGAATGATCCGAATAAAGTTCATAGAGCACTATCGAGCTCCCGGTGATCTTCGACACGGCTCCTCGGCGAGTAGAAATAATGTGTAATTTTTTATGTTGTGTAGATAGATTCTGGCCATAACGCCATATTGGGAAGGCCTACACCGATGACTCTCCAAGCAAGAACTTCCATCCTCACTTCAAAATCAAGTTTCCACAGCACATGGAGTCGGAGAAGTGGTAGGGGACTTAGATCCGGCAGAAGATGTTATAGAAATGCAGTTATTTCTTTCGGAGTGGGGGTCAGCAAACATAAACAAACCATGACAATTGAGATCGAGCCCTTCACTGAAAGCAGCTCGGAGCCATTGGTAATTCCTGCAGGAGAGACGGAAGAGATCGAGTTAGTCCTTGGAAAGCCAGAGAAGACAGTAAAGATTGGTTCGGGTCTGCCAGAACCTCTTCGGACAAACCTCATGGAGCTCCTTCGCTGCTATGCGGACATTTTTACATGGGAACCACGGGACATGCCTGGAGTCAGCCGAAAGATAGCTGAGCACAGACTGGATGTAGATCCTTCGAAGAAGCCAGTTCGGCAGAAGAGGCGGATTTTTGCACCGGAGCGACAAAAGATCATTGATGAGGAGATTGCAAAGCTTTTAGCTGCTGACTTCATCTATGAAATCGATTACCCGGAATGGATGGCGAATGTGGTGTTGGTGCAGAAGCAGAATGGAAAATGGCGGGTTTGCATCGACTACACCGATCTGAATAAAGCTTGTTCGAAGGACTTTTATCCTTTGCGCCATATTGACCAGCTCATCGATGCCACTTCGGGGTATGCGTTACTAAGCTTTATGGATGCTTTTTCAGGTTACCATCAAATTTCCATGTGCAGGAAGGACATTCCGAAGACAACATTCATTACACACCGTTCGGTGTACGCCTACAAGAAGATGACCTTTGGCTTTATCAATGCTGGAGCCACTTACCAGAGAATGATGAACTTCGTCTTCAACAGGCAACTAGGGAGAAACATGGAGGTCTATGTAGATGACATGATCGTGAAGAGCATGCAGGTTCAGAAGCATTTGGACGATCTGGAGGAGTGCTTCCAGACTGTCCGACATCATCAGCTGAGGCTCAATCCGGCCAAATGCACATTCGGACTCGGTGCAGGGAAGTTCCTGGGATATCTGGTTAGTCAGAGGGGTATTGAAGCCAATCCGGAGAAGATCTAGGCCATTCTTGACATGAAGACTCCTCAATCGTTCAAAGACGTCCAACGGCTGACTGGCAGGATTGCAGCTCTGAGGAGGTTCGTCGCCAAATCTGCGGAGAGATGCTTTCCTTTCTTTGATACATTAAAAGGACCGAAGAATGCAAAGACGTTCCAATGGACTGTCGAATGCGAAGACGCCTTTCAGGGCATAAAAACATATCTATCTTCGGCTCCATTATTGATGAAGCCTGCTCCAGCAAAGACCTTATATTTGTACCTTGTAGCAAGTTCGTTGGCGATTGAGCGATCTGGTTCGGAGGTCGATTGGAAGCGAAGATCGTGTCTATTATGTCAGTCACATCCTACGAGATGCTGAAACCAGGCACCCGAATATTGAAAAATTTGTTTTTGCTTTGATAATTGCTAGTAGAAAGCTTCGACAATATTTTCAAGGTCGGCTACTGGTCGTCTACACAGATCAGCCATTGAAGAATGTGATGAACAAACCAGAGGTTTCAGGGAGACTAGCAGCATGGACTATGGAGTTGTCCCAATTTTTTATTGAATATCAACCCCGAACCGCTTATCGAAAGTCGGGGCCTTGGCCGATTTTATGGTGGAGTGCTTCGTTCAAAAGAGATGCTAAAGCGCCAAAAGTCGAGACGTCCGATCGGCGGTTGCGGTTCTCAATGAGGACAAAGTGCATGGACGCCATGACTTGAATGGATCCTCTATGGTATTGATCGTTAGGGGAGTATTATCTTGACGAGTCGGGAGGGATTCAAAGTGCAAAGCGAGCCATCAGATTCGGGTTTAAAGCGACGAACAACGAAGCCGAATATGAAGCAGTGTTGGCAGGTGTTCAACTGGCGAAGAGTCTAGAGGTCCAGAAGCTGATCATTTACAGTGACTCTCAGTTGGTCGTCAAACAACTGTTGGGAGATTATGAAGCTCATGGGACAAGGATGATCAAGTATCTGGCAGAATTAAAAGATCGACTCCAGTACTTTGTATCTTATGAGTTTCTGGGCATAGAGCGTAACGACAATTCCATTGCCGATGCCCTCTCGAAGCTCGCCACCACGGATGCAGATGTTTTCAATGGATCGGTTTACTTGGAAGTTTTGCAGCAGCTGAGTGTTCAGCATGAAGCGGTGATGTGTATCGAGCGATCTAATTGCTGGATGACTCCTTACATCGAATATTTGGCAGATGGCGTCCTTCCTTCAGATCAGATGCTGGCAAAGAAGATCAAGTACAAGAGTGCCAACTTCGTTCTTATTGATAGGGATCTTTATCAAAGGGCATTTTCGTCACCATTATTGAAGTGTCTGGTTCCGTCTGAAGCTGAGTATGCCCTTCGGGAAGTTCATGAAGGCATTTGTGGTGATCATATGGCTACTAAGTCATTAGCATACAAAGTTCTTCGGCAAGGGTACTACTGGCCAACAATCTTTAAGGAAGCTACCAAGTATGTGAAGAAGTGTGAGAAGTGTTAGCTCAACAGTCCGATCCCACATCAGCCACCAGAAGAGCTATACTCGATTCTATCTCCTATACCCTTTACTGTCTGGGGGGTTGATATATTAGGTCCATTGCCAAAAGCTAAGGGACAGGTCAGTTTCGTTATAGTTTCCATTGATTACATGACCAAGTGGGTAGAGGCGAAGCCACTTCGGTTGATAACAGAGCAGGAATGTTTGAAGTTCATGAAGAGTCCGTAATATTTCGCTTCGGAATTCCCAAAGTAGTGATATCAGATAATGGACGCCAGTTTGTGGGATCAAAATTGAAGGGTTTTTGAAGGAGCTGGGGGTTCAGCACAAGAAGACTTCGGTGGCTCATCCACAGTCGAATATGCAAGTAGAGGTGACCAACAGAATGACGAATCTGGCAGGATCGCTTGGTGGATGAAGCTAAAGGAAGATGGCAAGAAGGCGCTTTCGGCGTCTTGTGTGGGCTTACCGGACTACACCGAGGACCACCACAGGATATTCACCTTTTCGATTGGTCTATGGTACTGATGCCTTAGTCCCAGTCGAAATCGGATCTCCAAGTCTTCGGGTCAGTCAATTCAAAGAGATCTACAATAAAGAAGGACTGAAGGCCAACTTGGATCTTCTAGAAGAAGTCAGAAAGGTAGCTTTACTCAAATTGGCTGCTTATCAACGAAGAGTAGCCAAACATTACAACAAAGGGGTCAAACTTCGCAGATTAGAAGTAGGAGACTTCGTCCTCAGAGAAGCCGAAGCATCTACGCCTCAAAACACATGAAAATTAATGCCGAACTGGGAAGGGTCGTATGAGGTGATCGAAGTACCAAAGCCAGGGACTTATCGTTTAAAAGCATTAGATGGATCCGAGATCAAGAACACTTGGCATGCAGGCAGGCTTCGAAAATATTTCCAGTAGAGATCGAGTCGGTTTTTACAAGAAGTGCATACATGGTTGTTCACCATCTATAAAAGTTCACTTTTTCACAACTGATCCTCTTCTTATTTGTCCTAAGATCACAATGGTGTAAGGACGTATGGTCGAACTCGCTGGCCATTCGATGGTAGCCCATTTATTTGTTGCCCAGCGTGGTAGACAAATCCTATGTTCCTTTATATTGCTTTTATCGAGGGCGGTAAATCAATAGTTCACTGAAGTAAGGAGGACGGGGTGGACTCTCTAACCATTCGATGGTAGCCTCTTCGGCAGGAGTGTTCCTATGAATTTGTTATACCCTGCGTGGTAGACAAATTCCGTGATCCTCTTAATTTTGATTTACCGCGAGTGGTAAACAAAATGCACTGGAGTAAGGAGGTATGGTCGGACTTGCTGACCATTCGATGGCAGCCTTATTGTCAGGAGTGTTCTTATGAATTTGTGACCCAGTATGGTAGACAAATTCCGTGATCCTTATATCTTGGTTCCTATATAATTGTTTCACCCCGAGTGGTAAACAAATTCCGATGGTGCAAAGAGGATTAGCCGAATTCATCTGACACATGACCGATCTCACACTTCGGAAACGATAAGTATACATTAAGTGTTGAGTCCAGTTCATTCAATTCAGTTCATTAAATTCTATCCATTAAATTCAGTTCACTTCATTTTATTCTTAACTGTTATATGCCTTAACTAGTTCACAATCTAAGCTCGGTTCATTCAAGACCATTGATACTGATTTATTGACAAGAAACAAAAAGCATCATGCAGAAGTCAGGACATAGAAAGCTGAAATTTGAACCGTTCGATCTATTCATTTATATTGACAAACACATTGTGCAAAAACATAAATTCCAACATAATTTCAGAACAATAGAAGTCCTGATAAAAATTTTTTTAAAAAAATCCTTAAATAATTTCCAAAATAAACAGAAATTTTCTCAAATATTCTTAAATAAAACTCAGGACAAACAAGAGCATTCGCTTCAGGCATCATCCTCACCATCTGAAGAGTCGAGCAATGATGGATCCACGTTAGCTGCAATCAACTTTTCCTTGCCATGACTCCGGCAGAGCTCATAGCTTTCAGAATATATCTTCATGATCTCTCCATTAATCTCATCCGAGTTCCGATATTCTTCACAGATCTGCTTACAAAGGTCATCGGTTAGAGGGGGCCCGAGGTCCCGAAGAGCCTTGAATTCTAGGATTTCTTCTTCCAGCTTCTGACGCTTATTCAGATGACGAGTTTCTGCTAGCTCTAGCTTTTGGATCGTTTTAGTCAAGATCTTAGCATCAGCCTTTAGCTCTTTGATCTTCTACATCCTTATTTTGCTCCTCTGAACCAAGTCGACATTCATCTTGACGATCTCCTCATATTGTGCTTTAGTTGACTTCAGTTCTTTATTGGATGTCTTCACATCTCCTTTGGCTTGGGCCAACTCTTTCCGAAGACCCTCATTCGTGTGAAGAACACTCTCATGTTGAGTCCTTTCTCGAGCCAGAGCAGACTTCAGGATGGCATTCTCCTTCCTCATGGCCTCTTCTTCGGATTCAGCTTCGATAGATTTTGGACGCAGACGTCCGAACACAACATTCGCCTACGCAGGTCCAGTATTATTAGATCAGTTTCAGATGTGTATGAAGATAAATACGGAAATTAAGGAGAGAACCATTTACCTTCGCCAGGTAGCTCATGCCTTCGCTAAGCAAATCCCCGTTCGAACTGTTCCTGAAACGATGGTCATTCGGTTTACCAGACGAAGGCGTCGAACAGTTGAAAAGGAAAGTTGGCATTAAATCGAGGCCATATGGTTGGAGAGGCCATAGCGCCATGCTGGAATTCAGAGGTTGACTGCCTTGGAGGAGAGGGAATAGATTGATTGTGAATTGGCGAGGGATCCACATGTATATTTTCTAGAGAAGGAGATCGAACAGGATTAGGTTCGTGGACTGGTGAGGGAGCCAAGGATGAACCTGGATGGCTATCTGAGGGATGTTTCCTCTTTTGAGATAAGATGGGGACATATCCGACCAGTTCATCATCAGACACTTGAATTTCAGTCGGGACTATTGGGGGAATGTCAGCCGAAGACGGTGGAACTCGGAGCTCATCGGCAGTCCAAGGGGTAATCTTTGTCCTTATCTTCTTAGCACGGAGGACCTTCGCCCGATCGTGTAAAGGTATATCAAGTAGGCTTCTCTTAACTAGGGCAGATTCGGAAGGTGCAGAACTAAGGTTGGATGAAGGGGTTGCTTGTGGAATTGCTTCGGGAATTATTTTCGGATCACTTTCAGGATTTGTTTCCGGCTGGGTGGATTTGGATTTCTTGGCGGCTCTTCTCCTTCGGCGAGGTCTGAGGGATTCTTCGGGAACGATGGTTTCATCAGTTTGGGGTTCGTCATTCTGAGGAGAAACAGTGGGTGGATCGGTGACGGGAGGATCAGCTCGGGAAGATTCTTCAGTCGGAGGCTCTTCACTCGCATCCGTAATATTCCCTGCCAAAAAGTCTTCCAATTCTTTTACTTCCGAAGAAGTTGGTTTGATCAGAGACACTGCAAATAACCATGTATCAGAACCCATATCACTTAAATATCTCAAAAAACTGTGTTACAAAATTGTTAGAAACTTACATTTATGGTCATATAGCCAGGCTTGCTTAGTCAGAAGCGCAAAACTCCATTCCTTCGGAGGATTCTTCTTCAAAAAATCTGCCATTTCCTTCACACGTTCTTCGGGGATATCCCCAAAGTCAGCAGAGATCCGATCAGAGATAGTCCAATTAGGAATCCCCTTTTCGAGAAAAGTAACTGACATGGCAACCCAACCATCCGATCGATGTTACATGCGTTCTTCAGGAGCGGGAGCCCTTATAGCATACATATCCGGAATCTGATAGCGAGTCCGGAGGATGCGTATCTCAGCTTCCGTAATAGTGGAGGGGGTATTGGCATGAGGAAACTGTTCCCCATCCTTGAAGAAGTCGGAAGGAGCCAGAGAAGGGATCAGGGGCAGATTCTTCCCAATGGTTGCTGTGGATTGGGGATTGGAACTCGAACCCTCTTGGTTAGGGTTTGGATTGGGGGAAACGGTGCAAACGAGAGTCACGCGAAGGGGAGAATTTTGGCTAGAGTTCACAGTCACCATTGTTGAGATTTCGTAAAACAGAGAAGGAAGTTCTGGGAAGGAGAAGAAAGCTCAAAGGTTCAAAGTTCAAATTGGCAGGTAAAACCGTCAAAATTGGTAAAGTTTATCTTTTATACTGACGGTTACACGAGTTACGAAGGCGACACATTAAATGCTAGTAATGATGAGAATTCGAATGGGAAGTGCCCGGATCAATTCTTAAACATTTTATCAGATTGGGCTTCTCGGTTGGATTTCTGATTTTTAGACCGACTTGTTCTATTTCAATCCTTTATTGATTGGGCCTTTTACTCTGAACATTCAGCCATTCCCTGTCTCATCTTATGGACCAAATTGGGTATGTCTCAATTACTTCCTGTTATGGGCCTTTAGTAAATTCTAATATCATGGACCATTTATAGTTTTCTATTAAACATTCTGTTCAACAAAAAACTAGGGGGCAATGTTGGGTCATGATATTTCCCCTCTTTGGGCCGAGTAAGTTGGGCTCACTTGTTTAATTAATCTATTGGGCCATCATTATTGAACCTTGAAAGTCACTGGGCTTAGTCACCATATTACTTCTATTTAACTCTATAAAAGGCCAAGGTTCATTGGACTAACCCATTGGATCATTTAATATCTATTACTTTGACTTGTAATGATGAAAAAAGTATGACAGTTGACTAAGACACCTGCCATGCATTAATGTGGATGGGATATAGCCGTGGCAGATAAACAAATGACCAAAGGTAGTATGAGTAGATCAGCAGTGTGGCAGGGACCCATCAGATCACGGGGGCTGTGTCAGAGGTAGTGGGTGGCACAGTAAACCGGGCAAAGAGAGTATAACCTATTAACTAAGTCTTCACAAACAGGTACGTTCTCATACACATTCTCATTTACATTCACACAAACACACAACTGAGAACGATTATCATTCTCAAGACACTAGACATTACATCCTCCATTGTTAACCTTGTGAGCATGTATACTTACTCTCACGCCTGAGCTATCCCCCGGCGGTCCGACCGTCAAGCTTGTGGTGTTTATCGTGTTTACTGTGCAGGATCAAGGTGTCTTACGTGATTGGGACGTGGCAGAAGTCCATAGGGAAAACAAATAGGTCAGCAGTAGTGAAGTGATAATTAGCACTTTAGTGAAAATAGGTAGTTTTGTTAATGGCTTCTTTCTTCACGCCTTGGATTTCATTGATGGAGGAAAGACATAACATCGATCATGGTTTTCAACAGAGCTGGACCACACCTTCTTCATTATTACTGTAATTTCTTAACTTGGTAACAAATACGTATATACATTATATATATATACTACTACTTCTTTTCTTGTAGAAATAATTATTACCTCCATATATAAATTTGTAAGCATAACGTAGCAAGACAATTACTTTATATATATATATATATATATATATATATATATATATATATATATATGCTTCATGTATGTGTTGTTCTATCAAAGAAATGTAGTACTTAATATGGCAATGATTTCCCTTTGAAAGACTTGAGATAATGGCATGCATTTCATTCAGAGTCATCGATCACATGATGAAGGGATTGGATCATGTGTACACACACGACGGTAAAAATTTAACACGTAATTTTACGTGATTTTCCAAACTCAGTTATGTCTATAAGAGCAAAGAGAGGTTTTTTTTATTTATTATCTTAGTACATATGATTTTTACAATAATATATATATATATATATATATATATATTACCATTACTTCTATCCCAACCTATTCCGCTCCGTTCGGTCGCTTCGCTTCCCTCACTCCGCTTTGTTCGACATTGGCCTTTTTAAAAAAAAATTCAGTACCTCTCATACACACCCTACAAGCTACAAGCTCCAACAATATATGTGTGTAATCCAAAATTCAAGTTTATCATCTATGTTATCCATTATATTATTGGTCAACTAGGTTTGGGTCATGATATTTCCCCTCTTTGGGCCGAGTAAGTTGGGCTCACTTGTTTAATTAATCTACTGGGCCATCATTATTGAACCTTGAAAGTCATTGGGCTTAATCACCATATTACTTCTATTTAACCCTATAAGACCGGGTCGGTTCATTGGACTAACCCATTGGATAATTTAATATCTATTACTTTGACTTGTAATGATGAAAAAGCATGACAGTTGACTAAGACACCTGCCATGCATAAATGTGGATGGGATTACAGCTGGCCGGCGGCATAAACAGTGACCAAAGGTAGTGAGTAGACTGCAGGTAGGCGGCAGGACCCATCAGATCACGGGTCGTGTCGGAGGTAGTGGGTGTACGATGGCCAAGGCAAAGAGAGTATAACCTATCAACTAAGTCTTCACAAACAGGTACGTTCTCATACACCATTCACACAAACACACAACTGAGAACGATTATCATTCTCAAGACACTAGACATTACATCCTCCATTGTTAATCTTGTGAACACGTATACTTACTCTCACGCCTGAGCTATCCCCCGGCGGTCCGGCCGTCAAACTTGTGGTGTTTATCGTGTTTACTGTGCAGGATCAAGGTGTCTTACGTGATTGGGACGTGGCAGAATATCCTGGCGTTAACAGTTTAATATATAAAAGAGCTTGTCGAATGTAGTTGTACATATTTAGACTATAATATATATAACCACAAGCCAAATATAATTGTAATTGTAATTGTAATTGTAATTGTCTGATACATGTAAAATGAAAAACTGTATATATATTTAAAGTATACAATATTATCTCAAGTCTAATGAAATTCGTAATTGAGTCAACTCATTCTCAATAAATAAAATGCCAGCAATAATTTTTAGTTCAAACTTCAGTGTTACTCCTCAAAGTAATAAATATATGTTGTTCTATATATATATATATATATATATATATATATATATATATATATAATTGTGAGTACGAACAAGTCAGAACTTGGGTGAATTCAGTTATATACTAATTTATTTGGATTATAATTGACTTTACAATATAGATTTGAACTTGGAGCTAGGATCTCAATAACTGCAAGTGTAATTAATCTAAACAGAATTAAAGAACTGATCCATATTAGGAGAAGCTGGGCCTTTTCTGCATTTTTATGAACATTTCACTCATCATAATGTAAATAGATGGCTAGTGTCTAATCGAATATATTGATCGGATCGTGTAGAAATTAACAAGGTTCTTTGTTGCACTTAATTGGGTTTTTTACACCCTTAGCTCGAGGTAAAATGAAAGAGAAAAATATAAAAATAAAATAAAAAACACTTCCACCTTTCTAAATCCAAATTTTAATTTGATATATTTCTGATTTTCATTTATATATAGGAATGGACTATGTATATATCCATGGAATCTCATATACCATAAAATCTTAAAATTAATAGGGCATGATATCCTTATTGTTGGATCAATGGATCGATTTGGATTATGATATGTATTGGATACTATGGAGCAAATCAATGATAGTATCACACTTGATGTATCATATTAGACCAGAACATGATTTGCTCTGATCCGATCAATTGACAGACCTACACACACGTATCCTCATGCATGCATAATCAGTCATTAACTGATCATGTACAAGATATATAACAACTATTATAAACTCGACTCTTGGGCTCATCAACATTAACAAAATAATTACCGCTCTAGATCATGTTATTAAATTTAAGCATCCAACAAGCAAGATAAATATATAGTTGTTTATTTATTTCTCAAACTTTTGTAGAAATCAAATCTGTACGTCGTGGTAATTAACTTGAATTTTAATATTTATTAACAAATTTGTGATTAGAAAGGAGTATTAGAAGTCAATAAGGGATGTATATATATAATGTTATTACTTGTTATATTAACAATATTATAACCAAATACATGTTTTACACATGCAACTGGTTGGAAAATACAGAATTATCTAAAAAAATTGGTCCGAGAGCGCAGCCCCCATACCCCCGAACCCCCGCCACATTATTTATAGGACCATAATATTTTGAACCCACCGGATCAAAATCGCCACTGTATATATACCCAATATATGCATAAATTTTTAAAAAAATCAGACTCCATAATCCATATATTATAAGACTGACCATTTCTACTACCATTAATATTATTTTTTTACGACGCCTTAAAATTATAATAATTAACATTGTATTTTTTGTACACGTATATATAATTAGTCTATATTTATTCCCATATATACATATCAAAAAATTATCACCACATATATATCCAGCTCATTGGAAGGTTAGCAACAATTTAACTACCAAGTCATTTTTGTGGGTCATTTTGTCTGAAACTGTCGGAAATTCAACCTAAATTGAATTTATTTTGATGGGAAGTGGTAGGTAAACCAACTAAAGATAGTACTGACACATGATTTTTTGAAATTTCAGTATATAACTTCTTAGCCTTGCATTTTACATAATATTCCCTTAGATTTATATATATATATATATATATATATATATATATATAGGGATAATTTCATAAATTTAATTTGAGCTTGAGTCATCTTTTTTATTAAGTTCTCCAAAAGTCAGTGCTTTATTCTTCATTATCCATGCCTTCGTTCCACAATCCACTCCTTATTTAAAGACTCTTTATTTCTCTCTTTAGTTTTTGTTTGCACCCTCACCTTGTATGCCCTTCTAAAGTTTTTAATTCTTAGTAATCCCCCCACATTGCTTGCTTTTAGTAATTCTCAATATCAATTAATAGAAAATATAAATTCTATTAATCTTATTTTATTTTTTATTTAGCATTTTAAAGTAATGTAACTATTTTTTTTATTGTTGAAATGAAAGTAATGTAACTATAGTACTTATACTTTTCCACAAGTAACTACTACTTTTGTCATACAAAAATAATTCATTTTTATGAGTGTTTATCCCAATTTTAAAAATGTTTCTAAAATATACTCCTATTTATACATTATAGTTCTTACTATCTTAAGAGCAAGCTATACATATAATTTAAGAATATAAATATATAAATGTATACAGATATTTTTAATATATATATATATATTTATTTTAAAAAAGAAATTCTTTGTAGGTAGGAATATAACATTAGCCCCTTTAATTTTCTGATGGCATTTATCATGGGTTATTCAGAATCAAAAATTCCCAACCATGTTTTGGTCAACAAGATAAGATGTCAAAATTAAACAGTGGGGTATTTAATTTGAATATTCTTGTTTACTTTTTTCATGGTGCGCTTTGTTACTCTCCCTAAAAGAGTTTTTGTTTCTTGCTCTAAATATCGGGAGGGGGAGGGGGATTGTTTTAAGAGTAATATATAGTGATACCCTCTAGATAATTGGGGGGAGGGTTTTAAGAGTAATATATAGTGATACCCTCTAGATAATGGGGGAGGGACGTTTGATTGTTTTAAGAGTAATATATAGTAGTAATATATAGTGATACCCTCTAGATAATGGGGGAGGGACGTTTGATTGTTTTAAGAGTAATATATAGTGATACCCTCTACATAATTATAATAATATTTATTTTTCCTCTAGTTTTTTAAATAACAACTATTATTTTTATAAATTTTTAGGATTGACTAAATAGATAAAATTACGTATTTACCCTTGTATGTTATCAAATTTGAATTTATAAACATTATATATATATATATATATATATTATTTAATTATCCTTTTTAATACAATATATATGAAGTATCGTTTTTTGATACCTCGTTTGAATGATATGATAGATCAGTTGTTCGGTGCAAAAATCTTCTCAAAAATTGACCTAAAGAGTGGATACCATCAAGTTCGGATGAGACCTGGAGATAAATGAAAGACAACCTTCAAAACACAACAAGCCTTGTATGAATGGATGGTTACACCCTTCGGACTTTCCAACGCGCCCAGTATCTTCATGAGGTTTATGCATCAAGTACTATGACCTTACATAGGAAAATTTGTGGTTGTTTACTTTGATAACATTCTTATCTACAGTCCGACATTGGAATTACATCATGAGCACCTCCGAACTGTATTTGAAACGTTGAGGAAGGAACGATTGTTTATAAACCAGAAAAAAAGTTCCTATTTCACGACTTCAGTAACCTTCCTCGATTTTATTGTTTCAACCAAAGGTGTTCACGCAAATCCAACCAAGATCAAAGCAGTCTCGGCATGGCCTACGCCGAAGACCATACATGACGTCAGAAGCTTTCATGTATTAACATATTTTTACAAACGGTTCATTCGAGACTTCAACACATTTATCGCGCCTATCACCGAATGTCTTAAAGGGAAATCATTTCAATGGTCCCAGAAACCCGAAGGCAATTTTCAGTTGATTAAAAATAAGATGACCGAAGCACCCGTACTGGCACTTCCTGACTTTGAGAAAGTCTGCAAAGTAAACTGTGATGCATCGGGAGTTGGTATTGGTGGTGTTCTCAGTCAAAAAGGTCAGCCAGTTACTTTCTTCAGTGAAAAGTTATCAGGATCAAGAAAGAATTATTCTACTTATGATCTGGAATTCTATGCCCTAGTCCAAACACTGAAACATTGGCGTCATTATTTGATACAGAGGGAATTCATTCTTTTTACTAATTATGAGGCCTTAAAGTATATTAATGGTCAACATAAACTCAGCCGAAGACATGCTAAATGGGTAGCGAGCTTGCAAGAGTTCACTTTCACTTTGCGACATCAAGCAGGAAGTCTGAATCGTGTTACTGATGCGCTAAGCCGAAGAATATTACTCCTTAGTACTATGCAAGACAAGATTGTAGGGTTTGAAGTCTTCACTGAGATGTATAAAGAAGATCCTTCCTTCGGTAAGATAGTTCAAGACATACGAGAAGGTCAATAATCTGACTTTATCTTACATAAGGGGTATTTATTTCGAGGACTCCAGTTGTGTATCCTTGATTGTTCGCTTCAGCAACAGATAATAAGTGAACTTCACAAAGAAGGGTACTTCGGACGAGATAAGACATTGGCCTTAATAACAGCTGACTATTACTGGCCAAAGATCTTGAGTGATGTAAATCGCTATGTAAAAGGGTATTCTACTTGTCAGACGTCAAAAGAAGTTCTTACCAATGCAGGATTATACACCTCTTTACCTGTCCCTGAAAGGCCTTAGTGTGATGTTAGTATGGACTTTGTCTTAAGTCTGCCCCGAACTCAGAGAGCTTCAGATTCTATTATGGTTGTCGTCGATCGATTCTCAAAAATGGATCATTTCATCGCTTCTCGAAAGACCATGATGCTGCTCGGATCGCCCACCTCTACTTTCGGGAGATTGTACGCTTACATGGCGTTCTACAGTCTATTACATTCGTTCGAGATACTAAATTTATGAGTAATTTCTGGAAGAGTCTGTGGGAAAAGCTCGGAACACAATTGAACTTCAACAGTGCTTACCATCCTCAGACAGACGGTCAGACCGAAGTAGTAAATCAAAGTTTGGGTAATATTTTATATAAGGTGTTTGGCCGGTAATAAACCGAAGCAATGGGATCTGGCATGTAAGACCCCGAATTTTATGAAATGAAAGTATTCAATTTTCTTATAATTATTATTTTATTTCGTAAAGGGTTAAATTGATAAAAGGTTACAGTTAAGGGTGATATGTGAAATTTTTTGAAAAGTATGCAAGTTGTTATAAAATATTCGTTTGGTCGGAGAATATTCTTTTTGTCGGGAAATATTCATACGATGACACAATCATTGGTGGACCCCACAACGGAAGTATTATCGTAGTAAGAAAATGACAGAATTATCTTTTTATAAAAATAACGGCGAAAGTGTTACCGTTAAAACTGTTGAACTACTCGGTAGTAAAAGTACAGTAATACATGTGGTTGCATAGTAGCACACGGTATTGATTATTGATGTTTACGTAAGAAGTCACTCAGTTATACTTAAATATTGCTACAGTAATTGCTGCATCACATCTCTCATATTATTGATTCAATTATTGTCACAGTATCATCTGTATAATATGTTATATTATTAAATCAATAATTGAGACGACAAAGTTATTCATATTATTATTTGTAATATTGACAATGTCTGTAAGTTCATCAAGGAGAGAGGTTAGATAATCTAATTGCGGCGCCAATAGGGAGAAATCCTTATCCGAAAGCCCCATCTTTCCGGGAACGATTCGGTTGTTAAATATTGTGAGTTATAATATTAATGATGAATAAGTTCGTGTTGATTAAAGATGAAATTGATAGTTTTATTGTGTTGGGATTATTAATGTTAGTGAAAATCGATATTTATTTCGATGATAATTAATGTGTGGAAGTTATATTGACCAATCGGGTAATTAATCGGATAAATGAGCAATTAATTGCTATTAATTCACATACTTATAACTATGTGTTCACATGTGTGTACTATTGATTCACATGATTTACTATTAGGGAAGTTGGTGCAAGATTGATAATACTTGCATGAATAAATTAAAAATGGAGGTATAGTTGAAGGTACTATACTGTAATTAATTTTTTCACATGTTTAGAACTATTGAGTCACATGATTTACTATTGATTCATATGATTTACTATAAGGGAAGGTGGTGCAAGTTTGATAATACTTGCAGGACTAAATTAAAAATGAAGAAAAATAGGAAGGTATTATATTGTAATATTTCGAGCCCCAAAATGTGCAATTATTGAAACTATATTTTTCTATAAATAGAAGCTCATTCTTCCTTCATTTCTCACCAATTCACTAAAGCTATAGAGCAATTATTATAGAGAGAAATTATAAAGAGAAAGAAGAAGAGAAGTATGCTACCTCACTATTCCAATATCCAGTTTCTTCTAAGGTAAGGGGTATTATTCTTTCGTATTCATGAAGAGAGCTATTGTTATTCCATTCTTTATTATTCTGTTGGAATATCCCGTCTGTGCAGATTATGCATGACTTGGTTCCATTCTTTATTATTCTGTTGGAATAACCTGTCTGTGCGGTCTATCGCATGCCTGGTGAATTCTGTTGTTATTCCATTCTTTATTATTCTGTTGGAATATCATGTATATCCTGATTACGCATGACCTGGTTCCATTCTTTATTATTCTGTTGAAATATCCCGTCTGTGCGGATTACGCATGACTTGGTTCCATTCTTTATTATTCTGTTGGAATATCCTGTCTGTGCGAATTACGCATGACCTGGTTCCATTCTTTATTATTCTGTTGGGAATAACTTGTCTGTGTGGTCGATCTATCGCATGCATGGTGAATTCTTCTGTTATTCCATTCTTTATTATTCTGTTGGAATAACTCGCCTCACATGAGTATCAGCATGCATGGTGAATGATCCTTCGTATTCATTCTTTATTAAATTGTGAAAATGACCTGTCTACGTGGATTACCGCATGGTGGGTGAAAATCCATTTACAGTTTCATATATTCTATTATACTCATCTGGGATATCATTTCTTTTGTACTCGTCATGAAATATCGTTTTCTTTGGTATTTTTCTGTTATAAGTTACTATTCACGGGTTACTATTCACCCGATTACTATTTACTCTGGTATTATTCACCCGGGTATTCGGGGTACTTTTCGTGCCGGAGTACTATTCACGAGTTACTATTCACGGGTTACTATTCACCCGATTACTATTCACTCTAATATCATTCACTCGGGTATTCGGGATACTTTTTCATGTCGGGGTACTATTCACAGGGTACTATTCCCGAAGTACTATTCACGAGATTCTATTCACCCGAAAAATATATTTCTTTTATCTCCAAATTATTTTTGGTACATGAATATTATTCTTGAATTTTACTCTACAAAGCAGTATCATGTTGACAATTTGGATGTTATTGATTCCTCGATAAATTAAATTATAAATCTTTAAAATTTTATCCTTGAACTTGTTTTATTGAATTATAATGTCATTGTCATCATCCCCATGCTTATATTGTGATTAAAGTCATCTTTGGCTTACGTGCATAGATGGACTTGGTATGATTATGACCAGGGATTATTCGGTATAATTATGACCGTAATGTGATGAATGATGTGGTAAAAGTCATCATTGGCCCGTAGTTCATTGATGGACGGTTGTTGGTATGATTATGATTGAGGATTATTCTAGATAATCATGACCATTGATAATTACATGAATATCCTTGGTCGTGGTGCGAGGATGATTCGATTTTATTTATTGTCGAGTCTCAAATGATAAAGTTGATGAAAAACTTTTTAAATCATAGAAGATAGTAGATTTTATGCTCTACTTGACTCTTCTAATGGATTGCTTATTTTCGCTGCAGTTGTTGATCTAAAACTTGTTCTCTATTATATTCTATCAGTTGTTATACTGTTGAAGGCTAAGGATAATTTATTCTGTATTATCTTAGTCAAAATATTTCTTACTGGGCTAGTTGAGCTAACCATTTCTTTCATTATTCTTTTCAGGAAATGAGAATATAGCTGGAACGAGTCGGGGAATGGAGTGATGGTCCAGGATAAGTGGCTTTAGTAGTCATCACTATTCTACGGAATAATGTAATAATAATTGTAATGAGGACTCCATTGAGTGTGGATATTGTCTAGATGACAATATTCTTGTTTAAACTCTCAGTTATGTTTTGTCGTATTTTGCACGACGGTTGTTTAAAGAAGTTTGTATTTGAATTTATGTACCATATATCTGGCGACTCAAGATGGGTGATGTATACCTGTTTTGGGGGCATCACATGGCGCTTTCTCAAGCAGAGTTTGCTTATAATCGTTCAAAGAGTCGGACCACTAACATAAGTTCTTTTGAGATAATTTGTGGTCAGAACCCTTATGGAATCTTAGATTTAGTTCATGTTCCTCGAATTGGTCGAGTACACCCCAACGCGGAAGAAATGACAGATCATCTTCGGGTTATCGATGATCAAGTATACAAATCCGTCTCGGAAAACAACGCTAAATACAAGGATCGGGTTGAAAGTCATCGTTGTCAGGTTGTTTTTAAAGTTAGAGATCTTGTTTGGGCCGTACTTACCCGTGATCGGTTTCCTGTTGGTGATTATAGTAAACTTAAGGATCGAAAAATTGGTCCTTGTGAAATTCTGTAGCGAATCAACGATAATGCTTATTGGTTACGCATTCCGAGTCATCTGCGGACTTCAGATGTTTTCAACGTTAAACATTTGAGCCCTTGTTTTGAGCAATCTGCTGAACAAACTGAGAACTCGATGATGAGTTTTTCTCAACCTGGGGTGACTGATGCAAGATGGTCCGAAACCGAACTATCGGATTATATTTATGGCCTTGAAATATCATGAATTAGATGATCGTCACAAACGAAGAGGTCATTAAACACCTTCGACATTAACACCTTCGGCTTCGGGTGATGGAATGGTGTCCTGACTTCGGGAGTTCGACAGATTAATAGTTTATTTGCTTTCTATTCCTATTTAGTTCTTTAATTAATAATATTTTATTATTAGCAAGTTTGTTATTTTGATAGGCGTTGTTTCTGTAAAAATAGAAAGTTTATTATAATCTTTTTCACATCCCTAGAAGAATTTTATTTTTATATTATTTTCATATCTCTAGGAAGATTCTAGAGTTACTTGGAGATAAAATTTTGCTAAGCTATAAATCAGGCTTGTGGGTTGAAATAAAGGGACTTGATTTTGATAAATATATTATACACATTAGAAAGATTTTTCTATATTTTTTTTGATGAACTTCTTTTTTTTTCTGTGAATTTATTTATTTACTTACCTCACAAAATAATCATTATCCGGCCCGACCCTAGTTTTCTAGTTTTCTTTTGGCCTATATTGCACCAAAAAAGAAAACAGTATGGTACAAAAGTTTTAAAGTTTTGGGCAAGGTCTTGCCCCATTTTTGAATAAATTAAGAATAAATAGTTGACTTACAACTAATTAAAAACTAGTAAAAAGAAAGAATTTGACAAGGGTGTAAACGAAAAGAGTTATTTTTTTGGGGGGAAACGGTAAAAGAAAAAAGTTGTAACTTGTGCTGGGACTAAGAAAAAGGTTGAGGAATTAGCTGTATATGATGAGATCGACATTTTTCATTAAACAAACAACAACAAAAAAGTGGGTCAAATTTACGTATAGATTGGAGGTAGGAAAATGAAATGAATAATTTTTTAGTATTTTAAATGTATGTCTGGTAGATTGTGAGGAGAGTAGTGTGATTGAATGACATGATTAATATCACATTCATTATTTTAATTGAAATAAATTTCATTTCACTAGCCGCCACATGAAATGAAAATCAAAGAAATCAAAAGAATTTCCATTCTCTCGAATGATTTAATTATCAGCCGAAATAATCTTCATTTCATTTACTATTTTATTTTTTCAATTCAAATCGTAAGATTATAGTAGCAGTGGTAGTAGACTAGTAGTAGCAGACCAAAAGCTTCTCCCTCTCGTAGTGCCCCCATGGAATTTGCAGTCAGTCCAAAAGCTTGCCTTCTGCATGCCTTCCTCTCTCTCTCTCTCTCTTCTATGGGATCACGTAAATATACATTTTATGTCGTCCTCCTCTTTCTTTCTGCATGCTCTCAATTCTGATCAGCTTTTTCCAATTCCCGCTCCTTTTCTTAATTTTAATAACATGCATGAATTTACATAATTTTTTAATGTAATTTCTTTACGTGCGTGTCCTACTTAAACTACTAGTTTTCATATCAACAATTTGTCAACATTAATCTTTGCTTTGCATGCCAAGTTTTTTGTGTTTTTTTACTCTCTCTGTACGATATATATATCCATCCCTATGGGCTAGCTATGGCTGTGCATGGGAATTCATCTATAATATTTCAACAGCTAATTAATTACAGCTCTTAATTTAATATTCCTATGGGCTAGCTATGGTCTTTTTTAACCGTTTAAACTTTTAGATGAACTGTTTATTTAATTTCAGAAGTCTGTTTCGTCAACATCTTGTAAAATGTAAATATTGGAATGAACAAATAGGTAAATCATTATAGGATCAAATTCAAATTATTAATTTAATATCCACCTATTTATTTTTATTTTTATTTTTTTTGTAATTGTTGCGCATCGTGACCCACGTACATGAGATATATGTACTACATTTCAGAATAAAGAAGAGGGAATATGTGAAGAAAGATTTTAGGGAAAGCAAAGAGCACATAAAACAAATATTCTGTCCTTAGTTTCTAAAAGTGACTTAATTATATAGATATAGCTCAAATTAGAATGCGTGATAGATATATACTATATATATATATATATATATATATATATATATATATATATATATATTCTAGATCTTAAGCATCACTTCATTTCTAATATTGTCATGCCCGTGTTGTTAGGTTCCATATTTCACAAATTATTTCATTAATTGGCCTGTCCTGAAAAGTATTACATTGTTTTTAATTAGTTCTAGCTAGACAGTTTTAATTTACCCATATTAAGTTCGAGAAAGTGTTTTATATGTGGACAAATCTACGACCAAATTAGATTACGAGTTGCATAGAACTCTAAAATTTTATCAACTTATTCTTAATTATAAAAGTTTTGATGCGCATAAAGAATATTTCATGCAGCATAATAAAGTTCCAAATGCAAAATTATTCAAAGCAAATTCATGCTTTTTTCTACTTTTCCAAATGTTGTTGTTTTTCTTTATATATATATACATATATATATATATATACACACACACACACACCACGGATCAGGTCCGGACTCTCGGACTTGATCAAATCCGTACCCTATTTTTTTTAAAACAACTATTTTTTTTTTTAATATTTTATGGAACTCGAATTTTTATATAATACAGTGTTTTGGATGTGATTTGGATACGTATAACAAAATAGATATGTACAGTCTGTGCAGATTGTATATACATTTTTTGGAATATGTATCTAAATCACGCCCAAAACACTGTATTATGGAAAAATTTCAGTTCCATAAAATATTTAAAAAAAAAATTAGTTGTTTTTAAAAAAAAAAGCAAAACAAAAAATAAAAAAATTTCTGTATTTTAAGAAAGTCCAGGAGTCCTGGGATAGGAACCGGACTATATATATATATATATATATATATATATATATATATATAATTTTACAATCTCAATCATTTATTAGAAAGTGCAGTGGGGTAAGAAAAAGGGTAGGGAATTGAAGGATACCTAGCGAGAGCAATTAAAAAGGAAAGTTGAAGTCTTTTTATGTGTATGCATTTTGTCCTTAAATTAAACTTGCTTTGAGTCTCATGCCTTTGCCGGGAGGAATGTTGGGGTAGGTGGTTCTTGTGGCCCTTTGAGTCTACTCCAGACAAATTTATAAAGTTATGGGAATGGTCCCAACGGCTACTACTCTTTCTATCCTTTTGTCTCTCTCTCACACACACTGACACACACAGTTTATATATATATATATATATATATATATATATATATATATATAAGGAAATTCTTCCATAAGAGGTTATCACACGGTAATCACAAGAACAACTTTTTGTACTGATTGATAAACTTATTGGAAGTTGAGATTGAAACATAATATACCCAAATTAAGCACATAACTTCAGACTTGCTTTTATTTTAATGAGGACCCCACCATAGTCAACATGTTGTCGGGTTTATTGAAATAAAATAAATTTTAATATTAAATAATGCCTCGATCAAGACAATGACTTGTACCTACTGTGCCTTTTTATATAATACTCCTACAGCCACAAGCTCTTACTACTGTTTAAAAAAAAAAAAAAATTCCAAATCAATAAGCCAAAACCTCTTACTATTTGTTTAAAAAAAAAAAAAAAAAATCAAACCCAAGACAACCTCTTACTATTGTAAAAAAAAAAAAATCCAATCCAAACCTAAGACAACTTACTTACTGGCTTGCATAAAAGTTCTTTATTTGCTATTCCAAATAAAATATTTGTTATTTTTTATAACTCTTTCATTTAATAACAAATAAAGAATTATAATTCAAATAAAAAATAATATCCTATTTTATAAAAATATATTTTTATAATTTTTTATTTGCTATTTTTATAAAAATATTTTATATTCTTTATTTGTTATAAAATATTTTTATAACAAATAGCAAATATTTTATATTCTTTATTTGTTATAAAATATTTTGTATTTTTATTTTTATAAAATATTTTTATAACAAATAGCAAATAAAAATATAGCAAATATTTTATATTCTTTATTTGTTATAAAATATTTTATATTCTTTATTTGTTATAAAATATTTTTATAACAAATAGCAAATAAAAATAAGCAAATATTTTATATTCTTTATTTGTTATAAAATATTTTTGTATTCTTTATTTTTATAAAATATTTTTATAACAAATAGCAAATAAAAATAGCAAATATTTTATATTCTTTATTTGTTATAAAATATTTTATATTCTTTATTTGTTATAAAATATTTTTATAACAAATAAGAAATAAAATAGCAAATATTTTATATTCTTTATTTGTTATAAAATATTTATATTCTTTATTTGTTATAAAATATTTTTATAATAAAAAAGCAAATAAAAATAGCAAATATTTTATATTCTTTATTTGTTATAAAATATTTTGTATTCTTTATTTTTTATAAAATATTTTATAAAAATAGCAAATAAAAATTATAAAATATATTTTATAAAATAGGATATTATTTTTATTTGAATTATAATTTTATTTGTTATTAAATGAAAGAGTTATAAAAAATAACAAATATTTTATTTGGAATAGCAAATAAAGAACTTTTATGTAAAGTCGTAAGAGGTTGTCTTTGGTTTTGATTGAATTTTTTTTTTTTTTGTACGTTCGTAAGAGGTCAGGCTTATTGATTGAATTTTTTTTTTTTTTTAACAAATTGTAAAGAGCTTGTCCCTTGTTGAATTTTTTTTTTTTTTTTTTTTTAGCGTAAGAGCTTGTAGCTTACCGGGAGTATTATATAAAAAGGCACAACCCAGATAAAGTCGCGCTTGGCCTACGGCATTATTTAATATTAAAAATTCATTTTATTTCAATAAACCCGACAACACGTGACTATGGTGGGGTCCTCATATTAAAATTAAAGTTCTGCAACAAGTCAGGCTACCGGGTATATTTATGTTTCAATCTCACCTTCCAATAAGTTTATCAACTGCATAAAAGGAGTTGTTGCAGACAAGAATCTTAATCTACATATGGAAGGGCTCTATATATATATATATATATATATATATATATATATATATATATCTTAATAAAACAAAGACTCAATTCAAATTTTTTCATTTGACAAACCACAACAATGGCTCTGATGTCATCTCACTTAATCTCACTTAATCTAATGGCTCATACTCCATCTTAGGCTAAAAAAAATCCCGCCTAAACTCACCATTCACACTACACACTAACCTCTCTAATCTTTTTCTTCTCTCCTTATTCTCTATCTTTCTATCTTCTCTCCGAAATCCACAAATCCCACCCTATTCTCTATCTTCTCTCCGAAATTTGGTGAAACCCTCCTAATCTTTTCTTCTCTCCCTTACATAGCACAAAATCCTTTCTTCTATCCCTTACATAGTGTCCCGTCAAAATTTGGGGAAATGAATAGAGAGAGCACTTGGTTTGAGTAGATAGAAGTTTCATTACGGCGGCTAACAACATCCGTATCGCCACCTTCCGATTCCTCTGCTGCCCTTCAGATATGTTTATTCGATTCTCATGTTGTCTTTCTTGAGCAAATTTCTTAAAGACAGTTGTAGAAATTAGGGCACCTCAATTTTGGCTTTCTTCATTTTATTTAAAATTTTATGTAGAAATCATATTTGCTCATTTTGTTTACTTCTTTTTTTTTTTTTTTGGGGGGGGGGGTTATTTGCTCATATTATATGTTGGACTGCTTTTGGTAAACCATGATCTTGGCTCCTTTGATTTGTGTGTTTGGCCTGCAGTGCCTTTCCTCAAATTACTCAGCGGTTTGTGTTCACTAATATGTACTTTGCTTTGGCCTGCAGTGTCTTTCCTCTAAAAGATGATGCCTTTCCCTGCTTTTGTGTTTCTGAAGTTATTTTCTTTAACATATTACTGCATTCTGATTGGAAATTTTAACGGCGGTTCAAAATGTATGATTTTTCACATGAATAGAATTATCTCCAGTAATTTTTCCTGCATGACATTTTCATTGGCTCTGTTCTGTGCTTTTCTTTGTTCTGGTGAATATGATGCAAGTGAAGCTTATTGTAGATTTAATAATATTAGTTGACAACTAAATCAAAGGGGAAACAAACTGAAAGGCTTTTTTGTTGAACTAAATCAAGCTGCAGTTATCCCAAAAACTAAAATCAAAATATTATTTAACATTTTGTTTGTGAATTTGGGAGGAGAGTGAATGAAAAGAAATATTATGGTTTAACGTATTATTTAACATTTAACATATTATGTACTAGAACGTTTGATTTGTCAACATGTTTTTGGTTTGTACTAGAGAAAGTTGAAACTTGGCTGGCTTGAGACCTACCATTATTGACCTTTTCAATTAATCATGTTTTTAGGATGAGTGAAAGTTTCTTTAATTCTTATTCTTCAGTTTGTGGTGGTTTATATTATGGTTTATTAATCAGGTCGTTTGTTGAATTCATAGTTGAAATGTTTTGTGACTTAG
Organism: Panax ginseng; assembly: GCA_020205605.1. NCBI lineage: Eukaryota > Viridiplantae > Streptophyta > Magnoliopsida > Apiales > Araliaceae > Panax > Panax ginseng. The sequence continues at coordinate 143,182,761 of CM035134.1, read as the reverse complement.
CTGAGGCTACCATGAAGTTTGGAAGGCATGATTACATTGTAGTTCACCCGAGTAAAAATCTAATTACATAGTTAAAATGTTTTTGTTGTAGGAACGCCTTATCCGAGCGATGATCCTTTCAAACCTCCTAAGGTATGTTAACCTCCTCAGAAACATAGTTTTCTTAAATTCAAGAGTTTCTGAACTGTTGAAACTTCAATTATTGGTTTTTATAGCTCACTTTTTAATTGCTCTGTTTCTGTTCATTTTTATGTTATTTATTCAGCTATATGTATGTCAGAAATAACTCTTATTTAGTTTTTTTTGTTCAATTTCTCACTTTTGAGACGTAAAGATCGATTTTTGTGTTGGTATAAATTTAAAATAGTTTTTGTTTTAAAAATATTTTTTGTTCCGAGCAGTACTTTTGTTACTTGATTGGTTGTAGAAATTGTGGGGCAAATGATAGAAATGTGCACTTCAGCTTAGCTAATTAATACAAATAATAGAAATGTGCACTTCACCCAAATGTTTGGATACATATTTTTTAGAAGTCTTATGTATTTTAGAAATCTTTGTCAATGACTGTCGTTTTACTTAACTGGTTATGATTGCTTTCCAGAAGGACTCTATATTCTTATCTATATCTATTTCATCATAGCTTGAAATATTTAACCGAATATTTAAGTCTTTCTTATAAAATAATCAATACAAAGAATATTTAAAGTCGACGAAAGCTTTAGTTTTTAAATGTTTGTGTTTAATTTGTGTGTTTTAAAATTGTTTTAAAATACACAAATTTGGGTGTTTAGATTTGTTTTAAATTTGTGTTCTCACTCTATCTCTCTCTCTCTCTCTCTCTTTCACAACAGTCGCACACACACACAACAACAACACACATTTGGGTGTCTTTTAATTTGGTTATTTTTATTTTTATTATGAAATAGGTTTATAGTTATTATGACAAAGATTTGTTTATTATGCATGTTAGGATGGAATGAATGTTGAGTTGGTTATTATTGAGTGTTCATTTTGTGAAATTTATAGGCTAATTTAGGTTGTCCTTTTCCTTAATTTTCGTTCTAAAATTTGTGTTTGATTAAATGCATGTTAATTGTATGAAATTTATTGTGTAGCTACAACTGTTTCAACTGCACAATCATCGATCAATGGATGAAGTTGTTATATTTGGTAGTGTAAATTTATCATCTGATTAACTCTATCTAAATATATCTTATTGATTTTTTTAATAACTTATTTGTTTTAATTTATTTTCATTAATAAATACAGTATGATAAGTTTTTTTTACTAATCATTTTCTTACCTTTTATCTAATCTTTTTACCCGCTTATTTACTATTCATTGTTTTTTTGTATATAGGTTCAAAGATTTCGTCATAATAGTGTAGGAGTGGTAATTCGCAATGAATATGAACTAAATTGTCTCCGTATACGTGAGGTAGTGTATCCTCACACCTAATTCTCAAACATTTTTTCTTTTTTTTTTCTTTGCTTTTGAGTAGCGTTTTCTTACACATAAGGAGAAAAAAAGGTCTAATACTTTGTCGAATGCCAAATTTAAGGGGAAAGAAAAAGCTACCTCTTCTAGCCAAGGAACAAAAAATAAAGATTGCCAACTGGTATCACTTTTAATCCTATTCTTTTATTTAAAACGTTTGCTTTGTCAATATGTTTTTGGTTTGCCTCATTTGTCAATATATTTGAGTAACTATGATTTTTTTTATATTTTTACCAGTTTTGTAGTTAAGAGTAAAAGTTTTTTAAACTTAATGTTGATTTGTAACCTTTAAGCTTTTGTTATGACATATAATTTGAATCTTTTGTTGGGTCCTATTTTTTTAAACTCAAAATTCTTTTGAACATTCCATAATTTGAAGTATCGATCAATAGTGAAACCTCAACCCTTCTACCGATTAGTTTAAAGCATATTTTGATCTTATTTATTGTGATACCTTTCAAGCTGTTAAATTCAATATGATATTGATCGAGTATATTAGTACTATAGAACAAAACTTTTATTATAATTATAATGTTCATAAATGGTTAGGTAGATAGTTTTGTTAATGCAACACTTTATTGTCATGTCAATTAGGACAACTAGGACAACTTATGCTATGACAATCAATAAGGCCCAAGGACAATCTGTCATGTTCATTGGGATTGATTTGCGAACACCTATTTTTAGTCATGTACACCTTTATGTGGCACTATATAGATGCACATCTGTGGATCGTATAACTGTCCTCCTTCCGGAAGATGGGTCGAATTGCACCACAAATATTGTTTACCCAGAAGTTTTATTATGATATTCTTACAACAATTAAATGGTATAGTTTAAACAAGTTTATTTCTACTAAATTATGTAATCTTTCCAACATTTCAACTTTTAATTTTACAATGAGGTTCATTCTTTGTAGGATTGGAGTGAATTTGTCAACGAGAACAATAAAATATATACAATGGACCGTTGTGGATGGGGCCGACGTAATCAGGTAAATCTACTTTTATGTCACTGCATCAGAATAATTTTACTATTCCTATATTATAAATAGTGTTAATTTTATTGTTTGTGTAAATAATATAGGTGGTTGTGCATTCTCCTCATTGGGCAAAGTGCGTTTGTATTGATACGAGGACATGAAGAGAAGGTTTAAAGGGATGAAAAAGACATTTAAGAGAATTAAATGATATGCAATCCAGTACTGACATGTCCACCTTTGGCGATTACTAACCTACCATTAATTGACCAAACAATTGTCTAGGTGTGAAAGTCTCTCTTACTAAGACTATATTTATCTACTTCTCATGCAGACACACAACACACATAATATATGCACAAACACACACACATAACTGTAACCAATCAAACACACGCAAATCAAGCTCACACGCCATTAAGCAAATGAACCGTTTGTTGAAATAGTACTAAGAAAACTTTATTTGATTGTAAGTCCATATCTTTTCCTAAAAAAATTGATTAGTTGTTACAATCTCTCTAAATTCTTACTTATATCAAACTAATTCATTCCCCCTACATACAAATATGTGTGCTCATTTATTTTTTAGATAATTCAGGGTAAAGTAAGGGGTCTTATGTTTCGGATTTACAATTGTTTTATTCTGACTTACCTATTTCAATAATTTTTAAATTTCAGGTATATATTGAAGGATACATGATGTAAGTTGTAAATAATATACTTGGTGTAAGTCGAAAGTAAAAGGTTTTATGCTCAACATGTTGTTTCTCTATTTTACGTATGTATGTATTTTTTGTGTTCCGCCTTTTGTAAATTTAGCTAATTATACTTGGTTATGATGATTTTGGGTATGGAATGATGGTTTTTTTGGTGGTTTGGATATGTATGGATGATTGTAAGTTTTGTAAACAGGTTTAGATTTTTCTGGATATCTATTTTTAAAGGAAATTCTGCCGAATTTTTTTGAAATTAGTAGCAACTAACTTGATGTTTTGGTGGTTGGATGTGTTGATGATTGAGTATGATTTAATTTCTTCATGTATGTATTTTTCTGTTCCGTATTTTGTAAAGTTAACTAATTATACATGGTTATTATGATTTTGGGTATGGAATGATTGTTTTTTTTGTGGTTTGGATATGTATGAATGATTGTAAGTTTTATGAATAAAGTTTATATTTGTGCGGATATCTATTTTTAAAGGAAATTTTGTTTAAATTTTTTAAAATTAGTATCAACTAGCTTGATGTGTGTATTTTGTCTGAATACGCCTTTTGTAAAGTTACCTAATTATATGTGTTTATCTGAGTTTAGAATTTTTAGATATCTATTTTTAAAGGAAATTATACCTATTTTTTTTTAAATTAGTACCGACTAGCTCAATGTTTTGGTAGTTGGACATGTGTTGATGATTGAGTATATATTAATTGTTCAATAATAGTATGATGAATTGTGGTGGTATATGTCTTTAAGTAATATAATATTTTTCGAATTTTAATTTTATTTTATTTTACGCTGTGTTTTTAGACACGGGCATATACTAGTATATATATATACTACTACTACTACCTACCTCCGTCTCAAATTTATTATAACATATTTTTTAGTGTGCAACAAATTTTGAGACGCCACACAAAATATAATTAAAACAATTTTCTAGACATACATAATATACTTAATAATATAATATTTGGAGATATACTAAAATAAATAAATATAAATATTTAAATATAACTTTAGCACGTTTTAAATTCCGTACTACAAACACTAAAACATTAATTGTAATAAATCTGGAATGGAGGAGTAATATTGGAGTACTACTATATATGTATATATTCAAGATCAGGGTAACTATATAGTAAAAGAAAACTAGCTTGTATAGTCATATTAGGAAGAAGGGGCCCAAAGACAGAAAACATGCAAAGCTTATATAATGTTCATATCAAATTTACTAGGGTTTCTACCATTGACATTTAAATTTTTGTATCTATATGCTTTTTTTATTAATGGCTGTAAATTTGAAATTTGAAAGTTTTTTCTTTTGGGACCATAAGGGTATGATTCATAACAGTAGAAAGAGATATATACCACATGCATGCATAGAGATGGGATATATCCTTTGGAGAGGATTAATTAGGGTTGTGTCCTTAAGCCACCTCACTTCATTAATAGCAAGCATATGTACAGGATTATCTTTTTTAGTAAGACCACTGTGAGGACATTCTGTTGGAGCAATTTTAGAAGTTAATTAAGGTCCCCAAGAGGGGCAGATAGAACCATTATGTTTACTAGTCACTTGCAAGTTACTACCTATTTAATTTGTGAGTCTTGTTTAGTAGAGAAGGGAAAGTTTGGACCCTTCCCTTCTCCTTCGATCCTAATATAAGACTCACAGACAGATAGTTAATTAATCGTACTTAAGGTAGGGTTGGATTTGTTGAATAAAAATGTGATATAATACAATAAGTTGCTCTTTTTAATTTTTAATAATATATATGAAGTTATTCAAAATGAGTTATAATTAATGGGTAATTGACAACTTCTCCAAATATGTGTTATTTTTAAAAGGGATTCTTATATATTCAAGACAGATGGAATACATACTTAAACCTAATGTGTCTCCTTAATTAGCAGAAATGTCTTCCTTGTATAATTAACTACAAGTTTTAGGTATTGATCATGCCCTACTCTAGAAAAATACTAATTAGTAACATACAAGGGCATTTTAATTAATTATGGGGGAAAATAATTTTTCTGTTTGAAAAGATTTAAGGAAATACTAAAAGGAGGTGAAGAAAGAGTAGAATAAAATACATGTGTAAAATGAGCTAAAATGATAGTGTGACAGCTTTTAATAGCCTAACAGTGGAAAGGACAAATAATGCCATATTCTGCACATTACAAGTTCAAGCAACTAACCATGCCCAAAGAAAAAAGTCCAAGCAGCATAAAATTCAAATTAAGAGCTTCAGAAGTATGAACATCAAGCCACATGCATCCCACGTTTGAGATCAGAGAGAAGCAGAAAAGCAATTTCAAATTATCAAAGAAGTAGAGTTTCATGGGAATTTTTCTTCTTTTTATTTTATAGGATAAATGGGTCAACCAAAGAAACAATATATATATATATATATATATATAGCAAAGAAAAGTGGTTAACTCAGTAACAGAATTAGATTAACCCAAGTTTAATCTATCAAGCAAAGGGATGATCATGATATTTCTCCTTTGATTTCAACGGACAAGTTAATTTTCACATAAAATTAAAAAGCTAGAGATACTATATGTAACACTCTAGCTACCTAGCTAGTCCATCTAAAAATCTTGTTAGGAAAATTATTATGCCTCTTAGCTGATGATGATCCAAGTTGTTAAACAGTACTTTAGTGTTGTTAATTTGTCGAACTTGACTCATTTTATTTTAAGGTTGTGGCCACTTGGTTCACTAGTATGACTCATTTTCTTTATCAATAAAGAGGTCGAAACTTTGTTAACAAGTAACAACATGTAATGCAGCAGAGCTATGAAGTTATATATCCCTTAGCATCCCCCACATCCTACAACTCTTCCTCCTAAGTTAGGATAAATTATCCTAGGATTAGGACATTCTAAAAAAATTGAGGCTATTTTAATTTACACTCTTTGTTTGCTACTTTCATATCAAAAATAAATGCATGAGTAAATTCATCATGTGAGAGATAAATTTAAAACAGTCCCTTAATTATTTTTAATATTCAGAATTTACCCATTGATAAGGTTCAACGCTATCAAGGAGAACGATATGTTTATCTGGCTCATAAAAATTATTGGGTATATTATTATCATTGATCCCTAAATTTACATACTAGTTGTTTCGTTCCACAACAAAAGCCTAACTTGTTAATAATTTTTATGTTAAAAAGAGTCGCATTTTTTATTACGACACAAATTAAAGTGACGATACTTCTGTATTCACAAGTTTACCATCAAATCTCCATTGTCATATCATCACAACTAAATCAAATATTGAGTAAATTTAAGGATAATTACATAAGAAAACTATAATGAGATACCCACATTTTGTAAAATTAAAATGTAAAAAATCAATGGAAAATGAAGGAATTAAACACCCATTGTCATTGGATTCTAGTTCCACACTTGAGAGAGAGAGAGAGAGAATTTCACACTTACATTTTAAGAAGCTACACTTGTTATTTGCTCTTCTTATCTCGTTGAGGTTTTAAAAATCACTTTTGCAAAACCATCAAGATTACCATCCTTTGTGAACAAATCTGGAGCAGCATTGCACAGAAATTCACTCATTTCTTTAAAGTAAATAATAATTTTACAGTCACAGAAAAATTCACCATTTTATAAATAGTTTATTAATTACCTTTTTCATATGAACAAGGTAATTAATAAACTATGATAACTAAAATATCTGGCACCAACATTCTTCTGATACAAGACAGTTAAATTCTTTGAAAGAGGAAGGAGTGATTTAGCATAATGATGACATCACAAGACAGTAGTCGGAACTTGTATAATAACTCAACTCAGACACCCATTATAACAACATCCTCTGCTTTCACTTTTCCAGCAACAGCTTTCTGAACTCATCATTTGATTTCAGCTGCTCGTCACCACCTTCCTCGGCTCCCTCGGACTTTGGCTTACTATTGCTGGTATAACCAAGGGGCCTGATGACAGCCCTAGGAACTGCAAATGTGTTTTTACCCCTGATCTGAACACCGTCATCTCCACGCCTCTGATCGGCTCCTTTAGGTTCTTTGGATTCAGAATGTCCTGCCATTTTACCTTTTTAGGCATTGAAACAAATAACTATGCAACAACAACTATAATGGAGGAATATGAAACTGAGCAGAAATTTCTGACTGACAGATACATGCTGAGAGAAACTTTCATGTAGTACCTGTGTCCAGTCTCGAAGAAAAAAAAAAGGGTCCGGTAATGGAATTCTACTTCTCAGAGAAACTACATATGCAATCTCTTACAATATCTCAAAATCCTTTGAAAAAAAGAAGACAAAAAAAAGAGCATGACTTTCAAGATTATACTCAATTTTAGGGTTGGGACTACATAATTTTAAGAGGACAGCTATATATCACCCTTTTTATATCTTCAATTCTTCACTCCCTGAGGCAACTAATGTGAAGCCATCCACTGGGAAAGAGAGCCCGCATTGAATATAATAGTAGAAGTGATATAAAAAATGACGAAACAATGTGATATATATTATTTCTCTAATTTTGATACACTCACCTAAAATTTTTAACTCCAACTTCATACTTACGGCAAGCAGTAATCATGCACACTAATATAGTATAACTAATAATACCAGGGACATGCCCTAATGTCCATTGCCAATCGTGCAAGTAAAAATGTTCACTAGTACACATGCACGAAGACGCACGTATAAGATGCAATAAATAATAAGCCATGCCACCAGACATGCATACAGAGAAAATAAAATCAGCATACCATATTCCCTCGGGATGCTATGTTTTGCAGATCCTCCCTTTCTACCCTTTGGATCAGAACGTGCAACGCTCACTTTCTTCCCAAGCAAAAACTGCTTGTTCTTTGCCACGGCCGCAGCAAGATGTTCATCATCGGAAAAATCGACATATGCCAATCCCTTCATGTATGGAGAGATGCGTATTATGAATAATCCAAAATATAAGGTCCTAAAAGCTGATATATATGATTAGAATATGAATTATTCGTATATCAAGCTTTATCTTTTCCATTTATCAATAACCAATAACTGAAGTTAGTTTTGAATTCAATTGATGTACAGTTAATTCATTATTTGAGTAACAACTTTTTCAAGGTACCAGTAACATCTCGAGTTAATTTAATAAAATAAAGAAAACAAAATGCAAAGAGTCCTCAACCATGGTTGGATATATCCACACATTAGATGCCGACACATTATAAGTGCATGGGCATGATGAGTGGCCATGTGAATCAGCTTTTATTGCCTTCCCCGTATGGGAAGAAAGTCCGTTATATTCAACACATTAGATGCCTAAGCACGTTTTCCTCTAGTTGTACGAACCGACACATTATAAGTGCATGTGACTGGCCATGTGAATCAGCTTTTATTGCCTTTCCCGCATGGGAAGAAAGTCAGTTCTATATACAGTTAAAAGGATGCATGAAGTGCACTAATGGATTATGCGGATTTAAAAATCAGTTAAGAGTTTAGCGGGGATTCGCTTTCAGGTGCTAATTGCCGCCGGATTGATTGGGTATAATCAATTTTAGACAAATCATGTGATCTAGGTCTTAAATGAATAAAAAGAAGGTTAAATAGAACAAAAGTTGACATCGAGGAGTAATTCATCACACACAGACACACATATATACACAAACAAGGTTAAATTCTAAAACATAAAAAAAATAAAAGGAGAGAGATGGACAGACCCTCGACTTATTAGTGTGCTTGTCCCTCAATATTCGCACAGCAACAACTCCACCAACATCGCTGAAGAAATTACTGAGATCTTCATAGGTTGCCTGCACAAGTCCTCATTCAACAAATAAGTACTAACCTAACTGAAAATGTTTCCGTCTTTTCTGAGTAGGAGGTGCATGAATTCACATAAAGGATAAGAGGTTGAAGAGTACAACATGCCTGGAAGCCAAGGTTTGATATAAAGGCAGTGCACTGATCCTTGTAATGTTTGGGCTTCTCACGACTCGGATCTTTTGTTTCACTGTCATTTTCACCTTGAGTTTTAGCTACTTGGACTTCAGCATCTTCCTTTTTAGCTTCAACTGAGATTTTCACTTGAGCTTTACCCACTACATCTGACTTCTTTAGCCTTTGTATTGTACCCTTCTGCCGCTTTGCTGGAGACTGTTCAGCAACCTCCGAAACTGGCTTTGTCTTTTCGCGCTCTTTTCTCTTGCCAGAAATTTCCTTCTGATCCATTGATACAGAAACAGTTTTGCTCTCTTGCTGTAACCTGAATAACTGTAGCTCTGCGAGACGAGGAGCCACCTGAGTTTAAAGGGGAAAATTTAAGCATCAGAACAAGTTGACAACTGTCATGAATATGCTACAAGGAATGATTACATGGACTTTTATTTCATGTCCAATTAATTGTGGTAAGTACTCAGTTTTATTTGTAACTTGCAATAAATCATTAAACTGAAAATGTAGTTTGTGCCATCTTACAAGGGCAAGGGCAAGAACAAAAATTCATTTTGGAGGCCATCAATACGAAACAAGCAGAAAAACTTCTGAAACCAATTGCAAAAAGCAAAACTATCAAACTTCCTATGTTTTAGAGCAAAAAGGTAAAGGGTGTATTATGTCATCCCTTTAAGGCTCTTATATTTATACGGTCAGTGTTCGAAAAGTCGGCCTAGCAGCTAGCGACTTTTAGAACACTAACCGTATAAAAGTTGACATCGAGGAGTAATTCATCACACACAGACGCATATATATACACAAACATATTGATCAACTTAATAATGACCATTAAGCTTTAACAACAGAAATAGAACAAATACATGGAAACAAACATTACTGACAGCAACCATCACGTTTGGTTCAAGGTCGCCCTGGAATGAGCCGTAAACCCGGACATCCTAGGATCGACTCCCGCTAGCAACATCTGTGATGGCCACGGACCCCAGCGCAAGCTGGGAGTAAACCCGTACAGGTCAGGGCTGGGGAGATTAGTCGACCCGAAGGTCGGATACTCCACATTATCAACAAAAAAAAACATTACTGACAGCAAAAAATTGTGCACAAGTAATTTAAGCAGGGAAAATCCAGCACTTCTTAAAATTGTAGGTCACTTTAAATAATACATTTTGAACCTTGCAAAATGATTCAGAAAATGAGTACTAAGCAGTGAAGCCCCCTGGCATTCTAGAGAGGAATAAACCATTATAATCAATTAAACAGTCTTTGTTGATCTACAGAAGTAGCCGAACATAAAAAAAGTTGCATATAAGTACTCCACAATAGGATTTTGATTGTACTCAACAGAGGCCATGGTAATCATCGGATTGCAATGTACTCATAGGACAATATGTGGTGCTAAATTGATACAAAAAAGAATTAATACTAACCGAACCAGATAACAGTACCTTTTGCACAGCAAAATCAAAATCTTCCAGTGTACCAAATTCCCTCTCAAAGAGTATCCAAGAATGGCATATGTCCTGAATCATTCTGTGAATTAGAATGGAGGGTATCATCTAATTCATAATATAAGACATGCAATCAAGTAACATTTTTCCAGAAAAAAGGAACAATTGAACAAAGTATAGCAATAAACAGTTTTGGCTTTTATGCAGGATTGCGTTCACCTACTAACAAAGACGTGCAAGTGGAAACGAAAATAACCATCTAACATTTCCAATTAAGAAAAATCCAAACAAGAAAACAAGGATAACGGAAAACATAATGCATAGAACTCCCAAAACCATAACCAAAGATACCCGTGGTGCATAGGAGTGGGATGAATCCTATGTATCAAAATTATTACCCAAACAACGCTTAGCTAAAAACGTATGTGCAAACAAGGCTTAGCTAAAAGCGTATGTTCCTTGGAAATCCATGTTTGTAAGTTTTTTCTAAGTTGGGAAAGGTAAGTTTACCTATGGAAAGCTAAGGGAAATTTGGCCCAAATTCCATTAGAGATTTTCCTCACCAAAATGGTAGGGTTTGTAAGAAAAGGGAAATGAACTTAATAAAACTTTGTTTTAATTCCTTAATTGCCCTTATTATGTATATAGCTCATTCTCTCACCACTTCAACCAAAGCTCACTTCCATTAGGTTCGCTCCCCAAGAGCATCATAGTCTACAAGGAATAGGGATGGAAACAATTAGGCTATAATTGTACTTTGTAACAAAGTCACGAAGTTTAGGTGTAGCAACCAAGTAATTGATATCAAAAGGTTATACTAATTAAAATCACTATATATGGTTCTTGTTAAAATAATTAATCATTATACAACTTAATTGTCAAAACAACATGAAAAATTCCCAGGAATACAGACCCACAAAAATTCATTATTCTTATAGGGTCTGGTATTTGGCATAATATATTCATTTTGCTTATGGCATGATATATTTAAGACATCTAATGTGTATGATAATAGTATATTGAAACATAATCTTTTCTATCTTTTCTTTATCAACATGCAAACACGAGATAGTAAAGTTATTATAAAATGTGTTTGAATTCAAGAGCAGATTACACTATAGGTTACAAGTTACTGTCTTCAAAAGATAGAGCACTATATTTTAGAGTTTTTTTTAAAAAAATCGATTTTTAGATTTGCACATACATGTTTATATAATATATTACACCCAAAGCAAGGGATAGTGTGACAATCCTAAGCAAGGGGCAGTGAAAACCCAGTATGATCAAGTTGATTGGAATATTTATAAAGGCGGATGGGGGATGGGTGGAGGAGGGGGAAACAAGTACAGACAACAATTGACTATAAGACAATGAATATATGATATACCTCTGAGCCTGTTCCAGAAAACTTTTTACTGTAACATCGTTTATAAAGGGATCTAGCTTCATTTATGTGCCCAGCTTCAATTTCCATTGCTAAATAACATCGCCAGGCTTCCAACATGGAGCCACTTTAAAGTAAAACAAATCTATTAAAAAACGAATATATGAAAATAATACTTGTTAAAAAGGAAAAAGAAAGAAAGAACATCACAATACTTGCCAAGACAAATAAGAATATGAACAAACCTGCTTTTAAGCAATCTTTCCCAAACTCCACGGGCTGCAATTATATCTTTTCCCATATACGATTCTAAACGGGCCCAGTAGCGATGCATTTGCAACAAACTGTCTGTGTTCTTCAACAGAGGCGATAAGTAATCAGATGCCCGCTGGAATAGAAACATACGGAGTTATAATATAACACATGACCGATTAAGTTATTGATGTCAAGAATTCAATCTGAAAGGCATTTCAACAAGATCCCTGTTAAACAAATAAATGCTGCCAACTTTCTTCGGGTTCTAGTTATGAATAGAAATTTGGGGACTGTTACTCCCAATCAAATTTTGCCTGCCTCTCATCTTCACAGAACAGGTTTGAATTAGTGAAGGTGGCAAGAATACACAATTATGAATAACTACCACGATTTCAAGGTCAACATCCTTGTTTAGGATATGGAAGTTTTTCCGAATTCTAACATAGTAGGAGGTAAATGATATTGCCTAGAAGTAATAAGTAGCAATTTACCATCATAACATCTATGTAGCGATGTCTAATTACTTTGACAATAAAAAATTGACCAAGACTGAGTCTTAAGAGAGGCTGGACCTAGTTATATTTCACAGCATGGATTTGCTTAAAGCACAACATTAGGTGCAACTTCTAAGATTTGAAGTTGGAGCACTGGATAATTTGTATATAATGTTGATTTTCTCGTTCACAAGTGACTAGATTAAATAGAAGGATTTCAAATTGGAACGGATCTACCCTAGTTCTTGACCAAGACTTTGTGCTGACTTCATTTCTTGGACAATTAATGCATGTTCATATCACTAATACTAAACTTGGAACGAAAAAGATCCCCCAAAAAGAAGCTATTGGAACTTTGATAATTTAGTTCTTTATCCTCACTCAACAATAAGCATGATATAAATAGCAAACCCATGCCTAACACAGTTCGCAGCACCCAATCCATCAAGCCTATATACCCAAATATGTGTTATCTAATTGGTTAACTGAACACAAATTGTTGAATTCTTTAAAGAGGGAAAAGAAAAAAAAGTAGCCGCTCATAGAGTCTTCTCTCTTCCTCAGCAAGTCCATTCTCTCTCTCCGTCACTGGCTCCCTCTGTTAAACAAGACATCTCTCAACACAAAAACCACTACCCATGTTGTATCACCCACCTGTCAGAAGTTTGTATCAAGAGACTTATGTGCTATTGACTAGTCTAGCACAAGATAATATTCAGGCACGTCCTCTTCCAAGTTCCTACAAGCTTGCTGATATTTTGGGCAAGTTACCTCGCCATGGTCTACAGTCAATACCATCCTAAAGAATAACATTGTTTGGAAAAGTAATTTTTGAAGGAAGACAAAACCAAGAAACCCCTTCCCTCCCATGCAAAAAAAAATACTAATAGCCCGTTTGATAAATTCTGTCGAGAAGGAGAAACTACAAGTATCATAACCAGAAGAAATTATTTATAAAGAAAAGGTTTTAAAACAAACCTGAAATGTTTCCCTTATAACGGAATAATCCATGGTATTTTCTCCTTCACCAGCAAGTGAGATTCTCCTCCTTAAGCCATCAACCCTTGTGAGAAATAAATCCAAGAACTGAAATAGCAATCACACTATCAAGACCCATTCATTTTTACAGGCAAGGAAACTTAGTTGTATTAATTGAACATTTTTTAGTATAATGTGTATGAAATTTAGAATTTTATGCAACAATAGATATCACTTAATAAAATCCACGATTACGAAAACAGAATCTGCAACCTGTAATTTTTCCAATGCAACAAACACATGAATTGTTCTAGTAAATGAATCCCAGAATGCAATTCCATAATTCCTACAAACTTCAAACCCCCGCGCTCGCGCATGAACAACTTGCTTTTCGGCAAAAGAAGAAGCTGCAACCCCTCAGCTAAAACGTGAGCATGTAGAAGGCCAAGCATGTCAACATCAATGAGAGAATGATAAAACGATTCTAGATATATATAAACAATATCACCAATTAAACCAGTGCAACTTTAGTTTTCCCTTTTCTTTATAAACATCAATCAAACCCTCAAGTGAGAGTGAGCGTGTGTTAGTGTGTGTGAGAGAGGATATCACGAGCTGTGTCACACTGAAACAGTAATACAGAAGAAGAAAGGAGGAGCAGAAGAAGAAGAAAGTCCCGAGTTTTTTCTCTTTTTTGGTATACAAGCTTCTGATATTTTTCTTTGGGTGTTAATTATCCTCTGCTTTTTGCTGGCTTATTTGTTTTATTTGGTATTGCACATCTATTAAATGAATAAGATTGTTAAGCAGAGTATTTACATTTTAATTAGAAAGTTTGATTATCATGATTTGCTAAGTTGTTCAAATTATATTTGAGAAAGGAGTTAACAGCTTAACAATGCAATTTAGACTTTAGTTAGCTTGGGTTGATAACTTAAAAATTGTTAATTAGTACTTAGGGGTGCTCAAAAAATTCGGTTTTTCGGTTTTTTATCGAACGGTTGAAAACCGCACCGGTTTTTTTTTCGTTTCAGCTTTTTTCGGGCACGGTTTTTTGGTTTTTTTATACTTTTCGATACCGGTAGCGGTAATAGAAATTTCGAATTCGGTAAAACCGAAAAAAAAACTGAAAGTCTCTAATTTTGTAATATTGCTCACAACATAAATACTAGCACAGTAGCTTGAATTACTAGCACAGTAACCGAAAGTCTCTAATTACTAACATAAATAATAATAGCTTGAATTACTAACATAAATACTAGCACAGTAACCGAAAGTCTCTAATTTTGTAATATTGCTCACAGTAGTTTTTTTTGAATATTGGATATTGGTGAATTACTAGCACACAGAACAGTAGCTTGAGTCTTGACTAGCTTAAACATTGTAGATGATTTCTTATTTTTAAAAATTTTTTGTTAATATATTAAAAAAAAAAATTTAATTATTATTATTTATTAATAATTATAAATATTACCATGCATGCAGTATAACCGAAAACCGAACCGAAAAAACCGGTACCGCTTTTGTATTGAACTGCAATCAAACCGGTAATTCGGCACGGTTCTGTTCTTGTTTTTCTTGGTTCGGTACCGATTCGATTTTTTGGGTACCGGTTCGGTTTTTTACTGATGAACACCCCTATTAGTACTCCCTCTAACCCAATACGAGTGTCATGGTCGAAATTTATATGAATTTTAAGAGGTGCCAATGACACATTTAGATATTCTAACTTAATATTTCTTTTTCCTATTAATTTCACTTTATAAATACAAGCTAAAGAATTATTTATCAAAAATATAAATTAAAAATAGATCAACAAATATGTCGTTTGGCTTAAAATCCATGCCCAGGTAGCATTTTCCAATTTGGGAGTCAAAAGTGAGATAGGGAGTAATTTTTTATTTTCCTTATTATTATATACAAAAAGTTATTTCAAGGAATTTAGTGTGCATCAATATCGTATCTTCTTGAAATATCTTATGTCCAAATCATTTGAATGCATATCTTGTGTGCATAGCCATGCTTCATAGATTTCTGTATATCCCCTTGATTTAACTTTATTTTGAGAAAAGAATTGACTTTATTATAATGGACAGAGTGCAAAAATTTAATCAAAAAGATGGAGAGTATGACAAGAATAGAGGAGTATGAGAAATCCTCCAAAGCTCCATATAATCCTTTATATTATCAAAATAAACTTAACTGGTCACAAACAAAATGCACCAAGGAAATATATTAAGGCTGACAAAAAAACAAAGATAAAAATAAAGAAAGAAGTGGTTGGATATAAAGTAAGACATTTTACCTCCTCAAAGCTTGAAAAAGTGCAGTTCAAGGACTTCTCAAACACCTGAAATATTGAGAAACCAAATGCCATTACTTGACTGGCTTAGCAACAATAAAAAGATATTTAATTCAACAAGGCTACAGAGATTGGCTACTAAGTCATTTAACTGTAACACATACTACCTCTTTTTTTTTCTTTTTTTAAAATCATTTAACTGAAAAACTATGAAGCATGCTCACCTAATACAGCTGATAACAGATATGGAGAACAGCTGAACAGACTATGGGGAGAGTGTGACAACCGAGATTTTGTAATTTAATTTTTTAATATTTATTGAATTAAATAAATATTTTTCGATGAATTAATTATTAGATTAAATAATTAATTGATGAAATTGTGGTAGATTAATTTAATTATATGTGTTATATTTATTAAATTAATGTGAAGAATTTTATTATTCAAGCATGTATTTATGTGAGCTTATTGAATTTAAAGGGAATATTTAATAAGCTTCTAATGTTATTTTAATTAATTTAATAATTAATTAGAGATTTAATAATTTGACATTATTAATAAATGAGAATTTAATTATTTGACTATGTGAATTAATGAGAAATTATTTTATTTTATTTAAAATAAATTAAACTGGAAACAATTCTCAAGATATTTGATTTATTTTATAAAGGGTGTGACATTTTTCAAACTATATTATAAATGTTTTATTAAATTAATTTGATATAAGTCCTCCCTTTTACTAAGCTAGCCAAATGAGGCCTTAAGAGAAGTCAAAGGCGAAGGTTAAACCACGATGGAGTAATCGACCTCAACTCAAATTCCCAAGCAAGATAAAGGCTCGATTGGCATTATTGACACGTATATTCTTCATTTTAGAGTAAATTGAGAGTCAGAGAGAATTCAGAGAATTGTTAAGTGAATTGTGATTGAAGAAGAGTTGAGAAGTAATTCATCTCCTACGAATTTACATTCTACGCTTTGGGTAATCTCTTCAACCCAATTCCTATTTTACGTCATTTAGTTTTGTAAAAAAAAAAAGGCTTTCATTCATTCTGTAAAGTCTCTGTAAATGGGAAATTGTGTTGTTATATGGAACCATCTAAAGTCTAGATACGCCTATCAGAAGAGGTACATAAATGAACCGAATAAAGCAATGTTAGCAATGATTCCATCTTATTAAACTCCAAATCCATGAGATTCCTGAAGAAATGAAAATCCCAAGAAAATAAGTTCCCATCACGCTTTATGAAGTTAGAAATGAGAGCATCATGAAGTGAAAAAATCTGAAACATACGATTAAAAGTAAGAGAAAAATGGTTATCTTCCGACCAATAATCCTCCCAAAATTGAAATTGATGACCATCCCAAACTCTGTATCTCAAATGTCGTATAAACTATTATAACCATGGAAGATGAATTTCCAAGGACTTGCATGAGTAACATAAATCCCGAGCCTAACATCCCACCCATTCAAATGCATGCGAACTTGCTCCTAATAACCTTATGCCAAAGGGAATGAGGTTCCAAAGAAAATCTTCAGTCATTTACCAACCAGAACAACATTCTTGAGAACTCCAAACCCCCCCTCCTACTTAGAAAGACACATTGTTTTTCACTCAACCAAATGATCCTTCCTTTCAACACCAGCTCCCGACCTCGTTAACTTTTTTAGGGTGTCAGCTACATTAACTAGGATCCTAAAAGAAAAAGATAATATAGGGGTATACTAAACAAACAAGCTTGAATCAAAGTAATCCTACCCCAAGGAAAAATACGCATCATTCCACCTATCTAAACGTTGACTTACTCTCTCAACTACCAGATCCCAAAACGAGACTGACATATTCCCACCAAGCGGGATCCCAAGATAAGTAAGCAAAAAATCCTCAATTCTACAACCAGTCAAAGACGAATAAACTAAAAGCTCCACCATATCCATGTTAAACCCAACTACACTACATTTAGACAAATTACTCAAAAACTTGAAGAATTGTTAACACATTTTTAAAACCTTGGAACCAGAGAAAGAGAATAGCATCAGCAGGTGAGAAACCCTCACCTCTTCACGCCCAATTGCACAACCTACAAGGATACCATACTCCTCTTCTTGGCTAAGCATCCTGCTCAAAACATCAACAACTAAAGTAAACAAAGGGTCACCCTGCTCAAACCTTGAAAAGACTTAAACTAAGAATAGAAAAATGAGACAAAACACATTTTCATCCAAAAGCCCCACCTAACTCCAAAACCTTTCTTCTCCAACACCTTATCTAAAAAGTCCCAACTAACCCTAAGCTTTTTCAAAATTCAGCTCAAGCACGAGAACCTTTCTCCCTCCCCTATGTACATCCTACATAACTTCATTAGCTATTACAGTTGCATCAATAATCTATCTGTCACCCACAAAAACACTCTGGGAATTTGAAATTGTATCTCCAACAACATTACCCAATCTCTTAGAGAAAACTTTGTTTCTCTTTGGTAAGAATTTTATACACTAGTCACAAGACTAATCGACCTAAAATTTGTCACCTTAATAGAACAATCCTTCTTAGGATAATGAAGGCAGAATTAATATTTTTCTCAATAATACTTGTTGCAAGGAACTCCAAAAAAACTGTAATGAAATCACCTTTCACCACATCCCAATACAATTTGTATGATAGTAAGTCATTGTAAACCCATTAGGACCAGGTGCTTTCTCTCTCTATCCATTTCAAAAACAGTCCGCTTGATTTCCTTCTCCGTAATCGACTCTTCCAACCAGAAACTCTTCTCTCAAAATACAACATCAATCTAAATACTTTACCATAAACCTATCCTCAACCTCCTCCCAAAAGAATTTTCTATACATTAGCTTTTAGTAGTCAAATCAGAATTTCTACCCATAACACCCGCTTCAAGCTCTAACTCCCTAATAAAATTACACCACGCAACCTTATGAAACAATCTTAAATTACAATCTCCATCCTTCACCAAAGTAAACCTAGCTTTCTGCCTCCAACTAGCTTCCTCAAGCAAAGTCACTTTCTCAAACTCATTACGCAGCTAAACTCGTTTACCAATCAAATCCTCTGAAATATCACTATTATCCTCAATCTTATTAATATCGTCTACCTCTTTCAAAATTGTTTTCTTCCTATCTCTCACATCACCAAACACCTCCTTATTCCACTCTTTTAACTTACATTTAACATACCCCAACTTTTTCATAAAAACATATCCTCTCCAACCCACACAAACACCCTCAGTCCACCACTGCTTAATTAACTTGGAGAAATTTGGGTGAGAAATCTACATATTCTCAAAACAAAAAGGAGTGGGACCCCATTTGAGAAGACTAGATTCTAAGACAACAGAAAAATGATCAGAAACTACTCGCAAAAGAACTTGCCCCTACCTTGGAAAAGCATCCTCCCAATCATTACTAAACAAAAATCAATCAATACAAGTTGCATGTAAACTTACAAAAACCTGAGAAGAAAAGACAAACTTCCCAAAGTGGAGGATACTATTTAGCCCCCAAAGCATTTATACCACTCCTAAGAGAGAACAAACCTCCAATGGGTATCATAATACTCAATAAATGTGAATAGACACGATACCCCCAATGAAAAATGGCGATAGAAATGATGTTTTTATTATAGGTAAATGACAAGATTGATACTCCCTCTGTCCTCAAAATGATAATTAAAGGTACAAATTTTTTTTAAAATGATGAGACAAAGTACATAAAGTGAAGGGTAAATATATCATTTAATGGGATCCATTAGTATAAAAAAATAAAAGTATTCATCACTTTATATAATCTTGTGGGGGCACTAAGAATAAATTTGGAATTTTTTTACCTTCTTTCCTCTACTTTTACTTTTCTTAATATGTGTGCAAATTGTACTTTGCTCATCCTTTTGGGAACAGGGAGTATTTTTTTATAAATAAAAGACAGAATTGATGTGGCAAATATGTGGCTGGAAATAGTATCTAGAAAGTGCTATAGCATCACTAGCAAACATTTGCTAACTCAGAAAAATATAAGAATAAGAGGAGAAAATGTCTAAGCTCAATCCCACTAAAGAATAGCTCCGGCAGGACGGCAGGACCAGCACCATCAGACATCAAATATATATATATATAGAACATATTACATGATAAATAATTTGTCATCACATTTAGTTTTTACTAAATACGATAACAAGTTAACAACAGAATGTTGTCCAATCAAAAAAGAGATTGTCGGCGCTGTTAACTGCCACAACAACACACCTTCATTATGCCTGTCTAGCATGTGACCGTGCCATTGTTTAAGCAAAGTGTGACAGAAAACTACGTTTGAGATATAAAGAATTTTCCGGAAAGATTGAACTAGATAAAATTGTTTATCCTCTTCTTAGATAAATTGAATTTTACCCGGGAAAACAATTTGATAAAAGGAAACGAAAAAAACTTACAGCAGATATATCTTCCTCGGGAGCATGCCCACGCTCTAGGGAAAGCATGTACCGCACCCATAGTTCTCCAACCCAGGGACAGTTTTTTGTGGCTCTGCAATAAACATCTTTCACTATCCTCGCTGCCTGCAATGACAAGATAGATTCATAAACCACTTAAACCAAAATGGAAAAGAGAAAACAAGTTAAAAGAAAACCTTCAAAGTTTTGTCCAGGTACTGAGTATAATCAAGCCATATATCACCAGATATAGGAAATTCAGCGATAGCTCGTTCATACAGAATTTGAACTCGAGCTGGATCTCCATAAGACTGTTCAAATTTCAAGTAGGTCTGCAAAATCACGATTATCAAAATTGAACTAGCAAGTAAGTTAAGTTAAAATAATAGAAATAAGCTCTATCTAAACAAAGACCAGCTATAATTTTTATAGTAGGTGTGGAATGTTTGGACGGAAACTAAGCTTTGATCAAAACAAAAAACACAAAGCGGCAGCACCATTGTTTAACAGGCAAAAATCAGTAACACATCAAAGATCCAAGAGCAGTAAAACTATCAAAACCAAGAATATTGGTATGTTCCTCTTCTATAATAAGTTGTCAGAAATAACTCAAAAAAAAAACTGTTGAGTTGACATCCAAGATGACCTCAACAGTATGTGTGATTAGAAAAGATATTTGCATCTCAAACAGAACGCACGAAAGTAAATCAATCACATAGTTCACTTCTAAATACAATCATTCAATCTATGAGCACAACCTAAGCCAGGTAAAACAAGAAACAGTCACTGTCAAACTTCATCACTTCCTTTATAAATCCAATCAGATAATGAAAAAGAAGTCACGGGTAACGATAAACCAATAAAAATCCCAGTGAATGCCAAATAAATGGAAATTAACATGAATGCTAACCACAAGAGCCTGCATAAATTAGTGCATTTGGATTTATATTAGAAGTATATATACTTATAATCATCAAATATATTCTCAATTATTTTAAAGTTTTGCTTACTTTTTTTAATAATTATTTGGGAAAAATTTATATCTTAGTCACTTTCTCATTTAATTACTTCCCAGAAGATTTTTAGTACGACTGTATTAATTCCTGCATGATATACAGGTGTATCACTTAGTGCTGAAGATTTGTTAGTTACACCATTATTTTCATAGGGATCAAGTGATAACATCAAAACTTACGTACCATATATTGTTGAAGCCTTTCTGAATCAGGTGCTTCTTGTCTAGAAACTTGTTCTTCAAGATGAGCACGGGCATTCAACATCTCCAAGGCCTTTTGATATGCAGAGGAAACATGTGAAGCAATCCCATCCAAGCTGCTACTATTGGCATCAAGAATAGTCCCTTCTTCAGCCTCCCAAGCCTTGTAGGTGAGAAGAGTTGAGCGCAAGTCTCCATGGGGGACTGACAATTGACGATGAAATATATTCCGAATTCGCTGGACCTGTTTATCTCTCGACTGCAAAGCCAGAAGTATTATTCTTAAAGTACATATGGGAAAGACAAATTACATGAACTTTCCATCACAAGTAACAAACAAAACATGGGGAAGAAGTTGTGATCACCACAATGATTTAAGGAATTTTATCAGAGGCACGGAAAAATAAATGCTTTATGTTTAACACAGAATATAGTAATGGCAGACATTAAACATGCACAAGCAAAACTTGCAGAAAAGCATTTTCTAACAAGAAGGAGCTCCCAGTTAAAAATTTAATTTCAAGTGGCATATCCTTAGATACATTTCTCTATTAAATTTGATGCCTGGCTTTGCAACTCTGCTATATGTCTAATACATCAGGAGTTTGCCATCAAATTTATTCAAGTATGGTTTTAAAAGAGAATCCATGCAAGGAGATCCCATCTGATGGGGATCACAAGTCAAGAGCAAAGCAAAGAATTTTTAAATTTATTATTTAGAGTTTTTATTATGTTTAATGTAAGAGTAAATGATGTAATTTATTTATTAGTGGAGATTTAAGATATTAATTAGAAATTAGGAATTATTAACAAGGGTATTTTAGTCATTTAGTACTTTTATTTTTCTCCAAGTAACATTAGGGTTTTGAGTCTCTTTAAATAGTGTTGTAGTCCGCACAAGTTTTTTAGACTACAAACTATTGATATTGAAATTGATTATTATCATCATACCGTAGAGGTATTTTATTCATCTTTAGTGTTGATTAAGACCCTACAGATTTAAACGTGGAGTTTAAATCCCAATTTATTTTTTATTAATTTTTAATCTATTAATAAGGGTATTTTAGTCATTTAGTACTTTTATTATTCCCCAAATAATATTAGGGTTTTGAGTCTCTATTAAAGAGATATAATATCCGCAAGTCATTTAGAATATTGCAACTATAAAAGTCGGGATTATTATTGGTTTTCCTAATATCATGGAGAGATATTTCCTAGAATTAAATTACAAAGATATAAGGCTTATAACTTATAAGGCATATTGATATAAGGCTTAACAGGAGTTGAGACTCTAAACCCTAGAATTTAAGCATAGGGTTTAAATCCTAATTTATTTGTCATTATTTCTTCATCCTAAATCTGTTCTACTTCACCATATGTTGCATTCACCTTGGAATACTTCATCTCATGGAATACTCCCTCTGTCCAATTTAAGTGAGCTCCTTTCTAATACTAGTCATAAAAAGAATATAAAACAAATAAAATAAAATAGTAATATCGGAGTTGGTATTTCGTCAAAACATCTTCCATCATATAATTTTCACATATTGAACCGCATACAGTTTATTTACCTAAAAAGAAAGTATATTGAACTGCTTACATGCATGAAATTGGACTTCATATTGTTAACTTATATGTGAGCTAGAAGTTCAAGTTACAACCTTTTTCATTATAAAATATGACATTGTATAGATGATATTAACACTTGCAACATCTATTTATATCAAATTAAGGTAATGGATTATAAAGCCAAATACTATAATTGTATAGTTAACCCAGCTATCATATAATCTTCTTCCCAAGTAAAACAAACTATTAACAACGCAAG
Source organism: Panax ginseng (assembly GCA_020205605.1). Classification (NCBI taxonomy): domain Eukaryota; kingdom Viridiplantae; phylum Streptophyta; class Magnoliopsida; order Apiales; family Araliaceae; genus Panax; species Panax ginseng. The sequence goes on along the minus strand of CM035134.1, from coordinate 143,159,270 downwards.
AATAGGTCATACAGAATATATACAAATGTAAAAAGTATTATTTAATCATACTGACCTCAACATCAGCCTTGTCAATGGTGTCCAAAATTGCTTGCTCAAATTTCCTATATGCCTCCCATATCTTGCTGCCTTCAGCAATATGTAAACCAGCAGCAGTAAGAGCACGCTCAAATAAGTTCCTTGATTTCAAAATACCAGCAGGTGAACCTTCACGGACTAATGGATCATAATCTTGAACAAATTTTATATATTCACACCAGAGAGAGACAGACTGCACAAAAAGAAATAGATATTTTTTATTTCTAAAAGATGCATTTATCATCATCAGTAAGAAATATGAGTTTCATTTTTCGTTTGTCATCTCTATGTAGAAATATTACAATGTACTACTCCAACTTAAATAGCCAAAAATGATTTAATAAATATTAGCGCTAGCGTTCCAAGAAAGCTCCTTAAAAAGAAAGATGAACCACTCCAACAGATGTTGTAACGAGGGAGTCACATTCAGAACAAGCACTAACCAGGTAATCAGAGACAGCATGCTCATAAAGCTTCTCAATTGCAGTAAAAGCATCGGATCTGCAACATAGACCAAGAATACATGACATCAGATATACTAACACGTTTACACGAATTGCCTCTAAATCAAAACAAGGAAATAATGACATAATTATAAACGCAAATGGTTAGACTAAACACCAAAAGATTTTTCTATATTCCAATTTCGAACTCAAATGCTTAAATAATAAAAAACTACATCATTTTATAGAATATTCAAATCTGTGTCTATTTCTCTAGATAAAACAAGAAGTTTTGTTAGAACAACTAAAGATGACAACATGTCCTCCAACAACTTTAATGGAAAAGTAAACTATCCTATCTGGGGAAAAAGAAAACCAGCAGGTCCTTACAGAAGCCCGAACCTCCCGATACCTCAAGCCTAATACGAAGTTACACATCTAATTCCACAACTAAGGTAATTAGGTATTAGTCAATGAAGATATTAGTATTAAATATCCATAGAATAGCACAACACTTACAATGCTCCATATACATAACTTTTACAATAATTTTAGCATTTCGAGCTTAAGAATGAAAAGTGGTCACTTAGACTAAGAAATATATATCTAAGCGTGTCATATCCAAACCTTAATATTCCTAAGAGAATAAATAAGTCAACAATATAAGTACTTGTTTATAGTCTTCCAGAAAGAGCATTACTATATGGAACCGTAAAAAGAGCTCAAGAAATGAAATGGATGAAAGCTAATGTTTAAAAAAAATACTGAGATTTGTGCCAAAAGTTCATTAGCGTATTTTTGCATTTTTATTTGATATTAGGTTTTTACAAGTTCAAGTATACCCACAAACACATAAATATAGTAGGAAAATGGTAAATGATGGATTGTAATAGGAAACAAAGAAAGAGAATACAATACCCAGAGCTTAGAGAAATCTCATCTTTAGTCCACTCCTGCCACATTGCAGGGGTTAATGGAAACAGCTCACTCATTGCCTCCCTCGCTATCCGTAGCTTCTCAATGTCTCCTTTCTTCCTTAAAGCCCTTATATACTTCAAAAAACACAAATATGAAACAAATTTTCAATCATCAACATAGCTATATATATACACTTACAGAGATTAGAGATAAATGATTCAGCTGAGTGAATACTTGAACATGAGCATCGTAATTGCCGGGGTTACTAGAGAGTTCAGTTTCTAGGGTTTGAAGTTGGAGATTGTCTTGGGCTTCATCGTCGGAATCGGAATCGGTTATTGTTTTAGGGTTTTGAGGTTCTGACATGGTCTGGTCCTCTGTGACAGTAATCGGAGCTTCCTCCATGTGTGTTGGGCCTGAAGAATCGAGGGTTTCCGCCATTGCTGAAGCTTTGCTTTCGGTGGAACTCGTAGTCAGTAGTCACTAGTCAGTCACTGAGCAGCGGGGAATGTATAGTTTGAGTCTGATGGAATAGCTGACGACGCCGTTTGGTTAGTGTGGTCTGGTTACATGGGCCTAAGTTAGTTCAACACTTCAACTTATAAATTATATTTTATTATTCAAGTATAAATTATTTTTTATTATTCAAGTGTTTGGTTGTCACTTAATTTTTAAGTTATAAATTAATTTATAAGTAGACTTATAAGTAATTTTAAAATAAATAAATCTGATCAAAAATTAAGTTTTTTAAAATAAATAATTTTGATCATCGTATTTATTTCTTACCTAATAATTTCGGACAAAATACTTTAATCGTATAAGTCCAAACTATATGATTAAATAAAATTAAGATTGCAAATCAATTTGTAAAACACTTAATTCAGATTTTATTTATTATAATTAAAATTAAAAAGAAGTAGTACGTACATACAACCCAACATTAGACACAACAGAGTCACAGACCATGATCTCGAAAGCACACCAGTTACTTATTAAACTCTCGTAAACACTCTTAGAGTTCAGCCTTAATAGCCTCAGCAGAAGCACCATTTCCCCCAGCAATATTAATCACCTTAGGCTCTTTCTTCTTTTCCTGATCAGGCAACTTAGGCACGGCAATCCTCAAAACCCCATTTTCCAAATGTGCCTCAACCTTCTCCAAATCAGCATTTGCAGGCAATCTAAACTGCCTCAAAAATTTCCCACTTATCCTTTCAGCTCTATGCCATTTCTCCCCCTCAATTTCCTCCTCCTCCTCTCCTTTTATCTCTCCACTCACTCTCAATACTCTGTTTTCTTCCACCTCAATTTTCACATCTTCTTTCTTTATTCCGGGCATGTCTATCGAAATCACATGTGCTCTTGTTGTTTCTTTCCAATCAGCTCTAGCCAAAGGCAAAGATTCTACCCCTTTTGGGAATGCTATTGGGACTTGTTCAAGGATTCTGAATGGATCGTCTGTTGGGAGCATCATCATGTCCCAAAGCCTGCTTTTACTGTAAGCTGGTACTAAAGCCTGGGTTTCAAGGGGAATGATTGTGACTGCCATTGCTAGAGCTAGGAGGGAAATGAGGAGAAAATTTTGGTTACCCATTTTGTGTTGATGGATGAAAAGGATTGGATTTTGGTGATGGTGTATATATATATATATATATATATATATATATATATATATATATATAATGCTGTGTTTTGCTGTGTTGTGGAGGGGAAAGAGAATGTGTGGGGTTTATATAGGGGAGAGAGAGAGAGAGAGAAGGGTGATGGGATTTCTGGAGGGTTCTGCATGCTAAGGATGGATCAGCTGAATTCTGGAAAAAGAGAGAGACATCCACGAGGTTCTAGAGGTAAAAGTTTGCTAACAGTCAGGATGAAGCTAAAGAGGACCGTAGGCTAAATCTGGAAAGTTCAGGAATGCAGTAATATCAATGAAATTTATGACGTTGGCCTACAAACAAAAATAACTATATAATCTCTAACTTAAGTTTAGATATTATATACTATTACTTGAAGATTAAGTTGAATCCAATTTCAAGATATACAAATTAAGTTCTAGTCTAAATTTAGAAATAGAATATGCTATAACTACATTAGGAGCAAACAATTAACTCCTAAAGTTCTTCTTTAACAGTCACATATTTTACTTATCTCACTTTCTTGAAACCCAAAAATAATTATTTAAATAGAGAGCTTTAATAGTGCTGTAATTATAAAAGTTGAAAATTCCACAAAAGCACTTTCAACCAAGGAGTTACTAAATGCACAACAGAAGAAAAATGGCACCAAATCATGTTCCCCCTATAAAAGCACAAAAATAAAAAAGAAAAGAAATAAAAATCCACTAATAGGAGTATATATTTATCATTCACCAGCATGCCATCTAAGTCTTAACCAACAACTCTAGGTTAGAATTGGCAAAAAAAATAGGTTTGGGTTAGTTTTTGGTTATATAAAATAAGTTTGGGTTAGTTTTGGAACCAAAACCATATTACCTATATTTAATATGGGTTATGTGGTTTGGATTTAAATGATTATGGGTCGAATTCAAGTCGACTTATTTTTCAAATTATAGTTTCACTAAAATCTTAATTTCTATTATTTTAATTTTTTAGATTCAAGTTTGAAACTAAAATTTTTAATTGATGTAACTAATTTGAGTATTAAAAACATTAATTTTGTGATTATAGGCACTTTCAAAAAAATTATACATACATAATTATTATGTTAATTAAAATTAATGAAATTATTGAGAATTTATTACAATAATTAAATATTTTTTTTGAATGAAATAAATATTTTTTTAGGGGTGGGGGGGTGTATATATAATCAGTAAATATTTTTTTTAAGGGTTGGGGTGGAGTGGTGATGGGCGGGATGGGAGGGGTAGGGGTAGAGGTGGTGGGGGGAGTGGGGTAAAGGGTAGGGTGGGTGGGGGTGGGGTGGGGGGTGGGGGTGGGGGGGGGAGGTGGTGCGTGCAGGTAAGGGTGGGAGGTGGCGTGAGGAGAAGGGTAGGTGGGTGGTTGGGTGGGGTTGGGCATGGTGGTGGCGGGGTGGGCTAGGTGGTGGGTGGAATATTATTTATATAAAATTTAATTATTTTTTTGAATAAAAAAGTGAAAAGAATTTTTGATTTATATTTGGAATGAAATATGGGTCAAAAAATAGTTAACCAATTTGGACCTATATTTCTTTTAAAAAATATGGTTTCAAACCTTAACTAATTTATTGTGTTTGATTGTATTTTAATACATTTTAACAACTCATCTTTTAATGTATTTTAAGAATCTATATTTTTGTATTAAAAAGACCCTCTGAATAGTTTAAACTCGTATTTGTATCTTAAGGACCTTTTAATATAAAAATATAGATTGTTAAAATATATTAAAAGATGAACCTTTAAGATACAATCAAATACCACATTAAATGGTTATCGGGCAGGTTCTGGTAGGATTTCAATAACTCCTTACCGGCAAATAATTTAGAAAGCAACTCTACAAGACAAAAAAAGTTCATAAAACAAACAAGAAGAAAATAACAAAGGACTCTTAAACTGGACAGAGCTAATTACAAGAGCATATCTTTCATTACTGATGAATTATAAAAGTTTCGCATGGAAAAGTGTCTATTAATTGGACACTGAGTAACAAATTCCTCAAGGATACAATCAACAAAAAAGATTTGTTTCGGAAATTTGGCATAGGCGAGACTAAAATTAAAACCTCGAGGATAAGTTTATTATTATATGTCATGAAGACGATAAATCAAATGAAAGTGAAGATAGAGGATTTCAGTTACTGACAAGTTTGTGAAATTTAACAATGCAATCTAATGCACGATCAAAATAACTCCCCTCCAAGGCGATTGTAAACCGACAATATCCAGGAATTCCAGTCCATGAAGCACCGTTTATGCATAGACCGGTGGCCCTAAGCATCGCTTCCCTTATGTTTGAGTCATCGAGTTTGGCTTCCCACAAACTGGCATCTTTGTTGAGCTTAATACTCTTGCCAATGTAAGCAGACGGCTTTGCTACCATGGAAATACCAGCAGAAGCTTCAACAACCTCCCATCCGCATTTCTCTAGAGTCTAGTGCACAAACACGCGCAAAAAAAAAACGAGTTAATTTTTTTAAAAAATAAAATCACATAATCAACATGTAAAGAAAAACTTCATGAAAATAATAACCAATAAAATATTTCGAAAAAATAAATTACATGAAATCATTAGGGGATTGAGATTCATGATTTCACAGGCTTTAAATGCCACGGCCTTTAAAACTGAGATGTTATAATTACAGGAACTCTGAGACTAGTAGGTGTTCATAGGTTGGTCAAGGAAAATTGGTTATGTTTGTCCCTCATAGACACAGGCATTTGATGCCTAGTTCGATCTAGAATGACTCGTATGTATGAAGCAAAATAAATGGCTATAAGGCCAGTTAACTTTTACAGTTCAATCAATTTGTTAGGTGGTTCTAGTTTGCATTAAAAAAGGACAAATGAGCAGGGTAGCAAAAAAAATTGGTAAATCGATCATGGTCTGATGGTAGTCATATTTATATGCATTGATTTTGTTTTTCTTTTTTAAAGTACAGGACTTAAACAAGAACCCTTCCTTTTAAATGCCACAGCCCCGAGGGGTTCAGGCTAACAGCAGGTGTAATAAGTACAAAGTCTCAGTTATAATGAAACCAAAAGCAGGAGTGTTTGAATGGAATTTTTTTGTTAGGGACGTTCTTACCTCCTTCAAACGCTTTGATCTACTTCCCAGAAGTTTTTCGTGCTCGGCAACTGCACCCAGTAGATCTCCGGCTTCATGCTCTCTAAGATCCAGAAACTTCTTTGCAGTGTATTTAGTAGTGCTGTGAGGTTTGCTTATCCCGGACAAACTATTGAACACATCAACCAAAAAGGGCTGGTTAAGAACCAGAAACCCGAAAGTAAGCCCACCAGTAAGCATCTTAAAAAACAATCCTCCAAGGAGAGACACACAGAAGGATGGCTTGGTCAAGTCAATTTTGCCAAGCTGGCCCCCAAATTCCAGCTACCCCGGACTTTGGAGTTAAATTCAGGACCCGAAAATGAAGTATCAATTATAACCCTTGCTCCAAATTTAGCACAAATAGATAATATGTTTTCCATCTCTTGATTGCTATAAAGCAAGCCAGTTGGATTGATTGTTGGACCAGAAATGTAGAGCCACGGCTTACTCACAGTCTCGAAAACACAGGTAAGTTGCTTCTCTGTCAACTTAAACCCTACTTCAGAGGTGGTAGGAATATTCATGATGTGTGCATTCAGAAATTTGGCAGCAGAAACATTGTTACCATTTGAGCCAGAAGGGAAGCACAAAGTTCCACCTTCTTCAATGCAGCAGAGGACCAACTTATTAAAAAGAGCCAGCGGGCAGTCTGCGAACATAAATTCAGAGTCACCATCCGTTAAGAAACCATAATTGCTCTTTACGAATTGTCTAAGGCTCGGTGTCACATCAATTTCTGCCTCCGTTACGTTCTGCCTTGCAAAACTCTCGAAGATGGCAGCTTTGGCTGGAGTTGGTATAGGCAAAAAGCTTTGCTCCACATCCATGAAAATCTGGGAAGAGTGATCTGCCTCACTGCTTGAAAACTCCGCATGACTAAGGACTGAAATGGCAGAACTAGAAAACCCAATCATCTCACTAGCTTTTGCCTTTTCGGTGTTTCTCTGCAGGAACAGTATGGAAGTCAATTTAAAAAATTCTTTCTCCAGAAGTTACAAAAGCAGGTTTAATGTAAACTCAAGCAGCAGTAGAAAAAAATCAACATGTAACAAACTGCAACATTACTAATATATGGCTAAATCCTCAATAAGTATATAATGGGGTTTAAGTGTCCACTAACCATTTAGTGAGCAATATAATTGTAGCCATAAAACTAGATTTTATTCCAAAAGCTCTATAATTCCAAAGGTTTGTACAAAATCTTAGGTAAATCTAGCCAGACACTCTGGTGCATGTGCTACCAGACTATTTCCTAAGACCTAAAGTATCTGGAACGCGTGACAACTCTTTAGTGGAAAGTGAAACAGGGGTAGCATTTAACTTCCCCTTTCAACTACGTTCAAAGTGACATACCATAAATGTTTCTGACGTACAGTTCAGTGTCAGTGCCCAGTCAGTATTTTAGACCATGGGAACTGGTTGAATGGAAAGGCCAATACTATAGAAGTGGCATTATTTGCATAACCAAAACATTTCCAAAAGATCAGATCAAAGAGAAATTTTCAAGAAGGCAATAATCACTTCCCATAAATAGTCCAAACTTAAGTCCACCCCTCCCAGCACCTCGAATTTCCAGACTAGCAGAGGTAATGGCCTATACTAGAATGAAAAAGCATATTAGCAAATATCATCTTAGTAGTTCAAGTAAGACACCTCTGCAGGTGGATGTCGATCAGGGAGCTGAAAGGCAAGAAGCTCATTGAAAATGCAACCATAATAGTACTGAGTAATGGGTGCAGTATTCCCCTGTAATAGTTCCACGGTCTTGGATAATGCTTTAAAGATGGTCTCCTCTTCTGATATAACAAAAGCAACTTCCAAATCTGAATAAACCTGTAAACAGATTTTTTGGATAGCTTATTACACGATATATATAAAATTAGAGGATTGATTGATTCAAATGAATCAAATAACACCATTCAAGTACACCTTAGGTCATTTAAATCCATTAATTGGCTGCACGCTACACTTCAGCACAATTATCATTGCTAATCATATGGAGAGATAAGATTACCTGGTTTTTTAATAAGCCGCATATAATTGCAGCATGCGGAGGAAGTGAAGTTCCAGCAAGGTATTTCAGTACCCCATTTGAACTGGGGAGGCTGGATAGCTCAAATTGGTCTGATATGTCTAAGAAAAGTCGAGAACCAATTTCCCTTGTAGTACTTAAGAGGTGCTCAAAAGCGGAACTGGTAACAGCTTCAAATTGAGCCATCCCAGTAACTACCACTTGCGGCTTCAACTTCTTTATCAGCTCTATCATCAAATCTGATTGGCGTGGAGCTTCAATAACAGTGATTGCATCCACAATAGGCTTATCAGTTTCTGATTCCTGCAGAGACGAGCAGAGGAAGAACAAATTATTCAAAGAGACAACACAGTGCCTTTGAACACCCATAAAATTGAAATCATTTATTAGTTTCTCATAGATCTGGACTAAATCTGTCTTTGAAGGTATATATGCCATCATCAAACTAACAATTTATTGAAGAAATATTAGAATAATGTACAGTTGAAGGCTTCACAAACAAACAATACCTCCATAGTTAGTGATGTTAACCATTGCCTGGGTAGGTGGCTAATCAGATGTTCATCAACAATTGCAAGCCGTGGTGAGAATAATCGAAGAGCATTCTCAATTGCCACAGCTCTTGAAGGAAATACAACAACATTCTTGCAAAAGAATAGAATAAGTAAGTTAGGAATGTAGCTTACTTTTCCGATGTTGTCACAAGTACAAAAGGGAATGAAATATGCTAAAAAAGGTTAATGTTGTAAAAGCAAGAGTCCTTATTGATTTTTGAAAAGAAAAAGAGAAACTGGTAACAGTTCTTAAATTGAATAATTTTGCAATTGGTTCTAAATTCTTCTATACTTTTTCATCATAACATGTTAATTGTCAATAATATTTCAAAAATCAGTTCACCTTGTACGAAGGTGATACATTGGGGAATGCTAATAGGGCAAAAGATGATATTGTCATTGGTGAGAATCCCAAATAAATCATGATCAAATGAAACCAAAAAAAAGCTGATAATATCATTTACAGAGGTGTTTTTCAGCCATTTCATGACTTGTGAGGGATGAGCTTGCCATTTTAGAGCCAATTTGGCAAAAGCATTGAAGTCAGTGCTAAATTCGGAGCAAATGTGAAAACCCTAAGGCCTAAAATTCCTATACTTGATGAGAGATCACCAGTACTAAATTAATTTTGAACAAGTAATCCCTTAAAAATACATTTATATCATATTGTCATTATAATATCCATAAGAAAGAAATATAATTTCAAACAAACAATTATAGATTTTTTGGTTAATGCTTTCACAAATAGGAGTCATTTACTAGTCTCTATCTTGTGTATCTTTTAACGTGATACTATTCCCTGTGGTTTTAAGGTTAGATGCATTAGTTTATAGATAGGACCTTTTCACATAGAAGTTCGATTGTTGAACACAAAGTTGATTCCCCCCCCCCCCTTTTCTTGTCAATTTTTGTTTCAACATACAGATGGAAGTCCAAAGATTTTTCTTTTCCAACTCATATAAAGTCAAAAATTATTTCAACGAGATTATTTTGGCTAGTTAGAGAGGGTCATATATCAAATATAATTCTCCATGTGAAAATCATTGGCAAGCTTCAAATAGAAGCATGCATTCGACATATAACTACTTTTTTTGTTGTTGGGTAAATGTGGCCTTACCCGAGAGCTATACAGATATAACAAACAAAACAGATATAATCTATTTCAAATAATTTGTAAGCATCATGCAAAAAACATAAATAAAAGTAGTCAAAGCCAGCACAAAATTAAAGAAAAGTTACAAAGGAACTCCTCTTACCTCTGCACTAAGAGGAACGTGGTGATATGCTTTCAAAAATCCTGCAATGAGACTACGAAAACGTTTGCTTCCAGCAGGTGGTTCATATGGGAAAAATGAATTCTCTTTCAGAACACTAGCGAGATAAGCCAGGAAAGGAATCTTCTCATCAGCCACAGAATCATCTTCAAACGATAAATCTAAAGAATTGCTAATCTCTTGGAACCCATTTCTGAGAAACTCAAAAATTTTCTTTACCTGTAAATTAGTTCAATGAGTATTCTATGCAATTTCTACTCACTAAATGCTACACCAACCCTTGAAACCCAAAATACTCATAATTTTGCACCTGATTTGGTTGACGAAGTTGACAGCTGTAAACCGATAAAGCATGAGAAATCTGACCACCAGCCTTTCCATATGCCCATGCTGTTCGAGCACATATTGGCTGATCTCCAACTAGCCCCATGAAGAACTCAAAACGGTGTGGACTATTCTTCTCAATTTCAACTAAAGCTGAAATATCTGTGTCACCAGCCTGCAACAACAAAATTCATTAGGTGTGCAATTATGGTGTAGATGTCATTTTCACTAAAAGGGTTTACTTGCCTGAAGAATTTTCGTCTGCCAAAGCTTGTTAACACAGACACCACGCCGTTCAAACAAGCGTTTACAAACACCTTGTCCTGGACGACCTCCCATGTTAAAAATCATAATCCCCATAGGTTTGATCACAGAAATGCTTTCTTCGACTGCTCTGGCAATTAGACCTAAGCCAAACTGATCTTCAACAAATCCCTGAAGAGATCAAAAGATAAAAGTAATTAATTATGATGGTCACAGCAACAAAATAGTCCATCCGAAAATGAAAGAAAAACAACAAAAGAAGTATCAGAAAATTTGTACTTTCAGGATGAATTAGATTTTTTATATTGCATTATATATGGAGGGGATCATGCGCTGTATAATGTACGCTTTTATGAGATACTGAGATTGATTTGTCGATCGTCAATGTAACCCAACCTTTCGGCAAACCACGTATTTTGTGTCTTGTATGATTGTTTTCTTTCGATTTCTCTTCGCTATTATTTTTTTGCGTTGTCATTTTCTATTGGCTCAAGTACATTCAAGGAGTTTCTTTAAAAAGATAGGATATATAGAAGATATGACATCTAATTGCAAGAGCTTGGGGTAAGTCCTTCTGAGCTCATTGTTGCATAACATAGTTCATACTATGTATATGCATGTACATACGTATGTTTTATTTTAATATATATATATATATATATATATATATGTTTGTATATATGTGCATCAAATCTTCTATACAGTGATTTCTCATCTAACTTCTAAATCCTGACAATGCAATTTGCATTGACTAAAATAATAGTTTTATTAGTTGGAACATATTATTTTTAAATGAGTCATTCCAAATTATGAAATGAAGTAGCTACAAACCATTCTGCATTTTAAAATGACAAAGAAATAAAACGTCTTTATCAAGCGTCCAAAAACTAGATTGTGTTAATCTCTTTAAATTTTTTGCATACCAAACAGAAGTTAATATTTTCCCCAAAACTTAAATATAAAGTTCTATTAAATATAAAGTTAATGGAAAATGTTATTAAATATCTCAAAAGATCAAATGCTTCGTTCTTTATTTTTTCTGTCTTATCAAGAAAGGAAAACAAAAGAAAAATCACAATTATAAAATAAGCTAAAAATATATAGTAGATCCAAAGTCTCCAATTGCTAACATGCTAGCTAAAAGAAAATATCCACCAAGTAACATCAGAATGGATTGATTCTCTACAAACCTGAAGAGCGCAATAGTTACTCAAAGAATGTAGAAACTCTTCGCTTGCATTTTCTGTAATCATCTTGGACATTGCATCGGGGTTTGGGTTAAGAATCTGCAAATAAAAACCAAAGTGAAAAGACAACTAAAAAGAATAAAGCAAAAGGACTGACTGGTTATATTAACAATTTTCCTTAGATCCCAAAAGCACTCATGGCTGTGGCCCATAAAACTTAAAATCATTAGCCAGAGAATGATTAAGCAGTTTATACAACTTCCAATGTCTTACATTGAAAAGGAGAAAACAACAGTATTCATTAAACCATATTATTGACCATAATACCTGTGGTATACAACCAACAATGCGTTCAAGCTCTATATGATTATCTCTGCAGTACCCTAGAAGATCAGATTCGTGAAACTCTACTCTGTCAAGTAAAGTTTTCTTCTCATCATCATAGATAGGTTGACCATTCTCGTCCAAAGCATTTAAGTACAAGTTTATCCAAGAAACTTTAACTGCTCTAGGGTTTATATCAAGGCCATATACCTGTAGGACGTTACCGGACAATGTTAGAAAGCTCATATGAACTATAATACTCAACTCCGGAAAAAGTATGTTTACCTCAACTAAAGATACGACCCCATAATTATTTTTTTTTAATACAACACAATGCCATGATTTTTTTAAAAATTTTGATAGAACAAAATGTCATAGACTAACACATCAGGTCACAAATAGTCTTGCTTCTACAACAATCAATAAAATAACACAGCGAAAACCAAAGAAGTGTTGTTAACTTTAATGTAGTTGGATAAGCACCATAACAAACCTTTGAAGGAGCCCACTTCTCAGCAAGAGCAATGGATATCCATCCATTCCCACAACCAAGCTCTGCGATTGTCTTGTCTTTGAACATAGAGGCAGGATGTCTATTCAGCCCCTCATAGAAAGTAAAGGACCAGTCCTCTGGCATAAAGATGCTCGGAATTACCATCATTGTTAATTTTTTCTTCTTCTGGTAACCTGCAAACACGGAATAACTTTAAGGCAGCTGAAATTAGATGTACAGAGAGCATTTTTAAAAGTACACAACTGTTGAATAAGATGGCACTGAAACCAGTTAGGTCTACAAAGAAAAGTTTGAGTAACCAAGAAGGAGAACAACATGGTTAAAGCACCATGAAATAAAGTAGAGATATAACAAACACAGAAGATCAAAAAAGGTCAAAAAAAGAAAAAGAGAGATACACAATTTAAAAATATTCAATTATTCGATGAAACAAGGATTCAAAAGGAGTTTAATTATCCGTCTTTTGCAACAATCCTGGAACTTTTTTTTTAATTAAAGCTCTGAATTTCAACAATTATTGGCCTTGAAGTCTAATAGGATGCATTCAAGACTTGCGGCAGAGATGCTTGCTACATTAATTAATAGGTCAAGAACATTAAGCGTGTTCAAAACCCATATATGAGCTTCATACATGATTCGAACAAGTCACGTTGGCAAACAAATCTTGGATGAGGCTCAAAAAGTAAGGAATAAGGTTTCATGTCCACATGAGACAGGTCCTGGGAAAGATGGAGAAGGCACGTGTTAGGACTTAGTACAAAGATACTGTTAAGATATTTGTTTTGTTACAATAATTTATCTCATCGGTTTGAAGTGGCATAGGCAAGATGTCCCTCTCCCCATACAGGTATCTGGTTGTAAATTGTCTTAGGTTCCGTTTGGTAACAGTTTTTAAGCAACTCAGTTTGCTATAGGAAAAAAGAGCAAAAAGATATTTATAAAATACCATTATCAAATTAATACTTCTAACATTTATAAAATTTGTTACTTATGGTATATAGATAGACTAAGAAGAACAAATACCGAGTAAAAAGGACAAAAACTAGTAAGAAGGATCTGACACTCGTGTGTCCCTAAACTCAGACACGCACATGCACAAAACTTATAAACAAAACTCTTAGTTTAGAGGGTGGATGAACAAACTGCAGGAGTGACTATCTGAAGGTAGAGCAGGATGGGGAAATATTTATCTATGCCATTAGTTAAGAGTTTACCGGTTGTTTTCTGGTTTTACTTTTTAGTATAAATCATAGCTGAAACATGTATCTTGTAAGGAATCTATTTTGAACCTATATGATATTGCTGAGAATATCTTGAGGTTGCGAGCTACTTGTTTGGATGGTAGACAATTTAATTTAGAGATAAAAATATTCATTGTTAAACTTTGTTCATTACTTCTTCCAAGAAAATAAATTGGGTTTGGGTTCATCACTGGCATGCCAGTGTTCTTCATAGGAAAATGGTTGTTGTGTGGGAAGTAGCAATTAGGAGTTATGGTTATACAAGTGCCAGGATCAAGTCAAAGCTTATCATAAGCTCATCAGTAGGAAGAAAAAAGATGGGCAAAGAGATTTATATAAGTTCCCGCAGGGATAATATTCAGTGCACTGCAGACCTGAAAGAGTTCCTTTTCACATGGACAGTTTTCAGTAACGCATAGATAATTGATAACCTGAAACAAAGAAGTCTTAAAGTTACACATGAAAGTAAAATAATGATGCAGAAAGTCATCTTTCATGCAATGTCGAGTGGTGGGACTTGGCAGGACTGTGGTATCTTCTTGTCAAATTTCATGATGCCTATAAAATCTTTTTAATCTTATTTTCTTTCCAAATAAAGGCAAAGCAAACCAAACTTCTGAATGATAGGTAGGCAGAGGATCTTCTACCGCTTCTTCAACTGCTTAACTTTTCTTCTATCTCTCTTTCCTTTGATAGCCACCTTTGATCACCAGATCTTTCCCTCTACGTCCTTTAGTATTCCTTATTTGGAAATCAAAATCAAGGATTTTTGGATCCATATGCATCCAATACATAGGCCTTATAAATATCTGTATCCGTATGTATGTATGAAGTGAGACAAAATCTCTTATTTATGTTCATTTTGTTCATTGCCTGATGGTTTGGCTGCTTTGGTGGTCTGCTTTTGGAGTCATCGAATTGTACTGTGTTTGTCCTTCTAGTGTGGACAAAATAATTCTCAGCAGATTTTTCGGGGTTTTTAATATAATTCATGGTGTTAAGGATTAGAGAGGGGTGCTTGTTTTGTCATCTTGTGTGGGCGTGGATTGAGATGTTCATTTATTTTGAGACAAAGTTTTCTTTTACACCTTTATTTGGGCCTCCTAAGTCCTAAATAGGAACTTTACAAAGAGTTTTATTAATTATTATCAGATTTACCTAATTACCTAATTTTACACTCTAGTTAATGTTAGGATTCAAAATAATCATAACTATTCCACTGTATCATTCATAAATCATTCAAAATCAACAATTTCACAGTTCATCAAATGCACATTTATACATATAAACAATTAAACATATATCAAACTAAAAACTAAAAAAAATAGAGTATGTATGAAAGAAGGTTAATTTGACCTTCATGTTGTTCTAGATAGATATCCTGGATTCGAAAATGGTAAGTATCAAGGCATTGTTCAATGGCTTCTTTGGAATCGAATCGTTTCTGGAGCTCCGAGAAGAAAATCCGTGTTTCGACTCGGGTATTCGGATCTTCAAGCCGCTCCAGGAGTGATCTGAAAGCACTGTACGCAGAGTCACCGGACTGCTTGCACTGCTTCAACAACTCATCTATCGATCCGAACAAACCCTTAATCGCTGCCATTACTGAAATCAAGCTACAAAATTCTAAAAAGAAAGGTCTATATATGTATATACGTAATACATATATAGAGAGAGAAAATGAAGAGAGAGAACGAGTATTTGGTCGTTGCAGAGCTAAAGAAGAGGACGACGTTGGCGGGTTTTTATAATAAATAGCTAAGTGTCCCAAGTTTTATTTTTTAAACAAATTATTTTTAATTTATTCTATATATATATATATATATAAAAATTTTAATTTAACATACTTATAAAATTACTTTATAAATTTTATTTAAGAAAATCATTTTAAATAATAATTTTAAAGAAATTTTCCACATATACCCCCTTAATATGAAATTAATGAGTAAATTACTTACATCTCACTTATGCATATTGTTGATTAAATTTTAAGTTTATACACAAAATATATTAAACTAATAAAGTCAAAAAATTGAATTATTTTATTGAGAATACAACAACATTAATTTCTTATTGATGATAAAAATAATGACATTGAAAGTTATTTTTCAAAAAAAAAGAGTAATGGTTTGAAATTTTTATTATAAGGGATAAAATTAAATAATGAACAAACTAAATTTTATAAATAGTAAGTGATATATATTGACATATTAAAATGAAAAATTTTATAACTATGGAATTGGAAGTATTTTTTTAAATTTTAATTTAACTTATTATAATAAACAATTGTATGTGGTTGCATTTTTTTAAAAAGTAAATGTTGTAATCATTCTAATATTCTAGCACCAATAGTAAACTAATTTGTGAAATTCAATTTTTTTTTTAAAAACATTATATATAAAATATTAAAAATAATACTATTTATAAAATAAACCAATGTTTTGCCTTATTTAAAAAAAATTAAAATACTAAAGACCCATAAAACACTATCATTATGTCTCTGCATAAGTTAATTCTAATTAATTATTACGATTGTATTTTTTTAGTGTAGCTATATTATAATAATTATGCTGTTTATATTAGTAAATACTACAATCCCGATCAAGAGCATGATGCTTAAATAACATTACAGCCTTAAATAGCATGACTATATAAAGAGGGCTCCGTGTTTTATTTTTCCCTTCACTTTCTATCTCCTCGCGAGTTCGCATTCCTTTCGGCTGAACTGAGCCCTTGTTCTTTCTCCAACTTTTCCTTCCCTCAAAAAGAAAATTTCATCCAAGTCTTCTATCACTTAGAAGATTTCAGAGTAATCTGCAGAACAAAGTTTGGATTTCTTGTCTTCACTTTCTCTCTCCTCGCAAGGGAACGAGTTCTGTGTTTCGACCAAGCAATTTGGGGCTTCTCCAACTTTTCGTTGCTTCTCCAAATCTGAGGATCGAGCTAGAAATATGATTAAGTAATCTACCCCCTATCATCTTCAGAAGAGAGCCCTATATTCGCAAAAGGGAGGAGAGAGGCGTGCCCTAGCTGCGGAATCTTGGATTTTGGGAGTTCAATTTGGGTAAGAGCACTTTCCCATTCTCCCCTAAATTGCTTTTTCGCCCTAGATTGGCTTCAAATAAGGGTTTCCACCAAGTGATTTATTGTTGACTATGTTATTGCTTGTAAATTTTTGCTCCAATAAATTGTTACACTGTGTATGGCCTCGTCACTTAAGAAAACACAACCAAATACAATAGTTTGACCATGATTATTAACCCCCATTAGTGGTGCAAATATCATTCCATAACGTAATGGTATCCAAAATAACAACATCACTGTAAAATCTATAAGTCAAAATTCAGAAGTCAGATCACCAAAAACAACGAGTGATCCTTTTTCATAAATCTGCGTGTCAATTGTGAAAGTGAATGAAGGATTCTTTTGTTGTTCTAACTGCAAGTACACATTCAACATATCCCCATCATGTCCCTTCAAGTCATTGCGCTTGTCTCTTTTAAAGTTGTACAAATCTCGTTGCGTGCAACCTGTGACGCCCCCAAAATAGGTATACATCACCTATTCTGAGTCGCCAAATACATGGTACAGAATACAAATACAATCTTTAATATACAACAAGAAAACTGTGAGTTTTAATACAAATATTGTCTTCTAGACAATATCCACTCTCAGAATAAGTCCTCATTACATTTATTGTCATACTATTTAACGTAATAGTGAGGACTACTAATCTATCATCTAGATAGTCACTCCATTCCCCGATTAGTCATGGCCACGTTCTCATTTCTTGAAGAAAGCGGTGAAAGAAAGGATGAGCTCAACTAGCCCAATAAGAAATATTATGACTAAGATAATGCAGAATAAATTATCATTAGTCTTCAACAGTGTTAAACTGATAAAATACAATAGACATCAAGTTTAACTGCAGCGGAACATGCAATCCATTAAAAGAGTCAAGTAAAGAATAAAGTCTACTATCTTTTATGATTTAAAAGGTTTTTCATGACTTTTATCGCTGGGACTCAGCTTAATAAATAATCCACATCATCCCTGAACTACGGCCAAGGATAATCATAAGTATCACAACCACAAATTATCCATGCACTACGGGCCAAGGATATTCGTGTATTCATCAATGGCCATGATTATGTCAACAATTGTCCATCAATGCACTACGGCCAATGAGGACTTTTACCACATCATTTGTAACATTACGGTCATGATTACACCGAATAATCCCTGGTCATAATCATACCAAGTTCATCTACGCACTACAGGCCACAGATGACTTTCAACAAAATATAAATATGAGGATGATGACAACGATATAAGAATTAAATAAAACAAGTTCAAGAATTAATTTATTCAGGAACTAATAACGTCCAAATTGTCAACATGATACTTCTTTGTAGAGTAAAATTTAAGAATGCTCGAGAAGAATATTTCCACGAAAAGATCTTTGGATGAAGCCTTAAATATCAAGGATATTCCACCAATTTCATGGAGTATAAGTCAAAACTTTAACCAACCGAGTATAATAAAGAATGGAATAACAAAAGAAATCACCATGCATGCGGTACTTCGCATGAGCAAAGTTATTCCAACTGAATAAAAATAATGGAACCGAGTTAGGCGTAATACGCATGCAAATGTGATATTCAACAGAATAATAAAGAATGGAATAACAACAAAAATCACCATAAATGCGCAGACTGCCGCATAAGCAAAGTTATTCAATGAATAATAAATAACGGAATCGGTCGGCGTAAAAGCGCATGACGAGGATATTCCAACAGAATAATAAAGGCGGAACCGGTCGGCACAAAAGCGCATGCATGTGATATTCCAATGAGAATAATAAAAGGCGGAACTAGGTAAGCAGAAACGCATGTAGAATAGGATGTTCCAGCAGAATAATAAAGAATGGAATAACAATGAAATAACAAAGTATAGGGTATCTGGCGTATCTGAGTTATTCCAACAGAATAATAAAGAATGGAATAACAGTTCTCTTTATGAATATGAAAAAAAATAATACACTACCAGTAAAATAAACTTGATATCAAGTAGTAAAGTAAAGAGAATAGCTTTACTTTTTTTCTTTCTCTATAGTTTATCTCTCTTGAGTTTCAATGAATTAAGTAAGAAATAATGAAGGAATGAGCTTATTTATAGAAGAATGGATGAATAAGAACCAATCCATGAACGGTCGAGATTGATTTACTTTAAGCAGACGGTCAGATTGGTTTAAAATAAAATATAATATATTCTATTTATAATCTAATAAAAGCGAATAACTTTTAAAAAGATTTTACTATGCAAACACTATGCATAATAAAATATAATATAATCTAATTATTGTCTAATAAAAGCAGATAACTTTATAAAAGTATTCTTTTTTATATAAAAGATTTTACTATTAGCTTTAATAAAGCGAATAACTTTATAAAAGTATTACATTTTATATAAAAAGTTTTTCTATTTTATTACATTAATAATACTAATAAAACAAAACTTCATTATCATTATTATTATTCACACTATTAATCGATCAGTCGTTCGTTCGAAGAAAGAGGAGCTTTCATATAAGGATTTTTCCTATCGACGCCGCTTAATTAGGTGACCAAACCTCTCCTTGAAAGAACTTTTTAGACATCGTTAATATTGCAAATAATAATATTAATAACTCATCATCTCAATTATTGATTTAATAATATATAAAATATAAACAATAATTGAATAAAACCGAATGACTTCTCACGTAAGCATCGATAATCAATACTGGTGCGCTACTACGCAACCACGCCGTACATCGTATTTTTTTACTACCGAATAGTTCAACAAGATTAACAATAAAACTTCCGCCGTTATTTTTAATAAAATATTTTTGTCGTTTTCTCAATCAAATAATAATTACATTGTGAGGTCCACCAATGATTGTCTTAGTCATATGAATATTCACTGTTAAAACGAATATTTCCCAACCAATCGAATATTATATAACAACTTGCGTACTTTGAAAAATTTATAATTATTACCCACAACTATAACATTATATCAAATTCATTCAAAAATAATAATTATAGAAAATTCATCTTTATTCATAAAAGTTGGGGTCTTACAATCTCCCCTTCTAATGAAATTTCGCCCTCGAAATTAGGGCACATACCTGGTATGTCGAAGAGGTAAGGATACCTTGATTTCATTTCAAATTCTAACTCCCAGGTCATTTCCTCAACATCGTGGTTCCTCCATAAAACTTTAACTTAAGATATAACCTTGCAGCATAGAATATGTTCCTTCTTATCCAAGATTTGAACATGAACCTCTTCATATGTTAAATCTTCCGCTATTTCGTCTGGTTCTAACTTAATAATGTGGTTCGGGTCTTTCACATATTTACGTAACATGGATATATGAAAAACGTTATGAACACTAGACATACTTAGCGGTAAAGCAAGTTTATAGGCTACAGTCCCTACTCGATCGAGGATTAAAAATGGGCTGATGAATCGAGGATTGAGCTTTTCTCTCTTTCCAAATCTCGTAACTCCTTTCCATGGAGCAACATGTAACAACACATGATCTCCAATATCGAATTCCACGTCCTTTCGATGAAGATCAGCATAACTCTTTTGTCGATCTTGTGAGATTTTTATACGTTGTCGGATCGTTTGAATCTTTTCCGAAGTCATACGTACCAACTCCGGTCACAACAATGTTGCTTCACCCACCTCATCCCAGCATACTGGAGAACGACACTTTCTTCCTTACAAAGCTTCGAATGGAGCCATGCCAATACTTACTTGATAACTGTTGTTATAGGAAAACTCCACCAATGGTAAGAACTTGTCCCAACTTCCCTTGAAGTCCAGGACACAAAGTCTAAATAAATCTTCAAGAGTTTGAATAGTCCTCTTTGATTGTCCGTCCGTTTGAGGATGATATGCCGAACTAAATCGTAAATCCGTGCCCATAGCTTTTTGTAAACTAACCCAAAATCGTGAAGTGAATCTTGGGTCTCGATCAGAAACTATGAATACTGGCATACCATGCAATCTTACAACCTCGTTTATGTACATACGAGCAAGACGTTCAAGTGTATAAGTTTCTCGTATAGGTAAAAAATGAGCAGACTTGGTCAATCTATCAACAATGACCCAAATTGCATCTATACCCTGAGAAACCTTGGGAAGACCAGTAATGAAATCCATGATAATGTGATCCCACTTCCATTCTGAAATTTTAAGTGGTTGCAATGGACCTTTTCGTACTTGATGCTCCGCCTTGACTCGTTGACACGTTAGACATATTGAGATAAACAACGTTATCTCCCTTTTCATATTGCCCCACCAAAATGTATGTCGAAGATCATGATACATTTTGGTACTCCCAAGATGGATTGCAAACGGTGTGTTGTGCGCCTCCATCATGAGTTTATACTTTAACTTAGGGTCGTTAGGAACACAAAGTTTGGAATTGACTCAAAATATTCCTTCTTCATCAATTTTTGCTTCCGGCATAGCACCTTCTTGTACTTTCTTCCTCATATGCATCAGCTCCAAGTCTGTAGCTTGAACAGCTTTAACTTTATCTATTAAAGTCGGTTCTATTCGTATATTCGTCATCATCACGTGGGTCTCTGGAGTCTTTATCTCTATCTCCATCCTATTCAAGTCATACAAAATGGGACTTTGCGTTGACAATATCGCACTCGTACCCGCATATGATCTTCTACTCAATGCGTCAGCTACCACGTTTGCTTTTTCAGGATGGTATTGGATGGTATGATCATAATCTTTCAACAGTTCAAGCCAACGTCGATGTCGCATGTTGAGTTCCTTTTGAGTGAAGAAATATTTGAGGCGTTTATGATCCGTAAAGATCTCCACTTTTTTCCCATACAAGTAATGCCTCCAAATTTTTAGTGCAAAAATGACTGCTGTCAACTTTAGATCATGAGTAGGATAATTTCTCTCATATTCTTTGAGTTGTCGAGAGGCATAGGCTATGACTTTCCCATGTTGCATGAGAACACATACTAAGCCTTTGCTTGAAGTATTACTGTAGATGACAAATCCCTCCGAGCCAGATGGTATTGTCAGAATAGGTGCTGAAATGAGTCTCCTCTTGAGTTATTGAAAACTCTTCTCACATTCCTCACTCCAACCGAATTTTGTATCTTTCTGAGTCAGCTGAGTTAAGGGAGTAGCGATTCGAGAAAACCCTTCCACGAATCTCCGATAATAACCAATTTAAGTTCGAGAAAGCTAAATACTTGATCCTTCGATTTAGGTTGCTCCCAGCTTTGAATAGCTTTAATCTTTGCTGGGTCAACAGATCTTCCATGACTTGATACCACGTGCTCAAGGAATGCTACTTCCTCAAGCTAGAACGTGTATTTCTTTAACTTGGCATAAAACTTATATTCACGAAGCTTTTGGAGTATCAGCCTCAAGTGTTGCTCATGATCTTCACGACTTTTGGAATAAATAAGGATGTCATCAATAAAGACGACCACAAAGTGATCCAAATATTCCTTGAATACTCGGTTCATCATATCCATGAAGGCAGCAGGAGCATTAGTCAATTCAAAAGACATGACTAGGAAATCATAATGCCCGTACCGAGTTCTGAAAGCCGTCTTTGGAATGTCATCGATTCTAATCTTCAATTGGTGATATTCGGAAAGAAGATCAATCTTTGAAAAGAATTTGGCGCCTTGCAACTGATCAAACAGGTCATCAATACGTGGCAATGGGTACCTATTTTCAATGGTGACATGATTCAACTCCCGATAATCAATACAAAGTCGCATACTCCCATCTTTCTTCTTCACGAATAGAACAGGAGCACCCCAAGGATAAGTACTAGGACGAATAAAGCCAACATCTAACAATTCCTGCAGTTGGGTTTTTAACTCCTGAAGTTCAATAGGAGCCATTCGATATGGGGCTTTGGAAATGGGTTTTGTACCGGGTTCAAGGTCGATACAAAATTCAATTTCACGTTCTGGGGGTAGGCCAAGAAGTTCTTCAGGGAATACGTCAGAAAATTCATTAACAATAGAAATATCATTCAAAACTGACGTATTTTTATTTAGATTCGTGACATGAGCTAAGAAAGCTTGACATCCGTTTTTCAATAAACGAATAGCTTTATGGCTTGAGATGACAGTGATTGATTTTAATGGTTTAGTTGTTTAGGAATATGAAAGCTAACAACCTTACGAAAATAATCAATTTTTGCATGATGAGTAGTTAACCAATCAATCCCTAGAATTACGTCAAATGCAAGTATTTTCAATGAAATAAGATCGACAGGTAATGTAAGGGTACCGATTTGAACCAAACAAGACTTATAAATAGTGGATGTAATGAAGGTTTCTCCCAACGGAGTCAAATTTAAACGTTGAGCGCAAGTAGGAAAAATAAAGGAATGGGTAGAACCGGTATCGAATAAAGTATAGACTTCGCAAGAGTTTATAATTAATTTACCCGCAATAACTTCGTTCGGGTTTCTCGACAAACGCTCTCACTTAAACTACCGAATTTGACTTTACTATAGGATACATTCCACCCTTAAGTGCTTCGTCACATTCCCGATCCATGATTTGAATCATTATTCTCCGATCCATATCGAATTGGGGTTGACCGCTATGCACAAGGTAATTTCGAATTCGATGTTGGATTCTCCCAATTGCTGTCCAAAAAGAAAAATCTATTTCATCTATTTTGGCTTTATTGGACCGGACGCCTTTTTCTACAATATCTACGCATCGTGCGGCTTTTACTCATGCATCATCTATTCTCCTTCGTTCAGTTGTTTCTTCTTTCATCAGAACTTTGATCATAGCATTCTCAGATTCCAGCTCTAATATCTTATACTCGCCAAAGAGTGCTTCTGTTCAAGCATCGCACATCGGGTAACACAATTTTGAATTGTTACATCTCTTTGCTCCACGACCGCCTACCGTTCTTCAGCCTGCTCTTATAACTCATGAATACGATTTTGTAATTCTAAATTTCAATCATAAAATTCTTCTAATAAATTCTCCTTGGGTTCCTCTTCTTCTTCTTCTTTCTCTTCTTCCTCGCTCTCAGCTGCTACCTCTGCAACTAGCTCGGGTTCAACTATTAGTTCTTCACTCAACACGTAGATATCTCTAATTCCTTCTTCGTCTGACATCACATTAACCTAATTAGTGATTAAAGGTGTCTCAATGGTCTCATGTGCTTCATTGCTTATCTCAACATTTTCGGATGCCATTTTCAAATACTGCCACAAAACAAGGGTTAAATAACATATCACATATTATCTCTATACTCTGATCGAACAATTAAATAACAAGTAAACTTAGGTAGGTCATACTAGCGAAGGAATTCCCCGTCTCTCCTATCCTAGTTCTTGTCTCACATCTTAGTCAGGGATCATATCCCTAAGCTTTGATACCAACTGTGACGCCCCCAAAATAGGTATACATCACCTATTCTAAGTCGCCAAATACATGGTACAAAATACAAATATAATCTTTAATATACAACAAAAAAATTGTGAGTTTTAATACAAATATTGTCTTCTAGACAATATCCACTCTTAGAATAAGTCCTCATTACATTTATTGTCACACTATTTAACAGAATAGTGAGGACTACTAATACTATCATCTGGACCATCACTCCATTCCCCGACTAGTCCCGGCTACGTTCTCATTTCCTGAAGAGAACAATGAAAGAAAGGGTGAGCTCAACTAGCCTAGTAAAAAATATTATGACTAAGATAATGCAGAACAAATTATCATTAGTCTTCAACAGTGTTAAACTGATAAAATACAATAGACATCAAGTTTAACTGTAGCGGAACATGCAATCCATTAAAAGAGTCAAGTAAAGAATAAAGTCTACTATCTTTTATGATTTAAAAGGTTTTTTTTATCACTTTTATCGTTGGAACTCAGCTTAATAAATAATCCACATCATCCCTGAACTACGGCCAAGGATAATCATAAGTATCACAACCACAAATTATCCATGCACTATGGGCCAAGGATATTCGTGTATTCATCAATGGTCATGATCATGCCAACAACTGTCCATCAATGCACTACGACCAATGAGAACTTTTACCACATCATTTGTAATATTACGGTCATGATTACACCGAATAATCCCTGGTCATAATCATACCAAGTCCATATATGCACTACAGGCCACAGATGACTTTCAACAAAATATAAATATGAGGATGATGACAACGATATAAGAATTCAATAAAACAAGTTCAAGAATTAATTTATTCAGGAACTAATAACGTCCAAATTATCAACATGATACTTCTTTGTAGAGTAAAATTTAAGAATGCTCAAAAGAATATTTTTATGAAAAGATACTGGATGAAGCACAAATATCAAGGATATTCCACCAATTTCATGGAGTATAGAAGTCAAAACTTTAACCAACTGAGTATAATAAATAATGGAATAACAAAAGAAATCACCATGCATGCGGTACTTCGCATATCTGAGTTATTCAACTGAATAATAAATAACGGAACCGGGTTAGGTGTAATACGACCAAGCGAGGATATTCAAATGAGAATAATAAAGAATGGAATAACAACAAAAATCACCATGCATGCGGTACTTGTGATGTAGGCGAGTTATTCTAACAGAATAATAAATAACGGAATCAGGTCCGGCGTAAAACGCACAGACAGGATATTCCAACAGAATAATAAAGACGGAACCAGGTCCGGCGTAAAACACACAGATAGGATGTTCCAACAGAATAATAAAGAATGGAATAACAACAGAAATCACCAAGTATAGGGTATATCTGGCGATATCTGAGTTATTCAACGAGAATAATAAAGAATGGAATAATGATTCTCTTCATGAATATGAAAAAATAAATACCACTTACCTAGTAAAAGAAACTTGATATCAGAAGTAGTAAAGTAGTAGAATACTTTTTTCTTCTCTCTCTATAGTTTTCTCTGCAGAGTTTCAATTGAATTAAGTAAAGAAATAATGAAGGAATGAGCTTCTATTCATAGAAGAATGGATGAATAGTAACCAATCCATGAACGATCCAGATTGATTTACTTTAAGCAGACGGTCAGATTGGTTTAAAATAAAATATAATATATTCTATTTATAATCTAATAAAAGCGAATAACTTTTAAAAGATTTTACTATACAAACTATACGCAGCCACTATGCAAACACTATGCATAATAAAATATAATATAATCTAATTATTGTCTAATAAAAGCAGATAACTTTATAAAAGTATTACATTTTTATATAAAAAAGATTTTACTATTAGCCTAATAAAGCGAATAACTTTATAGAAGTATTACATTTTTATATAAAAAGCTTTTCTGTTTTATTACATTAATAATACTAATAAAACAAAACTTTATTATCATTATTATTATTCACTTTATTAATCGACTGTGTCGTTCCTGGAAGAGGGGCTTTCAATAAGGATTTTTCCCTATTGGTAGCATGATTAGGTGATCAAACCTCTCCTTGGCGAGAACTTCTAGACATCGTTAATATTGCAAATAATAATATTAATAATTCTGTCATCTCAATTATTGATTTAATAATATATAAAATATTGACAATAATTGAATAAAACTGAATGACTTCTCACGTGATCAATAATCAATACCTGTTTTCTTACTTATGCAACATGCCAGACGTATTCGTACTTTTACTCTGATGAAAGTAGTTCAACAAGTATAACAATAAAACTTTCGTCGTTATTTTCAATAAAATATTTTTGTCGTTTTCTCAATCCGACAATAATTTTGTTATGGGGTCCACCAATGATTGTGCCGTCATACGAATATTCCCTGTTAAAACGAATATTCCCCGACCAATCGAATATTATATAACAACTTGCATACTTTGCAAAATTTATAATTATTACCCACAACTATAACATTATATCAAATTCATTCAAAAATGATAATTATAGAAAATTTATTTTTATTCATAAAAGTTGGGGTCTTACACAACCAATATTTTCAAACCCACCCGCCTGCACTGCAAGAAAATTGTATTGTTGGTATTGTGGTATATTCACCGTGCCAAGTTGTTGACTCAAATATTTTTGGGCAATTGACACATTACGGTGCGATCGTAAAAGATGCCTCTTATGTGGTGTTGACAATGGGTGACAATGACCCTCCTCAATTTTAGTAATTACGTACAAGCCATTTCTCTTTACCACTAGAATTCTTGCACTACAACCTTATTTTGTAGATCCATGTTTTCTTTTTACAACCACATCGGCTAATAGTTTGCCCTTTCCTTGCTTAGAACACACATACTCCTTTCTACATATTTAATCGTTAACCGACCTTTTTTTCTCATTAAACTTTCGTACACTAAAACCAGCATGCATTGCATATGTATTGTAAAAAGTGTGAATATCATCTAATGTTTGAAATTTTTGACCAAGCTTAGGTGTAAACTCATCAGCTACTTGAGGATAGTAGACAACAGTATTAGTTTTGTTCACATTCAACCCCTCTCTAATCAAGTCATCCCCATCCATTTCTATTTCCAAATTCATTTCTACATTATCCCTGCAACTCCCTATTTCATGGTCCATATCATCCATTATAACCTGTGAAATTACCAATTAAAATAATTATTGAGATAAATCTAATAGTAACACATATCTGCATCTGACACTCGTACTTGCTTCTGAATAACAAGGTAACATAGGTTTATAGACTTGTCAAAACAAAAATAACAGACCCAATAAATAAATGAATGAATGAAAAGCTACAAGTGCAACAGTTTTTCAGGATAACTAACTTAGGACAGAAGACAGATCATGTAAGATGGTGCTGCCATGTTCAATAGTACCTAGATTGCATTAAGCAGATAGCTAGCTAGCCCAAACAGAGGCGTCAACTGGTGTGCAAAACAGACCCATACACAGTGTAACGATTTATTGGAGTAAAAATTTACAAGCAATAACATAGTCAACAAGAAATCACTTGGTGGAAACCCTTATTTAAAGCCAATCTAGGGCAAAAAAGTAATTTAGGGGAGAATAGGAAAGTGCTCTTACTCAAATTGAACTCCCAAAATCCAAGATTTCGTAGCTAGGGCACGCTCTCTCCTCCCTTTTGCAATTATAGGGCTCTCTTCTGAAGATGACAGGGGGTAGATTACTTAATCATATTTCTAGCTCGATCTTCAGATTTGGAAAAGCAACGAAAAGTTGGAGATGCCCCAAATTGCTCGGTCGAAACACAGAACTCATTCCCTTGCGAGGAGAAAGAAGGTGAAGACAAGAAACCCAAACTTTGTTCTGCAGATTACTTTGAAATCTTCTAAGTGATGGAAGATTTGGATGAAATTTTCTTTTTGAGGGAAGGAAAAGTTGGAGAAAGAACAAGGGCTCAGTTCAGCCGAAAGGAACGCGAACTCACGAGGAGAGAGAAAGTGAAGGGAAAAATCAAACACGGAGCCCTCTTTATATAGTCATGCTATTTAAGGCTGTAATGTTATTTAAGCATCCTGCTCTTGATCGGGATTGGTAAATACTAATCCAAATTGCTCCACCTTAATATAACTTGCTTATGTTTTAATATTTTAGTTTGTGAATAATTATGATATAATAATAGAATAATTTGTTAAGGTGTGACGTGTCATTGTTAAATATATTAACAATGATTAGTAGGTGTTTCTTTCAATTTAGGTTAAATTATAGGTTTAAAAAGTATTTTAATAATAGTTAATAAAATAAAATTGTCATGAGATTTTAAAAAGTGCTCTAGTAACAATTAAATTTTAATTTAATACCAAAGACTAATGAGTAATGACCAAAAAAAACTTAGTTTTGCTTGTTATATATGTATATAGAAATGTACAAGTTTGATAACTCGTGGAAAGTACGAGTAAGCTTTGAAAACGATTTATCGGACAAGTTTTAAAAATGACATATTTAATAATAATAATAATAATAATTTGTTAAATTTCAAATCAAGCCATTACAATATATAATTTTTAATTAACATAATGGATATTTGTTACATTTTACAGTCATATATTATTTTTTCTAACCAATTTTCAAAGTTTATTTTTATGGAATACCTTTTAATTTTAATTCTAAAATGACATTATTATGTTGAAAATTTAATATATTTTAGTCAATAATTATTAAATCCTAATTTTTTTTTGGAAAAAAGTCAGTCGTGTGATGCTCAGAATCAATAAATAAAATTCAATTTTAGTGATAGTTTAAAATTAAAATAAAATACTTTATTCATTTTCCCAAGAATCCAAGATGTAATTACTTTGAGGCATGATGTGAAAGCATGGATTTGTATGAAATTTGGGGGACACAAACCTTCAAAACTTGTACTTGTAATGCTTTTTTTTGACTTATTTTTTTATAATATTTATATTTAAGTATATTAATATTGTACTCTATCTTTTGTATTTTTTTCGAATAATATTAAAGACACGAGCTATTTTGCAAACTGTTGATGTGACATACTCCACCTCAGTATATTGTGTGGGGTTAAAGACTATATTAAAATAATTTATTGATCAATATACTGAGATAGAATATACCACATCAACAATTTATAAAATTTATAAAATAATTTATGTCCATAGCACTACTCATTCTTTTCTACATTCACACTCTCTAGAAAAGAGTGAGTCATAATGGCCTAGTGGGGCTCAAGACAAGAAGTTACATAATTTATTAATGCTTCATAAACAAATTAAACAAACAATTATTTATAGAGGGTTTACTCCTAACTGTCCTTTTGTATAAGTTTAATTTTGTGTATATATAATTATATATTTTTATATTTAATATATTTGTATATGAGCTACAACACTGTTAAATATATATATATATATATATATATATATAAGATAAATAATTAAAATCTATCTAACAAAATATAATTGATTTTAAATTTTTCGTTCATTAATAAATCATCTGCACCGTCTAAAATTTGGAATAAATCTCATGCTCATTTAGTCTTAGAGCTGAATCACGATATGTACGCAATTATTATTTCATATTTGGCTGGTAGAATGAGAGACCGGCTGTAATTTAAACTCTGAATGCAACATTTTCAAAGTTGACTTTTATAAAAAAAAAAAAATTCTTTTTTGACTTTTTTTTGTCATTAAAGACAATGTCCATTAAGTACACAGAAAATAAAATAGCAAATACTACCAAATTTAGCTCGCGGTTTGATAGTTGTGTTTTAAAATTTAAATAATTGTTCTCTAAATATGATAAGTGCGGTACGATTTTAATTTTATCAGTCTTTAAAAATATTGAACCGGAATCGCATTGTCATCACACCACAATATTATCATTTTTAGGCGTGCTCTACCTTTTAGCTTATATAGGTGTTTATTGTGGATTATGAAGGATAATCATCAAAATTTAAATTATTAGGTATTTGATTATTGGTAATAAAAATTAGACATATTATGTTATTTTAATTTGGTTGAAATTATTTGATAAACCATTAAGTCAATAATTAAAAAGATGAAGGCATTTTTGACTGAAATGAAATTTCAAGATGACTAATATATATATATATATATATTTGTAAAATAATTTGTCATAGTCCAAAAAAAATGTCGTCATAGACGACTGTATACTACACAACTGTATATATACATATAACTCATATATATATGGGAAAAATGTATATACATAGCTGTTTAAGATTGAATTGACTAAATGGTTGAATCGGTCAGTCATTAAGTGCGTTTGTTTTGAAAAAAAATCGTTTGAATGGCTGAATCGGTCAGATTATTGAGCTGAATGGCTAAGTCAGATTTTTTTGACTGAATGAGCTGCTGAATAAAGTAAAAAAAATAAAAAATTTTAAAAAAATATTAACTATTATATTAAGTAATATTAAATAAATTTACAATAATTTTGAATTTTTTCAGAAGGGTAAAATAATAAAATTCTGTCATTCAAATATTATAGGTATGTTAATTATTAAACAACTTTTTTCATTCAGATTCAGATTCAAATTCTTTCAATTTTTATCATACATTCCCTTAATTTGAATGATTGAGAAAAACAGAAAATTACTTCACATTGATTGTAAAATTTACCACTATACATAAAATTTTTAAATTATCCAATAAATTTATAAAATAACAAATAAAACAATGTTCGTAGCTCTACCTCGTACGTAATTCAAAAGGTTATTGGGGTGAAAATAGTGAGTTTATGTAAAAGTTAAAAATTATGAAAGGCTAACTTGTAAACTCCGACATACCAAGGAAAAATTAGACCCTTTTAATGAATGTTATTTTATTCCATGATATTGGAATGAATTATTTTTTTGATTTCACTATCGGACGGAGCAGGTAATGATAGATGGATAGCAACGGTCCGAATAATAAACTCATCCCTTATCTAAATTTATCTTGTTCACCTCCCTTTAACGATGGACCAGGCGACGATTCGATCTGTCGCTATATGTTCGGCCTGTCGTTATATGTTGTCTATCGCTAAAAGCTAAGACGACGGTTCTATATATAGTGACGGATCGAATCGTCGTTTTGGTCAAAATGCTAAAAGAGTGAACAAAATGAAATTTTAAGATCCGACCGATATATATATATATATATATATATATATATATATATATATATATATATATATATATATATATATATATATATATGTTCCATGCATGTATGGCTGGGTGAGTATATATAAGATAACATGAACTGAAAAATTAACACACTCATATTATATAAAAAAAAATCATTTAATTAATAACATTTTCTTCTTTCAATCAATATTTTGAAGGAATCCTTATGATCAATGCCATAGTCTACTCCTACGTTGGTTTCCCTAGGGTCTCTTGGTGATTTAATTAATTTCTCTACCCATGCATGTTCTAAAGCAACTGATGCATGCATTCTCATTTTGTTTTGCTCAAAACTAACACATCTATCTATCCATCTACAAGATTTTCGATCCCAACTGTTGTGATAACTTTTCCCTTTTTTAATTCTGCTAAAGAAACATGCAATGTCAAGGAATAATTCTCCTACCTTATTTGTAGAAGAGACAAAAACACGACTTATATTATGGATCGGTCTACTCCAACACCCACTTCAATATATTATAATCTCCATGGTTTTAAAAAACTCACTCCCGCCTGTTAAAATCGTAATTTAGTAGAGTCAAAATTATTGTTCAAGACATGACACGGATGATCCCTATTTTTAAAGTCTTTATCGCCACCACGATCGATTTGCTAAGAGTTACAGACGATATACCTCTAAAATATATGTCAAGTCTTGGTGAATTATCTGTGATAACAATTCACATAAAATTTCAATAGAACACTACTTTGTGGAGTAGTAGTTATTTATTTGTCAGAAGAATAGGAGAAGATAGAATAATGAGAAAAATACATGTGCAAAATCATATATGTAAATTTATATCTTACATATGCATATATAATATATCTAATCTTATGTGTATATATCAACATATATACATATACATGCATATATAGATACAGAGCAAGGATCAAGTGCATACCCCTTATTTTACTCACCCGTGTTCACCCCTCTTTAGCGACGGACGGACGACGACGATTTCGGTCATACATAAGCGTCAGCTTAAAAGTATGTATTTGACGGTTGTATGTAGAAAGAAATCGTAAATCGAATAAAATCGTCGCTAAAGGAGGGTGAGCACAGGTGAGTAAGATAAAGGTATGCACTTGATCCGGACCGTATAGATACATATATGTAAGTTACATAATATACTATTTAATTCTATATTTAACCATACTTATTAATACTAAATATGTAAGTTACATACTATTAGTATTAATGTAGTGGTTAATTAAAATTTAAATAGCACTCAATATTTTCCTTTTATTCCAAAAAATAAAATAAAATAGACTTCTATTAAATAGAACTAAGGAAAAATAGTTTTATCAAACAATTTTATACCTTATTAAATGTTTCACTATAGACACTAATCAAATAATTTCTACACAACTCAAATAAAATTCTCTTTTATTCTCCACGAAGAAGACATTAATTTACACATTTTATAATTACTTAAATTATGTCCACAGATGAGTTTTATCAAACTCAAATATGACATATTATAAGTCACAAAAGTATAAAATAAAGTGCAATATATAACAATTCCTATTAAAAGTAGGAGGATTTGAGCATTCCTATTAAAAGTAGGAGAATTTGAACATTCCTATTAAAAGTAGGAGAATTTGAACATTCCTATTAAAAGTAGGAGAATTTGAGCAGTTATCTAATAATTCCTCCCAGGACATGTAATACCAACTTAATATTTTGCAAATTTAACAAATAATACTCATTTTGTAGAAGTTATTAGTCTTCTAATAAGAACAATAAATTTCACCCATAACAAAAACATAATTTCATAAATCAACACTCACAAGTCTTACAAATCCCATTCCAACTCAAAAGACAGATGGCTTAACAACTATTAATAAATCACAATCAATACTCAAGTCTTAAAATCCGACATTCCAAGTCACTGAAGACAAACTGCCAATGTTAAGCTAATGCTTTATTGAACAGAAACGGAAACACATAATAGTGTAGTACTGAAATACACTAAAGTTACTTTCAATTAACCAGCATTCACCTGCACAATCGAAAATAAATCAGAGCTGTAAACCACCTGAATAAATGAAGCTTTGTATAGGACTATTCACAAAAGAAAACATTTCAGCGCAAGAGGTGTGCTCCAGGGGATGGGACCTATATTGTATCTTTTATTTCCAAAAACGTAATTATTAACAGGACTGCATTTTGAAACTATTATAATGCTCCAACTTGTTAGGTGCTTAATTAAGAATACTAATACATGCAAACAACCATCTCACAAGTACTATAAGAATATGTTTAAATGAGGTAGTTTCAATTTACTGGAATTTGTCCCCCTTTTTTGGCAGAGACCCACAGCTCTTACCCTTTGGGTGTGCACTGGCTAAACCCTTGGCCCCAAAGTGTGGAGTCTTTGCACCCCTGAAAAGTACTTAGTTGGAGTCGCATATCAAGAAGCTCGCAACCACTAAAGCTAAACCATGGAAATGATGCAAAATCCCCTCGTTATGAATTTCAATTTAATAAATTTTATTTTAAAAAAGTTAAAACTCCCTCCCATTCCACAAAAGAGACTCATTTGGAAAAAATAAATGTTCCAAAAAAAGGGTCCATTTCATTTGATGGCAATATAATAATCCTATGACATGGTTTCCTCAAGTTTGCCATCACAATTTTGTTATGATGTTATCACTATTAAATTAACACTCAATAAAATGAATTAATCTACAGATCAAAATGAAAAATTAAAAAGCCTTGGAGTTTGTAAATTTACAAATGGGACTACTTTTGTGGAACGCCGAAAGAATCGAACAAACAGCACACACAAAATATCTAAGATGCAAGCTCTTTACTATTACTATCCATGGTTCCATACACATATCAGTGATCTAAATATTGTTAGGCGGACCCAGGCGGCGGAGTGGGCGCCTAGCGCCTAGGCCACCTCTAGGCATTTTCCTGAGCAGACTAGACATTTTCTTAGACGTTCACATTTATTTATTTTTCTATTGTACATACTTGTTATATTATACAAAGCATGTAGTAGGTGTAATATTTTTAAATTTAATATGAAATATTGCCAAAAAAAAACAATCTTTTAAATATTTAAAAATTCATTTTAAGTATTGTAAAGCTTCAAAGTAGATGTTTGATTCTATATAAGCAAGGACCTAGGCGTCCAACCAAATTGAGGCGGTAGAGGACCTAGGCGGGGATTAATCGAACTTAGGCGGAGATTTTTAGAACATTAATGGTTGCCTTCTTTTCTTTCATGCTTGCTTATGGCAGGCCCTTACTAAGGGGTGGTATCCGCGCAAGAGGGCTTCTTCTTTCGCCGCTTCCGCTCCTTGTATATGGATATAAGGAAAGTCAGCTCTCCCCCTTCTCTCTTTATGCTAGAGAACTTCCTCTGTTTAACATTTACATACATTTGCAGTGTATACAAATAATAGTAATAAAACCTACAGAATCTTGCCACTTCAATACTTTCCCTAAGATTTTAAAAATAACTGGGCTTCTTCATTTGACTTGTTCTCTTCATGAACTCATGCTAATCTTGACATCAGACCCATCACTTACTCTGCTCTTATTGATATGTATTCACTTGAACAATCAACTGAACATAAAAATTTTATAGGTAAAGGTGCAGACTCCCATTTGCAAAAGCTGTGTACTCAAATGGCATATAAAACAAAAAGAACCTATGCCTGAGAAAGACAATTCTACTTAAACACCAGCCTTAGAACACAAAAGAGCTGTACTTCCCCAAAAAGCATATACAACCTCTACAAATAACCAACCCCAGCCATACAAAAGAAGAGTAAAATTCCGGTTAAATAACCATATATAATATTAACCCACAAAATCAAATGTGCTAAACAAATACACAAAAGCCACCTCCCAAACTAGAAACTCCTCATGAATCCAGAAAAGTAGAAGACTCGACATCAAATGCTGACAATGAAGCAGATCCCACTTGAAATTCTACAGTTCCTTTCCTCCATAAAACCATAAAAAATACAATGTGGAACCAGATCCCACTTCATCCTCACCCCTCAACAATCTTGGCCCCTTTCCAAGCCACCAAGAGAGTCAAACCCAAGGCTGGAAAAATCATGACATCCCAAAAACAGCAAGCATTAGACAGCAAACGTCCACCACACAATGTAATTACAAATAGTCTAGTCTCTCACATCCTTCAAACACATAGAACAGCAGTCACAAAGATTTTACCCCTCCAAAGGTTATTCCCCTGTAAGACTAGTCTTCCCCGCTGCTGTCCAAGTGAAAATGACACCCTCAATGGAACAACGCCCCCTCCCAAGTATCTCTCCAAGGACACTAATTCAATCAATAAGGAATGACCAGGTTCATGACACCCTCAATGGAACAACCCCCCTAACAAAAAAAAAGGTTCATGTAAAAAATTGAATCTTGTTAAAATCTCATGAAAACACTGGTATACAAGAAAGCACTGGTTCGACATAAGCTATCTAGTTTTGTGATCCACTAGCCTTTATCCACGGGAATTAATTACCCTCAAGCCTCACCTCAGCTCTTAGAGAAATATTGCCTTTAAATGATTGACTAAATAAACTTAACCCCCAATTTCCCCAAGCTGAAAGTCTACTCTCAGTAAAATAAATTCACACACATGAAACATGCTATAAACAATAAAAATATGTATAAGTGCAATTATAGACTCCACATTGGTTGCACAATTGAACACTGGAAACACATGTATTCCTACCTTACTTGCAACAAAAAACAACACATAAAACCAACCGAAACAAAACAAAACAGAAATCTAAAACATATCCACAGATTACATATCCAAAAGCAACCCAATTTTTCAAAGTCAATCAAATACCAAATGAAACAGAGAAACCAAAACCCAAATTACAAACAAAATGGGGAAACAACAATTAACTTTCAGACTTATTTACCTAATAAATGAAATAAAGGGGTATCTGACCTCGAATACGTTGATCGATGGAGGAAATTTTTAGTGAGATGAGTGAGAAGCTGAAGAAGAGTAAGAATGAGAAGGAGCTGCGTAGATCTTGTTGTAAGCTGTTTCGCCAACGAGGTAAATTCCGAAAGCGACGAGAGCGATGCCGAGGCCAGGAGTTGCGTGGCGGAACTGGTTTGATAGCATCGGATGCTTCCTCCACTCGTCCCTCCGCCGGAAGAATTCCCCGGTTGGCCCCAATGGTTTTTTCGCCATTTTCGTTTCTTTGTTGTTGTGTTAAGTTTACTGTGCGTCAAATGAAATGGAGATGAAGCTGTTGGGATTAGATCATAATCACAATGCTGACTATTGAAAGGGGAAAATGGGCCGAATAGTCTTCTATGTGTCTTTTAGATGGGCTGCTGGCCCACCCAGTATAAGTTATTGTTCTATTGTTGTTACAATAATTCTTTCCTTTTATAAATGGATTAATTACATATATTAGTACCTTTTAAAAAATAATTACAAAAATAAAATATCCATAAAATAATTATAAAAATATTACACTTTTTTAATTTTATTTACAATATTACTATAATTATGAGTCCTTAATTAAAGGGATTAATAATATTAATGGGACATGTTTTTTAAAATGCGTGATAACCGCCGTTTATTGTCTGTGTAGGACTCTTCGTTTTCGTATACTACCCTTTACACGCTGAAACCCTCTTTTCTCTCTCCTTCCGTGTTTCAGCATTCTCCATTGAACGTTATCGAAGTTAGCAATTTTAGATTTCTCGCCACCATCATTTCTACTTGTTTTTCGTGATTACACGTTGTTCATTGAAACCTCTTATCTCTTTCATTCGTGTTTCAGTATTCTCCATTGTTTGTTATCGAAGTTCATAGCCATTTCGTTTTCGTTCTGTGTTCGTCACCATCGTTGTTATCTGTTTTCGTGATTACACGATTGTTAGAGTTGGTTTATTATTATTCTTGATATCGATTACGGTTTGTATATTTTCATGTCGGTTATTTTGAAATAATTTAACGTATTATATATATTAATGTAGTTTATCGATCGAATGTAGTATTGATTGTTGTGTGGGTTTGTATTATTTTTTATGTTTTGTATAGAATGGTTGATCTGAAGAAGAAGGATGAGTAAGAGGAAGAGAATATCGGGCGTGAGTGCATCGAGGGCGTGAAGAAGTTCTTTGTGGATAGGAAGGGAAGGAAAAGGATGTATGTGAAATCGAGTAAGAATGAAAATAAATTTGGTGATACATGCGGTGATATCAAGCATTCGAAGTGCGGATTAGATTCTAAGCTTGGCGTTCACGTAGTTAAGGCCAAAGGTCAAGTCTTTATCCGAATATAATTCCAACACGGAGAATTTAAAGGTGTGTTATTTTAATTTTCTTATGGTTACCATTATATAATTATTTGGTTACTTTATTAGTATGTATTTGGGTCTTTGTAAACTTTTAATGATTTGGTTACTTATTAGTATGTATTTAGTTCTTTGTGATATTATATTCTTGTGTTACTTTTATGGGTTGGTTACTTATTAGTATGTATTTGGTTTCTTTGTGAATTTTATTAGTATGTATTTAGTTCTTTGTAAAATAATAATTATTTGGTTACTTATTTTTATGTATTTAGTTCTTTGTAAACTTTTAATGTTTTTGGTTACTTATTAGTATGTTTTGTAGTTCTTTGTGATTTTATAGTTTAGTTCTTTGTTATATCGATTTTAGTTTTTGTCGTATTACAGTTTAGTTACTTATTTTGAATTTTTTATGCTTAATATGTTTTTGCTTAGTATCATGTTTTAATAAATTGAGTGTAGTGTATAGGTTGTTTATGTATTGGTTACCATTAAAAGATGGTTTGGGTACCATCATAGAATTATTTGGTTACTTGTTAGTATGTATTTGATTCTTTGGATTTAGTGTATAACACTATTTTTTGTATAAATTTTGTTATCTTTGATTTAATAATATTTATTCAATTCTCGATTTTGTGTATTTATAGTTATGGGATCTATCTTATGAGGAATCTGAATGAAAATTCTTTGGAAAAGTAATATATTGGTGTGACATGGAAGTCCCCATAATTATTGCCAAGAAATTGAATGAAAGTCAATTTGGAGAAGTTTAGTAAATGACATGTTTTGGAAATTTTTGGAGTTTGGTGAGCATCAAATGTATTCACAGATTATTCACCATGCTTTCTTGTAAGGGAGGTTCACCAAAGGGATGATGGTGAGATGTGGTTTTTTGTTTGGGGAGAAAAGGGTTAGAGTTTGAAATTTGCTGAGTTTTGTCGATTTACGGGTTGAGATGGCAAGGCAATGATGATATAAGTGCATATAAAGGTATGCAAAATCTGTTTATTAAAAAATATTTTGGGGCAGAAGTTGTTACTTGTAGTAGTATAGGTAGGATATTTCGGAAGACAGTTTTTGATGATGATGACGAGGCTATTAGGATGTCATTGATTTTTTTGGTGTTTAATTTTGTTCTTTCAACAGTTTCTGAAAATTTTGTTGATGTTGCAATGGTAAATTTTATATGTTATGGTGATGTTAGTAGTTTTCCTTGGGGGAAAGTTGCGTTTGAAATGACAAAATATTCTTTGTCAAATGCATTGAAGGGGCATATAAAGAAAGGAAGGAGTGGTGGTTCAACATATAATTTCTACAAGGACCATTATATTAAATTGTATAAGTTGAATGGTCTTCCATATGTATTTCAAGTGTTTATGTTTGAAACAATTTCAACTTTCAAAACTCGTGGTATATGCAACGACGAGCATCTGTCGGATATCCATTTATGTAGATGGAAGGAGCTTGTGAAGCCTCTTTCAAATGACAAGTTGAATGAGCTAGTATTCTGTTCTGGACAGGTATGCAGTTTACCATTAAGAATGTAATTTGTTACCTTTAGTTAATTATTTGGTTACTGATTATTCGTGTGAAGTTTACTCTTAACATAGTAGTTAGTTACCTTTATATACTAATTTAGTTACTTATTATATTATGTGTATGTTAACAATAAAATGTTATTGGTTATTAGAATATACGTGATTGGATATTGATTATATTACACTCGTGTAACTAATAACAATTTTGTTGGTTACTAGAATATACATGATTTGGTTACCTTTATATATTTAGTTGGTTAATGATTTATATATATTTGATTAATGATGATCTATGTTTTGGTTTCGTTTATTTATTTTATCTTTTTGTTATTGTAATTGTATAATGTTTCACGATGTTATACTAAAGTGTACTTATTGTTTTTTTTTGAGAGGTAAAAGTTTGATTCCACGGACGAGGAGAATGAACGTCTTGATTTAGGCGTGTTTTAGTTTTTCGATTGGGAGGATCTTTGACAAGAATGTTGAAAAGAAGTCGAAGGATGACAACATTGGAAGTGATATATCGGTCATTAAAGATGCAATTGATACACGATTACGGCCGTTGGAGAAAAAAGTTTTTAAAATTAAGAAAGACGTTATAAAACTGCGGGCTGATATGAAGGATGAGCTCTGATTTTACATGTTCGCGCTATCGCAGAGAGTTTAGATTAATTATTAGAGATGAGTTACGGGGGATAAAAGATGGTGGGTCAAAGAAGTTGGCGGTGATTACGATGATGATTAC
This sequence comes from Panax ginseng, assembly GCA_020205605.1. Classification (NCBI taxonomy): domain Eukaryota; kingdom Viridiplantae; phylum Streptophyta; class Magnoliopsida; order Apiales; family Araliaceae; genus Panax; species Panax ginseng. Next base: position 143,119,084 of record CM035134.1, on the reverse strand, counting down.
GATTACGATTCGATGAGAGGTGGTGATGTTTGGCGATGATGATGAAGCCGATGATTACGATGAAGGCGATGATGTTGTTGATGAGCATGCTGAGGTTGGTGATGATGGTTTGAAAGCTGATGAGGTTGGTGATGATGGTTTGAAAGATGATGAGAAGAAGGATGAATTTGTAAATGAAGCTGGAAATGAAGGTGATGATGTTATGCTTGAAGACCGTCATGTTGTTGAGGATGTTAAGGATGTTATGGTTGAAAACCATCATGTTGTTGAGGATGTTGTTGAGGAGGTTGTTGAGGATGTTATGGTTGAAGCCCGTCATTTTGTTGAAGATGTTGGTGATGTGTCAGATTTTGTTAAGAAGAAGGATGGTAATGAATCTGAGTATGGTAATGAAGTTGAACTTGATGGTATGGTTGAAGAACATCATGAAATAATAAGTAATGTTGTTCAAGAAATTGTCGAGGTTAGACTTTTTGTTTGTTTTGTTTTGTGTTAGATGTCTTTTTCATTTTTTAAAGATCAATTGATTGTTTTGTATTTTGAGCAATTTGTTAAGAATGATGTTGACATGCCAACTTTTGACATTTTAAGCCAATGTACGGGGAAAGAAATTGTTGTTTATGTTTCTTGCTTTGAGGTTAGTGTTATTATACGACACGCCAACTTTTTTTTTTACACGCTTTAGGTTTTAGTTCTTGTTTTACCATTACATGCTTAAGGTTTTGATTCTTTGTTTCAATTTTACTCAATATCCAACTCATAAATATATAGTAACCATTATAATGTTTCATAAGTAACCAAAACAAGATTAGTTAAGAACAAGTATAATGTTTCATAGTAACTAATAATGCATTAGGCGAAGAACTAATATAGCATTAGACAAAGTATAATGATACCAATACATAATTAGTTAGTAACAAGTATAATGTTTCATAGTAACCATTACAACATTAGACAGTAACCAATACAACATCAGATTTTTATGTGAAAATATAATTGTTTTCGTTACATTTTCTGTCATTTGTAAAAGGGGAAAAAGTTTGAGGCGGAAAGCAAATCTGTATTGGATGAGATGGTTCTGACTACCCAGGATATAGTCCAGTGTAATGAATTGGAGAAGAACGTCAATAAGTCGATTGGCGGACACGTGCGTGAACATTTAAAAAGTCTTTGTTCTACGATCTCCATATCTGAGAATATTTGGATCATTTGGGTTATCGTCTAATGCATCGTGGTGCTAGTCAAAGAGTTCTTTATTATTTCGCATTTCCCAAGGTTTGCATGGATATGCCGTCAAATTGAAGAGGCATTGTTTGAGCAATTGGTTTAAAATAGGACTTAACAATAGGAAAAGGTTTGTTTTTTACTGTTAACAATGTTATAGTTTTTTTATGAAACAAATAAATTTGCTTTTGGGTAGTGTGTATATTAACATGGTGATTGTTAATGTTAACGTGTATACTAATATGTTTTTATATTGAAGACTAACAAATTTCTGGGAAGAATGACATTATCGAAACTCGATTTTGTATTTGGGTCATCCCAATTTCATCTAAAATGTGGTTTTATAAATTAAAGACTCACGGCAATGGTTTAATAAATGATGTGAGTTCTTTTTTTTTTAAATTATGTTTCTATATTTATGGTTACATTATTTATTTGTTTAAGTAAATAGCTTTAACAATGTCAAGTTATTCTTTATATATATGCTTACATTTTATTCTTTATCGTATATCGCTTTTTATTACTATTATATTCTTGTTTTGTTCTTTATCATACAACTATTTGGTTCTTATTATATAATTGTTTGGTTACTATCATAAATGTTTTATATATATGTTGGTTACCATCATATAAAATGATATGTTAATATTTAAGCATGTTTTAGTTCTTTATGATATAAGTGGTTAGTTCTTTATCATATATATATGTTTTGTTATTATTATATTCATTTGGTTAATAGTATATAACTATTTGTTTACTATTATATAATTATTAAGTTACTATGATATATGTTTTGGTTGCCAATATATAAATTGATATGTTACTATATAAACATGTTTTGGTTGTTATGATATAAGTGGTTAGTTCTTTGTCATATAAGCTGCTTTTGTTATTATCATATACTGTTTTGTTACTATCATATTACTTTTTGTTAATATCATACAACTTTTTTAGTTACTATTATATAATTTTTTGGTTACTATCATATATGTTCTATATATGTTTTTTGTTACCATCATATAAACCGATATGTTGATATATAAACATGTTTTAGTTACTTATGATATAAGTGGTTGGTTCTTTGTCATATAACTATTTTATTCTTTGTTATATAACTCGTTTTGTTACTATTATATTCTTCGTTTGGTTACTATGTTACAATTGTTTGGTTACTTATTATATAATTGTTTGGTTACTATCATGTATGTTCTATATATGTTTTTGTTACCATCATATATAAACCGATATGTTGATATATAAACATGTTTTGGTTACTATGATAAAAGTTGTTTGTTACTATCATATAACCTGTTTTATTATTGTCTATATTCTTTGTTTTGTTACTATCATATTCTTGTTTGGTTACTATCTTACAACCTGTTTGGTTCTTATTATATAATTGTTTGTTACTATCATATATATACGTGTGTGTGTTGGTTAGCATCATACATGTTTTATGTTTTTTTTAAATTATGTTTTTATAGTTATGGTTACATTATTTAGATGTTTAAGTAATTAACGTTAATGATGTTGGTTACATTGATTACATAATGTTATTTTTCAACACTATTAATATATATTTTTTGTTCAAAGATATCAATGTTGCATTATATTACTTAGTAAATTGGCGCAGACATTACGTCATCATGCGTATAAGGTGGCGACTACGGATTGTTGGTTCCATGCCAAGATGACCTCTCTTTTTGAAGAGTATACAAGTAAAAATGCAGATAAAAGTATGTTGTCTGGGGAGGGTGATGTTGCAGAGTACATTCATGGACTGTTTATAGATGTCAACACACCATGGAAAAATGTTGACTATGTTTTGTTCCCCATACATATGTCATCACCGGACCATTGGTTTTTGTTAACGTTTGATGTGCATCGTAGACGTCTAACTGTTTGTAATTTTCTGCAGCCCAAAAGAAAATCCATGCAAACAAAAATCATGGATGTTTGTGAACCTTATATATTTATTCTTTCCACTTTATTGCGCAAGATTGGATTTTGGAGGGATAGGAGTGACATTGACTTTAGCAGCGAACCGTATCGCAATAAGAAGGAAAATGACATAATTGAGTTAGAATTTGCAGAGTCGATTCCTGAACAAGTGGAGGGGTAAGAGTTACATTGTTTTCAATTTTTGAATTATTATATTTAATTATTTTGGTTACTGTCATATAATTGTTTTGGTTACTATGTTGTAACTGTTTGGTTACTGTATAAACTGATGTGTAATATATAGGGTGATTCTAGTATTGATTTTGGTTATCTTTTGTGCATTTATCTATGATGATCATGGTTGTTCACAATTTATTTTGCCGAGCATATCATTCATCAGAAGATTGATGAAATTCTTATTCCATTCCCCATTGCGCAATATCAGAAGAAGTTATGCACAAACTTATATATGCATGGAAGGAACAAACAATTGGAGGGATATGAGACTGACAGAGAATTTTCAAGAAGATTTGTTCCAGATTTTGATTAGTTCAGATATTGTTGTGTTGTCAGTATGAATTGTGTTCTGTATTTTTATTTTTTAATATACACAACAATTTTGTATGGTTTATTAAGGATGATTACTGAATCTTATATAGATGGGATTTTATGTGTTATTATAATATCAGTTTTGGAATTAATTTTGTGTGTTGTTGGTATTTGATTCGTTTTAGGCTGTGTTTGCTACATTATATTGAAATGTACGATTTGGTAACCAAATATATATAAAAGGGTAACTTACTAATGTTTTGATAAGAAGCAGAGATATACAATATTGTTTCGTGACATATAAGCATTGTTAAATGTATCAGGACATATAATTATTGTTAAATGTATAGGTGAGAGTATACATTAGTTAACAAAAAAATTTGTTTTGGTGATTGTTATCTAAATATTTGGTTACCTATTTGTTATATTTTGTTTATTGTTATATTTTGTTTATTGTTATAACAAATAAGTAACCAAATAGTTTACTCTTATGGTCACCATATTATGTTTATATAAGTAAACAAATTGTAATAAAATTTGATAAAATCATTATATATCAGTTAACATAAATATATGTTAACAATATTTGTTTTAGTTTGTATCAAAACAGTTATAAATTTGTATCACGAATGTTATGAATTGTTAAATGTATGTGTTTTTTTTAGTGTATCATCATGATGGAAACACATTAATTTTAATTAAGAGATTCCATTTTTATATATGATGGTCATTTGTATAACTATCATATTAAATTAAATATATTTTTGAGATGTTCAGTTGGTATCCAAATTGTTATATAAGAGTAACCATTTGACTTTATGTTAGTAACCAAATAATTTATAATTTATATTTGGAATAATTGTCAAGTAAACAGTGTACTTTTGTGGGTTCCCAATTATATTGGCAACTCATAATGAATTCAGAAATCAAATGCTTTAATCAATAAAAATGTTGGTTATTGTACAAAATCAATGTTACCATCTATGTGGTTTATGGTTAATGATAGTAAACAATTATATATACATGTATCTACACTCTTAATGTAAATGCATTATATCAGGGTTTTTTTGGTCTTAAAACCGGTGGATTATTGCGAGTTTTCCTGTTGTGTCCTTTCTCTTGCTTTTCTTTGCATTTGTTTTGAATTTTAATTTCGGATCGTGTTTGTACCTCCCTACTTTTGGTCTTCCAAATTGGTCTTCTTGTGTTGGTGGTTTTACAACCATGTTTTTTACTTCTTACCGTACATCAGTTTTCTTTTTGTCATCTAACGGCATGATTGAAGTTTGAATATGTGTCGACCAAAGTTGTTTTATAGTATTTTTTGAGCAAAAATCATAACAACTCAAATTTAAGCTCATTCAATGCTTGAAGACGCTGGACATGGCATCTCATGGTAATTGAAATTTTCCCATATCGTGCATGTTTTTGGTCGATGTCCATAATATATTGTTTGACGACATCGTAAGCAAGTAAAAATCACTAAGTTTGATGTCTCAACCTACATCACAAATTAATCGTTGTTAGAATAAAGTACAATCGAAATCATTTTCATTATCCGAAAAAGAATACATATTAAATTAAACAACTCAATGTTATAATTACAAAACAAGTAACTAAGCATTAACCAACTTAGCAGTAACATTATAATTATACAGAGTAACCAAATAAGTATCAGTTAGTAACCAATATAATGATACTATTAATAACCAACTCAGCAGTAACATTTTAATTATTAAGAGTAACCAAACAAGTATCACTTAGTAACCAGTATAATGATACACAGTAACATTTGTGTTGTTAGTGTAACTAGTGCTGAATTCCCTTGTGTTGATTTGATTGGCGTTACATCGTGAACAACAGATTCTTCTATATTTGTCAAGTTACACAAGATTGCTGTGCGGCCGCTTTTTTTTCCAATATCTATAATCAGTGGGAATTTTCCTTGTTCATCAGATTTTTTACTGACTTCAATAAAGAATCTCAAGGTTGCTTCATCTGATATACAGATTGGTGGAATGTCGTTTTTGATGTGAAATTTGATAGACAATGTTGTTGTGTTTATGTCTATCCGTAATGCAATGCATATCATGTTTTGCATTTCTCTGAACGAACAAGTTGAGGGAACTAGTATGCCAGTAACTTCAAAGTTGGTGTACTGGTTACTATCAGTCTATGTACCATTGAAATAAAGTAAAACAGGAATCATCTCCATTGTCTGAAAACAGAATATGTATTGCATAGTAACAAAATCAATGTTAATGAGTAACCAAACTATATAATGTCAGTAACTAGAAAATGAAATACATTTGTACTATCATTCTACAATTGAAACAATCGGTTTAATGTTTTTGTTAACAATTAAATTATAACAGATTGTATGAAGGTAACCAATGTAGCCAATTAATTTCCATCATAATAAAACAAACCAATATAAATTAATCAAATATTGCACATTAATAATATCAACATTATCAAGAATAAATTCAATGTGAGCGATAACTTACACATGTTTATTTAGTAACCATAGGATAAAAAACATTTTCAATTTACTTGTTATATTAAAAACAACGAAATATAATGGGTTTGTGGGCATTTAAATGCTAATTATTTGTAAGAATGTAAGCAATGTGGTTAACAAATGACTATTAATATAAAAATATAATTATAAGCATAATTAGATTAATTCAAGAACGATCGTAATTAATAAGTATCCATTTTATTATTATATAATATCTAAATAAGTATTATTCAAGAATTGAATATAATGTTAATCAAGAACTCAACTCAAAGATTAGTTAGTAAACATATACATATAAATGTTCATACATAGGAAACTATATACATATAATTATTAGGACGATATAAGATATATTGTTACATAGTAAACTATGAAGCATTACATAAGTAACTAATAAATCAGTATATAGTATGATGTTACAAAGTAACCAACATATTAGATAGTAGCCAACATATTGTCATATAGTAACCAAGAAAACATTAGGCAATATAATGTTACAAAGTAACCAAAACATCATTTTACCGTAACTAACATATTGTCATACACTAACCAAGCTAGTATTTGATAGTATCCAAGACAGGATTGAACAATATATTGTTATACAAAGAACAAAACAACAAAGAGGAAGTCACCAAAAGTTGCGAGAGCGGTAATGTTTTTTGTAGAACCATTTTAAGTGTGAAAAACTTAAGAAAGGTAATCAATATATGAATATCGTAGTAACCACAGAAACTATACGATACTGAACTTGAAACACAAATACCTCAATTGTTCATTGTATCGATTTTCTTTGTGATTGTTTTTGGTTACTGCTCTTCAAGTAGATGATGATTTTGTATACTATTTCGTCTTCTCCGATCTTAGATGTTTGTCGCGATCTCAGAGGTGAGTGGAAAGGCAATCGTCGACCGAAGATTTGGCAATCGTCAACCAAGATCTTAGATGTTAGATGTTTGTCGCGATCAGAGTTGTTGTGATTGTTTATAGTTCTTGAACTTGAAGTAGATGTTGATTTTGTATACTATTTTTCGCCTTCTCCGATCGTATATTTTGACGCGATCTCGGAGGTGAGTATAAAGGCAATCGTCGACGTGAAGATTTGGCCTTTTCCGATATCAAAGTTGCATGTTGTTCGGTTGCTTGATTTTAGGAGCAGTTATTGTTAGATATGACATATTTGGTAACTGACGTGTGCGTGATATTACTAATTTTATTATTGTGTTGTTTTATTTTTGTAATTATGTTTTGTGTGTTTTATTTTTGTAATTATTTTATAATTGTTGTATATTAGTGTTAAGGACCCTTTATAAATTTATAAAAAGCTTGAATATGAAGTAATACACTGAATTTTTTAAAAAAATTCCACTTTAGGGATTGTTTTCTCAAATTTTTTAATTAGGGGATTAGACTTTAAATTTTTCTCTACTTTGGGGATTGTCTTTCTAAATTTTTTTAATTAGGAGATTAAACTTTTAATTTTTTCTGATTACGTCTAACTAATAACGTCACTTCAGAAAATTAATGACATGACATCGCCACGTGACTAAAAAATATTTATGTGTAATATTGAGTCTCATTTTAATATTTATTCAATTAATTTTTTTTGTACAAAAAATGATAAATATAAGACCGTTATTAATTTTTTAAAATAAATTTAATGAAATTTTTTTAGGTGGAAAGTATGATATAGCACAAACATGCATTTTGTGTGTTATCCATGTAATTAACATAAAATGCAGCCACATTATATATGTCAAATTTCTACTACTTACACATCATCAAAGAAAAGAAAAATAAGGCATACTACTTGCAAGTGCATATTTGACTTGCATATCATACTCCTCGGCCTTCATGAACAAGTTTTATTTGATTTTTTAAAGATGATTTGATTTTTTTTTAAAATAAGTATGAGTTAATTTAATCTAATTAACATAATCATTAATTTCATAAATTAATTACCTAAAGTTACTATTAATTGTAAAACTTATTTTTCTCATAAATTAAATGCATTTGCATTAATTTTAAATGACATTTTTGCAAAAAAAAATTACTTGGTCAAAATTAGGGGTGAGTATGGTGCGGAAACTACTTAGGTGCGGTTTGACAAATCCAAAACCTCACATGAAACCGCTTGTAATTGGTGTGGTGCGGTGCGGTTTCGGTTCCAAAATCAATTGAAATAATAAAATTATATTTTATGCAATTTAGCATCAATATTTTAATTTTGTGACCATATTTAAAAAATATTTATTTCTTTAGTGCGGATTTTTAGTATAATTATTTCTTAGACCAACTCTATGTCCATCTATTACATATAGATTTCCTTTTAAATCCAACTAGTAGTGACTTGAATAGGTCATTTTTTCAATAAAGTTTAAGCTTTTAATAGAATTTTTTTTCACCCTAATCAAATGATCTATATTTGGAACCTTTAATCGTGTGATCAATAATTTTTTACTGTCATACATTCAGAGACGTCAAAATCATGCATCTGAGATATACACATACATGGTGCGGTTTCAATTTTATGCGTGTGATTTTGGTTAGTAATCAAATCAAAATCGTAAATTTAGTTTTTTATGTAGAAATTTAAAGCTCGCTTTAATACTGCGATTTTTGATGCGATTTAATCGTTTTGATGCGGTTTTAAGATTTTTTTGTTCATATATATATATATATATATGTATGTATAATAATAATTATTAAAATAAAATAATAAAAACGTTTAAAATGAGTTGCCAAACTCCTCCCAAAGCATGCGCCTACTCTGTCGTTTATTACCACTCTCTTGTAAGAGAGAAGAAAAAACAAAAACCGAATCTAGAGCGCCTACAGAGAGTGTGTGTTTGAGAGAGAGATGACGATTCTTCAACTGGGCTTCTCTCTCTCTTCTTGTTCTTCTTTCCCACACCCTTTATCAACTAAGCTTCAAATTCCCTCAAAATCTTTCTCATCAATTCCAAATTTCAAGATACTGCGTTCAAACCCCAAGAATTCCAGATTTTTAGCTACCCAGAGTCAAAAAATCATTTCTGTGAGAAAGGGTAGAGCTGTTAATTCAAGAATCAGCTGCTCTGCAAGTGCTCTGGAGCTAACCCAGGTGCAAATTCAAATTCCAAAAATAAATAAATGTGTGTATTCAAGTGTAAATGAGCTGATTGATTTCATTTCTTGTTTAATAATGTCTGTATAAAAATGTGTTCTTTTGTTCAGAGCTCTCAACATGTGCAAGATAAAAGCGTCTCAGTAATTCTTTTAGCAGGAGGAAAAGGCAAAAGAATGGGTGTAAGCCCCCATCATCCCATTATATATATATATATATATATATATATATATATATATATTACATGTTTGTGTTATTTTGTGTGTTTATGTATTCAAACATTGGTGCTGTATTTGCCGGGTTCGATCATTTGTAGTATGCATAGATATACCATGAAAATTTGTATGTTTTTGAAGTGTTATGTTCAGTGTGAATTTGGATTGAATGTAATGTTCTGTTTGTTTGAAGTGAGAATTGAGATACTATATAACTATAGGGCTGAGTTAATATGATGCCTCTTTGTAGTAACACCAATATATTGAGTTCGACTGCATTGTTTAATCAGTTTCTCGTTTAATTTCATTTCACTGAAATTCCCTCCTCTCCAAATTATTTGACAGCAAGTTGGTATTGGTATATAGATGAATAGTGTAATTTACTAGCACCTGGTCACCCTATTTTTTAATAGTTATCCGTGAAATTGCCATTTTATATAACAAAGTTCCTAATTTTTGGAGGAAAATGCAGCAATCCCCTATAGGGGTATAACAATTTCCTTGACTTCCTTCATGTTCCTTTTAAGTTATTTATTTGCAACACATTTATACTTTTCCTGGCCTAATGGTTATTAAAAAATGAAAGTTATAATTTATAGTTTAATAATAGGTTTGAGTTTTATATATGTGAAGCATTGTAAGTAGACTGGATGTAGTTTATTAAAAACTTCTCAGTATGATGAGTTCGGAAGTTGAACTTTATGAATTGCAGTCATTCAACAAATAAGGGATACAATGGTCTGGGTGATTAGCATCTTACTGAGTATCTTGATATCCACAATTTTGCGTAACAAAATTTTGGTACCAATTAAGGTTTAAGACTTGAACTTTGGTATTTAGCCAACAACGACAGCACCTACACCGACCAGTCTTCTTATTTCATTGCTCCTTCAGGGACATTAACTCTGTTTCATGACAGATTAGTGACCATTACTTGAGCTTGATGACTTCCCCGATTTTATTTGATTGCTCCTTCAGGAGGTTTAACTCTGTTTCATGACTGATTAGTGACCAGTACTTGAGCTTGATGATGATGGAGAAAATAAAATTTCTTAGGCTTTTAATAAGTGAAATGCAGCTAATTCGTAGTTTCAACGTCATCTTTCTTTTCAATACTTCTTTTTGTAACAAGTTGTGCCCCCATTTCTAAAGGAGTATTCAATGGTGTTATAGGAAGAGCCATGGGATGCCTCTATTCACTAGGCTCCTCGTATTAGATGACCGATGTGGGTTCTTTCTTGACATACAAATTTTAAATGGATCACCCTAATATTCTTTTTGGTTTCAGTGCTGATGCATGCTACATTAAATGTTATAATAGTTTATTGTCGCTGTATTTCAGGTTTGCACGCAAAGAGATTGAGTAGAATTTATTTTTGTCACACCCAATATAAGTTTTTGTAACCATTTGCAGCTTTTAGTTTTGAATGCATATATATAATATATAATGTATCTATGTCTCCATACCTTTATATTCGCATATTCTTTATCTCTGGAAATTTCTTTCATCTGCCAGATGATGGTTTTGTCATATTTTGTGCAAATAGGCGAGCATGCCGAAGCAGTACCTTCCTCTTTTAGGCCAACCGATTGCTTTGTATAGGTAAACATGGTTTAAGTCACTCAACTCTTCTTACAATTATTTTCTCCAACTTATTAAACTCAAGCTGAAATATATCCGGAGGAGTTCTAGAATTTAGTTTCTTTAAATTTGAACTTAACCCACACAGAAGAAGCAGAAGAAGTTTTTTTATGTAGTTTTATTTGATGGATCTCTTTATGAAGAGTTGTTAGCCAGTATATGGGTCATGTATAATAAACAGTTTTGAATATTCAGACAAAAGTTGTAGGATCCACGCAGCACATTATGGTAATGGTAATAGTAACCAGACTGTTACTTATTGATTAACAATGTCTCCGAAGTGGGAGTGGCAAGCTTCACATCACAGTTATTGACCATTTTTCTGGCACAATGAGCTTAAAAGTCTCTTATTTAAGTTGTTTACTTTTTTAAATCAAGCAACAAAATGATTTTCTATTGTGCTATCACCTTCCTGTTCGTTTTACGGTATTTACTATTTAGTGCTTTTGATAACAGAATTTGATGTTTCCGTGCAGTTTCTACACTTTCTCACTCTTGCCTGAAGTGAGGGAAATCGTTGTTGTTTGTGATCCTTCTTACGAGGACATCTTTGAAGGTTTGAAGATTCTATTTTATATATAAGTGATGCACAAGCTACGCGCATGTGAATTCACTTACTCCCTACTCTTTTTGCTCTTGCCTTCTCTTTGCAATTAAATGTGAATATCCTTATTTGATTTTGTGTTAGTGATATTAGAGGTAGTGAAAAAATAAAATGCTCATCTTTCAGACGCTAGAGAAAAGATCCATGTGGACCTCAAATTTGCATTGCCTGGAAAGGAGAGACAAGATTCAGTTTATAGTGGACTTCAGGTGCGTGAGCATTGTTTCCATGTTTTGTCAGCCCATCTTCACTTAATATTTTAAGTATGTAATTTGAAGTGTGGGTGGCTAGTGTTAATACTTGCAACTTACATTGCCTTAAGGTGGACTAGATTATGTACGCTCTTTATTTTAAATATATTTTTCTATGAATAGCAATTATCTCTCCTTAAGCTTTTTTTTTTTTTTTTTTTGATAAGTTATTTTTCCTTGAGAGTTACAAATTTTTATTTTTTGATAAGTCTAGTGATACAGGAGATATTTTTTACAGGCCGTTGATTTGAGCTCTGAACTTTTATGCATCCATGATTCTGCAAGACCTCTTGTATCATCTAGTGATACAAAAAAGGTTTGCTTCATTGATCAACCTATTTTAGTAGTTTACCTAATTACCTTTAATAACTCAAGACCTGTAGTATTTTTTCACTGTCATATTTAAATAATGCCACAGTCCCTAACTTCTGTCACAATTAGTAGACACCCGAAAAGAAAAGCCATCAATACTTTGAAATGTGGTGTAAATATATACATAGTTCTGGCTGTTCTTGGGAAAAAAGGGCCTTACTGACGCTACACAACTAACATTACATCTACTTTTACTCATGATCAGCAGCGGTTGGATCACATGAATAATTAACTGCAAATTTAGGGTCTAGCAGAAAAAGTTGGTAGTTGGTATCTTTAATCAAAATATGAAACAAGTACTAGGGATTTTCGTACTCTCCATAAATATAAGCGACATTAGAGCGTGAATTTACTAATAAAATTTGAAAGAATAATATTGAGATTTTACTTCTATTGATCAAAATATTCTTGTTGAATAATTCTATATAAGAGAAGCACATGCACACATCTTTTCAACTACGTCCTCAGTCTTTTAAAAAATTCTGTATGAGTTGCACATTAAAAGAAGATCATTATTGCTCTTATAAATATACTTCCTTTGAGCTTATTGCTGCTATTTTGTTTCCTAAAGTTCCTAATAGCTTTATGAAATGAACATGGAGATCAGACTATGTAAACCATTTGCATTGGTTATATTAATTCAGATTCAATTGTAAGTTTTTATACATAAAATGTACTAACACATGTGCCTTCCAACTGTAATTAATGATATCATGCGGGTTTTTTCAAAAATTTAGTCATCAAGTAATAGAATTATTGATAGCTTTGATGTGTAATGAAGTTGGTTCCATGGAGAAAATGTACTTTACAGAGATTATTAACTTATTGAGTATTTAGTTTTACAGAAAAATTGTAGTATCTTAATTTTCTCTTCATGGTTGTTCCTGGCAGGTTCTGAAGGATGGTTGGTTGATTGGAGCAGCTGTCCTTGGTGTTCCTGCCAAAGCTACAATCAAAGAGGTACTAGTGATATCACTTTTTACTTTGATGTATATAAACTGAAATTGGAATATCATCATCTCCTTATAATATTGAAACATATGGTAGAGAGAAAATTACGCTCTCCATCCATAAATAAGAGACTCTTTTCAAAAAGTAGATTAATTAGTGACATGATAGTGCCTCTTTTGGCGTTTAATCTGGACTCTCATTGGAGTGAGTTAGGTATGCTAGTTACTGTCAACTTAGAGAAGTACTGAACAAAAATCTGGAAGTAGGTTATTAATGCCTTATGGACAGAGGCTAACTTGGAGGTGGTAAACGATTGAAATTACATATTCATAATATTTATTTTGTGTACTTGTTTTAGAAAGTTAAATAGCAAGAAAATCAAGTTTGTTCTGAAACTAATTCAAGCAACTTGTGCTGATTTGTACAATGTGCAGACATTGTTGTTCTACTTAATGTTCTTATTGCTTATCTAGAAACAGTGAGCTTAAGGAGTTCTACTAATCCTTATGATCAATATTTAGCCTTTTTTTCCTAGTGATTACTGTATTGCATCTCACAAGTTGTCTTATTTAATTGGCATACCATCACCCGTGACTCCCCTGAATGGCCGTAAAAACTGTTTCAGTGCAATTTTCTGTGGCTAATGTTTGATTTTGAACCACTAATAAAGATATTTATTTTACCCGCTGCATAATCAACAGAGAGCTTTACTTGGATATGTATGTTTTAGTTAACACTCGACTTATTTATTATGCAGGCAAATAGTGAGTCATTTGTAGTGAAAACTCTGGACAGGAAAACACTCTGGGAAATGCAAACCCCGCAGGTTTGCTACTGAAAATTTGCAAACCAGAGACACAGTAGGAGAGATTATTTGTCGACTATTTTATTTGAAGAAATTATTCTAGATTGGATGACCTATTTTTTACAGGTGATCAAGCCTGAGTTGCTTAAGAAGGGGTTTGAGCTTGTTAATAGGTACTGCATCTTCATGTTCGGTTGACTATTTGTTCGGTTTTTTATCTACATCTAAATTCAACTGTTACTGGAAAATTATTTAAAAATTGTTGCATATAATAAAAATGATTAAACAATCTCTTCATTGGGAGTGAAAGCTTAAATTTTGTTGCATGTAAGCAACCTAGGCAATCACCTTTCCTAACCTGAAGTTCACTTTATAACCACAGCAGCGTACTGACTTCCTAGATTATGGTAAAATCAAAATGGTGAAGACTGAATGTTACTGGGACAATTACAGTACCAAATTAAGGACGAGATGAAAAGTGAGTAGACACTTTGCTAATGTGCAATACAGCAATAGAACCAACTGAATAAGAATTAACAAAGAGAACTTGGGTAGGCACTAGAAACATAAGAGCTGCGGAATCAAAATATGTGCAATAGAACCAACTGAATAAGAATTAACAAAGAGAACTTGGGTAGGCACTAGAAAAATAAGAGGTGCGGGATCAAAATATATATAAAAACTGCAAACCTATAGCAACTTTGCAGAAATGGTGAAAGGATTTGTTTTGTTAATCGCAACTAGTTGGGTTAAGTGTTTAATTGATTTTAATGTAGAAGTGGGTCACAGATTTATTGAGTTGACTTGATATACTTTTCCAGTGATAACCTTACTTGTCAAAATCTGATCCTCCAATTTAGAGTAAGCTCAAATAATTCGTTGGGGGTAGAATTCCAATTTATGGTCTGCACTTCAAGAATTTTTTTTTTCCTAGTACGTGATAATATACTTGACACTATGATTTATGACCTCACATCTAAGCGGGAACTAAGGTTGTGCGTGGCGCAACGGTCAATTGCTCAATGCTCACAGGTTTCAAGTCCTGATAACAGCCTGTGTAACGAGATGTAAGTCTGCATACGTCTGACCCTCCCCAAACCTGCTATTTGAGGAAATTTTGTGCACTGAGTACCTTTATCTACGGTTGAAACTCCTGTTTCAGTTAAAATCATAATTAGGACCAAAACCATTCTTATCAAACGAAAACAAGAAATTGTTGTCTTCTTAAGCAAAAAACACACTCTGGTGGACTATTTAACCCAAAATACAACACATCTCACTACTCGCAGTTTCCAACTTCTGATATAAATCTTGGATATATATCGAATTTCAAACATTTGTATATGTGTGCAGAGAAGGCTTGGAAGTCACTGATGATGTGTCAATTGTGGAGCACCTTAAACACCCTGTGTTTATCACAGAGGGCTCTTACACCAACATCAAGGTAATGGATTATAGTCTGAAAATTACTCCATGATTTTGTGGTCAAATGTGGATCGTGGATGATCCAATACTTTTTAAGTACAAAACGTTCTCTTACATGTCAATACATACACTATGCAGTATGCACCTTAGCCGGAATTCAAATGTTTCACATAGTATATGGAAGTCATTCAGCCATTCCAACAAAAGTTATTATATATTCTGTTTAATGTGATGTGTTCTTATGCCTTGCAGGTTACAACCCCTGATGACCTATTACTGGCGGAAAGGATATTGAATACTACCTCAGCAGAGTCATCTTAGTATGTTCATCCTTTTTTGTCTCCATCTTTAAAGATTTTAATCATTTATAGTTCGAGTATTCTGGCTAAAGTTGATGGTTAACTTTTAGTTGTCACTTTTGAAAGGCTATAGAAACGAAAATATCAAAAGAGAAGGTTTTTACGAAAAGCATCCCAAATAATTACTAGAAGAAGTGACGTCTTGGATTTTATAGCCTTATTGTTAAAAAAAAATTAATTTTCAAATCATGGCTGGATAAGAGAAAGAATGTAGGATCTGCGCATTGTGGTCTGTTGGGAAAGCTGCAATAGAAGACTGCATAAGGTCAACTGCGTTAAGAGTAAATGAAACTATTCACACTTCCAAATTTTTTATTTTTATTTTGTACCAACTAGTTGTTTCAATAAGAAATCGTAAAGTTTTGGTTACACAAAGATGGGTTCCAAAACCATTTAAACTATACATTTCGTTCAACATCATATCATCCAGGGTCATATATTTGTGCAGAATCTCGTGGTGCTAAGAAGTGTCGCTAAAAATACTTGAGTTTTTTTTTTTCCTGCAGGGGAAAATATTGGAATGCTGAGGGTCAGAGAGCCTTAAATCTTCTCTTAACAAGTTGTTACCTATATGAACATGGACCAAATCTAGAAAACCATTGGTGCAGCTTTTAATTGCATTGACCATCTAGAGGACATGATGGAAGAAGAGGACTAATTTTTCAACCAAAATATGCGGCCTGCTTCTTTCCTGGTTTTCAATACCTCTCTCTTTGCATGTAGCCGGTAACTTTTATCATATTTATTGTTCATTTTCCCCTTCTTTTTTCCTTGGGGATTACAAGGAAATAAAGTGAAGCTTAATCACTTTCAAAGAATAGCAGTCTTGTGTAAGAGTTGATTGTTCTTGTAATTCTTGGACCAAAATGTACATCAAGAACTGAACCAGGGCTATGTTTGTTTGCAAGGATTATACTTGTAATAGAATTATTAATATCAAGTATCTTGTTTGTTTTCAAATTTAGACTTAGAACTATTAGTCTAGGCTATGTTTGTTTGCAAGTATTATAGTTGAGATAAGATTATTAATCTCAAGTGCCTTGTTTTTTTTCAAATTTAGATTTGGGATTATTAGTCCCGGTATTAAAATGACTTAATAATCTTGACATTATAATTATAATATCGGGATTATAATTTGGGATTATAATTCTTGCAAACAAACTTGGGATTATAAAATTATTTAATAGTCTTTAAATTATAATTATAATTTCGGAATTATAATTTTAGGATTAATATAATCTCATGGATTATAATTCCGTGATTATAATTTTTTGCAAACAAACATAGCTTAGGTTCTTCAGCTTAAGAAATGAAATTGAAATGTCAGAATCTATATCTTATGATATAGCCCCAGAGGCCTAACCCACATTCTATCAGCCTCAAAAATCTTTTGGTCTGATGTGCTTGATAGTTCGAGCAAAGCTTGGAAAGTCTGTCTAATCTGAAGGGTCTTACATAGTTGTATCTCAAGCGATGTGAAAGTCAGGTGATGAGACACTGTCTGCAGTACCTGTCATGCGGTACCTGATGAGACACTTCAAGTAGAACAAAATGTGTGAGATTATAAATAGAGATCAAAGGGGATAAAGAGAGATTATATACTTTTTACACTTGAAACTCATATTGATTACGCTTCTCTCAAATCCTATTAACGAAATTCCCACACTCTAGGCGCTCAATGGCTGCTCAATATAAAAGTGTTTGTGCAACTCTAGGACTTGTAGTTGAAAACCCGATCCGAGAACTAAGTCGTCATCACTGTATTTACTTAAAGTCTTCCTTCTTGTCCCAATTTAGTTTACCTTCATCAAGAAAAGTTCCCTAACTAGTAATAAACTTAATTTAATTTGTTATGGAGTTTTTATCATTATTTTCTTCTTTTTTATTTTTTATTTTATTTATTTAAACACGTCTAGTTTACCCATTTTAGTTTTTACCTTCAATTCGTAAAGAAAAGTTAACCAACTTGTAATAGAGATGACAATTTATCCCGTAGCGAATGAGGGTGGTGATTTTGACTCTGATCAAGAATGGAGAATCACCGAATAATATTGAGGGTGAGGGGGAGGGGGAGGGGGAGGGGGAGGGAGAGATATTTGCTTCATCTGACTCAATTCCTGCCCTGACCCCGAATATATTTATCCTTGTGTGTATATATATATATATATATTATTATTTAGTTTTTCTTATTTTTATTATGTAAGTGCTAAAAAATGATTAATTTTTATGTATGTATTATTGTAAATATAATTGAAATTAAGTTTTTTTATTTAAAAAATTCATAAAATATTAATTCTCGGATGTGAATATGTGAATGATTATTAAGTTTTAATTCAGGTGAGGATGAGGATGGTTATTAAGTTTTAATCTCCATAAGAAATGGGATGAATATGAAAAAAATTTATAAGACAAGACGGGATGGGGTTGGGAATGGGATGTGTAATCCCCACCACGCCCCATTGTCATTCCTAACTTGTAACAAATTTTTGTTATTGACTTCTAAATTACCTTTTTCATTTCTTGAAAAAAATTCAGCAGGTCTAGTTTTATTGTATAAGAAAGCTCCCTCAAAGCAAAGCAGCTTTTGTTTAATAGTATATATTACTCTGACCATCTGTTTTTCACATCAACAATTTTACTTTTTTCTACTCATTAAAAAGAACCAAAAAAGGAAAAGGGCAAAGAAATATATACACACATTAGAGCTTTACTGACTTATGTTAGATTTATTATTATAACTAGACTTGTTATTCATTTAAAGCTAATCTATCTATCTATTTATTTATCAATTCTTCAATTTTTCCCCAAGTTCTAAACACAACATAACTTTGATTATCATCACAATCAAATAAAATTTTATGCCCTTAAATATGCTACCAACTAATTCAATATATAGGAGTTAAAAAAAGATGTTCTTGCTTTATTCTTCCCATAAATATTGGCTGGACCAAGATTTTGCTCTAAAGTTCAACAGTTCTAAAGTCTAATAAATGTAACATAAACAGACTGTCAACTATAGTTACAGGTGTTATTTACTTCAACGCTGGCCAAGTTAAGTACTAGAACAAACATTTAGCGGATAAACAACTTCCCTGCAGGTTCACAACTGTCTATTCTAACATATTTTAAACCTTGATTGATATCCTCGAGAAAAGTAATAGATGATGTCGATGAGTAAATTGATTTAAATAACTGCATCATGTAGCATACAACTTAGAAGCATGCAGCAAAGAATCGTAATTACTCACATGTTTTCTTTGCTGAAGTTGTCAACATATATGCTATTGTGCAATAAACTTGGTGACATCTGATAATGATCTACCCTTCTACCAACTTGATCTTTCTAGAGGGCCTCCTTTTTGTCAATAATCTTTAAAGAATTGATTTTATCTTTCAGCTCATCTTCCCAATGCTGAGAGGTTAAACTCGGGGCATTCATGGACTCCATTTGATTTTGATGGTCGATGCCATCTTGAGGCAGGACTTGATTCCTCTCAGGTTTCAAATGACTCAGTAATCCAGGAGTGCCTTTTTCTGCAGTCTGCAACCATGCAGTTTCTAATCTTTGTTCACGGATAATGGACTCTATTATCTGTACAGGAACTACAGGCTTTCTTTCTTTCGTCCCATTCACTTTAAGATTCCGTTCTACCAATAGACTGGTGATTCTGTATTAGACTCTAACTTTCCAGCCACCTTAACCTCAGAGTCATTAAAGCTTCCTCTTGACACCTTTTGTGGTTCCTGGTATGAATCGAGATCTGAATAACCATCTAATTCATTGGAGCAAATAACTTTCTTTTCCCCGTTAATCACCTCAGTTTTGTGCATCTGCTTCTGAACTATAGGATCAGGCAAAACATCTTGTGTTTCGTTGTTAAAAGAAATCTCATCATCTTGCAAGAGTACGATTCTGACCTCTATATTGTGTCGTAAAACAATTTCAAACGAGTTTGTGATGCTGCTGAGAAACCTTTCAGCCCTTGTCTTGATATCTCTATTCTCAAATGCAATATAAGCAACAAAAGCACCTGCAACAGGAAGATATAAAACTCAAGGGAGTAGAACAAAAAAAGAGGGGGTGATTCAAAAATTTCAACACATGGAAAGTTTGGGATCCCGTGAGTTGATGTAGCAGTTCATTCAGTTGTATTATAAACTAAATTTATTCACATTACAAAACATAAAAAGGTTGATGCTTAATGCTCAAGTCATGCAAAGATGTTCCGGGTTAAAAAGACCAATGGTACTATTAGTGATTACACAGAGGATATAGCTACAGGATCTTTATTATTACAGTCGGTTGAAAGAATATTCCACACATTATTGTAGAGACTGACCGATCAAAAGGATATACTACAGGGGAGAACAATTAACAGGGGTTTCATAAAAGAAGCTAACTGATGTTTGTAAAACATTCAATGAATGAAGAACATTAACAGTAAATTGCATGACACTGGACTGAAATCAGACAAATTGAATAATGATCACAAAACTTATTTCTCAAAGCTCCAATCAAAATCTCATGGAAACTGTTAGCATTTAACAACAGCTAGAAGCCTTAATAATCAGTAAACTATGTAAGTTACTACTTACTAGTATAATTACACGTGTATCAAAACCGAGTGATAAAGGATGGTTAGCACTTGTATAATATATGATTACCTTCAACTTCAGAGACTGACACAAGCTTGCCATACGTATGAAGCAACTGCCTCAGTGTCTTTGAATGGCACCTTTCAATGCATCGCATCTAGATATCATCCAACATGTTTGAGTTTGTGCACCTTGGCTTTGTTGTTTCAGCCAGAAAATCAACATTTCCATTCAATGAATCACCATTCATATACCGGCTGTGAGTGGGTTTTGAATTGATACCAACAAATGGATCCTCTTGACCAGTTGAGTTTCGGGGATCGGCTTTAAGCAAAGACCTTGTAGAAGTTGACTTTCGGGGTGCATAGGAGTATCAGGCCTCAACTTTTGGACAATAACTTCTCTAGAAGTACTTGATGGATCATCCTCAGTTGTTTTAGGGCTCTGTCTTCTACTGCTTAGGGTTTGTACTCAAATTAAAATATCTTTGTATTTTCTCATATTATTCTCGTGAATTTTTCGGAGTTTGTCTCGTGGTTTTTTGATATCTCATGGTGGGATATTTTCTACTCATTATTTCATGCATGGTTATTATTTTGGTAGAACTGTAAATTTAATCTGTTTGGCTGGCATGTGCTGATATTTTATCAGTCTAATTTATCAAACACAACAGTATTTGGGATTCCCAACCGACGTAAATCCTCAGAATTTAAGTATCCCCCTGTATCATCAGATTGATCAACTAAACTCACCGAGTCATCCCACTTCAAACCCAAAGGCACAAGCTCTGATCCTTGCTTTGAACTACTCCTATTACCAAGCAAAATCTGTTTCTGTAAATGACGTTTCCAAAGAGCCGCAGAATGTGCACTCTTCTTTACCTTCTTTTTCATTTGATTCCTCTTAATTGGTTGTCTTAGATTTGTATCTTTACCTTTCAATATCATTGAAGCGTACCTGTCAGTAATATAAGTATCACTCTTCGAATCCCCACCACCATTTCGCACATCGCTCATGCTATCATCGACCT
The DNA here is from genome assembly GCA_020205605.1 of Panax ginseng. Classification (NCBI taxonomy): domain Eukaryota; kingdom Viridiplantae; phylum Streptophyta; class Magnoliopsida; order Apiales; family Araliaceae; genus Panax; species Panax ginseng. The sequence goes on along the minus strand of CM035134.1, from coordinate 143,097,496 downwards.
TCTCTCCCAACACTGAGGACAAAAAACCACCATACTCATTCCCATCAGACTCGCCCCTTTTCTCATATCCAACTCTATGATCCTTTGATTGCACACTCTTTTCGCTCTCCGATTTTTGAGCTTTCCAATTAGGCAATTATACAAAAACACCCTTTTCTCCTTCCCCTCCTACTACTACTATTATTATTTTTAATTTGCCAAGGAACCTCATAACTATTATTATCACCACAAATTTTACTGCCATTACTATTATTCCTATAATGATGATAATAATGGTTGTTTCCAGTGGAGGACGATGCTGCATTTGCATCAACCGCCATAGATCTACCTGAACTTAGAGGAGACCGCCACGTCGAAGTGGTGCCAGGATCTCTAAGCACCCTTGCGGCTTTTCGGATTTGAGTCAGTTCTTTCTTCAAATGGAGATTGCTCGGATCAAACCCACCTCGCATTTCTGACATTATACCCAATCTCCCTTCAGAATCAATAAACAACAAGAAGAAACCCCTGGAAAAAAAATCCTTATTTAAATGTATTCAAAAAATGCATAGAGATGCATATATTTGTATATATCATATTAAAGTGCAATAAATTTGAGTTGATGGGAGTATGGATAATTTTGATAGGGATTGAGTTGCAGATCTGAACTGGGTTTTTTAAATTATGGGGAAGCTAGCACGTGTTGGTTAAGTAAATGGGGACGAGGGTTTTAGTTGGAAGCCATACTGGAAGAAGGGTTAGAGAGAGAAAGCACAAAAATGGGAGAGAGAGAGAGAGAGAGATTTCTCCATCTCTCCCTCCAAGCCCGCTCTTGAAGATTCTGTCTTGTAATTTGTTTGCGCCTGTCTCGCAATTTTACTTCACTTTTGTCTGTTTCTTTTTCTATGTATTTAAATCGGGTAAAATTCAAATGAGTGCCCAAAGTTTGCAACTTTTTCTTACAACATCATCTCAGTTGTGAAAATGAACATATATGACCTATAATTTTTAGGATTTGCAACAATAGAAGGAGATTTATAAGAATTTGGAACATAAAATCAAATAAAAACTTTTAGAAATGGTTGTTTCTTCAATTAAATAGATGAAAAAAACTAATTGTAATAAGACCAAATATTGTAATGATACGACTCACGTATTTTAGAAGGTCATTTCTTCAATCTATTTTTTAATTTTAAAGCTGATATATACACTCAACAAGACTGATATAAAAAATTTATTTTACATATGATGTGAATTTATTTCAAAATTATGCTTTTTTTTATACTAATTTTTGTGGGGTGATAAAAGGGGAAAGATTAATTGTTCTTTGAGGAAGTTGCAATTCGTAAGAGAGGAAAATGACTAAAGGTGGGAGATAAGAATTGTGATGTGGATGAGTAATTAGGTGGTAATTTTTTTTTATAATTAAAGTGGTTAAATAAAACAAATAAAAACTCCATTAACTCAATAAATTTTCATTCAAAGTAGTCACAATATCAAAATAATAAAATATAAAATGTTTATTTTTAAAATACGAAATGCAAAATAAAAAATGAGATAAAGTATGAGGTTTCAAAGTGTCATTTATTTTTATTTCAAATATGATTGTGGTGGACCTAGTTGGTAAAAAAAAATTGAATTTGAATTTCTATTAAAAGAACTCTTCAATAATAAAACATTGTATTTATAGGATTTTTACAATAATAAGATATTCGTGGGAAAACAACATAAAGGGAAATTACGTGGGTAGCCTTTGTTGCAAAATAATGATACTACTTCCTCTCTCTCTAAAAAAATGGATTATTTTTATAATTAAAATTTATATTATTTTCTTTTAAATATAGGTGCAAGAACTATAATAAACTACATCAAATTACTACTACTAATTTTTGTGAGTTTAAAATATAAATAAATATACTTAATTTTTAATTTTAAAATTAATCAATTTAACCATAAAAATCAATCTCATGTGATCCGTGTGTAATATATATTTATTTAAAAATATTAATATTACCTCAGCCAAAAATGGATATATGCTCAATTGAAAAACTGACAACAGTTGAATAAAAATTATCATTAGGTGTAATAAAATAAAAGATATATTCCTCAAATTTCTCTTCTACTCCTCCTGTTCGTTCCCTTTAAATTTTTCCAATTCTAAACACAACATATACTTTGATTATTTTCATCACAATCAAAAATAATTTGATGCCCTTAGAACCAATTCCATAGCAGTAGGGTAAAAATGTCCTTTCTTTATTGATCCCATAAATATTGGCTGGACCCAGAAATTGCAACTGTAAAGCACTTTACATTATAGATTCTTCATCAACCGCTTGTGTCCATGAAATCAGATGAACAGAGGGGGCAAAAAAAAAAAAAAAGATTTCGAAAATAAACATCAAACTTGTGCTCTTCTATATTACCTTCTAAATTTATCATCCGCTGCCGTCGTTGTCGTCGTCCTCGATTTTGCACACTCTCCCAACCATAAAAACCGCCCACCTTTATGCAAACCCACAGGGGTACGCTGTTTAACCTATTTACATGAGCAAAAATATTAAACTCGGCTGACAGTATACATACGAGCAGTATTAAGAACATGATACGTCATTAAAATAAAGCTAGTTTTAATCTAATACAAATACATTGTTAATAATGTGTCATAATTCTAGGGGTATGAAACTTCAACTCTATTAATGCATTTAAGTTCAGAGAAGGGGTAGAAAAATTCAACAGCCTACCTTCGCCCTTTTATGATGTTTAAGGTTATTCCAACAGAAAAGCCCACTGCAACCTCCTGCTCCTGAGCTTGATTCATACCCCCTGTAACATAAGTCCGAAGAGGGCATTAGCTTTACACAACCGATCAAAATTTTATAATTTACTCGTCTAAAATTGCATCTGTATATTTTGTTTGAGCTAATTTTCTTCCAGTCAGGTCAAATAAAAACAACCACACATTTGATTCAGGCTAAAATAAGTCATATTGATATTAGCTACAAGAAATTCGGTTCTTAAGCTCAATAGTTCTAAATTCTAGTAAAACGTAACACAAACAGTGTCGATTCTCAAAACTATAATTAAAGGTGCTATTTATTCTACGCTGTCCAAGTTAATTACTACAAGTCTAGATCAAAAATTTACCCGCTAACCAACTGCCCAGGCCCACAATTATCTATTCTAACATATTTTTACCTTTGATATGAATACTTGGGAAAAGTAATAAATGATGTCACCAACTCAAATTGATTTAAATAACTGCAACATGAAGCATATAACTTATAAGCATGCAGAAGAGAATCACACTCACATGCTTTCTTTGTTGAAGTTGCCAACATAGCTGTTATTGTGCAATAAACTTGGTGACATCTGATAATGATCAACCCTTTTTCCATCTTGATCTTTCTGGAGGGCCTCCTTTCCATCAATAATCTTTAAAGCTTTGAGTTCATCCTTCAACTCATCTTCCCAATGCTGAGAGGTCAAACTTCTGGGATTCGTAGACTCCATTTGGTTTTGATGGTCGATGCCATCTTGAGGTAGGACTTGATTCCTCTCAGGTTTTAGACGACTCAGTGATCCAGGAGTGCCTTTTTCTGCAGTCTGCAACCATGCAGTTTCTAATCTCTGTTCGTGGATAATGGACTCTATTCTCTGTACAGGAACTACAGGCTTCCTTTCTTTCGTCCCATTCATTTTACCATTCCCTTCTACCAATAGAGCGGGAGATTCTGCAGTAGACTCGAAGAATGTTCCAGCCAACTTACCTTCAGAATCATTAAAGCTTCCTCTGGATACTTTTAGTGGTTCCTGGTATGAATCAATATCAGAATAACCATATATTCCATTGGAGTAAATAACTTTATTTTCCGCGTTAGTCACCTCAATTTTGTGCATCTGCTTCTGAACCATGGGATCTGGCAAAACAATTTGTCTTTCACTGTTTATAGAAATCTCACCATCTGGCAAGAGTATAATTCTGACCTCTATATTGTGCTGTAAAACAATTTCAAATGAGTTTGTGATGCTGCTAAGAAACCTTTCAGCTCTGATCTTGATATCTCTATTCCCAAATGCAATATAAGCAACAAAGGCACCTGCAACAGGAAGATATTAGACAAAAGGGGAGTAGCATACGGAAATGGGAGGGATTGATGCAGAAAAATTCAAACAAGTGGAAACTTTGGGAGCTTGTTAGTTGTGAATTATCTTGGCAGCATTTTGATGCACAATTAAGGATTCAGTGGTATCATAGACCGACTTGATTCACATTGCAAAATAAATAGGTCGATGCTTGAGCTTGACACTCATGTCAAGCAAGATATTCCAGGTTAACAAGACCAATAGTATTGATGAAACAAATGGTAAAGCTACCAAATCTTTATTATTATAGTCATTTGAAAGAATATTTGACACCTTACTGTAGTGACTGACCAATCTAAAGGATATAATACAGGGAAGAAACATTAACAGGGATTGCATAAAAGAAGCTAAGTGATGTTTGTAAAATATTCACAACGGATTGCATAAAAGAAAGCTAACTGATGTTTGTAAGACATAAACAATGAACGAAAAACATTAACAATAAATTGCACGACAATGGATTGGAATCAGACAAAGTGAATAATGATTGCTATAATTAATGTTCAACGCTCCAATCCAACCTCATGTAAACTGTTAGCATTTAGCAACAGCTAGAAGCATTAATAGTCAAAGAATTAAATAAGTAACAAGTACAGTTTCACATTATTTATTGAGACTGGATGGATTTAATTACCTTCAACTTCAGAGATTGACACAAGCTTGCCATAGGTATGAAGCAACTGCCTCAGTGTCTTCGAATGGCACCTTTCAATGCATCGCGTCCAGATATCATCCAACATGTTTGAGTTTGTGCACCTTGATTTTGTTGTTTCAGGCAGAAAATCATCATGAGGATTGAATGCATCACCATTTATATATCGGCTGTGAGTGGGCTTCGAATTGAGACTAACAAATGAATCCTCTTGACTAGTTGAATTTTGGTGAGCGGCTTTAAGCAAAGACCTCGGAGAAGTTGACTTTCGGGGTGCATCCTGAGTATCAGGTCTCAACTTTTGGATAAGAACTTCTCTGGAAGTACTTGATGGATCATCCTCAGTTGTTTTAGAGCTCTGTCTCCTACTGCTTCCTGACTGAGTAGGGTCTGGTGAAGGCACAGAGCCTAGCTGCAACAGGGTTGCTGTGAACCATGTGGATCGTTCACTTGAAACCCTTAGATGCTTCTCAGCCTCAGAAAGAAGCTTCAAAGCATGTTTTAATCTCTCCAGTTCAGCAACATTCACTACAGAATGGTTCCCAAACATACGCCATAATATTAGCAGAGAATTACGAACAAGAATAAGTCATATTTGTAAAGACTATTGGATATTATCAAACAAAGCTTACAATAAAAATTTTAAAGCAAATAGTAACCAGCTGAAGGAACTACAACTATCTCTCTCTCTTTAATAAGTAAAATACCACTCAAATCAAAGCTTGATTGCAGGAATAGAATTTGGAGCAGTTATTGTTGGATGCAACAAAAAACTGGATGTAAAAATATTTATCAAAAACAATAAAAGTGCCGGATTTGACAGTAGTATATCCATACAATGTGGATATAGTGAATCATGCAGAATTATCTTTTATATTCAAATTTGATCTATGTTACAACAAATAAGAAAAGTAAGCACATCTAGACATTACCTAACCACAGAAGGACTGAGCAAATTCTCAAGCATGAACACTTTGTGTAACACCCCAGTCAGGAAATAAATTACTACCAATAGTACCTTCAAGTCATGACCTTTTAGGTGAGCCTGTGGTGGGCTAAGTTGACCCAAGAAGATACTATTGAGCCAGTAATTTGAGGCCTTATTTTGATGGATTTGTTTCGATTCGGACTTGGGATTTGACCCAAGATTTGTTCCGGACTCGGATTTGACCCGGGTTGTTACATACATGGTATCGAGAGCCGCACTCTAAAAGCTCGGCCGGGTCATACGATCGGGTCTTGGGAGGTGGGGACACGAAGGTGGTGGTATTATCCTGATGGAGAGATGGAGAGATGGAGGTGGGAGGTGGGGACCTGGCTAGCCGGTATTATCCCTGACAACGGCTAGAGAGGCAAAAATCTTTGGGCTGTGTGTGTGATCGGTTCTGACGGGGACGTCAGAAATTTAAGTGGGGGAGTTTGTAACACCCCAATCAGGAAATAAATTACTACCAATAGTACCTTCAAGTCATGACCTTTTGGGTGAGCCTGTGGTGGGCTAAGTTGACCCGAAGATATTATTGGGGGCGATGGTTTGAGGCCTTATTTTGATGGATTTGTTTCGATTCGGACTTGGGATTTGACCCAAGATTTGTTCCGGACTCGGGATTTGACCCGGGTTGTTACACTTTGTGAAATCCATGACCAAGATGACTGATGAGTGGGTTTTATACCCAAAAATCGAGTGCATATGAGCTTAATCTTTTGGTTGGTTTTTAAGTGTTGTGTGTGTATTTCATACATTTATGTTATTTTGTAGGCTATGACACGACATTGGCACGAAGAAGCAAGGAAAAGCAATTTGGATATCTTTTGAACTAAAATATGCAAGCAAATGCAAGAAGGGAAGATTGCAGGGCTTTTAACACCAAGTTGGATTCGTTTTCTTGGCTTCGAACTTGGATTTCATTGTAGATCTACTTCTTAGCCTTCCGGAACATCTTGAATCGTCCCAATCGGAGTTCGGATTCGAGAGTTATGGCCTTTTTATCAACAAAGATCAAAGCTCAGAGTTGTCATGCTTGCCATTTACATAGCAGCCACTTGAAACCAAATTTAGACCTTGATCCGACCAGAATCTGTCAATTCTCAGAAAATGAAAGTTATAGATCTCGTCGATATCTTCGATTTGATAGGTGGCAGGCCCCATAACTATTCTCAAATCAAAAGTTATGCCCGTTTTACCAAAGGACGTCGCAGCAGAAAATTGCATGATGCGGGCGCCGAGAATAATTGGCGCTTTCGGACCATCAGATTTTACTCTTCAGTGTGGCGAAGTAGCATAAATTACCTAAATTGGCTTCAGAGTAGCTTGCGCAGCATGAGGGAGAGAGCTGATTTGAGTGTTATGTTGTCCAATTTGAGCTAAAATAGGGTTGTTAGTTGCCTAACTTGCTAGGGTTTCTATTAGGACTATAAATACTTGATTATAACTTGGATTTGATAGACTTCTTCTAGACTTTGGACTGAAAATCATTGAGAGCCACCTTGTGGAGACTTGGAGATTGCATTGGAGAACATTGAAGGCAAAAATTGAAGCTTGGAGATTGGAGATTCCTCGACAGAGTTTTTCTTCTTCTCTTAAATTCATTATCCGTACTTATGATGCTATTTAATTTTGATCTTCTTTGTTTCTATTATGATGATGAACTAAATTCTTAATTAGGGATACAATGGAACCTTTTGCAATTCAATAATTCAATTATCATTATTTTCACTTGTTGATCCTATTGAGTTGATTATTATATTTTGTGCTTAATCTATTAATTGTCTAGCTAGCAATTAATTTGATATCTTTGATGGAATTGAAGGAGAAAGTCTTAAATTAGATCTGAATATAATAACGTATGAATTTGTTGATTCTTGTTAAGGATAACATAATAGTGTATGAGACGAAAGTACTTATATGTCATGCGTAACTTTGTTAAGAATTTGTGCTTAATGAATCTGTTTTAAGTAACTTACACGAAAGTAGCAAAATAACTTAAATAGGTCTTTTTATTAATCATTGAAAGATGTTAATAAGTTAATAGGCAATCCTAGTTATCAATTCATTGGATTAATCAAGGGGGAATAAAGTAAGGGGATTATTGCAAAACAATTGGGGAAATTGTATTCCTATGTCTTTATCATCTGGTTCAATAATTGTTAGTTAATTGGTTTTTATTTTCTTTTAATAAAAACAATTTCACAATTCAATTGGAGTGACTGTTTAAGTGAATTAAGTTAGTAAAAGTTTGATAATTAGAATAATTGTTAGTAACTGTTCCCTGTGGGTTCGACACTCTTCTTACTTCTTTATTTTACTTGATTGACCGTGTGCACTTGCGCGTATTTGTCATTATATAAATCGAACAACAATGACCAGCGACCTGTTCCCTAATGTTGCTAATACTTTTTTCATATCATTTAGACTACAATCGAACATTGCTTCATTAATCTAGGAAGACTGTGTAAAGTAGGGAAAAAGATAAAAACAATTAGGCAGCTAAGGCAGTTCTGAACCCTTCCAAAAGAATTGCTTATGCTTGAACTGAGGACCAAGTTATAAACAGAGGCGGGAACCACTATTATAACATATGCATATCTACATTTGACTTTTGATATATCTATATACAACCACACATCATGCATGAGCAAAAGATTACAAACATTGCGCATACACAACTAGAACATAATATATTTTTATGCAAATACCTTATGAAATCACAGTATATATGTAGATCATGATCTTTGTAGGATAAAACAAAGTTGACACAAACATGAGGGGTTCAGAATTTTATGACAATCTTTTTGCTAAAGTTCCAAGGGTTCAACGAATGGTGTCAAGTAGTTGTGTTGAATTCAACCTAAGAAAGCTTACATTGCAGCTCCGGTTAAGTCATCAAGACCATGTTCGTGTGTATCGTCTAATCTTCGGCAAAGCTATGTTTTACTTCATGGAGGAATTAGCAAGCACGCGACATTGTGAAGGTCATGACCAAGAGGCTACAATCCATTACGCAACATCACAAGGATGCAATGCACGGAACGAAGAAGAAGGATTCAAGCTTTAAGGCTAAGCATTCATTGTGGAATTTGTGTTTTAGTTCATGAATTTATTACATGTGATTGAAGGAAGTTTTTTCTAACCAATCCCAAGACCGCCGCCGCGCCAATCTGAAGTGAAGAAGACAGAGCTGTAGTGCCATGCTTGATAATAAGGATGGATATTTGTCGGCGCCATTCTTGAAGTCAATGTCATTACGCTGCTGTGCACGCCGACACAAATTTCAAGGAACACAATTTGACTCGTTTTGACCATATTTCTTCCATTATTTTAGTAATTTTTGATATGTTTTCAAATTCTATTGTAATTTGAATTCTTTTAGATATAATTAGTAATTCTATTCCTTGTAGGAATTGGGGTTTATTCTATTAATATAAATAGAATACATGGCTTATGTAATAGACAACTTTTGATTAATAAAATTACTTTGTGAGAATTTTTCATCTTTATCTTTTGGTTCTTTAAGAATTCCTAGACTAGTTATTAATTTTCTTGAGATTCATTATTGACTTATCATTCAACAATACATAATTTGGTGTGACGTCTTCTATCGCATCAATCGTCGATTGTACTAAGATTACCGCTTCAATATATGTCAGAGGTTAAGGTGTCGCTGGTGTCCATTCAACGCAGATCTCCTAACGCGGATAATTGTACCAAGATTACCATCTACATATAGGCAAGGGGTTAAGGTGTTGTGAGCGATCCACCTTCATAACTTGTTGGAAACAGTCCGGACGACGACCACCTCCACAAGTCTTTGGAGTCTATGTTGTGATCTATCAAAACGTGGGCACCTGAGGGAGCATGTTTGTTGTCTCCCGACTCTACCTTTCAAAGCATCCTTCCCTACTAGAGGATGTGTTGCATTATCTCATTCGCTAGTGTTCTTTACTGCCTATTCCCACAGAATGCTTCATGCTCCAAATACGTACAAAGTTACACAACTGAACTGATGTCAACCTTCTTTCTTTGTTCTCTCCCACACAAATTAAAAGACCAAATTACATATAAAGAACTGCATGGGATATTGAACCGATTGTCAATGGTTTAGTGGTTCATTCTTTAACAGTTTTTCATGGTTCTCTCCCGGATTTTAAATTAAATAATTTAAAAATTAAATAGTTATCATATTCACTATTAAATGCTCCCCTCCGCTCCTAAAAGATTGAATTTAAGGTTTCCGGGTTTAGTGGTTCATTAGTTTGTTTGAAAGTTCACTACCCCTTTATGGGAAATTGAAAACTATTAATACAAGGGAGAGAATTTCTTGGGACAATGAGAGAATGAGGGGATAGGAAAGTAAATAATTTATTAAATAATTTAAAATATTTTATATGTAATCATATTCACTATTAAATAATATATTTTACCTACACAACATAGATTTAGTACGGAGAAAACTATATAGTACAATACCAAAGACTAACTTTATTCCATCTGTTAATAAATATAAGATAGATATTAATTTTTAAATTTAACTTTTATATTGAGATCAATTTATTTAAACTTTGCCAATACATTTCATAATATTATAAACTAATTAACAAATAACACTTTATGAGAAATATTATTTTAAAACTTAAATGAATAGTGTCAATTTTAAACATGAATATGTTTCAAATTTACTTTTTAAAATTCAATATATGTCTAATATTTTGAAACGAATAAAATATTAAAATTCTTTTATAGCAAATAAATTAAAGAGTACAAAATAAAAAGAAGGAAATGACTCCACTTTAAACTAAATTTTCTTTTTATAAAAACAATACATTCCAAACACACTACTGTGTTGGCATATATCCCATATATTTTCATTGTTTCAAATATCACTAAAAAATTATTTGGCATCATAGTTCCAAGCCAGTTAAATTATATTAAAACTTTACAATAAAAATAAGGCTTAAATATAATTTATTACACTAAACTATATGTCATATTTCACTTCGGTGATCCACCTTTCAATTTTGTCAATTAGATTATTGAAGTATTAATTTTTTTCACTTCGATCCAATTTAAGTTGTCACGTCATAAATTGATGACGTGGCCCGCTGACTAGACAAACTAATGCTTATGTGTAATTAAAAAATATTATTTTAATTATATTTTCTAAACATCAAGGGTAAATATGTCAAATCGTCATTAAATATAACCAAACCTAAAATCATTCTTTTCCTCCTTGAATCAAGCTGAAAATCTACGTCATTTGCTTTCTTCTTTGATATTAAACATCTATCGATCCCAAAAATAAAATCCCTAAATCTACAATCTCCTTCTTTGTTCTCTCTTTAATAAAACCTTAAATCTTGCCCATATCCTCTGTTTCTTTTTTAGATCTCCACACTTAATCAACCAACTCATCTTTCTATTATCAGAGCACAACTTTCGACACTCTAATGGGGCACCACTTTCCCTCTCATATCCTATGTTTTGTTCTTTTTACGTATTTGGATTCTCATCGCCTTGCATGATTCTTTGAGAAAATAATGGTAGTAATCGGTTCCTTCTTCTCCATCGAGACATTTTTCTGTTGATGATGATTGTGATTGTGAGATAAAGGCAAAAGGTATAGGCATGGGAGATAAACAGCTGAACGGGTGGGACAATAAATTCGGGACACATTAGAAATCTGCTCCTTCTCCGCCGTTTGATGGTGATGTTGATGGGTAACCGATTGAATCATCGGCTCGATTCGTGGGTGCAGGTTTGGCCGGACGATGTTGGTTGTTCGAGATTGGTTTCTTCGAACAGAGCAAGGCGTGGACCGGTTTACATTCCAATCGAGCAAGAAAATGAACTTCTTAAACTTGTTAAGCGGTGACATCATGTGACTACGTAATCTGTATTATCGGAATCCATGGCGGCAGTAGCATAAGAAGAAATATTTGGGTTTTGATGATTATATTGTTGGGAGGAGTGAGAAAGAATTTTGATGAGAATTTTGGTACCATTAATTTTTCTGTGTTGGCTTTGGGAGGCGATGGTTTTGTTTGTGGTGGATGGTGTTCATGCCGGAATCGTTGATTCTTGAGTTAGGGCTTTTTTCGATCGAGTTTGGGCTATCGACTTTGGGGCTTGGTTTAGATCCATTGTTATTGATCTGAAGATTTTAATTTGTTTAATTTGTCTGAATAAATTTTGTTGTGACCATTTTACCCTCTATTTTATCAAAATTGTTTAATCCATAATTAAAAAGTATTTTTTTAGCCACATCAGTTGACTAATGGCCCACCTAAATAACCACGTCATCAATTTATGACGTGGCAACTTAAATTGGACCGAAGTGGAAAAAATTAATACTTCAATAATCTAATTGACAAAATTGAAAGGTAAATCACCGAAGTGGAATATGATCTATAGTTTAGGGTAGTAAATTATATTTAAGCCTAAAAGTAATGTTAACCAACAATCCAAATTATGCAGGAAAAAAAGAAATAATTGAATAAGTTCACATGCACCTAGAGATGTGTGAAAGGAATATGCTTTGGCATATTCCAATCCACTCTCTCATCTATTCAATAAATCTCCCTTATCCCAAATAATATGGGGATTTGGAGTAAGTTAACATAATAATATGCAACTTCTCTATGCATTATCTTCTTCTTACGCAAATATTTAGCTTTTCATTCTTCTCCAAATTTCTTTCTATACTACTACTCCCTCCATTCCTAAATAAGTGACGTTTTAGAGGGTTTCACACTTATTAAGGAAGTCATGTATTGCTCCAATTCTGTCATTAAGATTGATATGTATTACCACAATTATCCTTGCATTAATTAAGAAAATATGTATAAAGTTGCCTAGATAAATGAGATAGAAAGATACTTGAGGTAGATAGAAAAATACTTGAGGGCAATAGAGGAAAAATTGTAATTAATGCTTCCTAGAAATTTGTTAACGTCAAATATATTGAAAAATTTTGAACTCCCTAAAACATCATTTATTTAAGAATGGAGGGAGTAATATTTTTCTAATTATATAATGCAATAGCTTTAACTATATTTCTCATTATTCACTACTATAGAAGGTTTGCAAGGATGAGCTATGGAATAAAGGAGAGGATGTAGATCAAGGAGGAAGAAACGAGAATATGAAAGGAAAAACTAAAGTCGATCCATTTTTTTGTAAAATTCGTCGGTACAAGCTGATTTTCAAAAAATCGGCCGGTTTATACAATTTATCCCGGTCTATATGCAAATGCGGTATATTAAGAGAATCGGACCGGTTAGGGTGCCGGTTCCTGGTTCAACCGGTCCGATCCGGTTAATGCCACAGTATAACCTTAACTCACTTTAAGCAAAAATTGCACCAGAGATTTGAGATTTGTGGCTTGTCTCTGAAAGTGAATGAAGCACGTTAAATAACTCACTCTAGAAGCTACCCTAAAAAAAATATGACCCTCCTATTATCTTATCAAGGTGAGTAAAGTAAACAGAACAAAGGCCTTAAAATTGATAAATTTTTCTACGATGTGATCGAAATCTATATCCACACATATATGAGAGAAGTGTCTCTTATGACTCCACAATATAATGAATGGAATGCCAATTCTTATTTATTATAAATGGAATTAAAATTGTTAAATTATGTGAAAAATTTCCATTCTGGGACATTCATCTAAACCTTATGGGTATTTTAACTATTTGATTATTTTCGACTATTGGTTTAGATCATGAACTGGCTGGAAAAAAGCCACTAAAGTAAGATATAAATCTGACACGTGTACCTTGTTTTTTCAGATGTACAATGGAGTAAAATATAGGGAAAACTGTGAACACAAGGATGCATGACGCTAAATGAGTATACACATATATGTGATTACAAGGCCCAACTAAAAATTAAAAACTAAGCGTACAAATTACCAAGCTAGCACCTTAAAAGGTTCAAATTAGGTGCAACATAATAACTACACCTACACAACACAAAGCCTGGTGACCCCTTTCCTTTTGTGGATGAAGAGGTGGGCCCCACTACTAATATGACTTGGTGAACAAAAAAAAGGGGGCAGGTTGAGACGGTGAGAAAAAAGAATTTATTTTTTCTTTTAGATCAAGAAAGGAATAAATTCAGGGGTAATTTGACACTTTGACTGTACAGTAAGGTTAATACTATAAAAGCAACCACGAGTCTCTTAATTATAATCCAAAACTAAATCTTATCTGTCCATATAAAATAGTGTACTGCTTGTAGAACAAAAATAATTTACATATCAGCAAAATTAACACGTCACTAACATAATAATTTATAAATTGGCTGTCTAAGTTTTCATTTAAAGACTCGAGGCCAGAGTTACCAGATACTCTCATAATATTGGTACTTGCGTACCCAAACAGGATACTCTTACGTACCAATACTCTAAATTAAGTGTACCGAAAAATTTCTATAATTGCACAAATATCAATATTATAACTTAATATTGAATGCTCAAACATTACATTTGTACTAAAATATTTATAAAACAATCAACTTGTTGATTCAACTAAAAATCTTCCATAAAGTTTAGGTTTATTACATTTAGATTCTAAGAGAATTCCTAACTATAAGAACTTATATAAAGATACCCTAGCGTATCGCGTTTTAGCTATTTAACGTACCCATATTCGTAACGAAACGTACCACGTTACAGGTAACAGTGCATGAGGATAATCGATACCCGTTCAATGACAATGGTTTATTTGCAATTTAATGAGTAATAAATACTCCTCGGATAAAAGTCCTTATTACTATTTTGGGTAGTCCCATGTTAAATGTCTATTTAATGAATTTCTTATTATTGCATTAAATATCTCATATCTTATTCTAACTCTCCATATTTAAATATTTGTCATTTTATCAACTTTTGAAGAGGTAATATATAAGTGAAATCAATGATGGGAGGAATAACCAGATGATGCCTCAAAAGTATACAAATATTAATTTGAGCAGGAAAGATTATCAAATAAAAAAGAACATGGTACTTACAACTTCTCCCACCAATCACTGAATCATTGTATCTAGCATCAACAATGTGATAAGTTCCAGCAATAATATCCATAATGAGGGTGGCCAGCTGAGACGTCAATATCATTGGGTCAATCCCCGAGTCCATCAGCTCTCTGGCTCTTTTTACTGTTTCTACTGTGTCGGAGGACATTGCTAACTCCAATAGTTCTAAGAGCTTCTCATCAGAAACAACTCCCACCTACAAAGATGAAAGAAAATTACAAAAATGAACTTGAACCACGCAACTAAAGCAAAATCATTCATAATTATCCAATGATTGACCACCATAATGTGCTAAAATTACAATCTGTCTCTCCCTGTTTCAGAGAACAAAAAAAGAGAGAATGAAAAACAACAGGCGTACACAAGATTGTAACTTCAGCCACCTGACCAAGATTCAGCCCTCACAGTGTGAATTTTATTAGGACTAGATCAAACACAAGAAGATTAATTATGACCCTCAAAATAGACAATGTAAAAGGAATCAAGGACAGTACAAACTCACAAGTTCATTCACCAGAGAAGTCGTGATTCTTTTGCCCAACAAAGTCAACTGATCTAACATAGTTTCTGCATCTCGTAGAGAACCATCCGCATTCAGAGCAATCAATTCTAATGCATCTGATTCAACATCTAAATTCTCATCAGCTGCAATCTTTCTCAACCTGGAAACAATATCACCATCTTTGATTTTGTTGAAGAGGTACTTCTGGCACCGTGACAAAACAGTGCGAGGCACATTGTCAATATCAGTTGTTATGAATATGAACACTACACATGGAAGTGGTTCCTCAAGAAACTTAAGGAATGCCAACCAAGTCTTTGCAGGTAACAAGTGACACTCATCAATAATAAAAACCCTGTAAAGGGAAAAGGCCGATGGAGTACCCACTGACATGTTTTTCAAGAGATTACCAACTCTACCAATTCCCTTCTTGTTGGAGCCATCAACTTCTGTAAGATCCTGACTTTTTCCAGAAATGAAATCGTCACATTTCCTGCAAACCCCACAAGGCTTAGTTTCCTCCTTGGCAAGGCAATTCAAAGCAGCAGCAAAAATCCTGGCAGTCGACGTTTTTCCAGTACCACGGGGACCTTGGAAAAGATAAATAGGTGCAATCCTTCCCCTCGGAATCGCATTCATAAGGGACTGAACCACAATATTCTGCCCAATCAATTCCTCAAAGAACATTGGTCTATATTTCTGGGTCAGGCTCCTAAGATTCTCGGGAGTACTTTCTGATTCTCTTTCCTCATTTAGAGCTACTAGCTCCAACCCTTCTTGACTCCGACAGCTTGCTGACCACCTCCTGCCATCTAATCGACTCAAGGCCTCCAAATCAAGCTCCCCATAGTTTGTGGAGAGCTCATCATCACTCTGCCCAGTTCCTAGTGATGATCCACCTTTTCCATCACCGCTACTGGTTAGCAAAGGAATTAGACCCTGAGCAGTCCTGGATCCGACTCTCTTCTTATTGGAACCCAAGGATGCTCCACAACGTCGTCTATGATACATTGTTTGACTTCCACACAAAATGCTGCTTCCTTTCCTCCTCAGAGTATCAGAAAGTGATGGGGAATAACAACTCCCACATGCCCCTCTACGCTTTGGTGTGCTCCTCTTAGACCAATAACATGGTATCCCACATCCCTGGCGGCCTGGTAAATTGAAATGGTCATCCACCTCATCATCCCCATCATTGGAAAACTCAGTAGTTGCATCCCATGACCCAACTGTGCTCGGATTTCTAACACGATACAAATTAAAAGAACTCGTAGACATTGCAGGGGTACTATACGAATAAGAAGAGTCGTCCTTACGACTACCTTTCAGCAATTTCGAGGACTTAAGCCGTGCCAGCAGTGGTGATTCTGCCGAATATCGACGTAAATCCTCAGAATTTAAGTAGTCCCCTGTATCATCAGATTGATCAACTAAACTCACTGAATCATCCCTCCTCAAACCCAAAGGCACAGACTCTGAATCTTGCTTCGAACTCTTACTAAGCACAATCTGTTGCTGCAAATGGCGTTTCAAAAAAGCAGCAGAATGTACACTCTTCTTTACCTTCTTCTTCATATGATTCCTCTTAATTGATGGTGTTATAGTTGCATCTTTACTTTTAAATATCATTGAAGCATACCTATCCACAATATCACTCTTTGAATCCCCACCCCCATTTCGTGCATCGCTCATGCTATCATCAACACTCTCCCCCACCACCGAAGACAAATCATCACCATCCTCAATCCCATCATCATCATCATCTGCAGCAGCCTCACCCCTTTTCACATATCTTAGTCTCTGATCCTTTGATTGCACACTTTTTTCGCTCTCCGATTTTTGAGCTTTCCAATTATACAAAAACACCCTTTTGTCCTTCCCCCTCCCACAACTACCATTATTATTCTCAACTTGCAAAGGAACCTCAAAACTATTATTATCACCACAAATTTTACTACCGTTACTATTATTCCTATAATGATGATAATAATGGTTGTTTCCAGTTGAAGGCGATGCTGCATTTGCAACAACCGCTATAGATCTACCTGAACTTAAAGGTGACCGCCACGTCGAAGTGGTGCCAGGATCTCTAAGCACCCTTGCAGCTTTTCGGATTTGAGTAAGTTCTTTCTTCAAATGGAGATTGCTCGGATCAAACCCACCAATTCCTCCAACCCCATTAACTCCACCGCGCATTTCTGACATTATTACTCCCCCTAAAAACTCCTTTATTAGTTCAGAATTAATAAACAAGAAAGAACCCTCATATAAATGTATACACAAATTACATGAAGATACATAAATTTGTATATATTACACAGAAGTGTAATAAAATTTTTGTTAATAATAGAATGGTATCATTTTGATAGTAAATAAGTTACAGATCTGATCTGGGTTTTTCTTAAAATAGAACTTCTATCAATTAAAGAAAGATGGGGAAGAAGGGGCTGAAAATGTGCTAATTAAGTAAATCAGTAAATGGGGACTAGGGTTTTAGTTGGGAACCCCAATGGAAGAAGGGTTAGAGAGAGAACACACAAAAATTGATGAAAATTTGAAGAGAGAGAATTCTCTACTTCTCCCTCCAAACCCGCTCTCTGAACATCCTTTCACAGCTCTAAAAGATTCTGTCTTGTAATTTTATTGCGCTTGTCTCGGAGTTTTAAATTTTTTCTTCTATTTTTCATGTTTTGTTATTACAAATGATGTGATGTATGAAAATTTTACAAAATACTTATAAATTATAAAAATTATAAAAATATATTATATTATTAATTTTTTAATTGTATTACATAAACAGTATTTAATAAATTGATTATTTTACAGAAATATGTAATAAATAGATTCTCGTATAATTCTATTTAATTTGTATTGGTATCATTCATAATTATAATTCATTACAAATTGTCATAATACATAATAGGACTTTAAAAGTATTATTGCCTTTTGAAAGTTTATTTGAAATATTTTTAAATTTAAAATTATGATGGTTCATTAAAAAAATACGTACAAAACAATTAATTTTTAATAATTTACGATTTTCGTCAATAAATAAATTAATAAAAGAGAAATTTATGTCAATTTTGAACTTAAAAATATTTATGTTAAATTGATTTTAAAATATTTAATAATGAGTAGTGTGAACATTTAGTATATGTATATTTTGGAATTTTACCTGTTGGACAAAGAAATTAATTGCAGGAAATGATTAAGATAATAACTAGTGGGGCTGATTAGAGAGTAAGATGGTCAAAAGTGGAAAAGTCAGATCTAAACATAAATATTATTGTAATTTTACCAATTGAAGAAATACACATGTAAAATAATTCCTACTCTCCATCCCAAATTATCTGTTGTTTTTGATACACACATACTTTGTGTGATAAAAATACTAAAAAACTTTTATTTTTTTTTTACCAATTAATTTTAAAATTAAATAAAAGGCCAGATGTCAAAATTTAAATGGAGATAAAGAAAATGAGAACAGAGAATCTACTACGATTTAGAGAAGTAAGGTTAGTCAAAAGTGGTAAAGTCAGATGAGAACTAAACATAAATATTATTGTAATTAATTACCAATTGAAGAAATACACATGTAAAATAATTACTATTCACTAAGGACCTTTTTGTATCATGAATATTCTCTCATAAGGGCCAGTCAGTTTGGTAGGAAGCCAAACTATGAAGTATAATTATTAAGTATAAGCCAAATGTACAACTGTACTTCAATTATTAATTAATTTGTACATTTGTGGTAAGCTAATAATAAAAAAATCATAAATTCACAACAGAAAATAATATTTTTCATGTGAAAATTGTCGTTATAGCGACAGTTTTCACCGTCGTTATACATCTATAGTGACACTTTTTATGTGGAAATATCAAAAAATATTGTGAAATTATCAATTTCAATTTCCAACTTTTTAGCATTTGTACATGCAAAAATGATGTACAATTATACATTCGTAGGAAAAACATAAAGAAAAAAAATAAGGTGGGCAGCTCTTTGTTATAAACTAATAATGCTAGCATAGGTAGCATTAAAATGTTAAGGGTGTGAAACTGTGAATTATCA
Organism: Panax ginseng; assembly: GCA_020205605.1. Taxonomy (NCBI): domain Eukaryota; kingdom Viridiplantae; phylum Streptophyta; class Magnoliopsida; order Apiales; family Araliaceae; genus Panax; species Panax ginseng. The sequence goes on along the minus strand of CM035134.1, from coordinate 143,078,109 downwards.
TCCCATTTGAAGGAGAGCAGATTCTCTGTCACCCACTTAAATGTTTTACACCTAATCTTTCTTACTTAACACCAATTAACTCTAAAATTAAATAAAGGTGGATGTTGAAAATTTAAGTGGCGGACATTATATTATATGAGAAGATCTGATCAACCTTTGAAAAAATCACCATTTCAGAATCAATCTTCGGTAGCTCTAATGCAATTATTGGGGAAGAATCGAGAATCCGTGCATTGCGTGGACCAAAGGCATTAGCACACATGTTTGGAACTCAAAATGTTAAGCTATTAGGTCTTAGGTCCATTCATTATTAATACACATATTTAACACAAGTGTTTGTATGTAATCGTATATCTCATTATCTAATTCTTATAGATTTTGTTATATGTTTTTCAACAATACTATATCATATTTAGCCTTCTTCTTTTTTTTTGCAAAAAGGTCCATTCATGTGTATGTATTAGGTCTTAGGTCCAATTGGCTTGTGATTTCTTAACATGTTCTAGATTGAGAAATTTTATTTTTGAAACCTAACATTTAAAAAATTCTTTATTATCCCTCAATTCCACAATTAAAAAGTTAGAAAAATAAATACTTCCTCTGTTCCACAAAAATAATTTTAATTGCAATTATTATTACTATTTTTTTTTTTATAAAAAAATCATTTTTTGTATTGATAGTACTAAATAATAACACAACGTCCTCGATGTATTTATCACAATGAATTTCATTATCATGTCATTACTATTTAAATAATAATGGATTATTCTAGGAGTAAAACGAGACTCTTTTTGTAAAAAATGAGGGTGTAATTTTTTAGAAAAATTTGGGCTTTGGCTGGAGAAAAGATAATTATTATGTGAGTCTCTATTGCAATTATTTTGAGATAAAAAAGAATGAAACAAGAAAATGATAATATTTGTGAAATGGGGAGCTAGCAAGGCTATCTTATCCACTCTATCATATTAACCTTATCCTTATTATAATTTCAATAAACACAAAGCCAAACAAGAACTGCCACAAACAGCAAAGACAATTGAGTAAAGTCAATATATGAAGAATTATACATATTAATTTTTTTTCTTTTTCAAGATCTCATGTATTATTTGTTTAATTATAGCCAGCCAGCCCAGAATTGACAGTAAAGCTTTTGCTTAAACTTTGTTGAGTAGAGTCCAAATCTAAAGCTTTATTTATTGAAGTCATGTGATGAGGCCAACTACATCCCCTTTATTATAAGCCACAAATTAAAAGGCATCTTTCTCTCAATTATTCTCATCCATATGAATCATGTGTTTTTTTTTTATTATTATTATTATTATTATTATTATTATTATTAAAAATGTATATATGTACGGTTATACACAAATGCTGATTCATTTATGGCGATTTTTTTTTTGAGTTATAAAATCGTCATAGCTTATTATTATATCTGCTATATGACGATGATGAGCAGATTATATATATACATAAAACCGGTCACCATATTATTATTAATGATATAAGATCTACAAATTTACTAATTAATTAATCTCTTTCACATACAAACGTGATTGTGTAGTCAAGCATGAATTTTGTATTGATTAGAATCCATACATAAACATGCTACTCAGTTTGTTTTTAGAAAATGGTATGTTCTCCTTTCATTTGCCAAAATTTATAAATTGTAAGGATAAATTTAATTTTTTTTTTATTTCTATTTTCATGTTAATAGTGTGACGACATGATAATGAGATTGGGATAACGCATTTAAGAAAATTGTGTCATTTAATGTTATCATCAAAAGAAATGTACCTCTTTTTTGGATTTTTTTTTTTTTTTTTTTACAAGTGACGCTCTTTCTATAGAATAGATTGGATGGGAAATGATCCATAATAAGTACTTATTATGAATCACCGTCATTAGCGTACCAACGGTCCGGTCGATTTTATAACTGAAAAATTCACGTCTGCTATTATTAGTAGCGAAAAACGAATTTATATACATTATTAATAATAGCGGATGTCTTCGTCCGAAGGTAGTCAACAAGAGAGTTTGCTAGACAAAATTTCTACAAACCTTAGTAATAGTAAAAACATTAAATTAAGAACCGATTAACCTAAAATGTTTTTTTGTTGTTGAAAAAATAAACCTAATGTCTTTAATTACACCATGAATATATTAAATAGAGTAAGAGGAGAGGAGAGAAGAGTTATAGATATAAGGCAACAATTGACTGACCACATGATAATGTTTTTAAGAATTTTGGCTAAATGGGGTTGTCCAAAGCAATAAGAACAAAAAGAATCCAATAAAATAGTAGTAGCAGTTTTAATAATGCACTTCAAAGATAGATAAGATACATTATAATTGAAACTGAATTTTAAATTTGACAAATGAAATAAACAGGGGCCCCTAGCGATAGAGAGGAAGAAAAAAAAGGGAAAAAAAAAAACTCTATACGGACATGAAAATTGAACATGATGAGAAAATTTCTTTTTGATGACGACCGGATCAAAATCTATCTAACACAAATTTTATTTTATTTTTTTGTAACATGCAAATTAGCTACTAACAAATCACGACAGAAAACCAATAATTTTTTTTTGAAATAAAAAAAATAAGAAGAAATAAATTGTTGATTGATCTTCTTTATAAAGGTTCCTTGGACTTGAAGAAGAATTTTAAAAAGATATAATTAATATTAGACGAGATATAGTTAAACTGGTTGAGTTATTTCATAGCATGTCACACCAGTATATTTTGACGAGATTAGGCCATGTAATCTCTTACTCGACACATTGACAACGCTCATTTAACTACAATTTAGGATGGAAAAGTAGTTGGTGACAGTTGTAACAAATAGTCATTGAATTGTAATCTTGAAATTTGCCATCTTTTCAAGAAAAGATTACAAATAGTTGAGCTCACTTATGTATTGATCTTTTTTTTGTTGCTACTAACGTGAATGAATATTAGTGGTAATTTTTTAAAAGAAATATGTAATGTAGAAGATCACCTTTACAATCTTATCTAATCATATATTGATGATGTATTTCACAACCGTAATAATTCGATAGAAAACTTTCACAACTCATAAAAAAATATAATTTTCTGAAATGGAGTGAAATTCTGGTTTAGTCATTGCAAGAATCAATGTTCATGTATTTGCTATGATAATTGAATATTTATACTTGACATTCTTCGATATATTTTTTTTAGCCTAATTTATTATGTCTTATCAGTTAGAGTTTCACGTTAGTCGAAATTTAACTTCGTCACAGACATCATTTCTCAGCACAATCTGCAAATTTTGTGGCTTGTTTTGGCAGGAGGTTCTCTTTCTATTCCTTAATGATTGGATGTTCAACTTACATGAACTCGTATACTTGTGACTTGTCTGTGTTGTGTTGGGCTGCTTTTTTCATGTACCACTAAAGTTGAAAACCTTCACAAGGAAACTTCATCATGTAAAAACAATGCTTTTCTTAACAGAGATGATTTCACCAAGTCTATCTTCTTTCATACCAACAGATGTTTCAAGTTTTATATACAAAATGAACAACCTATATTGTATAAAAAAAGGTTTACAACCCAGGCTTTACATCAAAGTGAAGAAATCTTTCTTAAAAAGAAGCCTACTTCTCCCCTTAATTTGGTCTTCAGTTAACTGCAGAATAAAAGATCCTCATCTTCGTGAAAATTTGGATAGCATGTAGACCACCAAGAACAAAACTAGTGCGAAAAGAACCACATGCACAACATGGCTCGAGCCACTCTGGATAATACTCATGTTCAATTTCCTCATGTTGTTCTTCACCCCTGCTTGAGCTTTGATCAGCATCATTTGCTGTTTAAATAGAGAGAGTAATGTTAATAACCAATACATTCAAGTAATCAAGGGAGGTAATAATTTCACCAAAGCAGGATGCATATGTAAAGCCCCATATGAAATTTATTAGGGGTACCCGACCCATTTAGTTAATCATGTCAAGATGCCCAACACTAGTTTATTAATAGTGTTGAACATGTCGACCCGTTTAACCATTTAGTGCACAAATTAAAAATTTTTAAAAAAATACAACCTCATTTACTTATTTATTGAATAATACACTATTTAATTATTACAACAATATATATTTAACAAAATACAAGATAACATGCTTAGAAAAGTAACTAAAAAAAAGTAAAAACTCAATATTTAAGATAAATTATAACTCCATATTTATTTTCTAATTATTTTAAATAAACATGACAGGGAAACCGTTTATATTCATATTCTATGTCGTGTTTGAGTATTGTTAAAAATTGCCACCCCTAATATGAATAACATAAAGGGAGGTAACATAAATGAGAATATTGTGTTGCAACTTACAGACAATATCACAAACAAGTACATTGGCTGAATGTTATTTATTTGTGGAAGGAAAAAAATATACACTTGAAGGGATGCCAAATGCAATTGCGACCATATGTGATCCAACCCCCAAGAGTCCTGCCTAAAGATCTCTCCAAGTGGGCATCAGATGTTAATTTGACCACAGAATCCTCTCAAAGAACTTTTCAGATGTGTGATCATCCACCAAACCAGATCGGCAGCTTCCAAGATTAGCACCTCTTGTCGATATAATTTGGTATTATTTATTTACTATTTTTTGGGATAGGTGATGGGATCATTATGGTTACTTAAACTCAATAGATGGCCCTCTCATATTCTTAAGATTTATAAAGTTGAATTTTGAGGTGCAGTGCATGAACAAATTCATACTACATCTAGACGATGAAAGTAAGTTACGAATATATTTCTTTCAAAATCAAGTTACAATATACTCCTCAGTCCCAAAAGTATAGTCTCATTTGACCTTTTTACATGTCAAGGTTAGGCAACAACACACTTGGACAAAATTATTCAATGATTCATCAACTTTACAAAAATAAATAAATTGTGATTGGAAAAAATTTACCTTGATTAATATAATCCCATTATAAACTAGATTCCTTCTGTTCCTTTCTAACCCATTTTAAACTTTTATGATTTTATCAAAATGTAGCTAAATTTAATATTCACATAATTAACAATTAAATGTAGCAATACCTAAATCCAATTTAGACAAGGCATCTTATTGTTAACTGAAGTTATCCAAAACAAATAAAAAATTTCAAAAACTAAAGAGCATGAAGTTGATGGTGTACCAGCTGATTAATAGCATCATTCTGAAATTTCGCTTCTGACCCAATTTCTTGAGCTACCTGCAGCACTATACTTGAATAAGAGTTCACATAATAGAATTCCTTTGGTAACAATAATAAGAGTAAAATTTATAAGATCACAAATGGCATGCAAACTAAAGTAAAACCAAATTACCAATAAAATGTAAAATTTCAAGCTGCAAAGATGCTGGAAGCTCTTGATTAGTTTGAGTTGACGTTTTTTTTATTTTTAAAATTAACTAAAGAACATTTTCCAAGCGTACAAGTTGAATCTCGAAAGTCTAGTTAAACCTTCTATTCTTCATTCACATCCAAAATTCCAAATAAAACATCTAAAACAGAGGAGTCATTCTTAATTTATTTGAAATTTACTATCTCAAGGCTTAGATATTCCAGAACCTACCCTTCAACCACTAAGCAATGCAAGACAAAAGAAAATATTTAAATGATAAAATCCTTCATTCTATGGTATTTATGTAACAAATAATTGGTGCCACAACCGGTTCATCCACTACTCTAGTGCTCTGCAATAGCATAATATGTTCTAAATCATCTTGAACCTAATTCCTAACATATATAAAATTAACAATTATGGATCTTTTTGTCAACCATTATGTCATTTACTTTCTTTTTAAATCTTGACTTGTAAGTTATAACAGCTTTGTAAAGAAAAAAAATCAATTGGGTTTCAAAATCGGATAATACCATAACCCGTCTGAGTCTCCTCCTGACCTCATTCACAAAACCAACAAATAGCATAAAAGTTCCTTTGAAGGAAAGCATGACGCTAAAAGTGCTTCTCCAAACCATAGCTACAAATTAGATAGAGGGAAGGCTAATGGTACAGCCAGAAGTGGAAGAGGACGAGACTGTATTTCAGCCATTATTAAAGCCAAATTCTCATATAAAAAGGAAAAACTTCAAAGATGATGTCAAAAAGAATCAACATATTTTGGGAGCACAAAAGCCCAAAACGAACAACTTTATTGATAATAAAAGTTTCCAGATGGAAACTCTTTTATAAAATTACATATAACAAGTTATTGTAAATTGGTGGAGATGTGTCATCTTCATATGAATCTTTTCAAGAGAATCAAAAAACTTATAATTTAATTTCTAAACTACCTCCACATATCTTCCCATCCAATTTATAAAAAATGATTGTTCTCTTATCTTTCCAAATCCTCTTCTTTATCACATTTGAGTGTGTTCAAAATAATGTTCTACAGTATGTCTTCTTGATTGTTCATTCTAATATCATTTTTATGTGTGTGGAAGGTATTTCTGATCTCTTTAACATCAACTTTCAATTAGCCCATAAGGTCCCCAAGTGTTGTGCTAACAGGATAAGAGGAACTGAAGAAGAGATTTGTGCTTTGATCCAAACTCTAAACAAAACAAATAAAATATTGAAGGTTGCCATAATGATTAAGCAACTAAAACAAACGCACACCACAAGTAAAATTCAATGTTATCACTCTTCAGTCACAAATTTTACCAACAACATAAAACAACACTAGTCTGCAAATGATAGAACCATTGTAAGCCTCCTAATACATTATAAAGCCGTAAAACATAAAATTATCAATGATTTTTCTGCCAGATAGCTACCTAGGGTTTTGGTTCATATTACATTTTTACATCACCCCCATAAATTCTCTCCAAACAAAATCATAATTCCATATGTATAAAAGCATATAGCTTAGAAAAAGAAAAACTCACATTTCTTAGCTGTTTAACTTGGCCTCGAAGGCCAATAATCTCATCATCCAAATCAGCGTGCATCGGATCAATCCGTAGTTGGATTTCATCGGAACTATTCGCCGCTGCTCTCGTGGTTAGCCCTTCACTTTACAGCACACACATAATAAAACAAAACGGATTAAATGTATGAACAAAAATGGAACCCTAATCATAATAAACTCAGCCCCGAAATTTCGCCATGAAAAAGTAAAATATAGATGAATAGTACCTTGATCGGAATGGAGCGGCACCACGTCGGTTAGAACCGTACGCCATCGGAGAAGACAAATTTTGAGAGGATCGCCGACGAACTGAATTTTCAGATCAGACCAAAAAGAGAGAAATCCTAAATTGTACTTAATTTTGAAAATTTAGCGGCTTGTGTTTTGTTTCCTTGTTTTCGGTAATAGCAGCCTCTTTTATTGATCGTTTCCTTTCCCTTTGGCCTTTACTATAGGTAAATTGCAGAGGGAGCTATGAAGTATTTGTGGTTTACAAAACAACCCCTAACCTTTTATATATTTTTCTATACAATAAGTCTTGCCGGACAGGAAAACTAGACAGGTGGATTTTTTATTTTTTTTATTTTTTTTTATTTGTGACTCTAAAAAAATATAGTATTCATTTCAATAGAAATTTTTATGTATAACCCTGTTTTTGTATGTGTATCCAAATTATACTATATATTTTTTGGAGTCACAAGCAAAAAAAAAAAAAAAAAACCACCTGTCCAATAAACTTAGAATGAATACTATATATTTTTTGGAGTCACAAGCAAAAAAAAAAAATCACATGTCCAATAAAGTGGTCCAATTGACCGATCTGTGTAGAAGCACCGTTTTCTATAAGTTTAGAGTTTGGATAGAGGAAAAGGAAAATAAATTTCAATAACTTTTTCTTTTTCTTCGATTTGGGTCCAATCATTTAAATACGAATGATTGAGTTTATAGGTTGAGTTAACTTGCAAAATTTGGGTTGTTTGATTAAATCAAGTTAAAATTATGAATTAGTAACGTAATTTTAAATTATAATTGAAGTCATAATTTTTTTTGGACAGGTCATAATATAATACGGTAAAGTCATGAATAATTTAGTGAAATCTGGGACACCGTGCCCGGTTCAAATTTTATAAATAATTTTATACTACCTCTGTTCCTAAAAGATTATTGTTTAAGATTTTTGCATGGATTAAAAAAATCATTTAATACTATGAGAAATTGAATTAATTTGTTTGAAATTTTATCACTATCCCTTTATGAAAAATTAAAAACTAACAGAGATAATTTCTTAGGACAACAAGAGAAGGTAGGGGTAATATAATAAAGTAAATAATTTATTGTTCTCGAAAGTCGTAAACGACAAATATTTTGAAACAAATTTTTTGTTCTTACGAACGGAGGGAGTACTTTTTAACTAAAATAATATGAGGGCTTCGTAACCTAAAGTTGAACTCTAGCCCTCTTGGTACTGCAGCTAGGACACTTGTACTGCTTAATATGCTCAGCCTTGGCAGGAGTGATCTTTACACATTTTCCATGAAACCATCTCTCGCAAACATCACAACAAATCCAGAATTCATCAATGGCATAGTTATCCCACAAAGTGTTGCTCCCTGTTCATCATCTTCTTCTTCTTCCTCCTCTTCCATCTCACTCTCGCCCTCTTCTTTGGGTGGTGGAGACATCTTTACTGCCTTTGGATGGGGCTCAGATGACCAAGACTGCCAATGAAACAAAAGAAAAAAGATGGAAAATCAAAACATGAGGAAGCAAAAGTAACAATTTAAAATGAAGAGGCAGTTCTTACCATATATCTTTCCACTTGGTTTGCTTTTGTTTCCATTGCCTTGGTTTGCTTTTATAGCTTTCATGTCCACTTGAATCCAATTAGAAGCAAGAGTAGGAGTCTTTTTTAGAATTATCTTATAACTGCAAATAATAATCGATCGATTTCTTCCCAAATTAGATATTCTTATCCCACCAAATAAGAAAACACAATCTTACTTTAATAAAGACTCTCTCACTATTTGAGCAGACTATCACAATAAATGTATATGGGCCAACACCAGATCCGAACCATTAAATAAGTTGGGTTACACCTCGGCTCGACCCAAATAATTACATCCCAACTATGTCCCCAAGTCTTTTATTTATAAGAAATTTAAAATAAGAGAGTATACAAAATTTTTCCAACCAAAAATCTGTATTTGCCGAAGACGACCTATCTTACCCAAACATCATACCCCGAACATGTAAGACCCCAACTTTTATGAATAAATATTTAATTTTCTCTAATTATTATTTTGAATAATAAGGTGTTGATTTGATATAATGATATAGTTATGGGTGATATGTGCAAATTTTGCAAAGTAAGCAAGTTGTCATAAAATATTCGTTTGGTCGAAAAATATTATTTTTGTCTGAAAATATTCGTACGACGGCACAATCATTGGTGGACCCCACATAAAGGAATAATTGTCGGATATAGAAAGCGACATAAATAACCTTTTTATAAAAAAATAACGACAAAACTGTTACTGTTAACTATTGAAATACTCGGTGATAAAATACGATGTATGGCTACATGGTAAAGATGGCACTGCGGTATTATACAATATCTACGATTATTGATCCTTACGTAAAAAAGTATTTTCGGTTTCATTCAATAATTATCACAGTAGTTGTTACATAGCATCTCATATTATTAATTCAATTATTGTCACAATATCATCTGCACAATATTTTATATTATTAAATCAATAATTGAGACGACACAGTTATTCATATTATTATTTGTATTATTGACAATGTCTAGAAAGTTCTGTCGAGAAAAGGGTCTAGGTTATTTAATTGCGCGTCAATAATGAGAAATCAAGTAAAAATTATGAATTAGTAACGTAATTTTAAATTAATTAAATTATAATTGAAATCATAATTTTTTTTTCGAGAGTTCATAATATAATGATTAATTTAGTAAAATCGGGACACCGTGCCAAGTTCAAATTTTATACTTTCTAACTAAAATAATATAAGTGCTTTATAAAACACAAAAATGGAGTAAAGAGATCATAAAATTTGATATTTGTATAAACAATACTCAAAAAAAGGACTTCTTGATCCGACGATGGTTTGGTTCATCAAGAATTGTCGTCTTAGCTTTTAACGACGCATCAAACCGTCGTCATAACATATAAACCGCTTATATTTTTTTAAAGAACTTTTATTTTTGGAATAGAAGAAGTATCTTCTTATAATTTTTTCAAAGAATATTACATGTATTTTATTTTTTTCATAAATCTTGGAGCCTAAAGTGAAAATATCAAAATTTTAGAGGCAATACAACAGAAAATGTACAGAGCAATGCAACAGCAAATATTAGAAAATAAATTCCAGCATGAAATACCCCGGATGAATGCAGAAGTATAATACGAGTAGAATGGAAATAATTCACACCCTGAAATTAAGAAATTCACTTACTTATATAAACGTCTTGCCAGTAACATTTTAGAACACAATTCACAAGAAACTTAAAACGATGGAAGCACAATTTTTTTTTTGAAACTTTATCAAGTAGAAATTCTAAATCTCTTGAAGTAAAGATATTCTGCACTACTGATTAATTCCCTCTCCAACTTCATAACCTAAAGTTGAACTCTAGCCCTCTTGGTACTGCAGCTAGGGCACTTGTACTGCTTAATATGCTCAGCCTTGGCAGGAGTGATCTTTACACATTTTCCATGAAACCATCTCTCGCAAACATCACAACAAATCCAGAATTCATCATCGGCATAGTTATCCCCGCAAGCACCACAAAGTGTTGCTCCCTGTTCATCTTCTTCTTCTTCTTCTTCTTCTTCCTCTTCCATCTCACTCTCGCCCTCTTCTTTGGGTGGTGGAGACATCTTTACTGCCTTTGGATGGGGCTCAGATGACCAAGACTACCAATGAAACAAAAGAAAAAAGATGAAAAATCAAAACACGAGGAAAGCAAAAGTAACAATTTAAAATGAAGTGGCAGTTCTTACCATCTTTCCACTTGGTTTGCTTTTGTTTCCATTGCTTTGAATAGCAGATAGGTCCTTTGACTGCTTAGCGATTCCGGACACAACTTCAAACACTGTTGGCAGATCATTTATCATCTGGAAAAGCCTCTTCCTGTGAATCCCAATTTCAACCAGAGTGAGGACCAACATGTAATTTAAAGAATTATTTATATATTGGCAGATCATTTATCATCTGGAAAAGAATCATGTGAATCCCAATTTTAACCAAAGTGAAACAAACATGTATTTCAAAGAATTTTTTCCTTCAAAAAGACAAAAAAGAAATCCTTATTTAGAAACAAACAAGGGAGAGAGGTATAGTAATATTCCCTTTGACAAACTACAGAGGCAATTTCTTTAGCGCGTGAAGAACTTCAGTACAATCTGTGCCTTCAATGTTATCTCCAGCTTGCATTTCTCATTTTGTCCCGGCATTCATTTCTGATTGCAGAATATTGCCCACAAGCTATGAAAATGAACTGAATAAAAGGCTCAACTTTATTGTATCATCCAATGTAGAAAAAGTTGAGAAAGTTGCATGATACTAAAAAAATTAACACAACTCACTCAAGCTTAATTTGGAGCACTTTTTTCTTATTTTAAACAACCACCTATATGTCAAAAAGCTTCTAAAAAGTGAAGTCCTAGCCATTGAAGAGCCATAGTTGATTGGCAGCCCAAACATGAACTCTGGAAAGTAAAAAACACATCCCTTTGTCATGAATAAAAGATTTTATTTATATTATTTTTATTGTCATTATTGGTATGTCTTAAAAACTTCAACATCTTAAGCCTTGACCCAAGGGGGAAGTGGGTTAAGCCTCGACACAAGGACGAAGTGGACTAACAAAAGTTTGCTGCAAGTTGAGTCACAACTGCTAAGATGAGGCCATAAAAGGACAATGTAAAAATTCAAATGCACCTGCACGAGACGCAGGAGACCAAGAACGCACCTATAGGAAGAGGCCATGAAACAGGGAAGAATTAACTCTCATGATAAGTTGATAAGCTGAATATATGGCCAGAGGCTTGCCAAAAAAATTAGTAATAATAATCACCTACCTGTGGGACAAAGCGGAAGCAAGACTGGAGAGTACACGTTTGCGCACAGTGAAGTGCTCCAAGAGTGATATGAAAACACCTTTCAATGTAACAAGACTATCTGGATTTATGCTACTACATGAAAACTTATGAGTGGTAAATGAAATGATATAGAAAGCTTAAAGTTCGTCAAAAAACATTAGACATAACCTAGACATCTACATAATAGAGTATAATCTGACAGAAGACGACCTTAATTCTTAGCATAGATAATCAAGGACGAAATACCAGGGAGAAGAATATGCACAACATTAAAAAATAAACTAACACTGTACGAGCTATACCAACATGAGCTGAAAAGGTAAATGCAAGTCACAAAACATTGCAAATATAAGAACAGCAAGAAAATTGTAGGTTAGCTGCTCACATAAGTGAGAAAGAAGAACAATTATACCATTGTAGACTTGTAGTAGGTGCTGGTTAAAGTGACATGTTTGAACATCCTGCCATAATGGCCCACCGAAGAAGAAATGTGGAAAGGGGTTAAATACACTTTTTCCCACCCTACTCGACCTCGGTTTACAAATGCATCATTGGACTGATTTTTTTTCCATTCGACTCACTGTACTATATTTTTTAACAAAGCGTTACAAAATCAGTCCAGACTTTTAATGGCAAAAAATAAAAAATCTTAATTTTATTCAACTATCCACGTGGGTTTCCAAGATTGGTCCATGTGGCTACCATAGTGGAATTATAATCTATAAAGATAACAAAAAGTATTTTAAAAATAAAAATACGCTAAAAAAGAAGTTTTTATAATTTTTAGTATATTACAAATTAAAAGAAAATTTTAAAAAGAAATTAAAACAAATCAAAAGATTAAGAAAACCGAATCATCTCAACCTCCAAAATCTAACTATTTCAATCTTCACAAATCACAAGATCAAATCTAATATGCCTCCGTCTCCGTCTCTATTTCATCATCAAACATTTGATAATACATCGACATCGGATCTAAGATTTGAAAAACTTATTTGCATAGATTAACTCCGTCGATGGCGGCTCCAGCTCCGGCCCCGGCCCCGGCTCCGGCTCCGGCTCCTGATTTGGTATTAGTTTTCTCTAGATTTGATGTGGGCAAAAGTAATTTGGGATAGAGTTTTTCTTAAAACAACATTTATAGGTTTTGACATTTGGTTTCTTTTTGTTTGAATTCAATTTAATAATTAAATTTATAATAAATATTATAAATAAGAGAAAAATTAAAGGATTTTTTGGTTAATCTATGTATTTGTGTTTTAGATTGTTCTATTCTTGAAGAAGAAGAAGATTGTAACAGTGGGGGAAGATTTTGTGCGGGGTTTGATTTTTTGGAATATGTATATTTCTTCAATTTGTTTTTTGGGTTTGGAATGAAAATGAAGATTGACGTTAATTGTGGTAGATTTGGAGTATAGATATAATTTTGTAGAAATGTTCAGTTGGATCCGTCTTATAACCCGAGATTCGCTGCAGGATTAAGAAATGCATGTGCCAATTTCATAAAGAATCCCACATTATCGGAGTTCAACGATTTGATGAGTCCGAATAAGTTTGATAATGTGTACTTCCAGAACTTGCCAAAGGGATTGGGGCTTTTATCTTCAGACCGATGTTTGTTTTGGGATTCGAGGACGAGACCATTTGTGGAATTGTACGCCAAGGATCAGAATGCCTTCTTTCAGGCATTTAGTCGAGCAATGGAGAAGCTGAGTGTTCATGGTGTTAAAACTGGGAGGAGAGGAGAGATTCGACGTAGGTGTGATGCATTTAACTGATAAAATTATGGGTTTCTTGAGGACGACTTGTTTTATTTATTCTTTTTGATCTTCGCCTGAGTTGCTAATTTATGTATACCAGCAATGTTTTTATTTATTTATAATCAAGCTTTATATACATCATCATATTATTGGTTTAGTAGTAGTCGGAATTAATAAGATTGAGAGCTCTGTTTTTTACTTTAAAATGATATAATATTTTTAAATTTATAGTATAATTTTATTATCATGTTATTAACTAATTTAAATTGTTTATTATGTTTAATTAGTTTAAATTATATTTTGTTTAGTTGTTGATTATGTAATTGGATTTGATTTAATTTATTTCTCTAACTGAACTTCTCTCTCCTCCATGTAGATGCCACATAGATTTGATGTTAATATTTTAACAGAGTAGACGGTTTTTCAAATTTTTGTAAAAAAATTACAGTTTAATGAGTGCATTTGTAAACTGAGGTCGAGTAGAGTAGGGAAAAATGTATTTAACCCGTGTGGAAAGTATGACAGCAAACAGTAAGAATTATAGATAATTTATTGAGCTAAATATATTACCTTTCATTCTTACCAAACCCAAAGCGAGCACCAAAATAAAATGCAACAGAAAGCAACCACGAATCACTATGAACTGCGACAAGTGATAACCAGTCCTTCTCTTGCATCCCATCCCTCGCAAAGTTAATACCTAATGCTGGCTCAGGAAGTTCAGGGGGAACCTCCTCAACAGGAAGATTGACTTCCCATGCTTCATTTGGAAGCCCATACAGACACAAGTTGTCCTTCTCTGTAAGCACAACAACACCATCTTAGAAACAAAAGGCAATTCCAGTATTAAAAAAAGAACGGAAAAACAAATATAATGAATTTGATTGCTTCCCTACATTCAAGTAACCATTTAACAGAGAAGGATAAGAAAAAACAGATTACACTTCTACAGAATCTACACAAATAAGGGGATAAAAGGCAAGACAACACTGGAATGCAAGCACAGGCGACACTGGGATGCAAGCACTGCAACTGGATGTCAATCTAAAACCACAGACTGATGAGTAAAAACAAAAACCATCAATTAACACAATTACTACAAAATGCATTTAATACTCCATCCGATTTTCACCTCAAAGGTTACAAATACATCTAAGGATCCGTTTCCTGTTATTTATCCATCACCCAGGACTACACTAAAATCATCACAAAAATTTAAGCCATGAAAATAGGATAATTAACAGAGAAAAAAAAAAGAACTCACCAGGATCACACACCTGAAGAAACTTCTCAACTTCTGCAACAGATAAACTAACAATCAGTAAAACCCTCATAAAAATAAAATAAAAAAATATATACCAAACTAATCAATTAACTTTAAATAACTTCGAAGAAAAAAAATGCGAACCAGTGGTAAGAGCCTTTATCAAGCCAGCCCTTCTGCCTTTGAAGTCGTTAAAAACCTCCTCTACTGTCCTCCGAATTGGGTTTTGTTGAATTCCGTCCATTCTCTTCTAATCTCTCTCCTAATAAAATCGCACGCCCAGTTGCGAATTATATATGTATATCTATATATATGTTTATACCTGATTCCTGTAAAGTTGATTAATTTAAACAGGGGTTTGCAGTGAAATTGAACAAGGAGCTACAATTGAATTAAGGTTTTGGACAGAGCTAGGGTTTCTTAGCCATTGCTGCCAGCTCAGACATGTGGGTATATAAGCATATATTTATTTTGTATACATATGTGTGGGTTTATATACGCAGGAATTGGAGGGGGAGGAGGAAGAGAGAAATTAAACTTAATTAAAATGGATGTAATTGGAAAAAGTGAAAATAAAAAGGCGAAATGAAGAAATTGGTGCAAGTAAAGGGGTTTTTGGTTTGTAATTTGGATGCTTGTATAGGATTTTGATTAAACGAATTCTTTGTCAGACTGTCATGTCATCCATTCCACACGATATCGTTTTGACTACGTGGTGGTAAACAATGTTTTTTTTACATGTTAATTGTTATTGAACTGGAAAAGTTATCAGATAAATGAGATATTGTTTTGATTGAATCGTTATTAAATTGATAATTTCATAAATGTAATTTTTTTATATTATTAGTAATTAATAAAATTTTAAATTTTTTATTTTATATGAACTAAAATATAATAAAATTGAGTTATAATATTATTAAAAATAGTTAATTTTAATATTAAAAAAAAATTGATATAAAAAATATTAAATAATTAGTTCACCGGATCAATTTAACCGATTTTACTGGTTAAACCATCGATTTGACTGGTGGTTCAGTTCAATTCGAATTTTAGCCAAACTAATTCAACCGATTCAAACCGAATTGAAAATAGAACTGATTCCCGATTCAACCAATTAAATCCTGCCTGTTCGGGCCGAGTCTGAAAACATCGGCAAAAAAGACTAATTTTTAGTTTGGGCATTAAGCTTTAATTCTAATATTGATTTGCATCTTAAACTTTATCTTTAAATAAATGAGCCCTATATTTTTATCGGAAAAATAAAATACGTATTTTATATTATTTTTTGGCAAATATTTATCAAAAAATACAAGTGAATAGAATATTAGGGGTATTTTTTTTAAAATTTTCACAATATAGAAATAGATCATATATAAAAATTAAGAGATAAGGTGTGTATTTTCATATAAATATTTGGCTAGAAAGTAGAATAGAATGTTTATTTTAACTTTCGTTAAAAGTATAAGGTGTAATTAATTCGAAACAAAAGTTAGGGTGTAAATTAATTTTAAAGTTAAAGTTTAGGGTTGATTGGAAATTCAGTTAAAATGGAATAGAAAAAAAAGAAAGAAAAGGGCAACTTTGATTTGATCCAAAATACGAAAGGGTAGTTTTGTAATTTCATTCATCACCTTCTCCACTTCCCCAACACGAGGACATCACTTGCAAGTTGCAAACCTCCAAAACCCTTTAAACCCCCAAGCTGAACAAAGATGGGCACAAAGAATGAATTTTAAAAAAATGGAAGAAAAAATGAACCCATATTTGTAAATAGATATCAATACGCTCTCATTCTTGGACATGTTTTCTTCATGTATTCGAGCTCTCTCAGCCCGAAAGAGCCCCACAGCTTTTGTCTTCTCAACAGATTTTCTTCTTTTCTTCCCAGTTATATCAATAATTCAATCCCCATTTCCTATCTGATAGAACCTCGTTCAAACCCACTCCAAATCCCAGTAAGTATTTTAGTTTGATTATGGTAATTACAATAATATTTATCAATATATATATATATATATATATATATATATATATATATATATATATATATATATATATATGTTTGCGACTCTGTGTATACAAATTGTCATTGTATTTGATTTGGAAGAATTAAAGTTTTAATCTTTACTTATTTTTTTTCTCTTCTGGGGGGGATAAAAAACAAAGTATAGAAAAGTTATGCAAAATTTTATTCTGCATCTTAGGATTATTACCTGATAATTTTGCAATAAATGCCATTGGGGTGCCAAATTTGGGTTTGAACCAATGTAAATTCACTTGTTGCCGCGCGGGTTGCTTTTGTGCGATTTGGTCCCAAATTGATGAAAGGAATGGCATGGATGATTCTAGTTATAAACCCAAAGTTAAGGTAACAAATGATAATCCTGTTGAGTTCAACAAAGTCGATGCAGACATGCTTCCCACCGTACTACTTTCAGGGCAAACAAATGTTGGCAAGTCTGCATTATTCAATCGGTTAGTTTTTGGTTCATTGTGCTATGTTTACTTTCAATTTATAGAATTGTTATATGGATGTCAGGTACTTAGGTTAGTTTTATGCGATGCAAGTGATTTGTAGTGATGCATTGGGTTTCTCATTTGTAGTTTGATCAGTTGGTTTGGAAGTAGTGGCGAAGCCACATATAACTTTGTGGGGTTAATCGACCACGAAAAAAAAATTTGAGGGAGGCTAAAATTGTTGTGTACAATAATCCTAAATCTCTATATAATATTTTAAACGATCATGGACATTCGAGAAGGGATTGCGAAACTGAGTGATTTGAGGTTTAGGGTGTTGGATTCAGCTGGTTTGGAAGCAGAAGCTTCTTCTGGCTCTGTTCTTGGCAGGAATGACTAGGAATGTGTTAAGAAGGTCTCAGCTTGCACTCTTCCTCATAGATGCAAGGTCAATTTGAATATGAAGTTGTTACTTAATGTAAGGATTTAACTTTATGCATGTAATTTATTTTGTGCTCGTGTGTGTGTGTATATGTATTTTCGCTATTAACATATATGCCAAAAGAATGATAAGAACTGGCAGTGAAGACCAATTATCAATGTTAGAATGAAGCTGGAATATACGTTCAATGGATGTGATTGATCAGGAGCATGCATGCTGTACATAACAGCAAACTAAATTTACTCATAATGGATACATTGTGTAATGGTTAAAAATTTGGGGATAAAATTTAAATTGTGGTCCTATATTTGGTATACTTAGGACTTGGGAGTGAACTATATATTTTTTGGATAGAGAAAGCTATTTTATTAACAGAAGAAAGAGGAAATAAGTAGACAGGTGACAAAAAGCCTACCCAACCTAACAAGTGGAACTAAAAAAGAAAACACAACTCTTGAAAAAGTGCAATCCTTCAACTTAGAAATATATATCTTTTACCAACTTTATTTATTTTATTTTTGTGACTAGAGACGGATTGCAGCCCATGGATTTGGATGTTGGAAAATGGTTGCGCAAGCATGCACCTGGAATGAAGATTATTGTGGTGATGAATAAAGCTGAATGACTAGATGATGATCTTGGCTCTCTTGCTGCTGCTGCTGAATCCTTTAGGTTGGGATTTGGAGAACATATTACTCTCTCTGCTGAGACAGGACAGGGTATGGTAGAACTTTATGAAGCTCTTAGGCCATTGCTTGAAGTTTTAAATGGTAAGACTGTAGTCAGTCTGTAAAGTTTTGAATACTAATAGATTAATCCTCTTCCCGGCTTTGCAAATTTCTTGTGTGTAGTTTTTTTTAATTTTTTAGATATTCTGTTTTAATGCTTGCATGCATTTTAATTCAGCGTTTATATTGTATAGGAAATTTATGAAGCATATTGATGAATTTAAAAGCGTGATAATTAGCTCTCAGTACTTGTATGTTTGTTTTGCTTTCCAATGCCTTTTTGTAACCAATTAAGTGTGAAGCGAATAGAGCAACTAGAATGGGACAAGAGGGGCTGAGGGAGGGAGCCTACTTAAAATGTTAAGTTACTAAATCTTTCATTAGACATCGAGGAGAGAGTCCTTTCTTTTATTTTTAATCCAACTTTTATTCTTGTTTTTTTTTTAGTGTGGGGGGGTGGGGGGGGGGGGGTATGAAAGCTAACATCTCACAGGTCATTATATAGAGAGCAAATCTTCTGTCCTCCATTTTATATGTCCCTCACTTAAATTTTTGACACCTGACCTCTTATTTAATTTTAGAGTTAATTGATGTTAAGGTGTCAAAAATTTAAGTGGGGGACATGTAAAATGATAAACGATGAATTGTTATAGTTAATTTTACAAGAGGTTGAGATAAACGATGAATTGTTATGGTTAATTTTACAAGGAACATTGCACAATTGATTATGAATGTTAAATTGTGAAGTAGAGTTTATGAACCTATACATTTGAAACCCAAAAATAAAATGACATTGTTCTAACAATGTTCGACCATGTATCTCTTGGGTTAAATCATTTTTTCGTCACTAAAATGAACTCTAATTTACATTTCAACGTCCATGTTGAAAAAGAAAAAAAGAAAAAATTAGCAAATTGCACATAATAAATTACACTCGCACTTATTAAATATTATTTAAGTTTTCTAAAAAAATACTAAAAATCTATTTGAAATAAAGTTAAACAAGAGAATTAAAAATCTTTTTATTTTATTGTATTTTAACAAAGTTAAAATATACTGAGCAATTAAACTTTAAGCAAAATAAACAAGTAAAACATATTAAAAATAAAAATAAATTAAACTAATTAAATATCTCCACCCACCATCACCATCTCCGCCTACCACCATGATCACCACTTGGCACTTACCACCACCGCAACCGTTTCTATCACCACTTTGTAAACCAATATCCTAACTTTATTTGTTAAGCACTCCATTCTCCCATTTTCTTATTCAATTTCAAATCAAACTCAATTCCAAAATATTTCTTAAATCCAGAACTCCACTTGTGATTCCTAATCAATTGAAAAAAAAGTATTTATCACATATTCACATCAAATTTGGAGCAAAAACAAGAGAGAGAAAGTATGAAACATAAATTGAACTTCATTTTTGTGCTTTAATTATCTTCTCAAACCATTTTCACAACACCCATCACCAAAAATAAGCCCTCAATTAATTTTTTTCATCTGTATCAAGGGTTCTTTTGTTCATTGTTTGGGTAAATGTGGGAGAGAAAGATTGGTTTGAATATGGGCGGAGAGTAGAAGATGACGTATCTCTCCAATGGTTATGAATTAAAAAGAAAAAAATTTCATTTATCGTTGGCACTGGAAACAATGGATGGAGAGATTGATGTAGAATTTGTGAAGGGATCAGATCGTTCTAAAAAATATCTGCAGCAGATTTGGGGTTTTGAAGATCTAAAAAATATTTATGCTTATTGCAGCAAATCTCGGTTTTTGAGGATCGAAATAATATTTATGCTTATTGATGCAGATCTGGATTTTTGGAGGTTGATTATGGGTTGATCTTTGATTATAGAGTTTATGTTGCTTAAAGATTATTGATTGTGGTGATTATGTCAAATGAATATGGCTGACTGGTGATGATTTTCGCTGGAGTTTTTCTGAAGAGGATGAAGTTATATATATATATATACGGTTTCTTTCAAAAACGTACCAAAGACGCGGACCAAAGACGGACTAAAAGAAAAACGAGTAGAAGCCAACAAAATTCGCGGGCCAAGAAATTTGAAGAAAAAAAGAAAATAAGCGGGTCGAGAAGAATCATGGGTCAAAAAAAGAACCCATGCCATATCAGTTTCAGAGAACACCGCTCCCTCTCGCTCTTCCCTTTCTCTCTTTCTACCAGCGACCTTGTCCCTCTCTCTCTATCAGCCAGCCTGAAGCAAATCGGAAGGGTAAAAAGACGATCGAACAGGTGGTGTTGCAAATCAGAAGGTAAAGATTCCTACGAAGAGAATCTGAAGGTAAAGATTCCTACTTAATTTTGTAATTTCTGTTTGATTCGAAAGAAATCTTTGTTCTCTGTTTTCTCCATATACAAACACCATATTCAAACCCTATTTTGTTCTCTGTTTACTACATCTCCATCTTAAGGGCCTCTTTCTTATGTTTATATTTTTATTTTTATCTTAAGGGCCTCTTTCCAGTAATTTTTAGTTACGATTGGTAATGCTTCTAATTTGATTATTCTAATTATTATTTGAAGAGATTATCGTGTGTATACTTTCATTAATGTATAGCAGACTATTTGTTTTATTCTATTTTTGAGTTGTCTCTTGAATTTTTTTTTGGAGGAAATTAAGAGCTAGACCTGCGTGTGTATATATATATATATATATATATATATATATATATATTGATTTCAATCTTCCTTTCTTTCTTTTATTGGGTTCGATGTCAAAATTCAATCTTTCCTTTTGATAGGTATGCAGTTCTAAGTTCTAGCGCCTTTGTTAATTATTACTACATTTTCAAGACTGCTTAAGTTGTGCAGTAATAATTATGGGATACATCTAGCCTTTGTATTAGTTTTTCTTATAAATTAGAACAAAAAAACTTTGAGATTTTAAAGCGATCCAAGGGTTTTTTTTTTCGGTTTAGTTATCTTAGTGTGAGATTGTTTTTTTATCTTAGATAAGGAAAAATCTAGCATTATGTGAAAATTTTCAATCATAAGCTAAATTCATAGTTCATAATATGTAAAGAAATTTTTGTAGTGATGCATAATAAATAACCTGTAATAAATTGTACACCACTTCGAATATTTGTTTGACATTTTGGCAATGCTTTGATATATAGTGTAATGCATGTTTGGGGACTTCTTGTTGTTTAGAGTGCATTGTAATCTGTGGGGAATCATTGTTTGCACTTCTAAGTTCTAAAAAGTTTTGGCTTGATTTTTGCTAAAAGTCATGCCCTTCTCCTTGAAACTTCTAAAAAAGGGTATAAAAAGCAAGAGCCAAAAGAAACCATTGGAATTCTTTCTTTTGAAGTTGTTAATTTGATGTCCAAAATGTTATTCTACATAAATCTCTTATTGATTCTGAAATTTCTAAGCTTAAAAGTGAGATCTTGAATTCTGATGGCATAAGTTTTTGGTGAAGGATATGGAGGCAATGGTTAGGAAAATGGAGAGGTATGTGAATTCTACCGCGAACCTTTATGGGGAAATGGAAGTTCTGAGTGAGTTGGAACAAGCAACGAAGAAGTTTCAATTGAATCAACATGAGGAGAGTAGAAGGGCTTTTGAAAGCGGCTGGTGTGAAGAAGCAAGATGTGAGGCATCTTAAGGGCGTTTTGCTTTTGAACCAGACTTAAGATAAGGTTATGGAGTTATTGGCACGAACCATTTACACACTTTATGTGCGACTTTGTCATGTTTTTGACAAACCTCAGTTGTCATGTTTTTGGCAAACCTGTATTGAGGCGAGAATTTAACCTGTATAGATTTACCTTTTCTTTTGTTTAGCTGTTGTTATTATCCTAAATTGGGCAATCTGTGTATTTTGGAATATTTTGAAATTTGTACCATTCAACACTAGTCTTTCAAAATAAGTCTCTTAATGAAATTTGTACCATTCAACCATATTTTTTTGCTGCAAACTTTTATAACTTCCTCAACGGTAATGATACTTCTTATCTACAGAAATCAACTACAGTTCACAACACTAAAAATTTGGAAACCCATCGGAGAAAATGAAAGCAGATTCTACAAGTAAAACAACAATCCAAACCACAAACAACCTACATTTCTGGTGCACTCAGCGTTACGAGATGTGATGAGAAAATAACATTTGACCAATTAAATGGTAAAAATCTGAATTCAGCTATATAAACGGCCATCAATATCTCCAAGACACCAACACATATCAAACACTTGGACATCTGGATCTCATGAAAGAAATATGTAAACAACTCTACTGAAGCTAATGTCTTCCTTTTCTCAGGCTCTGTCACTTCTATTCCTATCCACCTGAACAGTCCTTGAATCCAATATGTTGATAGGATCTGGGGCATTGACATTATTACACAGGACACAACAATTTCTGCAAAATCAAAACAAAGTAAAATGTTGGTAACCCCAAATGAAGGGCCAAGCGTAAAACAAATCAATAAGCTTGCATAAGAAATTTATATATTTCCACTTTTGCTTTTCTTTTCCTTTAGTTTGCTTCCTGGAAACTAATACACATGTACCCATGACCCCTACAACTAGATGTTTCCATTTGTACCTAACAGAAAATATAACAGACATTTCCTTTGTGTCATATCCCAATATTGCATTAATATAATAGTCATATACAACAATGAAACCAACTAGCAAGATATTTAAAAACTTACTAGCAAGATATTTAAGACAATTACACTGTTACATCATCTAAGTGTAACCGACATCAAGAACTCCAAAAGAATAGCATCCCTCTTTTCATCAAAACCAAGAAATCTAGTATCAAGAATGTCTTACAGCACAACATCATCTTGCATCTCTGAACCTGTAAATAAAATATATGTATATTAGATTCAGCCAATATGTAACCCATAATTAACATCTGAATTTAAACTGTATAATTAAGTTTGTCCTATTTTTCCCAACATAGAATGCCACCTGTGAAATTATACTAGTTTAATTATATTTGCATTAAACTAAAATATGCTTAAATATATCAATTTAATATAAATAAGTACAAATATTTTAATATGCAAAATAATTGCAAACAAACGAGTACAAACATTGAGATATCAACATTTCCCATTTATCATGTTAAACTAGGATTGGTTTAGTAAGAAAAGAATAACAATAAAGTAGGACCGAAGTATATAACCACAGAAAAATGTACTTCCCATCTATATAAGCTTTTTTTTGGTGATTTTTCTAGGTTTACGAGTTTCTTATCTCGAGAAATTACGGTCAAGCAAACAAAGTCCCCGATCACACCAAGTGTCATTTGGACCCAGGAAGGAGGACTACGATTACCAATCGATGCTACTATTAACATCGGTTATTTGGCATAATCTTAACCCCAAGAGTCCCGGTTCTCTATAAACAAGATTGATTCCTTATTATATACAAACATGAGTAAAAGTTAAAATAATCCCGGTCGTAATAATCACGAAATACAGAGCGGATATAATCAACCGCAATGATAACTGAAATGGTATCTAATCGTACAAACGACCAAAATCAGCGCTCAGACAAGCTTATAAAGAAACAATTAATAATCAAAGAACAACTACGAGATGATCGAATTTCTATGTATACGCAACCAACAAGTTTTGCAAGCATTCATATTAAACTATGTGTATTAGAGGAGAAGAAACGAGCTCAATTTAAACATATAGCTAAAATGAAAAAAGAAACTATACTCTGTGTATTCGATGTCCGGCGATTTCCAAACCCTAGCTTCAGCTTCAGCGCTTTGAATGAGAATCGATTTCCAAACCCTAGCTTCAGCTTTAGCGCTTTGAATGAGAATCGGGGAAAGGGGGTTTGAGAGAGAATCGGCAGAGTGATGGATTCGCGAACTGATGAGAGTGATTTCAAACGGGTCGCATACAATCCAAGCTTTATCGATTTCGCGAACTGATGAGAGTGATCTCACTGAAGAACCGATTTGGAAACCCTAGCTTTATTGTCGCTTTGAGAGAGAGAGAGGGGCAGCGAGTTTGCTTGCATTTAATTGGAAGAGTAAGAGAGAGGGAGGGGTTGAAACGGGTTTCATATGGGTTTTTGACCCGGTATTTTTGACCCACGAATTTTGTTGGCTTCTACTCGTTTTTCTTTTAGTCCGTCTTTGGTTCGCGTCTTTGGTACGTTTTTGAAAGAAACCGTATATATATATATATATATATATATATATATATATATATATATATAAAGTCCATTTTCACCATCTATTTTAAAATCTGCCTTTTCATTTCTTTTCTTAATATAGATGAAGGTAATCAGGAAAATAGCCCCTCTGAGGATGAGGAGTCAAGGGCACCCTTACAGTTAGCAATTGCTGGACGGCCAAATGTTGGGAAGTCAACCTTGTTGAATGCATTATTACAAGAAGATTGTGTTTTGGTGGGGCCAGAAGCTGGTTTGACAAGAGATTCTCAGTTTGAGTATCAAGGGAAAAACCATGTACGTACCTGGTACATATCACTTATTCATGTTCTATTCTATTAATCTATCACTTATTCATGTTCTATTCTATTAATCTATCAGGCAAACTTTGGATGGTGCTAAATTCAAATCACCTGATCTGAACGTATCAGCATTTGAACTCTCAAAATAATTTCTTAGTTCTTCTTCCCATGGGCACTTGTGACAATGCAAGAGGAAGCAAAAGAAAATGCTAAATGGAAGCAAAACAGTACTAAATACTAGAGGAATTTTGTTTGCTTTAGTTCTCTTACAGATTCCTTCTTCACTCAAGGACATATTCTTAATTTGGGGGTCCTTGTTGATGTTATGATGGAATGTTAGAACTAAATTCATCTCTTAAAAACTTAAACTTCTCTCCGATCCTCTATTAATTAATTTATTTGTTTATATTGATAGCAGCTTATATAGTGGACTTACATCTGCATCCATTCGTCGTCGTTGCAGCATTTACCCCACTAATTTTCTCTTTCGCCTTTTCTTCTTTTTTACACTTTGAATTGTTTAGTTGTTTCAACCATTTGCTTGTAATGTCAAGCACTGAAGAACAAATATAAAACTTTGGGTAACTCTATCCTGTAATACTATTTGCCTTATAGTATCTGAAGGCTAAAAACTGTTTTGAGTTTTTTTGCTGGACACTTGAACCCTTTTTGTCTCAGATTATGAGATTACAAATACGTTGTATCATTCTTACACTTTCTTGTTCAGGTTTTGACACTGCAGGTTGGCTGCAAAGGTCAAATCAGGAGAAAGGACCAGCATCCTTAAGCATCATGCAATGAAGGAAAAACCTAATGAGGGCTCATGTATAGTTGCTTTAGTCCTTCATGGTGAAGAGGTGCATCGCATTACAGTGTATGTATTCATTTTTTTTGTTGCCAACATGAATTTATGACAAGCTTGTTGCGGGTATCTGCAAATTCACGAACTAATGACTAAATCTATTGTAGCTTTACAAATTCTTTTATGCTCCCTTTGATATAGTTAATGAATCACAATTTCCAGGCCATCTAATCATTGTTTGATGTAGAACATGTAATTAAGGAGAAGGTTAAATTTTCAGTACATGCATCAAACTTAAATCTCGTATAAGCATCTTGGTGGTTAAAATTGTATTTGTTGTTAATTTTAAGGTTATAAGACTGCCAGCATCAGTTTTTATTTATTTATTTATTTATTATTATCTAGTAAACGTGTCGAGTGTCTTTGAAATTTATCATACGTGCTTGAAAATTGAAATGGGCTGTAGACCAGTTCTATGAGTTGTTATTTGGTCAAGTTATGTTGCAGGACCTATTTCTGTGTGACCTTAAGGTGTCTGGTATGATCATAGACAATTTCCTATGCATGTTTTGAGTGATAATCCTAGTATAAATTGCGTAATCATCCAGAAGCTTACGTAGCTATAATTTCATTCTTTTGAGTGACCACACTATCTTTTATGAAGATTTTGGTGGCACTGTATGTGAAGAACTCGAACAAACCTATAATAAAGATTAAAATAAAAAAGAATTTGCAATCTACTGAATCATATATATTTGAATATGTAATTTTGGTGATTATACTGAGGATTTGTAATATGTATAGCTAACATGGACGTTATTACAGCTAGCAGCTCTTAGAAATCTTGGCTATGTTACTTCAGTTAATATGAATAATGTATAAGTACCGTTGCCTAGCTAATGCTTCCATTTGCTAGGTAGGTATATAATGTGTGTTGATCAGATTGCAAATGCTAAGAGGACATTGAAGCATGATGAAGTTGTCATATTAAGGTGAACGGTGGAGGGAATGAAGGGGTCGATCGTGTTAACCATGGTAGGCATTATCTTATTTCTGCAAAACAACACAATTAAAAACTGTGTTGTGTGCGTGTGGTGCTATTTTTGGGAATTGTTATGAGCAGGTGGAATTAAGGATTCTGCAAGTATTGAAAGCACGAAGAGACAACTCACAAAGGCAACATTTACGTGGAGTATTAGTGAACAAAAGGCTCTCACTGTAAATTTAATTGCTGAATCCTGGTAGTAGCTAGTAGTGTCATTCTAGGGAGATTCTCTACTGTTATAATCAAGTTCATGTTCATGTTCACGTTCTGCAGGCACTTATTGATTTTTGTTTTAACAATACTTTAAACTTTCAGCGACACTTATTGTTCTAACAGCAACATCGTTATTGATACGTGGTTCGAGTGTTTTCTTTGGCAACCCAAGAATAAAGCCATGAAAAAAGCTTAATTCATATCTCTACCATGTTAAAGTGTCTTTAGGTGTATTTGGGTATTGAATACGTATTTTGATCCCAAAATCTCATTTTTGAGGTTTTGACCATGAATATATTAGGGGCAGGAATTTTTTAAGGCCCGAAAATGGGTGTAATTAGTATGGCGAGAGCAAAATTGATATTACAATTTAGGTTAGACTTGTTCTGATCATTAATTCAAAACTTTCGGATTAATATTTTTATTTTTCATTATTTTTTTAAGAAATGTTTTTTTTCCAGTATTTAAAAAAAATATATGCCAAATTTGTTACCAAACCAAAGAAAACCTACACAATTATGTGATTTGACTGCAGAATTATTTGTTTTCTCATGTCAAAACAATAAAAAAAAATTGTATAATTCAATACTTAAAACCATTAGTCCGAAAACTAAAACCCAAATTAAATTTGGGCTGAGTTTGGTCAAAAACTAAAACCCAAAGTTAAATTTGGGCCGAGCTTGGTCTTCATGTAGCTCAACCTCATCCCGTTGTAGGCTCGACCCGAAAGTATGTAAATGAAAATACAACATATGAATATATATTTTGAAAAATTTTCTCCAACGAATCAAAAACGAACCGGATTATAACGACAGTTTTATGAGATATAGCAACGATTCAAACCGTCGCCTTATATATAATCGGCTATAGCGACGAAAAAACCGTCGTTATAGCCGATTCATTTTTGGTCTTTCAGTTCGCTGGAGAAACGTGTATATATATATAAAGTTTTGAATACAAATTGTACAATAGTTATGTTAATTTCTTTTATTGAATTCCAATGACCAGCTATACTAGGCGATTCAAAATGGTAGATCGCGTGAAATATTTGGTTGGAGTTGAATTAGGTCATTTTAATTAGGAGTTTCATTTAGTTTTTGTTTATTTTTAACTTATTAATTTTCTTGTTCGAAAATAGGCTTGAATCACATCTGAGTTGAGTTTGAACAATATACTATAAGTTTGATTGTGTTGAATTTGAACCTAGACTCATTAATATTTGATTGGACTGAGCTTGAATAACTTTAAACTCGGCTTACTAAGCCTAATCGACAGTCCTAACCCTGATATTTTCTATATTTCCGCCTAATTGATAGTAATATTAACAATAATAAAAATTCCATGCATGCATAATTCAAACTTCATTGCAACATATATACTACATGCATACCTAAACCGCATAACCGTACTAATTAAAAATTCATTTTAACCACTATCAACTACGTACATTGACCTGAAATATTTCCTTAAAATCATATTAACTTTTATATATAATTCTTTAGAAATATTTCATCAACATTTTTGTGCAAATTAATTGATAATTTTGGTAGCCTAGCCTACTTAGGCCTCTAGCTAGGTAGGGCAAAAGAGATCGTAATTAAAGCTACATATCTTTTGAGAAGTTAATTAAAAGAAATATATATAGCTCGATTTTCTTAAATGAATTGGAGAGAACGAATTAAAAATAAATTAGTTATAGCGATGATTTTTTTCGTCGTTATAATATAAAAAATTAACTTTGTATGCTATATATATATCGTATCACTAAAAGACGCATGCCTGCATGCCTGCCTGCCTGCATGAATCAACATGCGCATCAACAATCTTAACATAATAATTCTAGATCTTACAACTTGGCTAGCTATATACCATACAAAATTCACGGCTATGTATATATTACAATATCTCTAGACCAGATCCCAAGGAAGAATGTAGCTGTATCTACAAAGTAGACCTGATAAAATTGGGTTTAGCTTTTCTGCTTGGGCCAACCGTACCATTAAAAAGTGAACTATGGGCTTCATTTTTTCAAATTTGAAATTGAGGTCTATTTTTAATTTACCAATAATAACTTGATCACAGTGGGCTCCCTACCACCGATCATTTTAAAAAACTCTTATTCTGATTTCTGGCTTTTGGGCTAAGTGGCTACTGAATAGGCTAACCCTTATGGCCTTACCCTTACACCTTATGCCCTTATTCTAGATTTCAATTTTCAGATCGGGTTAAATGCAAATTCGACCACTAAACTTATCTGGTATTTGGGTATTGAGCCCCTTTCTTCTAGTCAACGCAAACTGAGCCCTTTTCTAGTCAAAAATTTGGACTTTGAACCCTAAGGTGCCACATGGCGCCTACGTGGCACATGTCACCAGGTCTGACGTGGTATTTAATATTAATTGACACTTGTCCGATAACGTGGCAAGTCTTTTGAATTTTTCCCAAAACTTGCTTCTCCATAGACTCGAACCTGCGACCCAATGTTTGGAATTTTGGTCATTTGACCACCCGAGCACCACGGGCCTAGCTGTTAGTAATTTGCAAGGAATAAAGTTTATATCAAAATATGAGATTTCCCCCAAAACAATTAAAACACTTAAAGATTTATAGACAAGGGTCATTTCGTTCTTCGACAAAGTCTTACCCTCGATTTCGTTCTATCTTTCTCTCTCATCCAACTCTGCGTCTATTTGAGAAAAGCTAGGGTTTCAAAATTTCGCCAAATCGAGGGTTCAGAAGTGGGGATACTAAAGTTATTCAAGGATCCGAAAGTGTTTTTGTGGTGGGGAGATGGTGTAAGTGTCTCGAAATCCCTCTTTATTGATTTGCCCCTTTATTTTATTTCCCTTTATCTGTCTAATGTGACCCCTTTATTTGACTTCACATGTCTATTGTCTGGAACTTAATCCCCTTTCCTTGTGTATTGTCAGCTCTTTACTAAAATTGGTTGTTATTATATAAATATCAACTAGATTGGTTATTATATTGTGGTCCTTATGTTGTGGTCCTAATATTGTCGGGTAATAATTATATAGTCTCTTCTGTATTTGTGGTCTGTCTTTGTGTTCCATAGTCCAACATAAGATTTGTACTGTAGTTTATTGGTAGTGGAACTCCACCAATAAACTTTTGTCTATCATGTGCTGGAATTAGAGTAATAAAGTTTTGTTTGTCTTGTTATACTGTAGCTTTGTTTGACATGATGTTTAAAGTTTTGTTTGTCCTGTTATACTGTAGTTTTGTTTGTCTGTCATGTGCTCGAGAGAAATACGTTTTTAATTAATGTTAATGGTATTTTTATTGTAGAAACTTAGAAGTGGAACTCCACCATGGGGGTTTATTTTGGTTACATCATGTTTTCCATTATGATTATGGGAAAATTGATAAGTTTCAAATCCCTTATTTTGAATTGAATTTTGAGAAGCTGAAGATAATGTGTGAGAGTTTTGGGTACGCATATGTAATTGGGTTATATTATAGAATGCCTGATACTATATTCTGTGGGCATTTTTCAAATCTTAAAGATGATGATGACCTAAATATGATGTCAGATGCTGTTGTAGATTATAAATATGTTGAGATTTATCTTGTGTGACGCCCCCAAAATAGGTATACATCACCCATTCTGAGTTGACAATACATGGTACAGAAATAACTACAACTTTATTATTACAACAAGAAATCATGAGTTTGAATACAAATATTATCTTCAGATAATATCTCGTACTCAAATAAATTCTCATCACATTTATTGATACATTATTTTACAAAATGGTGAGGACTACTAAACAACTCTCTCTAGAACCTTCATTCCATACCCAGGCTACGTCTCGCTTATATTCTCGCCTCCCCGAGAGAAGAAAAATGGAACAAAAAGAAAAGGGTGAGCTCAACTAGCCCGAAGAAGAATATTATGACTAAGATAATATACAACAAATTATCGTTAGTCTTCAACAGGAAAAATCTAATAGAATACAATAGACAACAAGTTTTAAATCAATATTCGCATGAAATAATAATTCATTAGAAGAGTTAAGTAGAGAATGCAAACTACTATCTTTTATGTATGAATTTAAAAGTTCATCGTCTCATCTTTTATCCCTGTAACATCAATCAATATATATCTCGAAATCAAATATTCATCTTTGCACTACTACAGGCCAAAAGATATTCATCGATTGGTCATGTTCATCTAAACACTGCTCATCTTTGCAGACACGGCCAAAGATATTCATCAAAAATCATTCATCTTTGCACTTCTGTGCCAAAGATATTCAATAATATCATCATTTAAGACCGAGGATTATAAAAATATTTTTAAAGAAACGAATCCAATTGAAACAAAATGACAAGGATTAAGGATTAAGTATTCAGTACTTTGTTTTATCCATGTCCAAAAATACCTCAAAAATAATCATAGTGGTGTAAAATTCAAGAATGATCAAAATATGGATACAATCAAAGCTAGTATCCACAATAGATATTTTAGACTTAAAAGAAAAAAATTTTATTTTTCGATGAATAATGCCGTATTCGTGAATAAAGGTCGATATCGTGAATAAAGGTCGATACGTGAATAAGTAACTCGACACCAAAAGTTTCAAATTTGATAAAAACTTCATATCAATATTTCAAAGATAATGATATTGAAGAAATAATATCATTACGAAAAAAATAATATCCTTACCTCACAAAAAGACAAGTCTTCTAGTTGAAAACACAGGATATAAGCTATGACTTGAACTTGCATCAGATAGCAACAATACTCAAAGTATACTCAAAATACTCACAAGAATAAGCTCGATAATATAGAGAGAAAACTTGATTTCAGTGTGATTTTCAATTCTAACCCAAGACCCTATTTATAGGAAAATGCTTAGAACACCAAAGTAGAAAATTTAATATAATAATAATATATATATAAAAATTTGTCTACGCACCTAGAACCATTTGAATTCAGCAACTTGCATGTGTTTAATGAGGCTAACCAAACACAAATTTTTTTTTTGTTAATTAAAACAATTAAAACTTCCAAAAATCAATTATTTCGGAACTTCAGAACTTCAATAATTCATAATAAATAGCCATTTTGTCAGAAAATTCAAATCTTGCGAATTTTTATAGGAAATTCAATTCTCTACAACTTTGCAGAAGAAAGTTTTTCCAAATTCCAAACAGAAATTGACTGAAATTCATAAATGGGCGATTTTACAAGCTATAATCAAATTTCAGTCAATAAATGGGCCCACAGACATGTTTAACATGTTTTAAACAACTTTTGCAACAAAAATACTCTTCCTCCTCATATACTCATATATCCCACATTCATTATAAAAATATCATAATTATTATATTATAATAATATAATAAAATATTATTTTATCACAAAAGATAAAATATCGATTTTCAACAATTGTCACTTTAAAATTTTCTCCATCTATATCCACATAAAATGAATATTTTCCTCATCATATAAATTAATAATTAATTATTCACAAATAATATTACAGAATCACAAGCGATCTTGTGACGGTAGTTCCGAGAAAGAGGGCTTTCAATAAGAATTTCTCTCATCGACTTGTGCAATTAGGTGACCAAACCTCTCCTTGATGCAGAACTTTCTAGACATTGCCAATAATATTTTTAATAATATTATTCAGATAATATGAATTATTGCTCGATAATGGAAAATACCGTGAAGTGACAATTATCAAAACAACAAGAATATAAAATATCAACGCAGCAATTATTGAATCAATAAAATAAAATACTGAGCAAGAATTCATCGTAACAATTATTGAGTAGTGCCTTCTTAAGTAAGAATCAATAATTGGTGCAATCTGCAGTAAAGCTTCTTGTCTGCAACAACGCCAGACATTTTTTTTTAACCACCGGGTATTCCAACAATGTGTAAACGGTAGAATAACTCTGTACCGTTATTTTTAAACAACTTATATTTGTCGTTTTTCTTCATCCAATCGCTTTTCAAGTTATGGGGCCCACATATTAGTTGCTTGCCGTCGCATCGAATATTCCCCCAAGCAGTAAGAATATTCCCCACCAAACGAATATTTCCGACAAAAATGAATATTTTATAACCACCGCTTATTTAAAATATTTGCACATTTTACCCATAACTAACCACATTAATCAAATCAACCCTTACTATTTCAAAATAATAAATAGAGGAAAATAAATTTCATTTATTAATTATTTGGGGTCTTACAACCTCCCTTCTTATGAAATTTCGTCCTCGAAATTGGACGACGATACGGTGTTTCAAAAAAAGATGAGGATACCTTGCTTTCATTTCGCTTCCAACTCCTGTGTCATTTCTCTATAGCATGGTTCCTCCATAAAACTTTAACTTGTGGTATGACCTTGAGCGTAGGACATGCTCCTTCCTATCCAAGATCTTGGCAGTACCTCTTCGTAAGTTAAGTCTTGGCTATCTCATCCTGGTTCTAACTCTATAACGTGGTTCGGGTCTTTCACATATTTAAGAAATCTGAGATATGTGAAACACATTATGAACACGAGACATACTCGGAGGTAACGCGAGTCTATAAGCTACATTTCCTACTCGGTCAAGAATTTGAAATGGACCAATAAATCGTGGATTGAGCTTTCCTCTCTTCCCAAATCTTGTAATTCCCTTCCATGGAGCAACTCGCAACAATACATGATCCCCTATACTAAATTCCACGTCCTTTCGATGAAGATCCGTATAACTCTTTTGTCGATTTTGTGCCGTTTGTATACGTTGTCGAATCATTTGGATCTTTTCGGTAGTCATACGTACTAACTCGGGTCCCAACAATGTTACTTCACCCACCTCATCCCAACTTATTGGAGAGCGACACTTTCATCCATATAATGCTTCAAATGGAGCCACTCCTATACTTGCTTGATAACGTTTGTTGTAGGAGAATTCCACCAATGGTAAATACTTATCCCAACTGCCCTTGAAGTCTAGGACACAGAGTCTTAATAGATCTTCAAGAGTTTGAATAGTCCTCTCTGATTGTCCGTCCGTTTGAGGATGGTATGCCGAACTGAATCGTAAATCTGTGCCCATAGATTTTTGCAAGCTAACCCAAAATCTTGAAGTGAATCTTGGGTCACGATCCGAAACTATGGATACTGGCATGCCATGCAACCTCACAATCTCATTTATATATATACTAGCAAGACGTTCAAGGGAATAAGTCTCCCGGATCGGCAAGAAATGAGCAGACTTGGTTAATCTATCAACAATAACCCAAATGGCATTGATGCCTTGAGAAACCGTAGGAAGACCCATACTTGAAATCTATTGTAATGTGTTCCCACTTCCATTTTGAATCTCAAGTGGTTGCAGCGGACCCTTAGGTACTAGATGCTCCGCCTTTACACGTTGACAAGTTAAACACATCGAGATAAACTTTGCAATCTCTCTCATATTGTTCCACCAAAATGTATGTAGAAGATCACGATACATTTTAGTACTTCCAGATGGATTGCAAATGGTGTATTGTGTGCCTCCATCATAATCTTGTACTTCAAATCGAGTCGTTAGGAACACAAAGTGCAGGTGGACTCAAGTATTCCTTCTTCATCAATTCTAAACAGGAATAACACCTTCTTGTACTTTCTTCTTCATACGCATCATCCCGGGTTGGTGGCTTGAGCAACCTTAACTTTTCTATTAAAGTTGGCTTAAAGCGTATCTTGACATCATCGCACTCGTTCTTGCATATGATCTTCTACTCAACGCGTCATTTATCACGTTCGCTTTTCCGGGATGGTATTGAATAGTGTGGTCGTAATCTTTCAACAACTCGAGCCAACGTCGTTGTCGCATGTTGAGTTCCTTTTTGCGTGAAGAAATATTTGAGGCTTTTATGGTCCGAATATATCTCCACTTTCTCCCCATATAAATAGTGCCTCCGGATCTTTAAGCTTGAAAACGATCGCCGCTAACTCTAGATCATGAGTAGGATAATTCCTCTCATACTCTTTAAGTTGTCATGAGGCATAAGCTATGACTTTCCCACGTTGTATGAGAACACATCCTAACCCTTTGCGAAGCATCACTTTGAGATAACAAATCCATCCGTATTCAGATGGTATTGTTAGAACATGTCTTAGAAATGAGTCTCCTCTTGAGCTCTTGGAAACTCTTCTCGCATTCCTCGCTCCATGCAATTTTATATCTTTAAAGTCGAAATTTGAGTTAATGGAGTAGTGATTCGAGAAAATCCTTCCACGAATCTCCGATAATAACCAATTTAAGCCCGTAAAGCTACGTCTTGTCCACCGACTTGGGTTGCTCCCAACTTTGTATTGCTTCAATCTTGGCAGGGTCCACAGATACTCCATGTTTCAACACACATGCCCAAGGAATGCTACTTCCTCAAGCCGTAACTCGCATTTCTTCAATTTGGCATATAGTTTGTTTTCACGAAGCCTTTGGAGTACCGAACTTCAAATGGTGCTCATGATCTTCACGACTTTTGGAATATATGAGGATGTCATCAATAAAGAAACAATCTAATGATGATCCAAATATTCCTTGAATACTCGGTTCATCATAGCCATGAAAGCCGCAGGAGCATTAGTCAATCCGAAAGACATGACTAAGAATTCATAATGTCCGCATTCGAAGTTCAAGGCGATCTTTGGAATATCCTCGATTCTAATCTTGGTGATGATATCCGTAAGCTAAGATCGATCTTTGAAAAGAATTGTGCTCCTGCATTTGGTCAAACAAGTCATCAATACGAGGTAGGGGATACTTATTCTTGATGGTGACATGGTTCAATTCTCGATAGTCAATACAAAGTCGCATACCACCGTCTTTCTTTTTTACGAATAAAACAGGAGCACCCCAAGGAGATGTACTAGGACGAATGAAACCGATGTCCAATAACTCCTGTAGTTGGACCTTTAACTCCTGAAGTTCAATAGGAGCCATTCGATATGGGGTTTTAGAAATGGGCTTTTATACCAGGTTTAAGATCAATAAAGAATTCAACTTCACGTTCTGGGGGTAGACCGGGAAGTTCTTCAGGAAATACGTCAGAAAAGTCAATAACAACAGGAATATTATTCAAATTTGACGTATCTTTATTCAAACCCATAACATGGGCTAAGAAAGCTTGACATCCATTTTTCAATAAACGAATAGCTTTATGATTAGATATGACAGTGATTGATTTTAATGGTTTAGTTGCTTGAATTCGTACAATAGGTTGTTTAGGAATATGAAAGCTAACAACCTTACGGAAACAATCAATTTTGGCATGATGAGTAGTTAACCAATCAATCCCTAAAATCACATCAAAAGCAAGTATCTTTAAAGAGATAAGGTCAACAGGTAAGGTGATGGTGCCAACTTGAATCAAACAAGATTTATAAATAGTGGATGTGATGAAAGTTTCTCCTAACAGAGTTTCCACAGATAGGTCAAAGTCTAATTTCTCCGGAGTCAAGTTTAAACGTTGAGCACAAGCAAGAGAGATAAATGAATGGGTAGCACCCCAGATCAAGTAAGGTATAAACTTCGCAAGAATTTATAAATAGCTTACACCGTGATCACCTCGTTTGGGTTTCTCGCATTTTGACCACCACAACAAACGCTCTTCCGAGAACAGATTGACTTTGACTTTTACAGGATAGTCTTTTAAGTCACCGTCCTCACCGAACTAGGTTTATTTACCATATAATCTCGGCGATATGTCCTTCCTTTCTACAATTATAGCATACCTTGAATCTGTTGTGGCGCTTTGGTGATATGTCCCTCTTTCCCGCATTTATAAGATATAATGGGGTGGTCGTTTCTCTCCCTTAGAACTTTATGTCACGCCGGCATTGTCGTCTTCACACGGTCGTTGTTAAATCTCCTCTTTTAAAATCTTCTCCGACTCGCTTCTTTCTTTTTTTCATGGCCATGATTACCACCAGAGTGGTTACCATTTTTGTAAAATCTTTTTCTTTCTCCATTTGGTTATCATTGTTTTGTTGATCGCTATCTCCTGGGTATGATCTCGATTGTCAGGGTCGATTCGGTTGACCGACTCGTTTTCTCGCTCTAATAATTGAGCCATGTTTACAACATTTAAATAGAGAGAAAATTTATGAGAAATGAGATATTGTCGTATCGGGTTTCAAACCTCTCGTAAACATCCACGCCATAACGTTCCTCATTCTCCACCAAATGAGGTGCAAACCCGATAACTCTCCAAACTTTGCCTTCATCTTGAGACACCGTCATGTTGTTTTGTTCTAATCGATGAACTCCACTTCCTTCATATTTAACACTTTCGTGAAAGTATTTGTCATTAAATAGTTTCAAACGTCTCTCAAGACACGCCTTTGAGTGCGGTTGGATGGGTACGCTTACTGAGACTCCCACAAAGATGGTCTGCACCACACGGAACATAAAGGTGGCGAATGGAACCTTCTTTTCTCCGTGCATCCCAAGACATCGAATATCTTGGTAATTTACTTGACCCATGTTTCGCATGATCGGATCTGGCTTTCCCTTAAATTCGGTGGTCCCAACTCTTTGAAGCGCTCATCATTTGTGACAACCCGTGAATTGCTATCATTTCCTCTCGTATTTTGAACACGAGTCTCCTCAAATTCGATTTTGCATGAATCGCAAAAAACTTTTAAACATCCCTCGTTCATCATTTGCTCGGTGGCGTTGTTCACAGGAGGAACATCGCCACTGACAGACGCTCTCTCTCGTTGGTGAGTACAAAGGCGTCTCCACGGTCTCATTTCCCTTGTTAATATTCTCAAACGACATTCTCAAATCTTGTCATAAAACAAGGGTTAATTAAGGAAATCAATATATCACATAATATCCCTATATCTTGACCAACTAACAAATAAGCTTAGGTAGGACACACTAGCGAAGGATTTTACTCGCTCTCCCTCCAAGTATTATTCCCGATCTCCGCCGGAGATCATATCCTAAGCTCGATACCAATTGTGACGCCCCCAAAATAGGGAGTTGTCAATACATGATACGTAAACAACTACAACTTTATTATTACAACAAGAAAGCGTGAGTTTGAATACAAATATTATCTTCTAGACAATATCTATACTCAAATAAATCCTCATCACATTTATTGATACATTATTTTACAAAAATGGTGAGGACTACTAAACAACTCTCTCTAGAACCTTCATTCCATACCCAGACTCGTACTAGCTTATATTCTCGCCTCGAGAAAAAAAATGGAACAAAAAGAAAAAGGTGAGCTCAACTAGCCCAAGAAGAATATTATGACTAAGATAATATACAACAAATTATCGTTAGTCTTCAACAGGAAAAATCTAATAGAATACAATAAGCAACAAGTTTTAAATCAATATTCGCAATGAAATAATAATTCATTAGAAGAGTTAAGTAGAGAATGCAAACTACTATCTTCTATGTATGGATTTAAAAGTTCATCGTCTATCTTTTATCCCCGTAACATCAATCAATATATATCCGAAATCAAATATTCATCTTTGCACTACTGTGCCAAAGATATTCATCGATTGGGTCATGTTCATCTAAACACTGCTCATCTTTGCACTACGGCCAAAGATATTCATAAGAAATTATTCATCTTTGCACTACTGTGCCAAAGATATTCAATAATATCATCATTTAAGACCGAGGATGATGAAAATATTTTAAAGAAACGAATCCGGTGAAACAAAATGACAAGGATTAAGGATTCGTATTTTGTTTTATCCATGTCCAAAAATACCTCAAAAATAATCATAGTGGTGTAAAATTCAAGAATGATCAAAATATGGATACAATCAAAGCTAGTATCCACAATAGATATTTTAGATTTAAAAGATTTTTTTTATTTTTCAGATGAATAAGGTCAGTATTTGTGAATAGTGGTCGATATCGTGAATAAAGGTCGATACGTGAATAGTAACTCGACACCAAAAGTTCCAAATTTGATAAAAACTTCATATCAATATTTCAAAGATAATGATATTGAGGAAATAATATCATTATTTAAAAAAATAATATCCCTTACTTCACAAAGACAATACTTCTAGTTGAAACAGGATATAAGCTATGACTTGAACTTGCAATCAGATAACAACAGAAAGACTAAAGTATACTCAAAATACTCACAAGAA
Source organism: Panax ginseng (assembly GCA_020205605.1). NCBI lineage: Eukaryota > Viridiplantae > Streptophyta > Magnoliopsida > Apiales > Araliaceae > Panax > Panax ginseng. Next base: position 143,038,714 of record CM035134.1, on the reverse strand, counting down.
TACGCCGATAATAGAGAGAGAAAACTTGATTTCGGTGTGATTTTCAATTCTAACCCAAGACCCTATTTATAGGAAAATGCTTAGAACACCAAAGTAGAAAATTTAATAAAATAATATATATATATAAAAAATTTGTCTACGCTTTTGTAGAACCATTTGAATTCAGCAACTTGCATGTGTTTAATGAGGCTAACCAAACACAAAAAACATTTTTGTTAATTAAAACAATTAAAACTTCAAAAAATCAATTATTTCGGAACTTCGGAACTTCAATAATTCATAATAAATAGCCCTTTTGTTAGAAAATTCAAATCTCGCGAATTTTTATAGGAAATTCAATTCTCTACAACTTTGCAGAAGAAAGTTTTTCCAAATTTCAAACAAAAATTGACCGAAATCCATAAACGGGCGATTTTACAAGCTATAATCAAATTTCAGTCAAGAAATGGGCCCACAGACATGTTTAACATGTTTTAAACAATTTTTGCAATAAAAATACTCTTCCTCCTCATATACTCATATATCCCACATTCATTGTAAAAATATCATCATTATTATATTATAATAATATAATAAAATATTATTTTATCACAAAAGATAAAATATCGATTTTCAACAATTGTCACTTTAAAAATTTTCTCCATCTATATCCACATAAAATGAATATTTTTCTCATCATATAAATCAATAATTAATTATTCACAAATAATTTTACAGAATCACAAGATTTTGGCAACCGTGCCGTTTCAGAAAGAGGGGTTTTCAATAAGAATTTCTCCTACTTGGCAAGGCAATTAGGTGACCAAACCTCTCCTTAGACAAAGGCCAATAATGTTTTTAATAATATTATTCAGATAATATGAATTATTGCTTCGATAATAGAAAATATCGTGTAGTGATAATTATTCAAACAACAAAGAATATAAAATATCAACGCAAAGAATTATTGAATCAATAAAATAAAATATCGAATAAAGAATTCACTGTAATAATTATTGAGTAGTGCCTTCTTAAGTAAGAATCAATAATTGTTGCAATACCGTATCTGCCATCGCAACAACGCCAGACATTTTTTTTAACCACCACCGGGTATTCCAACAAAGATATAAACGGTAATAACTACGCCTGTTATTTTTAAACAACTTATATTTGTCGTTTTCTTCATCCAATCGCTTTTCAGTTATGGGGCCACACAAGGTCAAGGTACCGTGCATTTAATATTCCCGACGGTGAAGAATATTCCCCAACCAAACGAATATTCCCCGACAAAATGAATATTTTATAACCACCGCTTATTTAAAATATTTCACAAGATTTTACCCATAACTAACCACATTAATCAAATCAACCCTTACTATTTCAAAATAATAAATAGAGGAAAATAAATTTCATTTATTAATTATTTGGGGTCTTACATCTTGAGCATGATTGTGAAGGGGGTAAACAGGCTAAACAACCTACACAAACTGAACATGCTAGTGATAGGAAAAAATAGGCTAAGAAGGTGAGTTTGATAACTGATATTAGTCATGATGGTGATGTATTGGTTACAGAAAATAACTATGAGGACTCCAGTTCTTCTAGTGATGGTGATATTCTTCTTGATGAGGAGGAAGAAGAAATGTTTCTAACTGATGAAGAAGAAATAATTGAGGCAAGAAAAAAAATAAGGGAATATAAAGAACATAAGAAGATATTAAAACAAGCAACTATTGAGACATGCAAGAATGTTGATGGTGAAGGCAATGCTGAGGATGACAATACTGTTGAGGGTGAGGGCAATGCTGAGGGTGAAAATACTGATGTGGGAGACAATAATGTAGAAGAACAAGATAGTGAGAGTGATCCTGATTATTCTAATGATAGTGAAACAGATAGTGACAGTGAAAGTGCTTATGACTCTGATCAAGTAGAAAATGATGCCTCGAGGAAGTCGACTCGAGGATGATACACTCTTGTGAGGAGGCTAAACCCTTTCCCAGTATATAATCCTAACACCAAAATCATGGGGACAAACTTAGAGATTGGTATGTTATTTGCAAACAAAAAAGAATTCAAAACTTCAGTCATTAATTGGTCATTAACAAAAGGTTTTGATTTAAAATTTGTGAAAAGTGAAAGACACAGGGTGAAAGGGAGGTGTGTGAATTCCAAAAATTGTCCTGTTAAAGTATGGGGAAGTAAAGTTCAATTTCAACAAACTTTTCAACTGAGAACATTGAGGAAAAAGCACAGATGTTCAAAGACTTTAGTGAGTAGGCAGGTTAATGCTAAGTGGTTAGCAAAAAATTTAAATACAGAACTTAAAGAATTCAGGAATTGGAGATTGGTTGATATTCAGTCTTATGTGAAAAGACCTTTCTAGTTTCTGTGTCAATAGACAAATGTTATAGGGCTAGACAGTTTGCTTTGCAAGAGTTGATGGTGAACATGAAAGAACATTATGCCAAGTTGCACAGCTATATTGATGAGTTAAGAAGATCAAATTCTGGGATTACAATTGACTTGTATCAAGTATTTCATACTGGTGCACCTGAATTCAGAAGACTTTATATTGGATTTAAGACTTGTAGAGTTGGTATGCTAGCTGGATGTAGGAAAATAATTGGCCTGGATGGTTTCTTTCTAAAAAAGTCATTTGTGGTAAAGGCATTTGTTAAGTGTTATATAGTAGAGATGGAAACAACCAAATGTTTCCAATCTCTTGGGCTGTTGTAAAGGGAGAAAATAGAGATTCATGGGAGTGGTTTCTGACATTGCTTAAAGATGACCTGAATTGATATTTGTTATACATTTGCTACTTCAATTTTAATTATTATTTGTAATACATGTGATGTTTCTAACATATAAGTATATATTTGTATTGTAGGGATTAGCTGGTGCATTAGAGGGTCTGTTTCCTTTCTTAGAAACTAGAAACTGTGCAAGGCATATATATGCAAATCTAAGGAAGAGGTATAGAGGTATAGCTTTGAAGAAATCCTTTTGGAGGGCTGCAAAATCCACAACTAACATTGATTTTGAGGATGAGATGGAAAGAATTAAAGGGTTAGATGAAGGGGCTTATGACTTCTTGGTGGCTAGAAATCCTAGGAAATGGTGCAAGGCTTTTTTCAAGAGGAAAACAAAGTGTGACATCATGGAAAACAACCTCTGTGAGTGTTTTAATGGATACATAATCCAGTCAAGAGGAAAACCATTGATTGAATTATTGGAAGATATCAGACAGTTGTTAATGGCTAGACTACAATAGAAGAGAGATATAGCCTTCAAGAAGAAATGTGACATTTGTCCAAGACCAAAAAAAATACTTGACAAAAACATCAAGACAATTTGTCAAGATGTTGTCAGGTTATACAATGGGGATCTGCAGTTTGAGGTAACATCTAGGAGTGTACACGATGGGTACGATTGATTTGAAACTTCGCACCTTTTTGTGCTTTGTAAGGCTTGGGAACTCGATTGGGATTCCTTGTGCACGACATGCAGTTATGTTCTACATGAGATACAATCCTCGCAGACTATGTGTCACTAATCGGTTTAGGGTACATAGTTATCTGAGAGCATATTTAGAAATGTTGTGTGTGGTTAGAGGGGAGAGATTTTGGCCAAGAGTTAATATCACTCTACCATTACCTCCTCCATTTAAGACACCGAGAGGAAGACCACAAAAGTTGAGAAGGAGGGAGCTGCATGAGGAGTCAAGTGCTGCAAAGCAAAACAAAATTCCTAAACCCAAGTCATACAAATTATCTAGAAAGGCAATAATAATGGTACGCGAAGACTCGCAAGCAATACCGGGCCACAATCGTGTCACCTGCTCATTGTCTACACAAACAACACAATCAGATGTAAGTATTTTGGTGTTGGCTGTGGAAGTTATTTTAAAATTCTTTAGACTGAACTGTTTAAATTATTTGCTAATTATTTTTGGTTTATTTTTGCAGGAACAAGTAGTACAAGATAAGGGATATAGTGGGAATAAAAGAAAACAAAGAAGGAAAGGGGAACAAGTTGTACAAGATGAGGGAGACAATGGGCAGAAAGGAAAAGGAGTAAATGTATGTCCCTTACATAGAGTAACTAAGCATTCTTTTGACTGAACTTTTATTATTATTTGTTAAATATTTTTGGTTTATCTTTGCAGGAACAAGTTGTACAAGATAAGGGGGATAGTGGGAGGAAAAGAAAATAAAGAAGGAAAGGTAGTGGAGCTGATAATATTAACATGGCAAATAAGGGAGTTAGTAGAGCTGATACCAGTTCAAGTCACAAACTGGTGAGTTGAGACCTGATTACAATAACTTAGAATCTGTTTTTACTAGTCAAATCTGATTTTCCAGCTTTATAGACAAATGTGGCAGACAAAGGTGTAGTCACAAGAAATCGTGCAAGAAGAGAATGGGTCCCACCTGGTGTTGGCTATTTCATTTCCCCAAATACTGGCAACACTTATATTTCAATAAGTATATGTGAATGATTATTAGTTTTTATTCTTGTTTCAGTACACTTATTGTGTTAAGTTATGGTGTACACTGTTGTATATATAGAGCATACCTGGGAGATGTTACTTAGCTGGATCTGGCCCAAGGACTGCACCTGCACACCATCCACCAAGACTAAAGACAATCGCACTCTAAAGCACAACAAAAACCGATGATGTAAGCGAGAGAGGCAAATGACTTACTGTAGAGTAAAAATGTAAGATCGTGAGATGGCTCAAGCTTTCAGATATAATGACTTCAAGGATACTAGAGGGGGAAGAAGAACAGAGGGTGAGGGTCAGTCGAGTGGAACAACTAACAAGACTGGTGGTACTCAAGAAAGTGTGAACAAGGAGTAGAATAAGTTGATCTATTAATATATATTATCATTTTGTGTGAACAGTTTATTAGTGGTTTTTGGTGTTTGTATTATGTCAAACACAAAACTGATACAGTAAGGTTTATTTGGTGTACTGGCTTGGATGATTTATTAGTAACTAAGTTTTGGTGTATGTACTGGCCTGGATGGTATCCTAGCAAGGCATATTTACTTTTGTGTTTGTAATCATGACAATGTTGTTACTGTTTAAATGAAAAAGGTTGTTTCTTATTAAGTTTTTTGTACAAATGTTACAGTAAGCTTTGTATAATTAAAGGGCTGCAGTTTGTTAGGTATGCAGTTTGTATACTTGCACTTATAAGATGAGTGTTCTGTTATGTTCTATTATGCTCTGTTTTGTAAAACTACAAATCAAATAATTTGGAATGTCCCCAAGTAGTGAAGTAGCCTCTGTTTTGCTAAATAATTATACAAATAAACACAATTATCCAAACAAAATCATTTTGTAAAATAATGTAATTATCCAAACAAAATCATTCTTCAAATAATCTAATTATCCAGACAACATTATACAATCCCCATTTATATATCAAATTTTTTCAAACATAAAAAAAACTTAAACTATTTCATGGTTTTTATCATGCTCAAACACAGCACAAGAAGCATCCCAATTACAAGTAAGAACCATTAATTTCTCCCTAATTTGTAAATTCCTTATTTCTTCTTTTAAACACTTCAAATTATTCTTCAGTTGGACTTTCTTTTTTCCAATTTCGATACTTGCACTCCCAAGTCATGAGCTTTCTCCTTCATCATTTGTAGGTCAATTTCTATGTTTCTCATATTCAACAGACCCGAATCATTCTCTACTCCAACATCTTCTAACATCTGGATAGAGTCAATCCATTGAAAAAAGCCACAAAATGCTTGGGTCTGTAGAAAATTAAATAAGAAGTTATCAATTATTATGATTATGTGTAAAAATTTAAAATTTTATCAAGGTAAATCTGATAACTTACACCATAATTTGAACAACCATAAAACTTCCTCCCAACACTGAGTCCCTTTGACGATGTACAAATTCATACTCGTATCCCACACCCACAATATCTTGGTGATGAAATCCCACCGACTCCAGTGGATATTGAACCTTCCTCAACCTTTTGATGACTATTTTCTTTAGGGTGCTGCTTTTCTTTTTTCATTCCTCACGAAGTTTAAGACTACAACAAGAGAGGGAGAGACGACGAAACCCTAACCTTTTGCCTCACTTTACAGCAAGATAGAGACGAACTTCGTGTTGGATGTGAGAGAAATTAACAAATCGAACTTCGTATTGAATGAATGTTGTCTATAAATCTGTAAGTGTTTTAATTGTTTTGGGGGAAATCTCATATTTTGATATAAGACTTATTCCTTGCAAATTACTAACAGCTAGGCCCGTGGTGCTCGGGTGGTCAAATGGCCAAAATTCCAAACATTGGGTCGCAAATTTGAGTCTGTGGAGAGGCAAGTTTTGGGTAAAATTCAAAAGATCTGCCACGTCATCGGACAAGTGTCAAATTTTAATATTAAATACGACGTCAGACGTGGTGACATGTGCCACGTAGGCGCCACTGTGCCACGTCATCAGGTCAACGCACATGTGGATCCTTAGGGTTCAAAGTCCAAATTTTTGACTATAAAAGGGCTTAGTTTGCGTTGACTAGAAGAAATGGGCTCAATACCCAAATACCAGATAAGTTCAGTGGTCGACTTTGCATTTAACCCTTTTTAGATCTAGACTTCTACACTTCTACTGTACTGATAAAAGTGAGAAGTGAAAGACAGGTGAGATCGACAGAGAGAGTGAGAGACAACGATCGATCGACACTGCTACAGGTAGCTTCAACAGAGAGAGTGAGAGGCGAGATCGATCGACACTGCTGAGTGAGATCGACATAATCATATGATTTTGCTTCTTCCCTGTGTAGCTTCTTCTTCTCACCACTTCGATCGATCGACACTGCTATGTTTTGTTTTTGTTTTTACTTTTTAGTTTGTTTCTGGCTTTCTGCTACACTTCTATTTTTGTTTTCAGTATGTTTTCAGTTTGGGGTTACTAAATTTCTTCAATTTTGGTAAAACCCGCAATTTTAAGAAAGAAGAAGTTAATTTCGCAATTTTTTTGTTGATAAAACCCTGAAATCTTTTGTTGGGGTTACTAAATTTTTGAAATTTCTTAATTTTGGGGTATGGATATAACAATGTTTTGCATGTATTTGTTGGCTCCTGCAAGTATTCCATTGTTTTCCTGATTTTTAGTTACTTTGTCGACTAAGTTATGAAATAGTTAATCACTGTAAAGCTTATGGATTGTGTTCTCTTTCAATCATGTATCAAACTATATGTCAAGGTGGTCATGGTTAGGAATTATTTTGTGGTTTTATTTAATCGATCAACTCTTTTGCTTTCTTCTACTTTTGTTGACCCTATTTTTGTGATCAATTATTGTTTTTTCTCTTAATTTAATATCTTATAATATGATTTCATGCTTTTAGCTTCATTTTTTTTCCTTTTTCTTTTGTTTGAATAATAATTTATTTTATGAAGACATTGAACTTGTTTCTACCTATTCTTTTATTTCATCTGATTACTAAGGGGATAAGTTAATCAAGACTCTTTATTTCTTAATCTTACATTCATATGGCTGCTGGGATAGTGATTAGATCTGTACTGGGATTTCTTTTGCTTGTTTTACTTGTCCTTGACTCCTTGTTTTGTGTAGAAAGAAAAGGAACAAGAAGACTAGTTCAGTTGATGTTACTGCAATTAAGCATAATCAACAAATGGATAATGTTATGTTTGGGACTGCTGAGATTTGTTGAGAGCTTCTGCTGAACTTTTTCTTGATCAGGCTCCCATGTTTTCTTCTTATTACAGCCCTAGTAGTCACATGCTAATGCTTAGTTTTTAGCTTTATTTTGTTGATTGTGGCTAAATGGATGAATTAAGATGGTCCATACTCCATATATAATGAGTTAATGACACATTTATGAATCTTTTTGTACAGGATGTCAAGCTATTCTTTGGAGCTTATTTACATTGATGCCTTGATGGTGAAATTAATAGTCTTCCGAGTGCCCGAAGTTCATTGTCTTGATTGTCTTCGATGTGAAATTTGAATGTGTATTATCAGTATTCTATGTCTTTATCATTTATCAATCATTGTATGTAAATACTAAATTGTAATATGTTACAACAACTAAACTTTTCCTAGAAAGTGGAGACAGGACAGAATGATTGATTACAATTAAAATATTATTATAAAATTTGTGATGTACAGGGTTTAAAAAAAATTGAAAAAAGTTCATGGTAAAGTGCAGCCCAACCAGGCCACTTAATTCGCTTAATTTTAGCCCACCAAAACACAGGCCATTTTGGTCCGACTGCATTGGGCAAACCGATCCGCTTGATGTGTCTACTACAAAGAGAGAGAGAAGGATCTGATTGGAAGTTTTGAGAGGTAGAGATATTTTCGTGACAATTTATGGGATTCAGTTATCATAAAATTAATTTGATAGTAAGTTAATTAATTGATGAATACAATACTGACATGCAAAAAGATATTATATTTTGGTCTGGATGTCGACACTGTATTTAATCAATTGACCAAAATTAACTTCATACTAATTACTCCCCAATTTATAATTGTGATAAATTTAAAACTTTATATACACAAGGCCTTCCTCACTAAACAAGATGTTTAAAGTATATTTTTTTGCACATATTTAAAGTTAAAATAAAAGAATATAATTTAAGTTTGAAGAATACCCATATATAATAGACTTTAGGTAAGTACACTAATGAATGTTTTTCTTTCTTAAAATAATAGACTTTACTTTCCGAAAATAAACTATTATTTATGACGTATTTTTTTATATGTTTTTAAAAGTATTTTTTGTGGACATAAATTGTTATATATACTTTTAGATATTCTTTTGATAACAAATGTTAATTATCAAATATCTTCTCACCGTACCCACCAACAAATCGGGACAAACCCTTTGTCTTCATTTTGAATGTTGGATTGTGATATATATGGTATATATATTGAAATCAACTAATTAAAATGAAGAAAATATATAGTCCTAGCTCCTACATAATTTGGAACCCTAATCACAACCAGAAGTATCTTCTTTTTGAACACCTACCAAGATTAAAACACAAATGCCATAACTAATTAATATCACCTTCAATATATATACCTGGGACACCAAAAATACAGTTCCATCATTCGAAAATCTTAAAAAAATTAGTAAAGTAAAATTATTGTATACGCGATGTGTCCGGCCTAAATAATGTGGGAGTAATAAGTTTTTCACTTTAAAGCTATAGTTCAATGAGCAGACTTTTTGTAATGGATTAGTTGATCAAATCTCTTCTCACTCAGATTCTTACCCACCAACAAAACTGGACGACAACCTTTTGTCTTCATTATTAATGTTGGCTTGTGATATACTACATATGGGTCCATCCCTTCGATCCCCACCACCCCAAGCCTAAAACTTCCATTATACCTATGCCTCTCTGCTTTATATGTTTGACAGTACTGTGAGTATCAATCATGGCATTATCATTCTTTATGGCTAGCTAGCAGAAAATAGGCCCTAGATACTCCCTCTCACATATATATATATATATATATCCCTCTTCGACTCAGAGTCTCATTTTGATATATATATATATATATATTGCATGCATAGTGCTGAAAACAATATTTTTTGGAAAATTATGTTTTCAGCTATCATAAGAAATATCATTTTTAGCCTAATGCAAAATATTTAAATACACGTGCATGATATAACTGGCCCTGGGAAATAATGTTTTCTGCATGCCTGAAAATATTGCTCTATATTTGCATGGTTTCATTAGACTATATATATATATATATATATATATATATATATACACACACACGTGCATCATTCATGTACACCCAAAAATGTTTCCATCTCTTAAAAACTCCATTTTAGGACAGAAATTGTTAATCCTTATATTAAAAGGCTAAAAAGAACTTAATTATATGCATGTGGTGAGGAAATTAAATTGTAGAAGGTGTCTAGATAACTATGTATATGTGCTTGACTACTACCTAGCTCCTCCATCAATAATTTTTCCCTCTCACAATAATTATAAGCTATATTCTTTTACAGTCATTAAAATATAGGTAGATTAAAATCAACTAAAACGAACAAAATATACAGTCCTAGCTCCTACCCCTAATCACAACCACAAGTATCTTCTTTTTGAACACCTACCAAGGTTAAAACACAAATAATGTCATAACTTAATACCACCTAGGACACCAAAAATATAGTTAATTCCTAAAAAAACTAATCAAGGCCAGTCACGAGTTAAATTTAAACAAAATTGAAGTAGAGATTTATAAGAAAATATATTAAATCTTAGGGTTCCATTATACTCAAAACTAATCAAGATCAGTACTCTCTTATTCTCAAAACAACACAACATTAGACTAGAGAAATATAATTAATAAAGTCTTGGTAATAATAAATCAACCATAAATTTATATGCAGTTCATCGGTTAATTAATTAATTACTTGAAAGCACTACCATAGTCTTTGCTTGCTGCTTCAGTAATTGAATTCCACTCCCACATTCTGTCCGGAAAGCCGGCCTGCACCGAGCCCGGCAGCATGCTGAGAGTAAGTGACTGTGATTGCGGGACAGGCTGCACAGTAGTAGAGAATTGTGAAGGGTGGTTATAATTAGGATGATTATTATGATAAAGTTGCGGCTGGTTCACTGAAGCTTGTTGATAGCTTATTAGTCTATGAAGATCATCGATTGCAGTAGGCATCGGCGCCAAAGATGAGCTGCCGCCTGCGTAGATGGTGGTGCAATTTGGCGGCGAAAGCGTGGAGCTGATTGGGGCTAATGCAATAATATTGTAATTAGAGTTGTTGTTGGAAAGGCCAAGGGCTGTCCCAATGTCATTGCTAGTACTATTAATTCTATAATTTGTTTCTTCGATTTTAATATCCGTTTGGATGGCGTTGTGTGTCGCATGATCTTGAACATCATTTTTATCGGATTTTGAGGATGATGAGGAAGCTCGGGTAGGAAGGGAACGAGGGAGAGACGGGTGGTCTTCTACTCCAGCTCTCTTGTACACACGACAAAGCGAGATTTCAGCCTGTAAAAGATGTGGAATTTGAGAAGATATTGAGTCAATACTCAGCTCAACGTACTCAATACGGAGATATGAAATATATACAGATCAGGACTTGGACATTAAACATGGGGGTTCACTTTCTAAAATTAAGAAAGTACAGGGTCAAAAGTGTTTTTTTATGCCAATATAGAAATATGATCAATATATAGTTTTCTGACACTAAGAATGGATTATTTTGTTGTACTTGATTAATATGAGATCGAGAATCTGTAGTAGTATTAATAGCAAGCGGTGTTTTGGGTTGATGAATTTAATGTTCATGCATGTTGCTCTAAGTTTTGTTTGTTCAATTTAGAGGACTCATGAAATGAAAACAATTAAACTTAATTCAAATAAACCATACTTTTCAGTACGTTATCAGACGACGTGGTGTTCTTTAGCTAGAATTTTCTTTTCTTTTTTGACCTAGCTATGTGCCCATATGCTCAAAAAAAGAAATGAAAAAAGGAGTTCTACTTCTTTAGGGGTTTGTGGACATTTTTGCTATGGATCAAGGTTCTAATATATATGGAGGTGAATTATATATATATAATTCACAAACTTTGCAACCATATCTGATAATTAATTATTGGCCTTGTTGTAAACTAGGTTAATTTAATAGAAAACATTGGATTGGAAATATATAAAGAAACTTGAAAGAATTCATATTGTTCTTGAATCTGTCATAGGGTGTATAAATTTTCATCATCAAGAGCAAGTAAGCTAAACCCAGATAACAAATTAAAAAATAAAAATAAGAGAACTTCTTGACAAGCTCATTTCAAACTAAACTTTTTCGATCCGTTTATCATTTCCTAGTTCTAGAGTTAGTAAATTTGTAGTTTTCTAAATCTAGAAACTCAATATATGAAGAAATTTAAGGGTGGGTCTATACCTTTTGTAGCCTTTCGGTTTCATGATGAGGCAAACGATACTCGTTCATTATCCAACTAGTACGGATGCCTTTTGGAGCTTTCCCAGAGTAGAAAACAAGGGTCTTCTTCAACCCGATTGGACGGAAATTCTCTGTTCGGATCATTCTATCAGCTCCGGTAGCCTTCCAATAGCCGGAAGTTGTCACACGATTAGGCCGATCCCCGTTTCGATACTTCCGATCTCTAGGCACATAAAAGAACCATTCTTTCTCCCCAATTGCTGCCAAGGCTATACACACACACACACACATATATATATATATAATATATATATATATATATAACAAAAGAAGAGAAACAAAAGTTAAATCAAGTTAAAATTTAGCTAAATAATGAAAACCTATATAAAAATAAATTAGTGTACATACCCTAGTAGTAAATAATTAGGTCTTCATATATATATATATATATACATATATGTGTGTGTGTGTGTGTGTGTGTGTGTGTGTGTGTGTGTGTGTGTGTGTGAATAAATTAAAGGAAAAAAGTGTATACCAGGAAGTTCCCAAGGGTCATAACGATAAAGATCAAGAAAAGTGATGAGTTCAAGATTGAAACGCTTGCCCTCAACCTTACGGCGAAGGTAAAACTCAACGAGTTCTTCCTCGGTGGGATGGAAGCGAAAACCGGGCATGACCATGTCATGCTCGTGCTCATCATCACCCTTGTCGTCGTCATGATGGTGATGATTATCTTGTTGGTTCATGGTGGAAGAAACTGCCATAAACTAGCTAATGATGATAATAATAAAATGGTAATCAAACTTCCCTTTATAATATATAGAGGTGGTTATGGTCGTACGATAAGAATTAAGGTGATGGTGGTGCAAGTTGTGCACATGTAGTGTAGGGAAGATATATAAGAGATGATGATAATTGATGGTACTGAAAATATATGTATTAATTGTACCATATTTTTTCCCCCAAAATTTAAGTCTTATTATATGGAAGTCTTGAGTCAATTTCTCTCTTATTATTAGAAAGATCTACATAGAGCTTTTAGGCCCTACATGGAAGATGAATTATGTGCAATAAGGTGTATAAGATGAGAAAAGGACATATCAAAGGGAGGACAGGGTGGCCAACAGCCCCCTTAGCGGTGGGTTTGGAGGCTTTCTTAATTCTACCATAAATTTTGTTATTTTGCTAGGTTAATAATTCTTATGTTAAATCTCTTTTAGTACTCTAACAACTACGTACTTACTTCAATAAAAAAAATAAAAAATCATGGTATCGGATCAGCTCTTGGTGTGCGAGGTTCTGAATTCAAATATTTCTGATCACAAAATTGTATTTATATTAATTTAATAATACAAATGAATTTTAATTTATCCCTTCTCCATAAAGTTATATTTGAGGGAAATTAGTATTAGTATGATATAAATTATTGGTCTCTTTCTAATAACTTAAATTTTTATATGAGTTAGTTACTTAACATTCTTATGATGAATGTTTTAATTTCAAACCCATGATCAGTAGTTGCTCGAATACCTTAATTTCTTATTCTTTTTATTTTTATTTTTATAGTAATACAAATACTTCCATTTAATCTTTGACAATAAGTCAAAATGTACATTGGGTTGAAAGAATTTGTTCCTCATTAATGTGTAACTATTTGCATTTTGTACAACATTTAAGTTTCGAAAAATAGGATATCTAAAAACTACTAATATGGAAAATGATGAATCATGTTGTACCAATTAATGCAACAAAGGTCAATGTTCAGGGGTATAAAATGCAAACCTTAATATTTTCTCTAACCAGTAAGAACTTAATTATAAATACACACCCATGCAAGTATATTACTCTTCTGCGTTTAATCTTGTGTTTGACCTAATATTCTTTGTTTTTTTCCTTGCTGTCAAAAGGTTATTTGTACTAACATAATTTACGGAAGTGGTTAACATGTCAAAAGGTTATTTGTACTAACATAATTTCAAGATTCTTCGATACAAATTACTTTAAAATCACGCTAACCGGATCCATAATTTACTTTTTCCATCATTGAGAGTCTGCTATCGATATTATTACTTATATTATGATGGATCCGATTAGGATGAAATTGACACTAATTTTATGATAATAAATTTTATAATTTTTTATTGCATTGATTATAGAAAATACTATATTAATAAGTTCTATAATTTTTTATTACAGTGTAATTAGTGACATTTTTTCACCCGTCTAATAATGACAATGACTTATGATTTATGAAGACTAATTTGTGAAAATTAAAAGACACTAAAATATTTTTGACAAAATCTAATTTTTTTTTTGCCACAAAATGAAAAATGAAACGAGAGTGAGACACGTAAAGTACCACTTAGCCGGAAAAAAAAATGTCAACAAACTTACGAATACAACATTAGCTGGAAAGAAACAAGAAGCAAGTTAACAGAATAGATGGACGTGACTAAACTTTCTACAGGTACACCTGAGTTGACAACAGGCTAGGCACCATTACAAAAATTTTCCGATCATAACATGAGCATATATATATATATATATATATATATATATATATATAAAAGAAGTTAAATTAAAATTTATTATTTTTCACAATAAAGTATATCATAGATTTTATAGCAACGGTTTTTGTCGTCGCTATACATCTACAACAATACTTTTATTGTGAAAATAATCAAAAGTGTTGTGGATTTAACAATTCCCTATATATATATATATATATATATATATATATATATATAAACCGGAATTAAATATTCATTTATATTATTTAATTAGTAATTATATTAGGTCATTGATAATGCATATTTTTTCTAACATAAATATTACTTTGACATTATCAATCGTATTATCTTAAATTTCAATCCGTCTAGGAGTTTAAGAAAGAGGAGAAATTCATGTAAATTTTTATTGCTTGGAAGTAGTGAAGAAAATAATAATAAAGGAAAAAAAATATTATCATCTTCATTATCATGATATCGTTCTGTGGTTTTTATTTGAGAATTATAATGCACTTTGGCTTGTTTGTCCACTCCAAGCAAAATTGGTACATCAACACGAGCTTAATATAATTGAATTACAAGCTTAAATCTATCTATCTATATATATATATATATATATATATGTCATCATTTTTGATAAATTACTTTCCAGTAGGAGTTCTACAATTAAATTATAACTAAAAAAAATATATCTACTCTAGTACCACAATGATGAAAATTATGGAAAATTGAATTCTCCATATATAGATGAAAAATTATATATATATATATATATATATATATATATATATATATATATATATATATATAGAAGCAGCACGTGCGTCGTCCCTATGTGGTATCATATCATATGCAGCCAAGTAGCCAAACCAAGGCAGTCACTAACACCAATATAATTAAGTATGTCATCGTCCTCACCGCTCCACTTTATTATCCCTATATTGCCATGCACGTTCTTAAGGGGACATTCCCAGATGGCACAATTAAGGGCCCTTCTCTCATTTTCAATAACAATTTTGGCTTAAAGCCCTGGTGATGTACGTACTCGATCCCATATATGTCATTTACGTTGATAGTTATGATCGATATAAATTTTTCGTCACATATATATATATATATATATATATATATCCTATATATAATCTAATTATTTATACCAAAATTTTATTACATGCATGCTACTAGCTAGTTACAGAAAGTTACTACTAGTTGTTTTTCATAATTGTTGGATGCACAGGAAATGAAAACAAAACTTTTGCATGAAATCTAAATGTAAGAGAGGTTATATATAGTTGGAAGGATTATTATTTTAAATAAAGCAGAATATTTAAATAATATAATTTTCAATCAAAAGCTCAAATTAGGGTTTTCTATAAGGCATTTTGATTCTCTATGTAATTTGTTATTTTGTGAATAAATTTAAATATACGCCTCTCTTTAAGATATTATTTATATATATATACTATAGTGCCGCCTATACGAATATATATAGTTGGAATATTATTATTCTGCAGGTATATTGGTATATGTTTTCAAGCTCAAATTAGGTTTTGTCTATGTAAGGCTTTGATTCTCTATGTAATTTGTTATTTTGAGTAAATTTTAAATATATATAAGTCTCTCTTTTAGTTATATATATATATATATATATATATATATATATATATATATATATATATATATATATATATATATATATATTACATAGAGGTGTATTATATGGTGGGGGTGAGGTGTTGGTGGATGTGGGGGCTTGAAGGGAGAGACACAAGTTACTGGCATGCAACTTATATATAGCTAGGTTAGGGATGGGTAGATTATTGGAGTCTACTGCGTGGGTGTGTGTACTTGTGTGAGAGAGAAAGTAAAAGAAAGAGAAGACTGGCAGAGTCAAGAGAAGCCCGTGACCACTCTCTCTCCATAATGACAACAACAAGAGCCTTTCTTTTCTTTGTTTTTATTACCCGCCTTTCGCATGTTAATGATATTAGAATTGGTATTTTTATATAAAAATTGATATTTTATATAATTATTTTTATATAAAAAGTGAATAAATTTTATTTTCATGTGAGATATAATTATATAAAAATATTATTTTAACATATTAAAATATTAATTTCTTAATCATATAAATATTTCACTTCTTTGGCCCCTTTATTTCTTAGTATATATTATTATTGATATATATATATATATATATATATATATATATAATATTTTTATATCTTTTAATTGGCAAATATGGACATTACCAACTCCACCGCAAAATCAATTCCTGCAGGAGACAAAAGTACTTTATATACATACAAGATCATCACCAATTCTCTCTATAATTAGTATTATTTGTCAACCATGGTGATATATATATATATATATATATATATATATATATATATATATATATATATATATATATATATGAGATTGATTCATATTCAACATTATAAGGATAATTTTATCTTTACAATACAATAGATCTCAGTCGTACTTTCATTCGTCCATCGAACGGTAAAATTGATCTCCCATCTGTAATTAAATTTGAGGGAGCATGCAGTTTAATTTTGAGGATGGAAAATTTGTCCAAAATACTTCTCTCCATCCGCAGAATTAAACTGTTGACACTAAGTATAATTGCCCGTCTGCTAACTGTATTAATACACCGTCGTTTTTGCATGTATTTTCGTAATTTAATACTGCGGACGCTATGCATTTAATTAAATGACACTATTTATGGTCGTTTTTGGTATGTCCGTCCCCTTGTTTAATACAATGCTATTTTTGGTCGGGTCATCCGCGGTTTAATATTGCGGACGCTAAACAGCGTTCGCAGTATTAAACTGTGGATGCCGAGTATTATGAAGGATGTTAACTTCAAATATCCTCGTTTTAAATCACCGTTCGCATAATTAAAATGTGGACGATGAGTCCTTCTAACTCAGATACGTTATTATTATTTCTTTCTCATCTGAGATTTAAACACCTAAATCCAATTTAAGAGAAAATCAACCAACCAAAAGGAGATCCCTTGTAAAAAAAAATTGTCTGTCAAATTTTCTCTACGATTTTACTCATACTCTACGATTTTGCTCCTACTCTACGATTTTGCATATTCTTGTTGAATATTCGTGTTATCCGGGCTGATGAGAAATATGTACGGGATATGAAGCATGGGAGACAACATAATGCGGTATATATCCTTCCAATTGTTTAGCCATACATGTTTCTCATCAACTCAGATCACATGAATTAGTAAGAACAATAATATGCAAGAAGAAATAGAAAATTTAATAGATTTTCTTATAGTTCTAGGTCGATACTGTCAAAATAAGATGAAATCAAAAAGTTATACTATGAAGAACACAGTATTTGACCGTTTTATATAACACTCAGAGTCTGTAATTTAGTTCTGCGGACTGATGGTTGACTGCAAAACGACGTCATTTGAATATTATAGCTACCAAAAACGCATAGCGTCCGCAGTATTAAATTCGAACAGACAAAAACGATATCGTATTAATATATACTGTGGATGGGCAGCCATACTTAACGTCTGCAATTTAATTCTGTGAGCGGATGAGAGTACATATTTTGGATAATTTTTTCGTCCGCATAATTAAACTCTGGGCTTCTCCATATTAAACTACGGACGAGAGATCAATTTTAATGTTTGATGATCGATTGAAAAATATTATAAGAATAACTTTAATTAATTATTTTTACAACGTCTGGTTATGGATTAATTTCTCGCGCGCGTGAGTATATATATATATATATATATATAACGCTTTCTTTCCTTTGCTATGAAAAAGCCAAACCATGTCTCACTAGAGAACTAAGAAACATTGACATGCATGGGTCCTAAATAATTTTTTTTATTAAAAAAAAGAAAGGAAAAAAGAAAAAGAGAGAGAGTTGTTATAATAATCCATTCAAAAACTTTCTTCAGCGTGTGAAAAAAACCCTTAAAGATTAAAGAACATATTTGAAAGACAGATTAAAGAATTAAACCCTTAAAAATCATCTATCATTTTTTAATTAAACGAGTGTGTATTGCAAATTATTAATAGTATGAATATCTAAGGAGATACTTAAATACATAGTTCGTTTCTTATGCTGATGGTCCACATGCGGATCACTTTTAGTGACAGATAAAATCGTCGTTAAATTCATCGTCATATGGTCTGAACCGAGTTATAGCGATTTGCCCGGCTATCACAATCGCTCGTGATTCTACGATTATAATTTAGTTTAGCGATATTTTTGTCCATCGCTAAAGGTGATCCGCATAGAAAGCTCTATGCTTAAATACATTATAAATCTTCCGAGTGTTTTGCCCATTTTAAAACTTAAACATCAATGTTTCAATTGTAAAACATAAAACCTTAGTATTTAAACTTCAATAAATAAAACCTTCCACGTATTATAAATGATTGGAGTGATAATATTTTGAATAGTTTCACTCTTAATTAAATACCTTTTAAAAACACGAAAAATTGTAGGAAACTTAATTAATTATTAGTGTGATGAAGGAAAAAAAAGAGAAAAAATTAGTGTCCGTATAAACGGACTAGGATCCTCTTCATTTCAAATGAAACAAAGACTCCATTCTTTGTATATTTTTCATCATCATCTCTCTCTATCATCATGATGTCACATTTCTAATACATTTTAAATCTGAACTATGAAATGAAAACCGTCAAATTCATTTAAAATGGAGATGATTCTAATTCAGTATACACGTATATAGTCTTAAAAGACTGGTCAATTGCCCTTTTATTTTGAGTATGCATACAACACATGACAATTAACATTTACTTAAGTTTAAGTTTAGTATATACGCCAGAGAAAAAAAAGGGCAGCTGATAATGCTATAACAATTAACATTTACTCCCTCTGTACTCCAAATTAATGATGTCCAAAATATATTTTGCATACAAATTAAAAAAATAAAATAAAATAAAGAGAATAAAAAAAGATTTAATTAATTTTATGCTTAGTAGCCCCATAAAATAATGAGTTTTTAATTTTCTCTATGTTGGTGGATTTCACTAAATGACATATATGTCCTACTTTTTGTACTTGTTGCCATCCTTTGGAAGACGAACACAAATTATACCTTAGGCAATTCTTTAAAGAGAATATTGTCAAAAACAAATTCTGTAATTCATACTTATTTCAGCTATATTATAAACTCTAACCACACTTTATCACTTTGATATTTGGCATCGTGAAAGATCCGAAATTAAAAAAGGCTGATAATAAAATGTCAACATTATAGAAATGGAAGTCTTAGTTTTTGTTTGTTCTTTCTTTATTGATTGATTCAAATGGACGGAAGAAAGAGGGTAAGGGTGGGGGGTGGGGAGTGGGTGAGGGGTGGGGGAGGGAGGGACGACGGAGTTGTTCCCAAAGAATTACTTCTTGACTGTTCTGCATGCTGGGCGGCTGGCTGGCTAGATAGGAAGACAGCCAGACATGAGGGAGATTATTGATCACACAAGTTTGGATGATTAGGACAAATATTTGCATGCATGTATATATAAAAAACAATGATAAATATTAGAATATTTTATTTTAATGTATTTCTTTATGTGCTCTACTATTTATGAAATTATTGGGCTTAAATATTGTATTAATTTAATTACTTTATTTATGGATTTGGTAATTATGTGGCCGATAAATAATATTATTGATAGTATTTGGCATAATGGGTCCTAGGATTTTATAATCTTGATGGACGATTTTGACCCTTAGTTATTTTATGAATAAATAATTGTCGTCTCAAGAATTTATATTTCTATATATCCATCTTAAGATTGAGAGAGACAATTGAATATTTTAACCCTTACGCGCAATGAAAACATGATACATACAAAATATTTTCTCTCAATTCATATAAATAGATAATATAATAAGTAATTTAATTAATTTTATTCTATATGAAATAGTAACGTTCCAATATAATTTATTTATCAATAATACCAAAAGCTAAAATTTCTGAAAGTGAACTGATGTGTGGCCTGTCAAATTAGCTAGGATTAATCAAACCTAACAAGAACTATATATGCTTTAACAAGAATGATATTTCTAAGTGAGGCTCATAATTCTCTCCAACTTCGGAAAAGAGTAAATAAATACGGTAGAACCTCTATAAATTAATATTTAATTAATAAATTAATAATTTCTTTAAATAATATTTTTTTTCAATTCGGACTTGGACTAATGAAATAAATTAATAATTTTGATAAAATAATAAAATAATAATTTTTAAAAAGACCCTTATATAAATATATGATCCCATCAAAATCATAAATTAATAATTCTTTTAAATTACAAATATATCTAGGGTAATCTTGTAAAATATGATTGTATTCTCGTTTGTTTTTTAATTTCATCCTTAATTTTTCTCATTGCGTCTAAAAGTTCAGGTGTTTCATTCTCGAATTGTAAAAAAAATTTGTGAAGAATTGTTGACGCTATGAGTGTTTTCTTTCGCGTTATTGGCTCCAAATGTATTGTATCATCCTCATAAGTATGATACAATATTAATTTATTATGTATGATACATTGCATAAAAAAAAAGTATGATATAAACATTAATAAAATACAATAATTTTAATGTAATTAAATTTATGTTCATCGATTAGAAAAACACTCTTTAAATTAATAAATTATTAATTTATCGATTAAATAATAACTCTCTAAATTAATAAAAATCACTACAAGAAAACCGGCTAATTCCGACGGAACTATGTTCGACGGACACATTCCCTCGAAGATAATATATATTCCGACAGAGTATTCAGTCGAAGATAAATCAGTCGAAACTACTTTAAATTTTGACGGGTGTTCGTCGAAAATATATGCATGTATCCCATTGGCGCCAATGTTCCCGCCAGAGCGAAACTTATTTTCGACTGAATATTGTTTATTCCGACGGAATCGTAAGTAGAAGATACATTAAGTACGACGTACGTAAGTACGACGGACAGTCCGTCGAAAATAAGCCTAAAACCCATACGTCTTCCGGCCCCCTCGTTTCTCTCACTTTTCAGATCTACTATTTCTCTTCTCTGATCTCTCATTTCTCTCTTACGCGATATCTCTCACACACGTATTCTCTCTCGATCAGTCTCACTTCTCTCACTTCTCTCATCTCCACCACCACCAGCGCCGCCACCACCACCACCACCACCAATTCCACCACCACCACCACCACCACGTACTGCCACCACCAGTCCACCACCACTATACTGCCACCACCGTACCACGTACTGCCACCACCACTATCACTGTCGAGCGGTTCCGGCCATCACTAGTAGCTAGATGCCACCAACACTAGGCACCACCGTCACCATCACCAGGCACCACCACCAGGCACCACAGTCGGTTAGTTTGCACATTAATTCAATTTCAAGGTTAGTTTTCTGCCAAGTATTAGATTTTTAGGGTTAATTTGTTGCAAATTGTGAAATTTGTGGCTTAATTTATTTTAGGTTTAGTTTGAGTTTGAATATGAGATTAACCCAATTTGGATAATATGTTGTTGCTGTGAATTTGTGGGTTGAAAATTTGGGTCCATTTGTTGGAATTGGGAGTGATCTGAAATCTAAAATTGGAAATTTGATTTTGGGTTTGTCTTCTTGTTTATATTGCTGATTGCTGAAATTGGAAATTTGATTTTGGGTTTGTGGACTGCATATTATTTAACTGCATATTATTTTGAATTTGAAAATTGTAGAATATTGATATTATGAAGTGTATAACATATCAAATTTGGGTTCCTTATCATAATATAACTGATTTTAGGACTGTTTTTAATCTTGATATATTTGCTATTTTCGACTGAATTTATGACAAAAATTCTGTCAGAATTATGAAATTGTAGAATAATTGTGGGCCCTGCATGTATTGTATTAGTAATTAGTTTCCCAATATTAATAAATCATAAACTAAGTACCATTTACTTAGTTTCTTACTACTAAAATAAAATAAAATAAATATAATTTAATTTAGTTTATTAAATAAAATAAATTTTAAAAATAAAATAAATAACATAATATAATACAAAATAGAGTAAAATAAAATAAAATAATAAATTAAATTATTTTAAATAAAATAAAAAACTTTGATTTAATTTAAAAAATAAAATAAAATTCAATAAAAAATAAAATAAAATAAAAATAATAAAATAAAATAAAATAAGATAAAATTAATTTAAATTATCTAAAATTAATTAATTTAATAAAAAACATTAAAAATTATATAATATAATACAAGATAAAATAAAATAAAATAATTTTTAATTTAAATCAAATCAAATTAAATTAAATTAAATTAGAACTTATATAATATAATACAAAATAAAATAGAAGTAATAAAAATTTAATTTAATTTAGGTTAATAAATAAAATAAAATAAAATGATTTAATTTAATTTAATTTAATTTAATTTAATTTAATAAAGTAAATTTAATAAATAAATAAGCCAATTATATAATATACTAAAAATTAAAATAAAAAAAATATAATAATAAACTAAGTATAAGTGAATATCTAATGTTAGTCTCAAATTTATAGATTCCAAATAATAATTTTCATAAACTAAGTACCACTTACTTAGTTTATCATCATCGCAAAATAAACTAAGTAAATTTAGAATTGAATGTCTAACAAAGTAGTCTCTATAGATCCAAAATAAAATTCTCA
This sequence comes from Panax ginseng, assembly GCA_020205605.1. Lineage (NCBI taxonomy): Eukaryota > Viridiplantae > Streptophyta > Magnoliopsida > Apiales > Araliaceae > Panax > Panax ginseng. The sequence goes on along the minus strand of CM035134.1, from coordinate 143,015,563 downwards.
TAAACTAAGTACCACTTACTTAGTTTATCATCATTGGCAAAATAAACTAAGTAGCTAGAAGTGAATGTCGAACAGTAGTCTTTATAGATCTCAAATAAAAATTCTCATAAACTAAGTACCACTTACTTAGTTTATCATTGGCAAAATAAACTAAGTAGCATTTGCTTAGTTTACTACAATTTTCAATAAATGCAATAATACTCTCCAAACATATATGTACTCTTTCTTGTATGCAGGTTTAGACATAACAGTTGTAGCTACTCCAACTGGTTCCTCGGCAACAATTAAAAAAAAAGGGGTCGTAGTTCCTGTTTGTGTCCAATACTCGAATATTAAAGGTAATTGAATTACTGCAAACATTCCTCACTGTTCCATCATAATAGATGACAATATCCGGAAGGAGTGCTAGTAAGTTGTTGAACAAAGTTCTAGGTTAAGTAACCCTCTAAATGAGCGAATGATCACTTCTATCATAGGATCACTACAAGAAAGCCGGATAATTCCGACGGACGTATAATCGATGAATTATATTCGGTCGAAATAGGATTATGTCCGAGGGAATAATACGTCGGATATAAATCCCTCGAAAATACCATAATTCTGACGGAATTCCGTCGACCTTAGAACTCACCAGTTGGCGCCAAATTTTGCGCCACCGCAAAAAGTAATTTTGACGAATAAACGTTATTTTCGAGGGATATTTCGTCGAATTTAGGTTATCTTCGAGGGACTTATTACTGACAGACATTTCGTCGAAAATAACAATATAAACTTTTCACCTTCTGCCTTTTCATTTCACACGCTCGATTTATCTGATCTCTCTCTCATTCTCTCTCACTCATTTTCTCTCACTCTCTTTATTCCCTAGCCTCTCTCATCCCCCACCCCCACCCCCACCCCCACCCACACCCACACCCATCCATCCAGTCACTGGTCCCCCTCCTCCGCCACTGTCCCCCACTGCGCCTCTGTGTCTCCTACCACACTCGCCTGCAGTAGCCCCACTCCCTCCCGGCCTCCCCACACTACCCGGCACTCCCCACCCCCCTCTCCCTGGCCCCCTACTCCCACTGGTCCCCCTGTACCCCCCACTCCCTCTCATCTCCCTGTGTCAGGTTGGTTATGGTCGCCATCGCTAATTTTCTACCATCTGGCCATCGATTCCGGCCTCGCCACCAATGAATCGGCCACGCATTTCACGGTAATAGCTCCTAGCTCCTCCTTTCTCTTCCTCGTTTCTCCTCCTTTAATTCAAGGTAAAAATCCTAAATACTCCTCCTTTAATTTATATATGTTAATGAGAATAATTTTGGAGTTCTTATTGTACGTAAATTGGGTTTTATATTTTAATTTCTTTGAAATTGGGTTCATTTCTCATTATGAAATTTATTTTGTTAGAGTTGTTGATTTTGCGAAAGTTGTTCATGCTGTAAACTGTTTTGCAAATTGGGATTATTTGACTTCAATTCTGCAAGTGAATGCATGTTGCTGAAATTGTGATTTATTTGTGCAATTACAGTGTTTGGGTCATAACAATTACAGTGTTTAGATCATAATATATGTATGTCAATGTATAATTAAGAATGTGATATTTGATATTTCCCACGAAATTTCCAACGGAATATCTGTCAGAAATTTGCAATTGAAAATTTTGTGGGCCCTACAAATATATTTATGCATTATTTAATTAATTTAACATAAAATTTAATAATTAATTAAATAAAAATTTTAAATTATAAAAAATTTACAAGTGAAGTTTAAAAATAAGATAATAAAATATACTATAATATAATTTTTAAAATTTAGAAAATATAATATTTATTAATTAAAATATTAAACAAATAAAAGAAAATATAATAATAAACTTAAATAAATTTTAAAAATTAGATAATATAATATAATACAAAATAAAATAAAATACTTAATTAAATTAAATTGAATAAAAAAAAAAAATTGATTTAATTTAATAAATAAATTAAATTAAATAAAAAATATTTAAAAATTTTAAAAATGTAATAAAATAAAATAAATTTAATTTAAGTACCATAATTTAAATTAAATTAAATTTAAAATAAAATAAAATACAATTAAATTTTATAAAATAAAATAAAATAATTTAATAGTAGTCTTATATATATATATTCCAAATAACAATTCTCGGAGATTAAGAAGACTTACTTAGTTTTTCATTGGCAAAATAAACTAAGTAATATTTGCTTAGTTTGCCACAATTTTTAATAAACTCAATAATTAAGTATTATATATATATATATATATATATATATGTACTATAATATGAAACTTAGAAACCCGTTTGACAAGTAGGAGTGAATGCCTAACAAGTAGACGCCTCTATAGATTCCAAATAACAATTCTCATAAACTAAGTACCACTTACTTAGTTTATTATCATTGGCAAAATAAACTATATATATAAATGCAATAATACTCTTCCTACATATATATATGTACTCTTTCTTGTATGCAGGTTTCGACATAGCAGTTGTAGCTAATAGTACTCCAACCGGTTCCTCGGCAACAATTAAAAAAAAAGGTCGTAGTTTCGATTGTATCTATACTCGAATAATAAAGGTAATTGAATTGAGACACATTCTCATCGTTCCATCATAACAGATGGCAACATCCAGGAAGGGAGTGCCGGGAAGTTGTTGAATAAAGTTCTAGGTTAAGAACCCTCAAATGATTGAACGATCACTTCTCCCATAGAATGAATCATCTCCCATATGGGTCCAATCCATGATATAAACAGCTTCTCACCACTCTGAATTCCTCAGATGGGTAGTTCTCACGTAACGCCTCACCTCTTGAATGAGAACTATCCATTTGAGGAATCTTGTGAGAGAAGTCGCCTATATCATGGATCGGACCCTTATGTGAGATGATTCATTCCTAGCAGAGAAGTGATTGTTTGTTCATCTAGAGGGTTGTTTAACCTGAAACTTTGTTCAATAGGTTAATGGAACTCCTTCGGGATGTTGTCATCTGTTATGATGGAAACGATGAGGAATGTTTCAAAGAATTGAATTAACTTTATTATTCGAGTATAGGACACAGCAGAACTACGCAATCTTTTTTTTTTCGGTTGCCAACTCAAGTAGAGATTCCACATAAATTCTCATAAACTAAGTAGCATTTGTGTAGTTTGCCATAATTTTTAATAAACTAAGTAGCATTTGTGAAGTTTGCCACAATTTTTAATAAACTAAGTAGCATTTTCATTTATATATGTACTATACCTTGAAACTTAGAAACACGTTTGACATACACTCAATAGGGGTGAATGTCGAATAGTCCCCAATTTGGGACTGTTATTGGATGTTATGTCTCTCACTTAGGCCGGTGCCAATACAAAACGGTACATTTTTTTGTTATTTTGAGGATTAATCGACTGTTATCTCTATATGTTCTCCGAGTGCATACTTAGATTAAGTTATCTTAGTCTATTTCGTGTGCTTGGAGGCCATGGGGAGGTGTCAACAAATTTTCTTGAAACTCATGAAACGACTCAACGTTTTTGTTTCAGTGATGACAAGACACATCCAATAATGGGATAAGCCTTACCCTCATCCCCGTAGGGATACTAGGTAAATCTAATTCACGCATTGAATATCCAAATTAACTTAACGCATATTTCAGTAGTTAAAAATGTCAGCCGATCGGAGTTGGATGTACCGTAGGATACCCAGTGATGGGAGGAGATTAGTCTCAGCTTATCGTGTTGGGGTTTTAGATTTCTTGAACAAAGCATTAGAACATACGGATGATCCGCACGGGAAGATGCGATGCCCATGTGTGAAGTGTAAAAATCTGATTTGGAAGAAAGTTAACGAGATTAAATTCGACTTATTTTCTCGTGGATTTGTAGATGGGTACTTCGTATGGACTCATCACGGGGAATCAGAAGTGATTGAAAATATAGTCTTACTTACAACAAGTCAAGACGTGTAAGTGGGTTAGTGGGTTGAAGCTCCCGGATGGACGTCGTCGAACATAACACGTTGTTGTAATGTTGAAAGCAATTGAAAATTTCTGGATTCAAGAGTCACGATTGTCATGTATTCATGCCGAAGTTGATTCCAATTGCATTTCGTGAGATGTTACCAAGAAAAGTTCTGGATGCATTGATTGAACTGTTAAATTTCTTTCGAGATATTTGCTCAACTATAATTAAGCACAGTGATGTCGAGCAGATGGAGAAGAATATTGTGCTTACCATGTGCAAGTTTGAACTGATCTTCCCTCCAGGATTTTTTGACTCGATGGAATATCTGCCTATTCATCTGCCGTATGAACTCAAACTTGGAGGACCGGTGCAATATCGGTGGATGTATCTTTTTGAGAGGTAATATATAAACTGCTATAATTGCTCTATCCTGCCCATATTAATAATACTTCACTAAGTCTGCATATTATTTATCGTGGGTATATGCGCCGATTAAAACAAAAGGTCAAGAACAAAGCTCGTGTAGAGGGTTTTATTGCTGAACGATATACAGAGGAAGAGCTTGTCAACTTCTGCTTATTGTATTTTGACAATGTTGTCTCAATGAAGCACAACCGTTTAGCAAGGAATGAGGTTGTTGGTCCAATGACTCGTGCTGATGATGAGTTATCTATATTCACATATCCGGCTAAACCATTTGGCCTTGAGACTCTGACTTACGTAAGCGACAAAGAGTTAAAGATTGTATCTACATACATGCTTCTAAATATGCCCGAAGTATCATCATACATCACGTAAGTCTAAACTTATTTGCTCCAGTTAGTACAATTTACAAGTGTAGTCATCTCTATATATGTTAAAGACATTTTACTAATATCGCAGCTTTATTCAAGAGAACGATGCTTTTAACCCAACTTTTTATCGCAGTTAATTGGAAACATTCACTAATGCTAATTTCCAACAAAGTGGTTTAAGAAAAGGGTTGAAAGCGGAGAGTATTTCTCGAGCATTTTATAGATGTCATCCAAGGACCTTACAAATTTGTTAGTTCTTTTTCCGGTCAGACGTGAATGGGTATAGATTTAGAGTCGATGACTTGTATGAACTCACATCACCAATTATGGGGTTGTGGTGTTAGGAAGTCGCTATCAAGATTCTCGAGTCCAATTACTATGGTCGTTTACGGGGATGTAGTTGTACTCAATTATCACAACGGCAAAAAAAGGAGTTACATTTAAGTGTGTAAATTGGTTTGACATTGAAAAAAGGGGTTAAAGTTAATCGTAATAGAATCACAACCGTGGATATCAAGTTTGGTGTTAAATTCGATGACGATATATACATGTTAGCAAGTCAAACGACTCAAGTGTATTACGCTCCTAATGTCGTAAATACTCGAAGCCCCTGGTACACAGTAGTCACTACTAAAACACGCTCATTTAATGCTGATAACATGTTTGGTATGGATGAGGCGTTGCAAGAAGATGTGAGCAACCCATTAGCCGTAGTGTTTCATGCTGAAGATGTGGTGAGTACTGATGTCATTGACGTACCTAACGATGAGGATGTCGAGGCCACCGTACACATGAATGATTATGTAGTCGTTGAGGATGATAACGATGATTTAAACCGATCTCAAACCGAGGATGAGGAAGATACCGAATCCGAGAATGATATACACGTTGATTCTGATGGGTTTGATGACGTGTGTAATTAAAAATGAGCTTTTATATTAGTCCTTACCACATATTGTTAAACCTTACATATTCGTAATCTACCAATTTTGTTATTGTAGTAGGGTATTCATGGCTAGACATAGCGGTGGAGGTCGCCGAGGTGGTGGGTAATCCCAAGATCTTAGAGGCAGTAGCTACGATGGAGGCTCTTCTTGAGCTTGAGTAAGTTATCTTAACTAGGATTTAAATATATCTCAAGTCGCATTAATTACAATGATTATACTGGAATACATTACAGACCCGATTTCGTAAGCTTGGGACGAAGCGTAAGAAGGTCGAGCTAGAGACTATTAGGAGGGTTACGAGCCGTTAGATTTCGCCACCCTCTTCCCGATATTGTATTAGATCGGGATGAGGAGTCGAGACTATGGGTCGCGCCTCAGATTCCCCTAAGTAAAGATCTTCAGTAGATATCGAGTGTTGGGTCCGCCGAGGATACCCGTGATATACACTTCGAGGTAATATTTTTTTATGTTTCATAAAATTATCCGAATTTATCACATTATATAAATTATTATTAGTAATCGAATTTGTATCTCTTTATAAGCTCCAGCCAGTGCCAGCGTCCGAGAGCACATGTCGGAACATCTCATACGGGCGCTGGCTTTGATGACGATATCTTCCGGCGGCTGATAGGGGCCGTGTCGAATAGGTTCTATACCGATCCGGTCTTTCGGCGTCAGCAGTTGCCTTCCAATTCTCGTCTTTACCAGATTGCTCAGGATATTATAGCAGGGGCCTCTGCAGAGAGTACGGGATTGCCTCGGGAGCAGTTCGACGCTTGGAGCGACGAGATGCTCCGGATGGTGATTACCCTCTTGGAGGAGGTTTTTCGTCCGCCCCCACCTACTCAAGTATTCTTATTGTTTATGTTTTTCAATTAAGGCTAGTTTGTTAATTCTCTCTCTCTCACACACACACACACACACACACACACATATATATATATATACGGACTAATGATTTATATTTTTGATTCTATCAACAGGGTGGCGATGATGAATAAATAGGTGATGATGATGGCGAGAAGACAAGGCCGATTTCCATATACACGAGCAGTATGTCGTTCGCTCACCTCCGCCCATGATGATACATTTACTAGTTTATAGTTCATTTGTATATATTCATGATATTGTAGAACTTTTGTATATATTGTATTGTCTAATTGCATTTGTACAACTATTGTAAATTATATTGTTTAACATTTATGGAACATTAGCTTATATTTGTAATTGGTTAGCTTATAATACGTTTTGGTGGATATTTGAATGTGAATGTGAATGATAATGAGTTGAAGATTACGTTTTAGTGCTACGTTGCATATTTGAATGTGAGATATGTGTTTATAATATGTGTATTGGGTTGTGATAAAGTTCTGTGTACATTAATGGGTTTATACACCTGGAAACTGAACTTTTAAAAGCTGTAATAAAAAAAAATTAGTTAATTCCGACGGTATAAGGTAGTTGCGACGGAAATTCCCTCGGAGATAACGAAAAAACAATTTTTAATAATTACCAGAATATTCTAATTTCAGTCGTAAATACTCCATCTTCGACGGAATACATCCGTCGTAAACATCCTATTCCCGATGAAAATTCCGTCGACCTTAATAAGCAGTCATGTTTTATAATTTTTGGGCTATTTTAATTTTCGGTCGGAAATAATATAATTCCGAGAGAATCAATCCGTCAGACATAGGACTTTTTTAATCCGATGGAAAGTTTCGTCTTACATATTCTGTCGTAACTAAGTTATGTTCGACGAAACCCCGTCGGAGATAAGTTCGTCGAAGATAAGTTATATCCGACAGAATTCTTGACAGATCTTATTTCTGACGCGATTATTTACGACCGAATTTTGGACGGACTTTTTCGTCGGAAATAGTCAATGTTCGACGGAAGAGGATTATATCTGACGGAAAATTCCTTTGGAATTAGCCAGTTTTCTTGTAGTGGATTGAATCATCTCCCCATATGGGTCCAATCCATGATATTAACAGCTTCTCACCACACCGAATTCCTCAAATGGGTAGTTCTCACAGAATGTCTCACCTTTTGTATGAGAACTATCCATTTGAGGAATCTGGAGTGGTGAGAAGCTGTCTATATCATGGATTGGACCCATATGGGGATATGATTCATTCCTAGCAGAGAAGTGATCGTTCGTTCATCTAGAGGGTTGCTTAAGCTGAACTTTGTTCAATAGCTTAATAGAACTCCTTCGGGATGTTGTTATTTGTTATGATGGAACAGTGGGAAATGTTTGCAGTAATTGAATTAACTTTATTATTCGAGTATAGGACACAACAGGAACTACGACCCTTTTTTTTCCCGGTTGCCGACTCAAGTAGAGATTCCATACAACAATTCTCATAATTAAACTAAGTAGCATTTGCTTAGTTTGCCACAAGTTTCAATAAATTAAGTAGCATTTTCAATTATATATGTATTATACTTTGAAACTTAGAAACCCGCTTCGACATACACTCAAGAGGGGTGAATGTCGAGCAGATCCCATTGGGACCTATTATTGGAATGTTATGTCTCTCACTTAAGCTTGCATATAAATAATAAAACAGTACATTTGTTGTTATTTTGAGGATTAATTGACTGTTATCTCTATATGTTCTCCGAGTGCATACTTAGATTAAGTTATTTTAATCTATTTCGTGTGCTTGGAGACCATGGGGAGGTGCTGCCAAAATTTTCTTGAAACTCATGAAACGTACTCAACGTGTTTGCACTAGTGATGAGACGCATCCAATAACGGGATAGAAGCCTTACCCCTGTCCTGTAGAGATACTAGGTAAATCTAATTCACACATGAATATCCAAATTAACTTAATGCGTATTTCTGTGTAGTTAAAAATGCCAGCCGACCGGAGTTGGATGTACCGTAGGATCCCTAGTGATGGGAGGGAATTAGTCTCAGCTTATCGTGTTGGGGTTTTAGATTTCTTGAACAAAGCACTAGAACATACGGATGATCCAAACGGGAAGATGCGATGCCCGTGTGTCAAGTATAAAAATCTGATTTGGAAGAAAGTCGACGAGATTAAATTTGACTTATTTCTCGTGGATTTGTGGATGGGTACTTCGTATGGACTCATCACGGGGAATCAGAAGTGATTAAAAATATTGTGGAACAACCAATTCCACGGATTCATACGTTGAACACTATGATCCAAATTGAGATATTGGTCGATGCTTTGGGCCCTACTACTATCGATCGGGTGAATATGAACCTTCTTCAAGCAAAGGCGAAACAAGTGCCAAATGATACAACCGCTTCCTTTTACCGATTCTTTATCTCGAACTGGGGTCGCATTGTATCCAGGAAAATGATACGGACACCAAGCTTTCAGAAGTGATGAAGCTCTTACACTTCAAGAATGAGCACGATTTGTAGTGAGAGAGGTTTCAATGATTTGCTTCGCTATAATTGACAGTTCTTACCAAGGATCATACTCTTCCTGCGAATTATTACGAAGTGAAGAAGATGGTCGAGGGTTAAATATAGGTATCGTAAAATTGATGCTTGTCAGAAGCAGGATTGCATGTTATACTATGGGGAGGGCAGAGATAAGGGACGAGTGTGATATATGCGATTTATCGCGCTACAAGGTTACAAAATGTGGGGGAAGGAGAAAGCAGTTCCTGTGAAAATCTTACGGTACTTTCCATCAAGGCCGAGAGACTTCAAATGGCTATTCATGTCGTCCCATACGACGCAACATATGAGTTGGCATCGAACAAGGGATGTCGTGCCTGGTCAGCTGACTCTCCCAGCGGATGAAGATGAATGAAAGAGATTTGATGTAAATTATCCTGAGTTTGCGGAAGAAGTTAGGAATGTTAGGCTTAGTATGGCTACTGATGACTTTTGCCCTTTTAATAATTTTAGCCACCAGACTCGGTTTGGCGGTCATTATGGTCGCTTATAATCTTCCACCCAAGAATGCATGAGGATCCGATTTGTTTTTAGCCAACAGATTCGTTGTATTGGGATGACGAAATCAATTGTTCTTAATTTTAAATTGTCGCATGTTATAGGTTTATTATCGATTTGACCCGAGCATCTCTCGGCCACCGGTGGCAATGTTTGTGATTGAGCATCACGTCGCTGCGAATTACTCTGGATGGTTGTATGAGATGTTCTGAGAAAGTAGCCCGGCGGTTGTAGACCGCCCGGGACCACCATCAGGCCCATCACCCGTGATAGTCTCCGATTTAGCCTGGGAGGCTATGTAAAGACTTGGAGGTGATGACTTCAAGAAAAGTCCGAAAGCGGGAAAAAAGAATCGTGGTCAACTCGGATAAGACACACCATTGGTTCTCGACCGTTCGAGGAGGCGAAGGCGGTAAGTTAAGCGTTGTATTTAGTTATTTATGTGTCAAGTTCTCACACAAATACTTAAGACTGCTTTATGAATATTTGTATTAGGCATTAGGGAGGACCTTGGCCGAGATCCTACCATCGCTAGAAGTTTTGGGATCGAGCCCACACGCCTAAGGACGAGCGTGCTTTGTCTCGAAAGCAAACTTTAGCTATACTGGGTAAAACTCATCTTACTATTTAGTTTTTAATAATATTCAATCGTAAATAAAATGATATAATTAACATACGTATACGGAATACATTACAGGACCGATTTCAGAAGCTTTGGGACAAGCGTATAGCCGAGCTAGAGACTATTAGGAGGGGTTTTGAGTCGTTAGATTCTGCCACCCCTCTTCTCGATATTGTATTAGATCGGGATGAGGAGCTGAGACTATGGGTCGCGTCTCAGGATCCCTTTACTAGAAGTACCGGTAGATATCGAGTGTTGGGTTTGCCGAGGATACCTGCATATACACTTCCTGGAGGTAATATTTTTTTATGTTTCACGAAATTATCCGAATTTATCACATTATATAAATTATTATTAGTAATCAAATTTATATCTCTTTATAGGCTCCAGCAAATATGCCGTCCGGAGAAACACATGTCGGACCGTCTCATACGAAGGCATTAGCTTGGATGACAATATCTTCCCACGATCGATAGGGGTAGTGTCGGATAAAGTTCCATACCGATCCTGGTCTTTCGGCGTTAAGTAGTTGCCTTCAGGTTCGCCTTCACCAGATTGCTCAGGATATTATAAATAGGGCCTCTGCAGAGAAAGACGGATTACCTCGGAGCGATTCGACGCTTGGAGCGCCGAGATCTCCGGATGGTGATTACCCTCTCGAGTAGGCTTTTTCGTCGCCCCCACCTACTTAGGTATTCTTATTGTTTATGTTTTTCAATTAAGGCTAGTTTGTTAATTCTCTCACACACACACACACACACACACACACACACATATATATATATATATATATATATATATATATATATATATATATATATATATATATATATATATATATATATACTGACTAATGATTTATATTCTTGATTCTATCAACAATTGGTGGTGATGGCGAAGCAGTTGGTGGCGATGATGAGTAGAAGACGAGGTCGATTTTCATATACACAGGCAGCGGTACTGCTCACCTCCTACCGATGATGATACTTTTACTAGTTTATAGTTCATTTGTATATATTCATGTTATTGTAGAACTTTTGTATATATTGTATTGTCTAATTAAATGCAATAGGCAACTATTGTAAATTATATTGTTTAACATTTATGTAACATTAACTTATATTTGTAATTGGTTAGCTTATAATACGTTTTGGTGGATATTTGAATGTGAATGTGAATCATAATGGGTTGAAGATTACGTTTTAGTGCTACGTTGCATATTTGAATGTGAGATACAGGTTTATATTATTGTGTATTGGGTTGTGACAGGTTACAGGTACATTAATGGGTTTAAACACCTGGAAACTGAACTTTTAAAATGTGTATATATTTAAAAAAAAAAAGAGTTAATTCCGACGGAATAGGGTATTTACGACGGATATTCCCTTGGAGATAACAAATAACCATTTTTTAATAAATAGCAAAACATTCTAATTTCAGTCGTAAATAATCTAACTTCGATTTGAACTTATCCGCCAGTAATTATTTATTTCCTAACGCGTACATTCCGTCGAAAGTAATAACAATCATTTTTTGTAAATATTGGGTGATTTAAATTTTCAGTCGGAAATAATATAATTCCGAGGGAATAATCTCGTCGGAAATAGTGCCTATTTTTTTCGATGAAAATTTTCGTCCTGTATGTTCTGTCAAAAATAGTTCATTTTCGACGAAACTCCGTCGGAGATAACTTCGGCAAAGATAAGTAATTTTCGACCGATTTTTTGACGAATTTTATTTTCGACGCGATTATTTACGATCGAATTTCGGACGAAAAATGTTGTCGGAAATAGTTTATGTGCGACGGAATAGGCGTATGTCTGACGGAAGATTCCATCGGAATTAGCCGATTTTCTTGTAGTGAATTTCCAGTACCAACAATATTAATTTATAGAGGTTCAACTGTATTGAGAAGTTATGGTATGGTTCTCTTTTCTTGATCAATAAACCCAAGAAAAATAGGAAAAAATGAATGCATGCATGCACCTATATGACTCGAAATTAGGGGGAAAATGCTGAAAGGAACATAATTGAGCATAATTAAGCACCAACTAATGGGATGAAACTGTTTGATTTGCCAATCGAGGGGCTACTTTGAAACTAGCTAACAACTTGAAAGGATATAATGTATATTTTACCTTAATTTGAAATTAAATATGTTAAGGGTAATATATATTTCTAAATGGTCAAATTGCACTCTATTAATTCCCTCTGGTCTCTCTGACTCTATGGTAATAAAATAAGCACTTAACTGATAACTCCCCTAGTTAGGGTTTTGAATTACAGCATTGCATGTCTGTCTACTCCATTTAGAATTAAAGAGGGTGAGTTCTTATTGTTGTACTAGCTATAGGGCCGAGGTAAAACCTAAGGGGCTAATTAAACTGCAAGTTTTAACCAAATAATATTAAAATCTTTCATTTTGGTAACTAGTTATTCTGTAACCAAATAAAATAAATAAATTACAATGCCGATATACATAAGCATTGACCTGATCAAGTCCCATGCACCATGAGGCAAGTTCCATTACTTTGATCTATTTAGTTCTATCACAATCTATGAAAAAGAGATGGCAAGTAATTAAAAAGAGAACTATTAAATTTTCATTTTATATTAATAAACATATATTATGTTTTCTGATGGAATCCATGCATCAGAGTGACCTCGTCATCTGCTAAAATGTCCACAGATCGAATAGAAATAAAAGATCACATGATTTAATTAATTAATTAACATTAACTTTGAATTGTAGTTTTCAAGGGGTTAGTTTTTGAATTGTAGTTTTCCCACAAGAATCCTGTGGCCTGGACCAATTTGGCGGTCATCAACCCTAGCTAGTTCTCTTGTATCCATTCTCCATGGACATATAATTAATACGTAATCATGCGTTTCAATTAGATCTATATTTTTTTAAGAAAATTGATATTTACGTATGTTAAAATTATATTTACACACGAGTCTCTCTCATATGAAGACGGGATCCACTCACTATTCATGTGAGAAGAATCATGTGAAAATATCAATTTTTATATAAAAATATTATTTCCCTATTTTAACCACCATCCGTCAAGTTTATAGGAATAAGTTATATTTTGTATAGTAAAAAAATTACAAACTATACAACTAAGGCTATCGACAGAAAAATAAGTTTAGTAACTTGTGTTAAGTTATAAAAAAAATATACAAAGTAGTTCTTTTTATACCAAATCATTGAACTTTCAAAAGATGTAAAAAATTTATCAAAACATATATGTACACGTCAGCTCATGTAATCAAATTTTTGATATTTTTTACATTTTTAAAAGTTTAATGATTTTTAAACGTTGTAAAAATAGTTTGTATATATATTTTTTCTGTTATTTTGACGAGTTCAACGACTTTTTATTATCATAAAATCTATATCTCGGACAGAATCATAATATCAAAGCATACGTATATGTCATGCATGCAAATGGATGAAAACTAGATTGTGATCATTAATCCATATATACAAGCTTAATTTGAACCGTGCGAGGAACGAATTATCTTTTTTTTTTTTCTCCTTTTCTCTTTTAATTTCTTGGTGAATGGAATTTATTTCAATTTAAGTTTGTTGTTTTTATAATTATTTATTAATTTAATGATCAATTAAATTAATTCAATTGTTAATTCTTTTTTATCTAGATTGTTATTATTGTTATTATACAATTTAAAAATTATTTAAATTGTGCGAACTTTGACCGGATGAACAAAAGTACGTTTCTTTATTCTCACTATAAATTTATGATATAGTAGAATTTTGAGAAAATAATTGAATTATATTTTAAGTTTATTCCGGTGAATACTAAAATAAATAATTGAATGTATTGTACATTTACTTTAGTTAGGACTCTAAAATAATTTTAAGATTCTTGATTTTTATACATGTTAGTAATTGAATTATATGTCATGGTTTCTAGTTTATTGTCAATATGAATAAGGGTGTTTAATTAGTTGATGAAAATGTAATAATTTAGACATCTAGTGTTATTCCTTTTAGAGTATATCTAAAGTGATCATAAAAAATCAATTAATTCATGAGAATGTTTTTTTGGTGGATGATAACGGGTGCATGTATATATGATAATTTAATTAAATGGGAAGTGTTGAACAGGTGGTCTGATGTTTTTTGGTGAATGATAATGCCATGGGTGCGTGTGTGTGTGTGTGTATATATATATATATATATATATATATATATATATATATATGTTAAATTTTAATTGATTATGTTCATTAATTGTATTTGAAGCTAGCTGCATTATTATTATTATGGAATTTGTATTTAAAAATTATAAATTAATGAACAAATTAATTATTCTTAAAATAACCAATTAAATTAATTTATCATCTCTTAACTTATTATACAGTTGTATTGATGTACGTATTGAATGGATTGATTGGGGTTGTTTTGAGCCAATATCACCGACCATATCATATATATATCATATGATTATGAAGTGAGGTGAGGTGAGGTGAGGTGAGGTCAATTCAATGGTCACCAACAGTCCAACCAATCTTTTTGTGTATCAGTTGTATGTAAAGACATGCACACACATTATGATATGTCAATCCCTTCCATTCATTTTCTTCACTTGCAGAGTTTAAAAATATCTAGCTAGCTATCTTGTTGGTGGAAATGTATGTTATGATCTTTCAAATTCAAATGTCCTTATATATATAGCTGATCATTCAAAAAGTGGTAATTTAAACTTATTCGAGAGGGAGAGGGGGGGAGGTGGGTGGGGGAGCAGGAATCTTGAGCTCGATCTCTATGTTGATATTTTATTTTATTTTTATCGATCTCCATGTGAATGATATATATATATATATATATATATATATATATATATATATGGTGATGAACAATTTGTTAATAGGATAGATATTCAAGATCCATCCAAGTAATTCTGGATGTTATGTATTGGTTTATTTTAAAAAAATATATAATTTTTTTGACTAATAAAAAAAAAAATAAAAGACCACCATTTTTTCTTAAGGTTGAATGACACTTCTATCCCTTCAAGTTGTCATCCGCTTTCAAAGTTGTCTCTAAAAAGTTTATTTTTTGTCAATTGAGTCCTTAATTAAAGTAGTATTTTGTGTCAATTTCGTTCTGAAATCCGCTCAAAATCCGACCGACCCATTTTATTAAGGGCAAAGTTGTCTTTACAAGTATAAAATTTTATTCATTTCTCTCTACACACAAAAATGTTTTTCTCAATTTTTATATTTTTGTTTTTGAAAATAATAATTCATTAGTTTTCAAAGTATAGTTATATTTTGAAATTTGAATTAATTTTTTTTCTTATGTTATTATGTTTGTTTGTATTTTAATTTATGTGTTTGTTTTTCTGTAATTAAAATCTTAATATGACAATATTTCTCATACTCGTAAAGACAACTTTGCCCTTAATAAAATGGGGCGTCGGTTAGGATTTTGAGCGGATTTCAGTGAAATTGGAGAAAATGAACGGATTTCACACAAAACGTTACTTTAAAGATTTAATTGACGAAAAATAAATTAATTTTAAGCACGACTTTAAAAGTGAGTGACAATGTAAAATTACAAAAATGTTATTCAGTCAAATTATTTAAAATGTAGCTCAGAAAAATTATTATATTTTTTCCCAATGCAAAGATGATATGTTAGATATAAGGGATGGGCTACCATCGTACTCATCATCTAATCTTATGGCTGATCAGTCCCTACCCATCCCACTCAGTTCTTTCATATATTCTTCATCTATATTTGTTAATTTATTTTTGCAGAGTTTATACAAATAAATATCTAGCTTGTTGGTGGAAATGAATTAATAATCTTCCAAACAAACATGTCCTTATACATGTCTATATAATAATTCAATCAAAAAGTGGTAATTTAAACTTATGCGAGGTGCATGGGCCAAGAATCTTGAGTTGATGTTTATGTCAAAGAGCTTTCAATTTTGATGAATACATATAAATGGCCAAGGCTAAAATCAAAACCTTTCTTTGTAACATTCATCAAGTTAAATTTATCTCTTTCATTTAACTAAAATATTGGGATTTGCTCGTGTTTCTACGGATTCGACTAATAGTCACTATGACAGGATAGTCGAAGGTCTCGTTAGGTGTAATTGAGCTTGAGAATTTATAAATAGTTCGGTCTTAAATTTTACTAATGTATTGAGTTTGATTCCATGTTATAGCGGTTAAGATTTTTAGTTACTATAAAACATAATTTGGTGTGTGAATCATTATAGAGTGTGTGAGGCATCTGTTAAATACATCACACAAACAAAACTACCCAAATTAATGAACCTATATATATGTTTATTCTTTTTTTTCCCATTTTTTTAATCTAATTTCTATGTGATTGTGCTATATTTCGATCTTAAATTCTAATATAAAGAATATACAAAATGTTATCTTCTCAAAAACTCTATTGTAGCTACTGAAATTTTCACATCCAAATTCATTATAAATTTTAAAAGGTACATAATTGAACATATGTACTTACAAACAACCATTATTTGAAATTAAATATGCTAAGGGAAATATTTCTTAGTGGTCAAATTGCACTCTATTAATTCCATTTGGTCTATGGTAAAGAAATAATCACATACCTCTCTTAGTTAATTGGGTTTGGAATTACATAATCTGGTTATTATGAAGTTAACTTCATGATAAGTTGGTCAATTAATCAATATAATACTGACACGCAGAGAGAGATCACCTCCTATCTGTGTATCGACATTGTTTGATCAATTAATTAAAATTAACTTCATGCTAACCACTCTCAAAATTACATCATTGCATGTGATCTGTCTAGTGTCTACTCCATTAAGAATGGGGCAAGTACTTATTGTTGTGCCATAGGGAGATTTGAGTCACCCAAGGTAAAATTTAAGTGGCTAAACTGAAGTTATAACCAAATAAGGGGTTGTTAATTTTGATAAAATTAAATTAAAAGTTCTGAATTAATAAATAAACTGAATGGGCAGAATAAAAAAACTATTTGATAATTGATATGTATGAAAATATTTATAACGTCATTTTTATTTCATTTTAACCCATTAAACTGCTAATTTTGATCAAGTTTATTAGATAATATTATGCATAGGTTATTAGAATGCTATTGAATGAACTTTGGACATTTATTAATATAAAATTTTTAATCATCTAACAGTATACTGATTATAAATATAAAATGTTTATCTAAAGTACATTTATTTCATACATATATATAACATTACTTATTTCCAAAATACAAGATTAAAGAGAAACAGGGAAGAAATGGAGTATGTTTGTTTTAAATTGGGATTGCATTGGATGAAAATGAAAACATTTTTTTTGGTATTCTTTGATAAAATGGATCAGGATAAATTGATTGTTGAAAAAGAAGTTCAGAATTTGAGGAAGAGTATTTCAATAATTTTGAAGAATGAGACTAACGTAATTAATAAAATATTTATAATTAATAAAATTATTGTTTTAATAATATTTCATATTTTAAATTCGCCCGTGTATATATGTTACTGTATTAAATTAAGGGACTGTTTGTTTAGGGCTGAATGGTTGATCGAATGGCTGAATCGGTCAGCCATTCAGATGATTTGAGCTGAATGATTTAGTGTCATTTTTTTGGTTGAATGGGCTGAATGAATTTTTTATTTTTTTTATACAATATTAACAATTATATTAAGTAATATTAAATAAATTTACAATAATTTTGAATTTTTTTAGATGAGTAAAATAATAAAATATGTTATTCAGATGTTTTAGACATGTCAATTATTAAACAATTTTTTTCATTCAGATTCAGCTCATTTAGATTAAAATTTAGATTTTGATTCATTCAATTTTTATCAAACACTCCCCTAAACTCTTTTGGGGTCTTTTGGGGTGAACATTTTGGATAAACAAATCAGAAAAGATTTACGTTAGGATGTTAATATTTGGCTGCGAGTAAACGCATTAGTTAATTGTTAACATCATGTTGTAATATATAGAAGAATATAATTGTATATAAATATACTTATTTCGTCCCACAAAATTAAAGAATTTTATTTAAAATTTAGTTTTGCTTAATATGCATTCTTTAAAAATAATAAATTATTGTAATAATATGATATAATAATAAATTATAATTTTAAATTTAAAGATATAACAAAATTATATGAAACTTGTTAACGCTAAATTTTGTACGCATGAGGAAACCACCAAAATAGCAGGCCAAAGTCGCGAAAACAAGTTGATTGTATTATTGTGAAATCAAATTCATGAAATACACTCACATAAACATAAATAAAGAGATATAAAATATAAACACAAAAATTTATGTGAAAACCTAATTGAAAAAAAAAATCACAGAGAGAGAAATTCATGTAAAATTATTATTTTTTTTATATGAAAATATCAGTTTCCTATGACCAACCTCAAATTTCACAAATGTTTCTCAACCATTTGATCCGTCGTGGCTCAACTTTTATCCATCAATAATCTTATGGCTAAATGACTAAATCCCATCCCATCCCATCCCATCCCACTCAATTCTCTCATTTGTCTTTATCTATTTTTATTTCTTTTTGCAGATTTTATATAAATAAATATCTAGCTTGTTGGTGGAAATGCACATGATGCATGTCCTTATAATACATGTCTTATATATATAATAATTCATTCAAAAAGTTGTAATTTAAACTTATGCGAGGTGGGGCAAGAATCTTGAGTTGATGTTTATGTCAAAGAGATGAATAGTTAAATATTGGCCATGGCTAATATCGAAACCATTTTTTTGTAACATTATTCAAGTTGAATCTATCTCTTTCATTTAACTAAGAATATTTAAAATGTTGTCTAGTAAGGACTTGAAAGCATTGAATTCTTATCCCATCATTTTCTCTACTCCTCTTCTATTTTCTTTTTAGATTATTGTTAGAATAAAATAAAGATATGTATTACTCTCCGTTTTTAAAATCAGAAATATACTTTAATTTTTTAAATAAATTTTAAAATATAAAATTATTTAATTTTAGTATAAATAAATATAGTAATTATAAATTAATTATTAAATATTACTAATTATTATTTTGAAAATTTAAATAAATTTTTTACAAAATTTTATATATTAATTTAAAAAAAATCAAAATATACTTTTAATTTTAAAAGGGAGGTAGTACTTATTTACAAGTCTAACATTTGAAGTGAAGGCTCTTTGTAATCCTTCTTTACGTAGCATATGGTAATACTTTTTTGTAGGCATAGGCATAGGCATAGGGATATGCATGAATTAATATGGTTCTAAGCCTACTCTCAAAATTTGAACATATAATGATATAATTCATAGAGATCCCGTCCAATCCACCACCACTTTCTCTATCCTCCGAACACCAACTACCACCACTATCCCGTTCACAATCATTAGCTTTCAAGCCGTTACAGTTTTGCTTCATCCGCTTGTAATCCTAGCATGACCATGGTAGACTTGTGAAATTTTGACATTCGTTGGTGTTAGTAATTGTCAAGGGCTGGAATTTAAAAGAAGGACTCGGAGTCCGCTAATAATTCTAGTGGATGGAGTTAAAGGAAAATTTGGAAGATTATGTCCCAATTACTAGCACCAACGAAGGTAAAAATTTCACAAGTCCGTCATAGTCCGCTAGGATTACAAGCAGATGAAGCAAAATCGTAAGAACTTGAAAGATAGTGGTTGTGAACCATAAACCCTGATTAATTAATTGAAACTCTGATTTATAAAGTCAAAACTCTTATTTTAATTATGGTCGTTCCTTCTTGTTTTTAATGGTATAAATTAAATATGTCCTATAAAGATCCATAACAAATACATGCTACGAATCATTACTCATATATCATTAATTACATATATAAACAATTATATAAATTTTGGCATATATATATATATATATATATATATATATATATATATACGGAAAGCTTCAAGAGCATAATTCTTAAATAGCATAATGTCTTAAATAGCATAATTTCATCAAAACGACGTAGTTTTGGAGAGACGCGATGATATTTTTGTAAATACGCGGTGGCATGGTATTTACAAAAATGCCACCGCGTCCCTCCAAAACTACGCTGCTTTTGATGAAATTATGCTATTTAAAGCATTACGCTATTTAAGTTAATTACGCCTCAAGTTTTATATATATATATATATATATATATATATATATATATATATATATATATATATATATGAGTCCGGATTCTAGTTATCTTTTTATGATGATGATTTAATGACGATTTATTATACAACCGTCGCTCTATACTTTTAGCGACGCTATATGTTGTCGGTCGCTAAAAGATAGATTTACTAATCAGATGATCAACCGTCGCCGAAATTCGTCGCCAAAAAAGTGTCAATAAAAATCTTGTAACTATAAATTTTGTCGAGGAGTTGAGTACTAACAAAATGAGATGCATAATCAATGGCATGAGTTGAGAACAAATCAATTAACTGATAAAAGATTTAGGTTAGTATCTGCCGACCCTTAATTGCGACTGCAAATTTGTTTCAGAATTATTATAAGAACAAAATTGAGGGTAATGTGACTTGACCTAGACCAATTGACCAACCTTCATCACAGATATATAAACATTTGGGGGCCACCACCACCGTTGGATTTCATCCATTAATACTAAAGTTTTGTGTGACTGGCTGGCTGGCTACATATCCTCCTCATTAAAAAAAGTCAATAAGTTTGACCCTCTGACTCATTGATATATGGAGATTGTTGACTGTCAGATCTCCATATTTAATGTTCTTGGTCAAGAAATAGTTGCATGGAAGTTATACAAGAACAAATGAGAAGAGAAGACCGGTACAGAAAGATTCGGTTAAATTTTTTTTAATAAATTTTATAATTTTTTATTATATTAATTAATATAATATTTTTATAATTAATAAAATAAACTTTTATATAAATAACTTGTTAACATTACATTATCAATAATCCCTTCTCTCTTTCTTTTATGTCATTGTGCCCTCTCCTCTTTGATCTCACATGATCCATCTGTCTGCAGTTTTTATAACGTTTAAATTAATTTTAAACACTATACTTCTTTCTTTCTTTTTTGGTACAACCAATTTATTATTTATGTTTGAAAAATATGATAAAACAAACAAAATTTTTAACTAAAGTTTAGGGTGCAAATCATTTTGATGTAGAGGGTGTAAGTTATTTTTAAACTCAAAATTTAGGGTGCGTTTAATTCAAAATAAAATTTAGGGTGTAAAATGATTGTAGGATTAAAATTTAGGGTGCAAATTGGAGATTAGTATCTGTGATGTGGTAACACTTGTTTCTTCATAGGCTGACTGGACTATGCTGATAGAAAAGTAATGTGGTAATACTTGTTCATAGGTTGACTTGACTATTATACTTAAAAAGAAAAGATTTTGTGAATGTGAGAATGTCAAGGGCATATGTTATACTTACTACCTCCCTCTGAAATTGAGATTTTTATTTGAATATTCAACTATTTAATTTCTTACACCAAATATATTCACATCAAACATCATCATTTATTTATATATATATATATATACGATCCGGATCTTAAGCTCACCCCTTATCCAACTCACCCGAACTCACCTTCTTTAGCGACGGACCCGGTGACGGTTCGATCATTCAACCGTCGTCTATGCTTTTAGCGACGCTATATGTTGTCCGTCGCTAAAAATTTTAGACGACGGTTGTATGACCGAACCGTCGTCGGGTCCGTCGCTAAAAGAAAGTGAACTCGGGTGAGCTTAAGATCCGGACTCTCTCTCTCTCTATATATATATATATATGTATGTATATATTTAAATAAGAAAAACAATAAAGAAAACATATGTTGATATATAATGAAAAATATGAAATCAGAATGTATGAAATAAAATGTTGTATCACTTTCCAGAGTAATGGCAAAAAATACTCTAGCAGAAACTGCAAAATGAAGAGCTTTAAATGGAAAGCTACTAAACCACAAATTCAGAAGCTGTTACTTTCCTTGATAACAAAAAGATATACAAAGGGTGTGCTCAAAGTGAAGGAATGAAAAGAATGATAGGGTGGCATTGGTTAGCAATTCAGTTGCACGTTGAGGGCCGCCTGAGATCTCTAAATCAACTGCGCGATTCATTTTCAGATAGCTTGGTCCTGAGATCCTTGAGTGCATTCACAACTTCGGAATCAAGATTGTGCTTTAACAGTTTACCTTGCATAGACGAAGATCTGAAAGAAAAATCATGTACATCGAAGAATTACTTTAGCAACAACAATTTTTTCTTGAACTATTAAGGAATTTTCCATAGGAAAACAAAATATTAGCCACAAACCAGTACTAATAATCATGTTCAACCCTTAGAGCATTGGGAGAGCAATGTGGCTCTATGATCAACATCCGTTTGTTTATTTAAGACCCAAAGAATATATAATCTAAAACTTTTTCTTTGTTTCTTGCCATAAGACATACTTTTGGATCATTATTCTGATACACATACGTTGTTGTCTTTGTTGATCAAAGTAGACAAAATATCGACTACATTGACTCATCAAAAAGTAAATCCACATCGCAATCTGGAACCATCGACTAAAGGGAAACGGGAGAGTACATATGAAATCCGTTCACTTTGAATCTGTTGAACTTTGACTTAATATAAGGTCCTATTGATATAATTCTTTGGAATGTCTTACATTACTTGCATTATATTCTCTATATGCATGTAGCACAAAAAAAAAAAGAGAAACTTTATCTAAATTGCCTTTAGTGATTCTTTTATTCCTGATAAAAATAAGCAGATAAAAATACGTTTTATAGCAAGAGGAGCATACCTTTGTTCTTGTAGCATTGTCTCTACCTCCTTTTGTGAAGCTTTAATCTGTATAGCACACAAAACTTCTAAAATGATTCCCAAGATGGAATATAAGAAAATAAATTCTTCGAGCATACTTCTAAAGTCATTAAGACATAATATTTAGGGATTGATCAAGGTACACAAGTTATAAAATTTTCTTATATCAACAGCTTTTTGTACAAATCCAACATCTGCTGATTAATTGCTCATCCAATTACCATGCTCACCAAATTTTAACTCAATCATAGATTGTGGTGATATTATATTTGTACTGAGCAAATTTTAACTCAATCATAGATGGAGGCAGTATTATATTTGTACTATTATTCAAATCCCCATAATTAGGCCAAATTTACCTATCCAAGAAAAAAATTAAGATCTAAACTACTGTCAGATGTTTAAATCAACATTATTCAATTATGATTTTGACCACAGTGGATGATATATCTCCAGACCTCTGATGGAGTTGAAATTTGGCAAGTATAAAAGGTTATGCAATGAACGATATATCCAATACCTGGTTTGGAAAAATTACCACATTGAGAGGTGTAAGAATAAGAAGTTTTATACTGTTACAAATGGATCCCTCACTAATTTTGAAACCTCATCTTAACCTTTGACTGCATATCATTTCTATATTGCTAAAGTGTAGTCAGGTCAAACATAGATTAGCGCATCTTTTCTTCGTTGAGTCAAAGGAGAAGCTACGGAAGATATCCCTGGCATGAACAAGCAAGACGTACGTGTATAGGCAACATATTATATCTTGGTGCAAGATAACTTAAAGCTAAAATTTTGTGATCTCATGTAGCAGAGATGAAAAGAGATTTCAACATTGAATCACGTGTGATGAGTAAAACAAAACAGGACTTCCAAAGGATCTTAGTAAGATGGGATGCCAAATTCATTGAACTTGAAAAGCATGATGCTGCCCTTACCTCAGAAATCAATGCCTTGCAAGTCCAAACAAAAGCTCCCTGAAGATAAATTATAAAGTTTGAAACAAGTTATTCAAGTCCATCAAGAGATATAACAAATATTCAAATATTTTTATCAAATACATGCATCTAAGGTTTTCTTGAAAGTACGACTAATCCTGCCCGAGAACTACACATGCTGAGCCGTCCAACGACTACATAAATAGGAAAGTCAAGAATAGTGTGGGATAAGTGTCAACCAGACACAATGTTGCTATGTATATATGTGTGTGCGCGCGCGCTCATACTGTTTGGAAGGATAATCTAAATGGCAGCTGCTATTCTTCAAGCAGAAACTTGGATATCAAAAACTGATTTAAATGTGAGAATAAAACAAATGCCAGAAACTGTTTCCTATATTTAGATCATCTGGTAATGGTAAGTGTCCAGACATAGAGTAGAAAAAACAGTTTAAAAATTGTGGTAAAAAAGAAAACAGTAACTACTGTGAACAGAGGAAATGCTGAGCTGCCCCCTCACCCCCCCCCCCCCCCCCCCACCCACCTAAAGTAAAGCGAAGAAATACTTAAGCTCAATGAACAGAAGGTAAAGATAGGCTAATAATTGAACAGGGTTCAGGATGTGAACATAGTCCGTTGGGTAAAATTTAATCATCAACATGAATTCAGACACTATGACCAAATTATTCAGCAACCAACAAGAACTCGGTAACGACATAAGAGGTTCTCCCTCCTCTGCAACAACCATTTGGACACAAAGTCATAAACCCTTGATCCTTAAGTAATTCATAAAGGTTTTGCCCCTTTCAATATTAGGAATGCTGGAATCTCAGAAACCAGGCACCATATAATCTTACCCAGAAAAATGGTGTTTACAACCTCTAGTATACATAATATAAGCAAGTCAGACTTATATACCACATGATGCCACACACACGAGCATGTCTCATCATGAAAATGACCTTTTCATGCAGAAAACACACATGACATACCGCTCCATGTGCCGCTTGCTGCTGACAACGGTCAGATGTTACAACCCAGACTTTTGGGCATCCATCGTCCTTTAAGGCCACAACCTGTTAATGTAAACAAGATGACATGCAATCATGAAAACAGAGTAGTCACCAACTAACTGAATCATCTATAAAAGAAACAACAATTATGGGCGTCAAGCAGACAGTTATCTAGCAAAAACCTCTGTAACAGTGTGACATTAGTATGTTAAACTGTTAACAAATCAAGTTTATGAGAAGTGAAAAATAAGGGAACGATAAGGAAAAATGAGTCTGCATCGAATTCTGATCAGAACAGAATGATGATATTCGACCTAGCAATTTATAAATTTTAGAAGCACAAATTGATAATGACCAAAACGCAAGAACTTAATAAAGTCATAAGTGATCAGTATAACAAAATAATGATTGTTTTCTGGGAAGAAAAACAAAATAGCTGCTATAGTGAAACTTGAGAATACCTTCTAAAAGAGTGGAGGAAAAAAACTTCCAAAAAGTTCAAGAAATATTATAAAAGAGACAACACATGCTTGAGTTCACTGTGTAACCTAACAAGTAACAATAATATAAAGCATTATTAAAATCTACAACCTACAATCAAAAGCTTTCCTTCAAAGTTTTCTGTGCATCACACATGCACTTGAGCTGAAAAGTAAAGTTTAAAACTGAAAAGTGAATATGAAGAAAGTTTTGATGACGTAAAGTTGGGCAGTAGTACCTGAACATGGATAACGAGAATTTTGATATAAAGTAGTGTAATAATATTTTTAGCCTTTCCTTCTTATAATCTTCTTTCTTTCTAAAGCCAGTAAATATTTGGGCTTTTTAAAATAAAAACACAAACTCATGCCATTCTTGTACATGGGCATACTACTCGTCTCTGCAACTCTAACCGAATATCTTCATAACCAACTAGAAACAAAGTGAAGGGTCATTAGTGGTCTAATTAGTGTTTTAAAGGATAACCTAACATGTTTTTAATAAGAAAATTTAAAAATGGAATTTACATCAGCTCAATGTCATTCCGCACCTCTTTTTCAATCCATGCATCAGCACAGGTTTCAGTTGAGTACACCACATCAATGCTGCAAAGTTATGAAATGTAACAAATGTTATCATTCAAAAACCTAATAGATTGTTCAAAGTAGCATAAAGCAGTTCTAGAAACAAAAAAAGGTCAAAAGGAGAAGCGTGAATTTGATTGTCATATTCAAGTATGATACGGTACTGTTTAGCATTAAAGTTCTCATTGTAGTAAAACTGAAGAAGGAATAAAAAATTCAACCAAAACAAACATCAAAATGATATGCTACTTCAGATTTACTCACAAACTTAAACTTTAACATTTGTATGTCAGTAATAATAAAAGGATAACTCTTTTTTTTTTTTTTTTTTTTTTTTTTTTTTTTTTTGGGAGAGGGGGTGGGGTCTTTACACTTGGCTCAAAGAAGTAACGCATTGGGAACAATATGATTGCTAAATTAATTTTTAGATAAAGAAGATATTATTTGAGAACCAAAAGAAAAAAGATACAAGGCAAAAAGCAAAGAGTCAAGAATCGCAGAAAAGAATTAAAAAAAGTGGGGGGAAATCCGCAAGACCCTCAATGGAAAACAACAGGCCCACAATGAAACATAAAGAAGATCTACTATCCCAAAAGGATGCAGACTTCATAGATCAGTCAATTAATTGTTAGCACCACTCTATCTATACACCTCATAAAATTGCAAAACACACATCATCACGAGATCATGCCATCCTAGTTGCCACCAATGACCCAAAATCTGCAAAGAATGAGGCTCTCCACACTAGCAGAACAAACCCAACAATGCCTTCAACAAATCAAACAAAAAACACAAAAGTTGCCTAGTGATGGAGAAAGAGGTGAGAATGAGTCTCACAATCCGACAAACAAATCGTGCATGTGTTAGGAGATAAGAATTTATAGGATCTAGCCTCTAGTGCATGTCATTTGTATGTTTAGCCCACCAAAAAAACTAAAGATTGCACAAAAGCCTTAATCTTTAATGGAGCTTTGCATTAGAAATCAATCTAATGGAAATGAAAAGTTTGCAATTAGTAAGAAAATAAGAGAAAGAAGAACAATGAAAAATAAAACGATTCAGAGACCAAATGCGCCAACTAAAAGACTGGGACATGGAGGTACAGTCAAGTAGCTAGATAAGTGTAGTCAAGAAATAACCTTAATAACAGTTTAGGGTCAAGGCAAAAAGCAAAGAGTCAAGAATCAAAAAGAAAAAAGATACAAGGCAAAAAGCAAAGAGTCGCAGAAAAGAATTAAAAAAAGTGGGGGGAAATCCGCAAGACCCTCAATGGAAAACAACAGGCCCACAATGAAGCATAAAGAAGATCTACTATCCCAAAAGGATGCAGACTTCATAGATCAGTCAATTAATTGTTAGCACCACTCTATCTATACACCTCATAAAATTGCAAAACACACATCTTCACGAGATCATGCCATCCTAGTTGCCACCAATGACCCAAAATCTGCAAAGAATGAGGCTCTCCACACTAGCAGAACAAACCCAACAATGCCTTCAACAAATCAAACAAAAAATACAAAAGTTGCCTAGTGATGGAGAAAGAGGTGAGAATGAGTCTCACAATCCGACAAACAAATCGTGCACGTGTCAGGAGATAAGAATTTATAGGATCTAGCCTCTAGTGCATGTCATTTGTATGTTTAGCCCACCAAAAAAACTAAAGATTGCACAAAAGCCTTAATCTTTAATGGAGCTTTGCATTAGAAATCAATCTAATGGAAATGAAAAGTTTGCAATTAGTAAGAAAATAAGAGAAAGAAGAACAATGAAAAATAAAACGATTCAGAGACCAAATGCGCCAACTAAAAGAATGGGACATGGAGGTACAGTCAAGTAGCTAGATAAGTGTAGTCAAGAAATAACCTTAATAACAGTTTAGGGTCAAGGCTAAATATACCCAATAAACTCCTCCTTGTGTGTAGGGAGCCCAGACATCATAGCGTCAAACACAACCACCACTTTCACCTCTGTATATATTAAAAATAATGGAATAAGATAGCCAGTTCATCGCATCGACATGAATAAACAACTTAATCTATATTAGAGAAACTAACATGAGAATCAAGAAGGAAACTACATAAACCACTTTATAGTGGACCTTTTAGTTAATGATTTTCAGATAAAAAAATGGGAATGAGATCCTTGGAAACGTAACCATAATCAGTAATTAATAAGCTTCCAACATCTCGCGATTTAACAGAAGTAACGATACAAGTATTCCTAAATGAAAGCCATACAAGTATGTCAACAAGAAAAAAGAGAAAATGCACACGTCCCAATATCTGAATGCGACCAGAAAGAACAGATGATATCGGATAAGTGACAGTGTAGATAAAATGACATTCAAACTACACGTTTTGCAATTTTTTTAACTTATTTATACTTTAAATTCACTCCATGATATTGTGGTTTCAAAATTATAGCCTGAATCACAGTTCATTTAGTAAAAAAAAAAATCCATACAAAACCCCATATCACCACCTCACTCTATCACTTCTATACAAAGTTACAGAGTTGCCGGCGAGTCAGATGTGTTTCTTTTTCCTTTTTCCTCAAAGATAAATTAGAAGCCTAATTTTAGTACTTTTAATGCATTCAGCATCCAACCTCACCACCTGTTCAACAGAAATACTCGCACAAGGGTGATATTATCTCAGTAAGGCCTTATGGTTGCAAAGTCTTCAATACTTAGAAAAGGCACACAAACAAAACTTAAAATGGAATAAGTCAAAATTCTTGAAAACAATTTTGTATAGGAGTTGAATAAAGAAGTTGAATGTCATTCAGGAATTAACTTATGCTTGTAAGTTGATGTTTCTGTAGATCCTAATCCTATATAAGGTAGGATAATGCCAATGAGGTTAATCACACTGTTTTAATATATCCTATACAAGCTACTTCATAGAAGTGAAAGAAAAAGCAAAACACAACCTCTAAGCATACTGAATGTTATTAACTCATCAATAAGCTTTTGACGAGCAATGTCTAGTTTTCCATTCATAAAATGCTTTTTCAGCTTCGCCCAATAGCCGCATACGTTATAACCATCAACGAGCAAGACAGGAACAGCGGTATCAATACCCTGATGTGTACTGTTCAAAAAAATCAGAAAATGCTTTAGTTATTCAAATAGTTTTACACTTGAAAAAATAAATAAGGAATTCATTTGAGATGGGACCTGGAAAGAACATTACTAATAAAGAATCAACTTAGGGTCACGATAGAGCTCTGTATCATCTGGAATGTCGTCTTTCTCCACCTTCTTTTTGCGATAACTAGTGGCAGGCTTAGGTGTGCCAAATTTTCTCTTTTGAAACTCCTACAATTAATTTTTTTTTACCAGAGAGATGATTAAATAGGGAATCTGATAAGCAGTTTCCGGGATTTTAGTTTCACAGTTAAGAATCTACCTTCCATAACTTCAAGAACTGCAAATTCTGCTTCACATTCGAAGTAATCCTTGGAGGAGGTAGTTCAGAACCCTATCAGACTAAAAAGCTGTTAGTGACAAAAATATTCAGGGTGAATGAAACTAAATGACTTATTGGTCAGCCATGATCATAATACTCGGTAGAAAGATGGCAAAACTCCTCAACTCTCAAAGGACATTGACGTTGCCACTTGCCATTTAGCAGACTAGTAAAATGCTTTTCATAAACTTTTGGGCAGCAGAAGAGGTAAATTCAAAACCACATATTGTTTTCCTTCTATTGGGCATTTTCAACTATCATCTAAGTATGTCCATTAAAACAATTTTAAGTTCTAGAATCTAGAAGCATGGATATTCACTTAATGGAATAAGCAAAGGGTGCAATATTGAAATTTAGGCCTCTATATACTGAAACAAGAAATAAAACCATAATGGGTACTGAAAAGCCAAAATCAGCAGCTACAAAAAAATCCCAATTATGATTTAATTATGTGGGTTGTAGACATTTGATTTATCCTCTACATATAGACTTCAGTTATATATAGCTGGGGGGGAGAATCAAAAAATGAAAAAGACTGAGGAAGAAGGGGACTATTACCTTAGTAGAAGATGATTGGGGCTTTTTACCCTTCTGGGCCACAATCTTGGAAGAAGAGCAGCTGCAATATCCAAAGGCTGATAAAGAAATGGCTTTCATGGGTCAATTACTTCTTCAATCTTCTTCTTGCTATTGTTCTTGAATTCCATAAGCAAAAATTCATTTTTTTTTTCTGATTCTATCCTGTTTAGATATGCAAATACTGATATTTGTCCACTCTCACTCTTCAAACTCTTGGTATTTACATCTCATTCAAAAAACCCACCAGGCAAAACTACCATTTCAAAAAAGAGGATTGAAGAAGAACATGGTGGGATGGTTTTTTTTTTTTATCTTTTGGAGTGTATAAACGAACTGAACCTAACCCTCTCAATTTCTCTCGGACGCACAGGCTATTTCTTCCGTCGTGGCTTGTACAAGGCCACTCATTAATCATTCTTATTTTATTTTTATTTAATTTTAATTTTGCAAAAAAAAAATAAAATTGTAGAGAACCTATCTTATTATTAGATAGGAGGGAACGTGAACATTTTTACATATATCCATCCCATTATATCAAACCTTCTAGAGATTTTTACATAAATTAAGAATAGATATAATTTTATTATTTTATTTTTAATTAATACTTTATCTTATTTACATTTTATTTCGAATTTTGAATGTGAAAAAAAAGAAAAGAATAAAACTTAAATTATAATGTAAAAAGAAAAGAATGTAAAACTCAAGTTTTTCTTTTGGGTTGTTTCGAAGTTTTTAATAGAAAATTTAAAATTGAGATGGCATGAGTTGTAATTTAAAATTTATTATATTAAAAGTTAAGGATAATATGGAAATTATAAAAATATTACTTATTTGCTAGCAAGGTTTTTCTTTTTCCGTCCAAATCAGCTAATTTTGGACGAAAAACTTTAGCGAGAAAAAAAGTAAGGTAAGTTTTCTATCCATTTCTTTTCTTTTCGCTTATTAAAAAAACTCGTAAACATAAAATTGGAAAGAAAACTTAACTTTTTTGTTCATTTTAAAACTCAAAAACAGAGCATTAATTCTCTATTAATACCAAACTTGATTTCACACTTTCTCTCCTAATTTTCTCTCCTAATTAAAAAATAGAATTTGAATTATTTTTTGAAAACAGAGTAAATAGTCATTAATGGTAGTGGAGAAGGAATGGTAGAAAAGGAAATAAGTAAGCAAAATATTCTTAATTTGTAAAACGTCAAATATTTTGAGAAGAGAAAAACTCAGTAAAACGTATGATATAATTGGATGGAAACTTAATTAAAAATAACACAAATTATGAAAATTTCAATTTATAAATTGTGACTGTACATGAATTAGGTTATCTTGTTTTTCTTATTAAGTCGCATTAAATTGAAGAGAGCTAATAAATTTTTAAGAAGCTAAATTAATATACATTAAATTTAATATTACAGATACAAGTGATTAAAATTTATAAAAAAGTAAATTAAATTATATTATTCATTTACAACAACTTGATATTATTGTTGATATGGTTACAAATAGATAAGATTAGGAAGTTTGGTTTGGATTGAATATAAGTTGGTAATGGATTAGAATTACCGAATTATATTCAATACAGATTAAACTTTCTCTTTATCCTCACTTCTTTTAAATTAACCAATAACAACTTCATCTTCATCACTCCCAATTGTACTTTATTCCTTCAATATTCTACAGAAAACAAAAATCAAGAAGAAAAAACCCGTCAATGGCAACCCAAAAGCCGAACAATATCAACAAATCTGAACCGGTCTGCGTTACTGGAGCTAACGGTTTCATCGGCTCGTGGGTGGTCCGGACGCTGTTGGACAACGGGTACACCGCCATCCACGCCGCCGTCTTCCCCGGCTCCGACGCCACCCACCTTTTCTCCCTTCCCAGCGCCGCCTCCGCCGCACTGGTGGTCCACGAGGCCAACCTCCTCGACGCCGATGCCATGTCCAGGGCCGTCGAGGGATGCTCCGGCGTGTTCCACGTGGCGTCCCCCTGTTCCCTCGAGGACCCGGTGGACCCACAGAAGGAGCTGGTGGACCCCGCTGTTCAGGGGACGCTGAATGTCCTCGCCGCCGCGAAGAGGTTTAACGTGCGGCGCGTGGTGCTTACGTCCTCTATTTCTGCTATGGTGCCGAATCCGGGTTGGATTAATGATAAGCCCTTTGATGAGTCCTCTTGGACTGACCTTGATTACTGCAAGTCTCGACAGGTCCATCCATTTTTTCCCCCTTTTTTCTTGTTGTCCCAAAATATTTGCCCACTCAAAATAAAAGTACCTTAATTTTAAAGTAAAATTTCTGAAAAATATTCGATTGTTTGTCCCAAAATGTTTGTCCACTTTAAAAATAAATGCACCTTATATAATCAATGTTATTGTTGAAGTTACAATTTTTTTGAAAAAGATTTAATTTTTATTAAAGGTGGGCATCATTTTGGGACAGTGTATTTTGATGAACAATACTATGGTTAATGGTTACAGAAAATTGGATTCAAAATTACGTCGTCGAAATATAATTAATTGATAATTTATTATACATAGGTGACCAAGATTATAATTTATAACCGATCAGATACACATCATTTTGTATATAAAAATATTAATCCTGATTATAAACATACACATCATTTTGAATATAAAAATATTAATTCTTTAGTCGCCAAAACACACTGTATTTTTTCATTTCTATGTATTTTATTTATTTTTGTAATATGGATTGGGAACATAGGGAGGATCAGGATATTGGTGGAGAATGATTTTTCTTTTTTTCTAAAAGAAGGGATTTAACTATAAATAATGACTTATCTTTTTTAAACTTCATAGGTGGAATACTCTCTTTCAAATCCAATGTTTGAAATTAATTGGAGAAAATGAAAGGGTAAAGTGGTCCATGGACAGTCTGTAAGCAATTGGATCTATACTGATCATATTATATGAGTAGGCCTAAAAGGTCAGTATTTGTTTCTTCTAACAAACTAATACATTTACCTGTTTGTTGTTAGAGGTGCAAAGACAATAGCATGTTAGTTTAAGCAGGGGTCTAGTTTGATAGCATTTATTTCTCGTGACCAAAAGCCAGTTTGCATACAGTTTTGATGATAATCTTAATTGACAATTATTTTGGGACAAAAATAGAATCATTTTAAGTTACATTTGCGATAATTTTCATCCTATCCTAAATTTCATTTTATTGTACGATGGAGAGAGTACCAACTTATGCATCAGA
Source organism: Panax ginseng (assembly GCA_020205605.1). Lineage (NCBI taxonomy): Eukaryota > Viridiplantae > Streptophyta > Magnoliopsida > Apiales > Araliaceae > Panax > Panax ginseng. The sequence continues at coordinate 142,982,133 of CM035134.1, read as the reverse complement.
GTGAACTTAATCTTTAGTTAACCACTATATTTTATTACTCTTAAGTCTAAACCAAACAATTGGTTTAGGGTCTTGTGTGAAGAAAATTTAACTGGTGAATGAGTTGGCGTATGATTACTAGGTGTGGTGTAGTTGTTTGAATAAAATGTTGATCTATTGAATAAAATTTAACTGTGATCTTCCTGTTCACTATTTTTGAGATTAATTGTGATTTATGTTTCCCGCAATTATAATTATAACCAGATGTGGCTTTGTTTTCTCATTATGAGTATTTGGATGCGACAGAAATGGTACCCGGTGTCAAAAACACTGGCAGAGAAAGCTGCGTGGGATTTTGCTGAGAAAAATGGATTGGATGTCGTAGCAATTCATCCAGCCACTTGTCTTGGGTCACTTCTACAGCCTGGTTTAAACGCGAGTTGTGCTGTCCTGCAGCAGCTTGTGCAAGGATCAACGGATACCCAGGAATATCATTGGTTGGGGGCTGTTCATGTTAGAGATGTGGCAAGGGCACAAGTACTACTATATGAGACCCCTACTGCTTCTGGTAGACACCTTTGCACCAATGGCATATATCAGTTTGGTGATTTTGCTGACAAAGTCTCCAAACTCTTTCCAGAGTTTCCAGTTCACAGGCCTGTATCTAAAATTTAAAGTTTACATTACTCTAGTTGAGACTATACATTATTATGGGTATTATCATATGCAGGAAAAAAGCTAGATTTTGAAGTCATAATCTGAATTTTGTACTAATTTTAACCATAATTAAGAACATAATAGTTTAACAAATTAGTTGCTTATTTGTCATGTATATTGAAGTAAATATATCTTTTTAGCAGAAAAAAACAAAAATAAAATACAACCTCAATCACAATCTAACAGTTACAAGTATAGATAGCAAGTTTGTATTAAACTCTACTAGAACTAAATGTAACATTAAGCGATGACCTTCTGTAACACCTTCAACCGACGAGCTTTCTTGCACCAAAAGAAACTTTGATGAATGTAAAGTGTAATGGTCTAGAAGTTGGCACAAAGAGACATAGGTAAAATTTTTGGTCCTTATAAGTAGAGGTATAGTTATGGACTGATCATTCTGAAAGTAGTTTTAAACAACCTTGGTCACAAATTATACAGCGTTAATGTTTACTTTAGAATAATCTGTCAAACATTTTAAAGTTAATCCATTTGTCATGTTACATTGTCATATACAAGATGCTATAAGTGGTGGCTCCACCCCCACCTTATGGGAACCTTTCATTGGAAATATAGTTTTTCAACTAGTACAAACATTAGCTACAAGCTTCTTTTACTTCTGTGGACCCATGTTCTATTGGCTTCTATGGTGCTCCTCCTATTGCTCAAAGCATCCACTACTGTCAACAGCATCTTTCCTTTTGGTAGGCTCAGAAACTCCACGTCAGTTATAGCCAAATTGATATAGAATGAACATTCCTTCTCAGTTATTGTGCATCATCCATGTTTTCTTACTGCATTCTTGTTTAGGTAAATCCCTCTTTGGTGGATGCTCCAAATATGGCCTTGCTGAAGTTTTATGAATCAAAATTTGAAAGTTATATGACGCTCAATTATATTTGAATGAACCACACCAAATAAGTTTCAGCATGCACAAAATTTTGGAAGTAGGTAATTTAACTGCTGCATGATAATTTTTCGTTATATGGTGCTTTAATATGGGGAGCTAAATTTTGGGAGACATGTTTTTATGCCTGGTATTCTTTATCTTCCTTTTTGATTCAATTGCTATAACAAAGCATAAAGCTTTGTGGGGAGTCTTGAGAAAAAAAATGTTACTAGTAGTTTATTAGACCAGATTCTATTTGTTTGTGTCCAGTTACGGCAGTTTGTTGATATATCGTGGTATTGAATGACTGAAAACGTCTATCGCTATCATCGGCCTTTACATGTGCCTATTTTAAAGTCGAACAAAATAAAAGTACATTAATTTTTCAAGACTTTGTAACACTAGTCGTGAAATATCCTGATCAGTGGAGTTACAAGAGTACATGTTTACTTTTATCAGTCAATAGAAAGCCCCTCTATTTCCATTTCAGTGACATTGCTTCTATAATCACCTTGATTCCATATGATCGTCTGATTGGTAACATATTATTACAAATTTGAAGTAACTTTGTTTTATTTGTAACATAGGAATTAATTTTTTTTTAAAATATGGCAAGAATAAGTGAAGACATATAATAAAACTAAAACCGAAATATGGTGAAAAGAAAGAATAATTTGCAAAACAAAAAGTTGTTTCTGCTTGATCAGCTTTTCTTGAATTCCCTTGCTTCAGTTTTTAGCCCTTAAAATAGTTTTAACTTTATTCAGACTTTTGGGTATGTTATCTGTTTAATCATTATGTTAGATTCTAATAATGCAATGTCTACACTCAATTATGTACAGGTTTACGGGGGAAACACAACCAGGTTTGAGTGCTTGCAAAGATGCTGCAAGGAAATTGATTAATCTTGGACTAATCTTTACCCCAGTCGAGGATGCTATTCGGGACACAGTGGAGAGCCTCAAGGAAAAAGGCTTCCTCGTGCAGAAAATTTACAATCTTAATTTCTTCAGAGCTTGAACTTTTTTCTTTTTTTTCTTTTTTGTCATTTTAGGTGCTTGACCTTTCTTCTACATTAAGTCTTGCAATGAGGATTGTCAAAAAGTTTATGTTTTACAGTTAACTACTAATTTAATAGAGATGGAATTTAATTTTTGGCATTTGAGCATAGCATATAGTATGATGAATGTCACCATTAAGTTTAATTTTAGTTGCAAAATTGTGAGAAAATTGATGCCATCTTGTGGGTTGTGCAATACCATGCCCTGCCACTGAACGACGAATCAGCAGAATAGGTACAAAACTTGGTTTACAATTGTTATATTTGTAAATTGCACTCACAAAGTAATAGATAAATCTCTTCAAATGAAGAGCCAGAGAATATAGAAGAAAACAGATTGGAACTGGCTTTGGTACGTTGATTAGCCAATGTCTGGCACGTGATGGGGAACTGCGTGGGGATATTTGAGTATGTTCTTGTCACCTATTACAAGGCAAGTTTAGGTAAAATATAATGTCCTTTAAACTCTATTAGTCTGGCTTTAGTTTTTAATCTTTTTCTACTCTCATATGTTTACTTGTTTAATTGTTTATCAGGTTATGAAAGAAAGATTCTTCTTCTAAAAGAACTGCAGGAGTTGAGGGTGGGGGAGATGATGCACATGGAGTGTTGGTGGCTTTTATTAATGAAAAAGAGGAGGAAAAGGATATAAAGATGTGCAGTTCTAATCATGGAGGGTCTTCTGGCACTGCATGTGCTTCAATCACCTTGGCCCACTTATAATTTTTATTTTTTTAAATTTTATTTAAACATCCAATCTTCCCTCCCGAAACAATCTAAGACCTGTACTTTCTCCACTCTTTTCTCTCTCATCCATCATATATATATTCTCTCTCTCTTTCTATCTTGTTGCATTATAGCAGGACCTGAAACCCGGTGACATTACTGAAATGAGCACTTGTCCAGCACCCTGCAGGCGGTCCTGGTCAGTAGTATAAGCCTTATATGATCACTTTTAATAATTAGTTAGTTTGTTCATTCATTCATAATTATTATTTGTCTACCTATAAAGTTATGTTATGATTGTTTATAAATGATTGATTTTGGGGTTTCGAAAGGTCTATTAGTGATGATTCCTTGAGAAGATATGTACATTTTGCAAGTGAAAGCTGCATACAGGATCTGTTATCGGCTTCAGACTGTAATAGGGTTGCGAATGGGAATGATGGATGGAAATTACTTGCATTTGACAATGGTGTTGAGATATCAAAGCGCAGGTCTGGCTCGTTTCATACTTTCCGCAGCCGCTGGCTACTCAGATCAGTATCCACACAACAATTCATCACGGTGGCCAATGCCATTGATGCTGCAAAGGTCAATCTTTAGTCCCTTTAATTTCTAGTCAAAATTCTTAAGTCCTTACTATATTCTAATAGAAATTTCAAGTCCCTTTATTTTGTGAATTTTAATGGGAATATGTTGCTTGGAAAAAAGAAGCAGCAGCATTAATATAAAATTTGGGTGAGTTTTGTAATATTGCTAGATGATGAAAAGATAACTTTTGTCCTGGCATTATCCATATATTCTAAATCTAATCGCTAAAGTCTGTTTATAAAATTTTGAAATTATCTTAAAACTTTACAAACTTTGGTCTTTAACTGTTCATTTTATTTGAACCAGCAATGGGATGCTGATTTGGTAGAAGCCAAGTACATCAAAGATATTGAAGATAACCTCAGCATAATCCGGCTAAGGTTCGGTGAGAACTCCAAACCTATGTTTAGAAACAGAGAATTTATCGTCTACGAGCGATGCGAAACCATGGATGATGGTACTCTGGTATATAGTTTAACTTGTAAAAATACATCTCTAATATATTTTTTTTATTTAATTTTTTTAAAATACAGATCAGAAATTTAAAAGAATATGAACTCTGAATTTAGGCTTATATATTCATTTTTAGGTGGTAGCAGTAGCTTCACTGCCGAAAGAGATAGCTGCAGGATTGCACCCAAAGCAAAATAATTCAATAAGAGGACTGTTGCTGCAGTCAGGATGGGTTGTGGAAAAGCTTGAAGATGATTCCTGTATGGTCACTTATGTTGTTCAGGTAATCAACTGCTAAACAATTCATGCATTTTATTTTTTATTTTTTTGTGTTCCGGTTTTTGTACGACAAGGAAAAAATCTCCCAATACACATTAAACGACACAAATATAACAATCCACAATAAAATAAAATTCGTCACAAATAATTATATCGCTAAAAATAATATTCGCGTCTCTAAATGTGTATTAAGAGAAATTAGAGGATATTTTTCGGGTTACGTTTTCCTAGAGAAATAAAAACATAAAAATTGATTGTTTTGTTTCAGTTGGATCCTGCTGGATGGTTGCCCAAGTTCTTAGTGAATCGACTCAACACCAAACTGGTTATGATAATTGAAAATCTGCAGAAACAGGCACAAGCTTGTGCTGCTGATACATGGATGTGTGAAATAAAGAGAAAAAGAGTTTAGTAGTATTTTTTATATTCAAAATTTATGTAACGTATTTAACTTTTAAAAACAACAAATTTTATATTGTGTTCAAAAAAAATCAGTCTACAATTTTATTAACTGTACTGTTCAAAATTTAAAATATTATATTAATTTTGAATTTAAAAAAATATAATATAATTAACTTTATGAAGTCAATATTAGTCGAATTATATTATATTTATTACGCATATTGTTCATTTTTTCCAAAATAACACATTTAGCGACATAAAATATTATATTTAATGATATTTTTAGCGACAATTTTTTGCAACAAATTTTATTGCGTCGTTAATTGTTTCCAATGAATTTTGTTTGGCGCCAGATATAAAATTTGTATCGCTAATTGTATATTGAGTAAAATTGAAAGATAAGTGTAATAGATGGGATTTTCACAAGAAAATCGTCTATATAGATCTTATACCGACGATTTTCATCTTCGTGCGACATTTTCCATGGAGCAATATCAAAAAATGTTATGCAAATATCAGTTTCCTTCAATTATTCATGCTTGATGGCAGTGTCTTGGTGAACATGATTTTGTCAACCACAAAAAAAAAAGAAAAAAAAAAACCAGTTTTATGAATTTGGACTCACCTCAGAGGTAAATTTTAAGAATAATGATATATATTACGATTTTAGATGTCGATTTTTTTTATTGTGAATTATGTGAATAAATTTAATTGATAATACTTTTATGATGTGTATATGACAAGTGAGTCAATTTTATAATTCTATTTAATTTTAATTGGATAAAAATCTTTCACAATATATTACATGACTCAAATTTTAATTTGATATCAATGTAATTACAAGTTCATGTACTCAAGGTTGGGTCTTTGATTCAAGGTATTTTGTAAACTTCAAAAATTAAAAATATTAATTGTTTAAAGTTTGAAATAATTCTTTTGTCCGTAATAATATTTTTGAAGTAGTTTATAATATCAATTATTTATATAAATTAAATTGTTGATAATGGAATTAAAATAGCAAATTTCCAGATATTGTGTTATTTTATATAAAAATTTCAAGAATATAAAAAAGAGGCTGAAAATCAACCAGAAAAGAAAATAAAAATTTTAAAATCTGATTATGGTGGTGAATATATACTAAATTTTAAAAGGATGATATAACCCCACAAGATCAATAATATATTTTATATGTGATGGTAAAATAACCTCACTTGATTTAATTATGTAAATGTATTATTTACTAATGTTGACCAAGTCACACTGTGTCAATGGAAGAATCTAAATATTTAGGGTTTATTAATTTTGCCCAAAATTAATAAACCAAACCCATCTTCTGTATTAATAATTTCAATAAAATGTTGGTCCTAAAATTGGCTTGTCAAACACTTTTGAGTTGTATAAGACTTTTTTTTGAGGTTGAGTATGTGGTTGATACATCTAACGAGTATGTGAGGACAGAAAGTTGAGTGATGGCTTCCCCAGGTCCTCTTTCGTTTATTTCGATCTCCTAAATTTCTTAACAATCTTCTAATTCGATTCCTTTCGATTAGATTAAGGTATGAATGATTTGTTCCTTTCGATTTGTATTTCTTAGGAATTAAAGTTTTGTTATTTGATATGCGAATTGGATAGTCGTAGGTCAGATTATATGTTATTGTTTGTTTCTTTTAAGATTCTCTTAAGTTGATTTATACTATTTTAGATGCAGCCGTTCTCCAACAGAACGGACCAATCCGTTACGTTCCTGAACCGGCCTGCTGTTTTAGATATGCATACTTTAGCAATCTTTAGTTGATCTTATTCAAGGTATCTAGCTTTTTTTGTCTATTGAATTGGTGGTATATTTGTCTTTATCCTGAAGTTCTCGATAAAAATACTTATGAAATTGACTACAAAGCTATCGACACCAAAATATGCTTAATTACTATCAATTGTTGATCAAATTAACTAAACAAGATTCCTATTTTTGATAATGTGATCTAGTTTTACCTTCCATCATTTTGGGTTAACATAAATTATTTTAGTGATTTTGTTCTTTAGATATTATAATTATATTAAAGTATCATTTAGACATTATGATATTAAATTGATAATTATTTTTGATTGTCATCAGATTAATAATTTAAGTTGTCTCATTTATATAATTTTGATTCAAAATGAAAATATATTAGAAGTCTTCCATAAGAAGAACCTTGCTAAAAGGCTAAGGTTAGGAAAGAATTCTTCTATTGACGCAAAAAAGTAAATGATTTATAAGTTAAAGAATGTGAAAATTATTAAATTTAATGGTTTTTTTTTTACAAAAGAAGAAAAAGACATGATTATTTTAAGAAGAAATTTTCTTTTAGTATTAAAACGGAGTGTGACAGTAATTTTACTAATAAATTTGGAGGGATATTCAAGTTATATATCTTTCTTTAATTCTTTTTTTTAATATTGAATAATCTCAATATTTAATATGAAACTGTGGACTATAAATTAATACATAAATCATATTTTTTAGTTATTTTTTAATATGTAATACATAATAAATTATTATATTTATTATTCAAATTAATCAGTAGTCATGCATTCGGAGGTGGTTATATTAAATCAATTGATCAATTAGTATTGACATTAATCCATGTGTCAAGATTTTATTAGTCAATTGACCAATTTACCAAAAAATTAAACTTTATGCTAACCGGATCCGAATAAAACTATTACATATCTTTCTGTACAAGAAAATAGACTTGAAATTGAGAGCAAATCTTCTATCCCCAAATTTTCTGTCACTCTTGTGTCCTTCCAAGTTAAATTTTGACACATGTTATTTTATTTAATTTTAAAATTAATTAATGTTAAGTAAAAGACCGTGTAAAAATTTAAATGGAAGGACATTAAAGTACAAGAAATTTGAGGATAGAACATATGCTCTCCTTGAAATTAGAGGACCCATCATTTCAACACAATGTGTTGATTCCCTTAACTATCCTGATCAACTTATTACAAAGAAAAGTAGAAAGCTTATACAATCAGGGGCATTCCAGTAACTAAGCCCCTAGAATCCAAACCCTAACCGGATGGCCCAAAATCGTAACTTCTCCGTAGCCTCCCTATAACCGTTTCAGAAATAACACCTGAGTTTCCAGGGTTTCGTTGTGAGCGAGACTTTGTTTCTGCATCTTTTCTTTTCTGTGTGAGGGATTGAAGATCCCAATCGATTGCTACTGTATTTTTAGTCACCCTGTCTTGGCTCGAGATCAGAGCCAGGCACAGAGGAAGAAGAAGAACTTGTTCGAGAAACATCTCTCAGGCATCCGTCGACGGTTAGGGTTTCGAGTCAACTGTACTTGGTTTTTTCTATTCTATGCTCTCAAGTGCAGAGAGAGAGAGAGAGAGAGGTAATTTAACCGAGCCGATTGATTTTCGTTTTTTTACTGTACTTGTGATCTTGATTTCAAATTTGAAAACCTTGTTAGTGGACTGTTGTGTAGGATTTCACTTAGAAATGGCGTCGAGTGAGGGGTTTCTGTCGAAGGAGCAGAGGGAAACGTTGAAAATAGCGACACAGAATGCTGACGTTTTGTCAACTTCACCAAAATCGCCGTCTGTTCTGATGTCTTCAGAACACCACATAAAAGCTCCCGCCGGTGGGAAGGCATCCACGGCTGGGATTGCCGTCAGGCATGTGCGTCGGTCGCACTCAGGAAAGTTAATTCGTGTCAAGAAGGGTAGGTCAGGATTTGTTTTCCGTTTTATTCTTTTATTTTTCAATTTATTTGGTTGATTCTCTGTTTGTGTAATAACTTGTAATCCTCTTCGTGCTGCCCCTTGTTTATTCAAAACCTTCCTAGTGTCTTCATCCATAAACGGTGTTAGCTCGTCTCATTTTGTTTTTTATTCTATATATATATATATATATATATATATATATATATATATAAATTGAAAGTATTTATTCGTACTAGTTCAGGATTGTGCATGAAAGGTATCAGTGTGATCTTAGAATATACATGCCCATGATTGTCTGGGTAGTGCCTATAAATGTATATAATTCACAGAAGTTAGGGTTAACTGGCTTCGAACTGAACATAGTGCTGACCTTTTGACCGGTGGATCTCACCCCACTACCCTCTTTTGAGCACATGGAAGGTAGTCATTCTAGCACTAGCTTTCAATGTATTTTCATCTAATCCTGAACTCACATTAAGAGGAGGATGAAAGAGCAAGGAAATGTTTCCAATATGTAGGCATTGTCTTGTCTCTTGTTTGTTGGTGATATGTTGGTGTCAGAATCTTGTTGATTACTTTCAGAAGATTTAGTTTGTATGTTTGGTCACTCTGCCTTGAATTGGTTAATAAATTTTAGATTGCTTAATGAATTTTAGATTGGGTAAGTATGTAACTGAGGAAATAATGTGTAACCATACCACAGAACCTGCCCATAAACTATAACGTTGTCAAGAGATTATTGCTGTATGACAAGCTCATAGATGCGCTAGACAATTGCGTGTAGATGCATGAGACTGACAAAGAATATGCTGAATAAAGTAGAGTTTGGCTTAAATTTACTTCAGGTTCTGCTTTATCTCTCATTTGATATTAAATAGTCTTTTTTCCCGCTTCCAACTTTTGTTTCCCTCTTCTATGTGCTTGTGGATTTGACTTGGTGGAGGCAGCTTTGCTATAATTGTATTTTTTTATATTTTCTAGTATACTAGCGTTTTTTTTGTTTTTTTGCCCCACCCCTCTTACAGGGCTATTTCTAACTAAAACTATTAACAGATGGTGGTGGTGGTAAGGGAACCTGGGGTAAACTACTTGATACCGGTGGTGAATCTCATATCGATCGAAATGATCCTAACTATGATAGTGGCGAGGTAATTGCTGCATTAATTCAACTTATTTTTCCCGTCTATTCATTTATTTGCGTCACGGATGGGTATACTGAGCATCATTTTATTTCAAAGGTTTTCGCTAGCACTTGTTCTTCCAGGAATTTTCTCTTGTGATGGTATTCTTCTTTTTTGTTTCACTTGTTTTTCTTTAAATATTTAAATATCTTAGTATTATTGTTCTCCCTTGTCTAAAATTTGCAGGAACCATATCAGCTTGTTGGATCAACTATAAGTGATCCACTGGATGAATATAAGAAAGCTGTAGTTTCCCTTATAGAAGAATACTTCAGCACAGGTGATGTCGATGTGGCGGCATCTGATCTCAGAGAACTGGGGTCAAGTGAATATCATCCTTACTTTATTAAGAGGCTGGTCTCCATGGCTATGGATAGGCATGACAAGGAGAAGGAAATGGCTTCTGTTCTGCTTTCAGCGCTCTATGCTGATGTCATCACATCCACCCAGATTAGCCAAGGGTTTTTCATGCTTCTTGAGTCTGTTGATGATCTGGCTGTGGACATATTGGATGCTGTTGACATTCTTGCCCTATTCATTGCTCGTGCCGTGGTCGATGACATTCTTCCCCCAGCCTTTGTCACCAGGGCAAAGAATTCACTGTCAGAATCCTCCAAGGGATTTCAAGTTCTCCAAACTGCTGAGAAAAGCTATCTTTCAGCTCCACACCATGCAGAATTGGTGGAACGGCGATGGGGTGGTAGTACTCATATTACTGTTGAGGAAGTCAAGAAAAAGATTGCTGATCTTTTAAGAGAATATGTAGATAGTGGTGATACTTCCGAGGCCTGCAGGTGCATCCGGCAGTTGGGCGTCGTGTTTTTTCATCATGAGGTTGTCAAGAGGGCTTTGGTTCTAGCGATGGAGATCCGTACAGCAGAACCAGTAATTCTAAAGCTTTTAAAGGAAGCAGCAAAGGAGGGTCTGATTAGTTCTAGTCAAATGGTGAAGGGTTTTACTCGATTAGCTGAGAGCCTTGATGACCTTGCTCTTGATATCCCATCTGCAAAAACATTGTTCTGTTCCCTGGTTCCCCAGGCAGTCGCTCAAGGCTGGCTTGATGCAGCTTTTCTGAAGTCCTCGGGGGAAGACGTAGAAGCACATGACGAGGATGATGAGAAGATGAAGCGGTACAAGGAAGAGGTTGTTACAATAATCCATGAATATTTCCATTCAGATGACATTCCCGAACTCATCCAGAGTCTTGAAGATCTAGGGGCACCTGAGTTTAACCCAATTTTCTTGAAGAAGTTGATAACACTTGCTATGGACAGAAAGAACAAGGAGAGAGAAATGGCATCTGTTTTGCTATCTGCACTTCATATTGAGATCTTTTCAACTGAAGATATTGTCAATGGTTTTGTTATGCTCCTGGAATCTGCGGAAGACACGGCACTTGATATTCTAGATGCCTCAGATGAACTGGCTCTTTTCCTAGCCAGGGCAGTAATTGATGATGTTTTGGCTCCGCTGAATTTAGAAGAAATTGGTGGCAGGCTTCCGCCAAATTGCAGCGGGAGTGAGACTGTACATGTGGCTAGATCACTTCTAGCTGCCCGCCATGCTGGTGAGAGAATCTTGAGGTGTTGGGGAGGTGGGACGGGTTGGGCTGTAGAGGATGCAAAGGACAAGATAGTAAAGCTGCTCGAGGAATATGAAACTGGTAGAGTTGTAAGTGAAGCTTGCCAATGCATCCGTGATCTTGGAATGCCTTTCTTCAATCATGAGGTTGTGAAGAAGGCTTTGGTTATGGCGATGGAGAAAAAGAATGATCGGATGTTGGATCTGTTGCAGGAGTGCTTCAGTGAGGGATTGATCACAACTAATCAGATGACCAAAGGGTTTGCCAGAATCAGTGATGGGCTTGATGATCTGGCTCTTGACATACCAAATGCAGAGGATAAGTTCAAGTATTATGTTGAGCACGCCCGGAAGAAAGGATGGCTCCTTGCGTCGTTTGGCCCAGATAGTCCTTTGATCCTGGCCGCAGCTTCTTGAGAGGGGAGGGACATGTTTTTATTTTGTTTCCCATTCTCATGTAATTTTGTTATCTTTGACCTCTTCCTCCTCTCCGTACTACTTGTGTTTCTATGCATTAGAGAAGTGGATATAGAGAGAGAAGTACCTGGTTCTTTCTTTATGTACTCCTATTTTCTCTACTTGTGATTCTGATGGAGATTCCGGTTCCTATTTTGTTATTCTTGACATCACCCTAAAATTTCAAACACAGGATAACATGTAATATCCTAGGACACTTGCCTGGCTCAAAATAATTAAGTTGTTTAAATTGTACTTGGCTACTTGCTATGCATATATTTTGCAATCCATTTTCCTACCATTTCTAAAATTTCCAATCAGCAAAGCCAAGTGATGAGCCGCATAATATTTTTAAATTTGTCACTACTCTCACCTTATTTTACAAAATATTTTTAAATTTGTCATTACAGTTTTACTATTATTATATCTTTTTATAGAGCACACGGATAATTAATTTAAAACATTAAAATTGCAACTTGAAAGATAAAAATAAGAATACCTTAAATTTAGAGAATAAATTGAAATTTCATACGTAAATCATAATTCCAGTTACAAGTTGAATAATTTATTAACTGCATAATTTGCAGTGCTTTGGTAAGCATTCCACAGTTCCACAAGCATGTGGGAGAAAAATGTTCACTTTTACAGATTCACGTCACATAAATTTAACCTCCAAATGTGAGAACAGCATAAAGGAAATAGTACTTGATAAACAACACTAGTATCATCATGGAGGACTTGATGTAAATAATAAATAAATGAAGCATACATTTATAAAATACAAGATTCCTAAGTGTCATATGAGTAATGCTACGTCGACAAAGATGACTACAAAAAACTGAATTCGAATTATAATTAGTGAATGTTCCACCATACATGGTTGGGTCAAATCAAATGGTTATAACCAATAACTACTATACACATCATATATGCTATGTACAATTTGACAACCCTAATTCCGGATTGGGGTGTAAAGTAGCTTCACTAACATACGAGTTAAACCCTAATGGACATGATTAAGAAGCTCTGGACATGGCCAATGCTTTAACCATGTTAGACATAGCAGCATCAAGCAGAGGGTCCACCTGGAGTGCCTTGTTGAAGCAGTATTTTGCCTCTTCCCACCGATCCTCAGCAACAAAAACAAGACCTAGATTGTTATATGCAGGAGCATAACCAGGCCGCAGCTCAAGTGACTTTGTAAACATTGCCTTGGCAGATTCATATTGTTTCTGTTGCCGGTATAAATTTCCGAGGTTGGAAAATGTCACATGTGCCTGTTGACTCTTGGTCAATGACAAGGCTTGCTTGTATACTTCTTCAGCTTGTGAATATGTCTCCTCAGATAGCTGCAGTGAAACACCTAGTGAAGCACACAATATCACGGCACGAAAACAATCTCAAAACCTAAAGATAGAGTAGCCAAGTAAAACAAGTATACCCTCTGTCCTATTTTATACAACTATATATCCGTATATTACTTTTTTACAGAAATTATATTCCTATATTCACAATATAGGCGCATAATATATATATATTGAGAATCAAAATTATAATCATTTTGATGTGTTCTCAACACATTAAAAAGAAACATGTCAGTATGACGCACACAAAAATAGGGACAATTAAAAAGGGACCGAGGGAGTGGAACATAATTAAAAAGGACGTTTGTAATTACCAAGATTTGACCATGCATAGCTACATCCCTTGGAACGGGCAACTGCAACCTTGAGGTATTTTTGTGCAGTTTTAAATTGTTGGGTACAGAGTCTATGAAGGCCAAGTTGGTGCCATTGTACAGCATCATCTGGGTCCTCTTGTATTGCCTGATTAAAGTAGAAAAGAGAACAAAAAGAAGTAAATGAACAAATAAAATTACTTCGTTAATATGCCTCGCCTTCGCCCAGTTTATGATATTATGAAGTATTTCTTCCAACCATGGGACAAACTAATAAGGAAATAATCAATTCAAATTCAAAAGTGATGAACAACCGAGTCACGAACCCAACAGGCATGCAGAGGTCATGTGTGCTGGAAAAAGAGAAGGTTCAATTACATAGGCAACACTAGGGGTGAGCATTCGGTTATTAACCGAACCGAATACACATTTCGGTTATAACCGAAAACCGAATTTACACTATTTAGAGTATCCGAACAACTAACCGAACTACATGATAACCGAATAACCGAAAAACCGAATTAATTATTCGGTTATTCGGTTAATAACCGAATTTAAGAATACTCTCTAGTATGCATTTACTCTGCTTAATGAATGATCCAACAGCAATAATTCGTACCAAAATGTACTCCCTAGTTTATGCATTTATATCTATCTATATATATATATACACACACAGATACTCCTACTTTGCATCTTCCACACCTTGCCCTCTTCTTGCTATCCTCTCCCATGGTTGATTATTCTCATCTCTCGACTGGTACAGTGTCTGATGCCTATCAACTGTTTGTTTCTAATCATCAGAAAGTTCCTGCCCCTCCTCCCTCGTCTTAGCTTGCTGGGATTGTGGCTCCCGTGGTGGTGGTGGCTGATGTTACTCCCACTCTTCTCTTCTCCTCTATTCCGGTGCTTATGCCCGGCGAGACCTCTATCCCCAAGTCTTGGAGCTCAGTGGTAGCGTAGTCTAAGAGTTCGAGAGTCGAGACTTCGAGATCTCACTTCTCAGATCTGAGACTTCTCAGATCTCAAGAGTCAAGACCTTGGACCCTTGGTAAAGTAGTAAAGTAGACTCTTGGACGGCTAATTTCGTAATAAGTGATTATTCACTAATTTATTTTAATGGTTGGTGAATATTTATTTAATTAATTAAGAAGTCAATTCAAAGTCATTATCTATTATACGTGTTGGGCGTGGGCCTTTGTAAAAGGACGGTGGCCAACTGGCCCGTGTCTTTTGACATATCCATGCGTTTTTTTTACATCAACTGTCTTGTTAGGTAGAAATGATTTGTTCGATTATTCGGTTAAACCGAATAACCCAAAAGTAATACCCGTAAAAACTAACCGAAAACCGTACAAAAATTTGGATATAACCGAAATAGTAAAAATAACCAAATTGTCAGAATATTTCGGTTAAATTATTTCGGTTGTGTTCGGTTTTTCGGTTATACCCGTTTTTTGCTCAGTCCTAGGCAACACCTTGGTCAAAGTTCACTTTCAGATGCACATCTAGCCAAATACAGCATTCAGGTACATTTCAACCTTTATACTGCATATGAGCCCTCATGGGTTGGTCAGATGCCTGCCTCAAGTTTTGTGACATGGGTATATATTGTAAAATACAGAGGTCTTGTTGATTGCAAGAGGATTTATCCTTCTTACCTTTTCTTTTATTTAATGCAAAGTTTATATAGACGTCCTATAATTTGTCACAGAGCACCAGATATCCATGTTGGATTTAAATAACATTAAATGTCTTATCAAATTGTTCTCATATTTTTCTAGTCTAAGCTTCTGGATTACATTGTCAGCAGAATTAATCCCCCCCACCCCCACACAAACAATAAGACTACTTTAGGAAGGAGGTTCCCGATTTGACAGCAGACTGTTCCGAACTTTCCATATGGAATATGAGAGCTTGAAAAAGAGTCTCTCTCTCTCACACACATACATACTACATGTATTTGTACAAATATATATATGATTTCTTTCTCCAGCGAACCTCATTTGACGGACCATCAGTGATGAGTGGGTATACCCATGAATTAGGTATTTTTAGACTTAATATTTTGTTTGCTTTCAAGTATTTTAGGACATTTTATTTGTTTAGTATGTATGTTGTAGGTTAATGCAGCTAAAAGGGTAAATCTGGCAATTTTGGGCAAAGCAGTGGCAGTTTCATAAATAAGTAAAAATTGAATGCTGGGGCATTCGTTTTGTGAAGGATTTGAATGCTGGGCATTGGGAGGCAGTAAGTGGACGAAATTTCTCTCCAATTGAATCAAAGATTTATGATTTCTACTAGATTTTGGAGACGTTAAGCCTAATTGTGATGGGCTTCTAAGGCAAAATTTTAATCAGAATTGGATTATATGAGAAGTTGACTTGGAGAAGACTTATATCTATAAAAGGAAAGGAGACTAATTTTATTTTGAATAGGATTCTGCTAAGAGACTGACTTTGAAGAGACTTAACCCAATTTGATGGTTCTCATAAAAAAAACAATCTTTCTCCCTTTCATTGTTAGACTTAGATAGTTAATATTCACACTAAAAATTGCCACCTCAATTTCCATATACAAACATACTACATTAATAGAAATAGAAGCTAAAAGACAATCATCAAATGATAACTCAAAACTAAATTAGATCATCAAATCCAAGAACTAAAACTAACCCAATAAAACAAAACACATAATATGAATGTATGGTTTGTTAAAATGAAGTAAATTCGAATCACTCACATCGTTGGGCATCGAAGAACATGAGAACTTTCCTATGAGCAAGTGTAATTATCCGGCACCAGGGGCGAAAGACGGCGGTTGTTCATCCCTGTTCTTGTTGTCGTTCTGAACAACACAGAAGCGACAACAAGAAATACAACGCTATATAACATTGCACAGACAGCGATGACCCTACTAATTTTGACGATATTCATATTTATCTTTCTAAAGTGATCAAAATTGTAAGTTCATCGTCGTTTCCAAAATCTTCTTCAAAATGGGTGTAACGGTCTACATTTTCCCCAATGCTTAAACCTCCTCCCGCAATTCCTCAGAGATATTCCATCAATTTGCAAGCCAATAAATAAATTTCATATTTATTCCGCACGCCATGGATTTCTCAAATCCATCAAGAAGCTCCTAATTCTAGATTTGATCAGTTTAATTCTTGTGTAGCCATAGAAAAGTGTATTTCAAACACAAGTAGCATCACCGCTACACATGAGATCACAAAGACAGAGATCGAGTCCCTAGCAACACCAGAAAACAGAATCAAAATTGCACTGTTGATTGCGACAAATAATCCGACCTGATTACCAACCGTAATCAGGCTACTGCCCACGCTTTTCTGGAGTTTTGGAACTTTTTTTTTAATTTTTCCATTCTCCGCTCAATGTCAAAGACTATAACGCTCAGTTTCTTAAATCTATTCTTAAAATTTTGTATTTTAACAAGAGATTACAAACAGCGAATCTTCAAACAAACACTAATCACAGAGAAGAAAACCCTAGGTGTTTTGGTTAGGGTTTTTAACGCGCTAAGTGTTTGAAATTGGGGAACAAGAAAGTGATTGACTGTGTTAAAATTACAAGTACATAGCTTGATTGTCATCATAATAGATGTGAAAATACAACTAAAATGGTAAAAGTTTAGCATACAAAGCACCAATTTTCCGATTATACGAAGTGGAGCAACATTTTTGTCAAATCCTACACAAAAATTAAACCCTATTTTCTTTATAAATCTTGCGTTCTGATGAGAAGCTCGAAAAGACAATTAAAATGGTAAAAATTCAACTTTACCTTCGCAGAGAGAACTCGCTGGAGGCTTGTCGATTTGGTACGATTTTACGAAATCGCTGGAGAGGTAGTGCGAGAGAAGAGTTAGAGAGTCTGAGGTTGGGGATCGATTTTTTTTGTTGATATAGTTGGCCCATATTTCACACCCCACCCGGTCAAATTTCAACCAACGTGTTTTTTTTTAAAGTTCGCTGATAGTCCGTCAAATGAGGTTCGCCTGGAGAAAGGAATCCAATATATATATATATATATATATATATATATATATATATATATATATATATATATATAATCTAGTACAATCATGTCAAAATAGCAAGTGTATTATATTGGGTACCTCTATTTTCTTGAATATTTGTCAATAAATTAGTTTGTTAGAGGTAGATTAGTTTGTTCAAGGATGTTGTAAGAGCTGAAAAAGCACCATTTTCCTCCTCTAGATCTAGATGTACATATGACGTGTTCTGGAGTTTTAGATGCGAATATGTTCGTAAGAGTTTTATGGATCATCTCTACACGGCCATGGTCCAGGCAAGATTTCGCACTTTTAGGGATGATGATGAACTAAAGAGAGGAGAAAATATTAAGTTGGAATTGGAGGAGGCAATCCAAAGATCAAGGATTTCGATAGTTGTCTTATCAAAGGAATATGCTTTTTCTAGCTGGTGCTTTGATGATTCTTCACTGCAAGAGGAGGTTTGACCAAGTTGTTTTACCCGTCTTCTATCACGTGTATCCCTCTGAAATTAGGAAGCAAAAGGGGCGATTTGAAGAAGCATTTAGGAAGTATGAAGAGCAATTATTCAATGTGGAGAAACTGATCATGAGATGAAAAGGGAAAGGATGGACAAGGTGAAGAGATGGAGGGAAACACTTGGAGAAGTTGCAGATTTGGCAGGAATGGACTTACAAAACCAATCTAATGGGTAAATTCTTACTTAAGTTGCTAATATCTGTGATCTGATAATTTGGTTAAGCATAATGACCTAACTACATGTAAATGAATTTAGTACATCAGGCAACGGTGTTTCTCTTCATTAAAGTCCATACAGTATGACTATTATTGGATATGTATTAAATACCTGCTTTAAGCTGTACAGAGCACGCTCTTCAACCTGTATCAATTCATGCTGTTCAACATCAAATCCAGCTGCAATCTCATGTTGGGCCTTGTGAACCATGGCGAGCCCTGCCCACGCCAGGGGTGGCTCAATCAGAACTGAATCACCTTCTCTAATTATTGAAGCCATTTCATTCCCAGCCCAGGAGAGCTGTTCACTAGGATTTTGAGACCTTTCTGCATCCCTGATACGGTGAACTGCAATAGCATAACGTGTAGCCAAACAATTGGACTCCAGTTTTCCAGCCTAGATAGCAATAAGCATGGCAAAAAAAGGTTGCTTAAGCTTATAAAGAGTATATCCACACAATGTACATGCAAAAATGGCATACTTGTCTATAAGAGAAAGAAAATAAGAAGGTAAAGAATCTAATTTAATATGGAATATACTCCCTCCGCCTCATATTAAATGTCCTAATTTTCTTTTTTAGATGTTCCAAAATAAATGTCCTATTTCTATATTAGTGACTACATTTATCCTATTCTTCCTCTTTTACCCTCATAATCTATTTAATGCACTTATTGAGAATGTGAGTTACAACAAAAATATATCTAAAGAATTAAATGACGTATGAAAGAGCAATTATTGGGATCATAGAAAAGTGAAAAAGCAATTATTGAGGTCATAGAAAAGTGAAGAAATGCTTCAATTAATAAGTAATCAAAAAGGATAATTTAGGAAAAAGAAAAATTTATTAATTAGCGTGCCAAAATCAATTAGGACGTTTTTTTCGGGACAGAGGGACTACTAGTTTATGAGGCAAAGAAAAAATTACGAGAGAATTCACGTTGTTAGAGCCCAAAGTAAGATAATTTTCCATAGGAGAAAGGGGGAAATAATAAATAAATGTCTTCATAAAGAAGTTCATAATTGATATTAGCAATAATGTATGACCACCTTCTCCAAGCACTTTCCAGAACTTCTATGATCACCGGTCATATAATATGCATTAGCAAGATTGGTCCATATATGAGCTGCTTTGGGGTCTGCTTTAACAGCTGCTAACAAACATTCCTTCGCGACATTGACTGCTGTAACCTGATCCTCAGAAGCCCCATCATCATTTGCTCCAGCACCTGTGGTTTGGAGGAACTGGGATCACTAATGTCTTGCACAGTATATCTTGTTTAAAAGAAGTTGAAAGTAGAACAAACTTCAAAAGAAATTGAATTACTTCACCACCTCATATAATATCAACAGCAAGCATTTAAGTAATAGTGTAGAAAAAAAGAGATAATATAACATCTTTACCAGAATAACAAAAATCATACCTGCAACAACTGCGCCATGTTTACACAAAAGAAGGGCAGCATAATTGATTAAAGAGGCAGGATGGTTTTGGTCTTTTAAGATCGCATCTTGAAAACATTTTGCTGCCAGCTCCAGATTCCCACTGGAAAATAAAAGGTCAAAACATTTCACAGTATTAGATATGTATCAGTGAAAGAACATCCTAAGAACCAAGTAGTGTGCTATTTTCCAGGTTTGAACTCAGGCCAAGGGAAAATAAAGAAAAGAAAAAGAAGAGGGTACTGGGCTATTCATCCAGGTATTATTCAGACTTAATAAACAAAAAATTACTCTTTACTTTAAAAAAATAAATGAACAAATACAATGAGCTCTTAAAAATCACAAATGAACTAATAAAACATAAAAACAACTCGAATGGGCAACTATATTTTTATTTTAATTTGATAAGTAAGGACAACTGTATTGATACATACACAACTATTAAAAAATCAACATTAAGAATATTATTGCAATAATATATCTGGCAACTTCCCCAACAATAATAAAAATACTTCTTCATTGCTTTAGACTTGTAGTCTCCATCATTCTCCCCTTCATTTGAAAAAATTCGACCTCGAGTTTTACAGTGTGGGGGAATAAAAAGAGAGTTCGACCTCGAATTTTACAGTGCAGGAGAATAAAAAGACGGAATTGTTTAAAAAATATCTACTGAATAAAATGGCAGCTGGACAATAAAGGATCTGAAACGATGATTGAAGATGCTAGCCTAATAGTGCATCTTAAACTTGCCCAAAATTCTTCCTAGTCCTCCGCATACTATTATTTCTTTACTTGCAATTATTCGTAATGAAAACCAAATTTAACAGCGCAAATTGAATTCTTATCAAAATACAAGACTTTGAAGATGAAAATGATGATAAACAACAACAAATGAAAATAATAATAATAAGAATAAGAATAAGAAATGATAATAATAATAATAATAATATAAAAGTGGTAGTAATGATTATAGACCTAATTTACCTTTGAAGATAAGCAATTCCAAGGTTTCCAAGGCAGTCCAAGTTGTCAGGTGCAACACCCAACAAAGATGAAAAAACCGATATAGCATTCTATACAAATCCATACAGCACATATAAGATGAAAACTAAAAGTAAATAATAAAGAAGCGCATTGTTGGCAATAACAAATATATTTCACCTGCAAACGGCCAGATTTAAGAAGTATCATGCCTAGAGTATTCCAAACAGATGCCTGTTTAATATCAGATTTCATCGACTCCTTCAACTTGAAAATAATTTCCTCTAGCTCTTTGGTCCCAAGTTCTTTGTCTAAACTATAGTCCTCTGAACTTCCGAGCAGAAGACACTGTTCAGATGGTCTTGAATTAGAAACATGCCTTCCAATTACAGAATAGATATGAAAAAAAAAAACTAGATATATAAAAAAAGTTCTATTACTATGGAACAGTTAATGCACCTGCGCATGGTGAACCTGAACCAACGAAAGCAAATCAGGCCTGTCGATTTCTTCTTCAGAACGAAGTAAGATCTCCTCTGCCTTTTCATAAGCCAAAACTGACTACAAATTTCCTTGAAATGAGTTCAAGAAAACAAAATTTCTTATAAAAAAACAATAGGTTAAGGCGTGACTGAAAAGATACCTTTTGTGGTTGACCCATTCTCTGATACATCAAGCCCAGTATAAAATGAGCATGGGCATTTTTGGGCATCTTCTTTGCAACATGTACCAATCCCTATAAGCATTTAATTTGTTAATAATGTCACTAACATGAACAGAGTTGTTCCAAAACAACTCAGGCATGACTTGGGAAAAACTCAAAGAACTAAGTTTTCCATTTTCAGCTCAATGTTACTTTTTAATTAAACATGTGCAAACTACACTTCGTATCACTATAAAATGTTTAACAATTGGTTATCAAAGTTTGTCGAGTTTCTTTGCTAACCATCACTCTTCACATTTTCCAATTCATTTGTTGAATTGTATTAAAAAATCAATATGCTAACATGCTAGTTTTGACACGACCGCCATCCTAATCTCACCTCTTAACTAAATTTCGACCACAGGAGGGGCAATAAGTCAAAACTAATTCAATTTTCAAGATGACACCTTCTGTCTCATCTCTGGTTTTTCTCTCCTACAATAACACTTTAACAGATCCAAAGTTCTTTAATTAGATCCTATCTATAAGTTCATATTTAATGTGGTGGTACTTCCCTCTTCACCGATACCATGACCCCTCTAAATATTTTCCACTCCAAACAAGATGGAGATGTATCAATGCTCGACTTATAGTACCAAGACTTGTTGGCTTTGAACCTCAAAGTGGGAGAACTGTTGGTATACATTCAAAAACTTCAAAAGTAATGAGTCACACATTTTATAAGAAAAGAAAAATACAACAACAATAAACTGATATTCAAAATTTTCAACTTGGTCTGAAACAAATGATTTGAATGCTGTCTAATTGTATCTCTGTTGTATTTTTTACTTACTCCCTGTTCTTTTCTTAACTTCATTTTGGTCCTTAATCACAACACATAACATTTCCAAGTTTAAGCATCAAACAAATTGTATGAGCTGGGCTTCATTGTTAATTTACGAGTTTTCCCAAATAAACCACACATGAACATGCTCCTAATCACAGTGAACCTGAAAATGAAACAATAGGCTCTACTTAGTTTAGTCCTATCCTTGTCGAGGGCACTAACACTTTTAAAATCTTTGTTAACTAACCATTCGTTAGATAATACTGAACTTACCGGCTGACAAGTGAGCTATCACCAAAGTCTCACCGCCTCACATATTACCCGCTCACAAGTTTGAAGACATTTACAACCTAATTACTGAAATCTCTAATATATTTTAAAAAATTCATTCAATGTAAATGTCTATGGATGGGCTAAATATGAATTCATACTAGCCATCTCAACAACAATGACATTTAGTCAATAGTGTTTTATGATGATAACATCTAAAGTAGATTCTTATTAATCACAATAGACTACTGGAGACTCATCCTGATTATTATTTCTATAATTAGTTATTCAGACATACTTATCAATATATATATACACACACAAAAAAAACATGAACATGCAACAACCAGATGAGGAGGTAACTTACAGTTTTGAGGCTGCTGACTTTCTCATCACGTGATGAGGGAACACCTTGACCATTCTGATCACCATCTGCCTCCACCCCGCAATCAACAGGGAAGTCTGCCTTAATAGTTCTTGAACGGCATTTCCCCAATTTTTTGAATTGTTTACCTTCTGCCTCCGGCATATCAGTATCTTTACTCAATCCAATACTTTTATCTTGACTACTTTCATCATTAGTCAACCTAAATGAACACATCAGAACTCAAAATTTGCTAAAATGTAACCCTAATTTTAAAAAAAACCAAAAAAATTAAGGCATCATAAAGAGGGTGACAAAAAAATAGTTGCAGCAATGCCACACAACAACAAACATAACTATACAGACAAACCAATCTCATATACATACATAAACAATTAAACAAACATATGAAAATTAAAGGAACCAACAAATTCAGTACAAAGCTACAATACTATCAAGTAATATTAATTCTAACATACAGTTTTCCTAATTGTGGCAATAACATAAGTGGTAATAATGGTAAGAGAGTGAAAAGGACAGTGTTTGATTTGGTGGAAACCTGGAGAGAGAATCGGGGAAGGCGTCGGTTTCAGGAGGGTCAACGTTAAGGTCAGCTAAAACGACGACTTTGGAAGGTCTTAACGGCGGCCTCTTAGAGCTCTCGCCGGAAGCTTCAGATTTTACGGCGCCGGCGGGGTAGGTTGTGGTCCGAGAGTCTGACATGACCACCCAAATCCTAGACTAAATATAGTCTAGGACGCAGATACACTAAATATAGTCTATGGAATTTTCCAAACGAACAAGATTTGATGGACTATAGTTTTTAATATATTTTAATGGGAGAGATGGCTGAAGAAGAAGGAGATGAAGGGGAATGTCTGAAGAAGGAGATGAAGGCCGCCTGAAGAAGAAATACCGAAGAAGAAGATGAAGGGGCAGGGATAGTGTGGTGCTCTCCAACGAATATAAAATAATACAAAAATAAAAAAAGTAAGAGCAGTAAAAAAAATATCAGAACCGTAATAATAGTAATCGATAGAAATTGAAAATATTTATTGAAAAATCTATAAATATGTACAATAATTCAATATATTTTATAATGATTTAATATATTTTAGGGAATTGTTAAATTCATAATATTTTTTATTATTTTTATAATAAAAGTGTCGTTGTAAATATATAACGACGGTAAAAATCGTCTCTATAAGATCTATAGCGATACTTTTATTATAAAAATAATATTTTCTGTTGTGGATTTAATAATTTTCTATATTTTACTCTCTTAATCAACTACTTCAACATTTAACAATTATAAGTATTTTATTAATAGGGTAATATGGCCATACAAAATTGTGTACATTTTATTTATACACAGTTTGTATTTTTATTATATTTGATTTTGTATTTTTATTAATTATTTTAATCTTTTTATATTATAGTCCACCAATATAATTCACGAAATAGTCCATCAGTTGAAAAGGTCCATCTGCTAAAAAGATTAAAAACTAAAAACATCTGTGTGTTATCATATAGGATAAATATAGTCCAAAAAATAGTTCACGCGCTGAAGATACTCTAAAATTATACAGATACTAAAATTAACAAGTCAAACAGTCATTTTACTGCTGAACGGGAGACCCGCAGAAAATATAAATA
Source organism: Panax ginseng (assembly GCA_020205605.1). Lineage (NCBI taxonomy): Eukaryota > Viridiplantae > Streptophyta > Magnoliopsida > Apiales > Araliaceae > Panax > Panax ginseng. The sequence continues at coordinate 142,957,458 of CM035134.1, read as the reverse complement.
ATGGATTAAAAATTAACAATTTAAAAATATTATAAATTATTTTAAAATAAGTAATGATACGATAATAAAAATAATATATATAAAATTAAAAGGCATAAAGGAGTCGAAACAAAGCAAACAGAAAGCAAATCGAATTCGATTCGAATTCAAATTATATTTTAAAAAAATTTACTCAGATTCGACTCAACTCAAATAATTATTACTCTAATTCGATCTGTGTCATTCAAATTATTTGAGAGCTTCAAATTCAAACTCGAATTCTAATCTCCACATAATAATTGGTGTATAATAAATATAATTATAAATTAAATTTGTTATTTTACTTAGAAATGAAAAAATATATTTATTATTACACTTTACAAATATAAAATCATAATTAAATTCAAAACAAAACAAAATAATAATAATTAATTATCAAAATTTGATTTAATTTTGTATATATATTATAAGATAATGTATCGAATATCTAATCGAATTTGTATTAATCAAGTATGTATCGAATCACAATCGAAAATTTGAGTAGATATAATATTAAACAAGTCGAGTATAATCTTGATCAGATTCTACTCGTATTTTTATTCAAACTATGTTTTATGCTCAAATTTGAATCGTATTATTAACGAATTCGAGTTTCGCTTGTATATTTTTGAGTCGAACCCGAATCGAGTCTGAACTATTTGATTTATTTACAGTCTCATATAAAATAATATGTTAAATTATAATTACTTGATATTCCACTATACATGAATGCGTCCAATAGTAATAACTAATTACTATCATACACATCAGTTTATATTTTCCTTTTGTATCTAAACTTTTGTCACCAAAATATTATTGTTTAAAAATTACTACTACATTTGATTTAAAATATAAGATCATTATTGATTTTTTGAATTTAATTTAATATATTTTAAATTTATAATTAACATAATTTTTTTAAAGAATTTTAATCAATACAATGGTGAATATCGTAAACTATTTAAAAGATTTTATTCATTTTAAAATTTATGAATCATCTTAATTTTAAGATATTTAAATTAATTCTAATTAACTTTCAAAAGTTTCTATTTGAAATAGAGCAAGTATTATTTACAAAATTTATTATTTTAAATTTTTATTGATCATGTCAATTAAAATTGCAAACATTTCAATTTCATTTTTTAAAAGTAAATATGGATTCAAATCTCTCATTTCTCACGGTTATGTTTGTTTGTAAAAATAATATGCGGGATATAATTATTTATATTAATTTAATATTAATACAAACTATTTCATCTCATAATTAATCATTTCTTTTAGTTCATAAATTATGTTTTTCCATTTTTATGTTTCATTATTTTTAAGATTATTTAATTATGATTTATAATCAATATTTTAAAGTATCAGAAAGCCTTAAAACTGATAACAATTATTTATAAAATTATATATAAAAAACTAATGATAAAAGAATTCAAGCAATGTCAAACTAATACCAAGTAATCTTATTTATTATTTTTGTAAGGGAAAAAAAATTTATATGTCGGAATTAAATTGCAGCTAATGTGTAACTTTAAGTAATAAAATAAAATGTCGACCAGATCTTAGGCTAGTGATTAAGCTTAAATTATTGTTATGAGACTCCGAATTTTATGAAATGAAAATTTTCAATTTTATTATAATTATTCTATTTAGTAAATGATTAAATTGATAAAAGGTTAAAGTTAAGGTTGATATGTGAATTTTTTTCAAAATAAGCAAGTTGTCATAAAATAATCGGTGGTAAAAGTATGATAATGCGCGTGGTTGCATAGTAGCACACGGTATTGTAGAGTATCTTTGATTATTGATGCTTACGTGAGAAGTCACTCAGTTTTATTCAATTATTATCACAATATTTTATATTATTAAATCAATAATTGAGACGATAAAGTTATTCATATTATTATTTACAATATTGACAATGTCTAGAAGTTCTAGAGGTTAGATAATCTAATCAATTAGCGGCATGATAGGAGAGAAATCTTATCGGAAAGCCCCTATTTCACAGGAGCGACACGATTGTTAAATATTGTGAATTATAATATTAATGATGAATAAGTTCGTGTTGATTAAAGATGAAATTGATAGTTCCATTGTGTTGAGATTATTAGCGTTAGTGAAAATTGACATCTATTTCGATAATAATTGATGTCTAGAGGTTATATTGACCAATCGGGTAATTAATCGGATAAATGAGCAATTAATTGCTATTAATTCACATGCTTATAATTATGTGTTCACATGTGTGTACTATTGATTCGCATGATTTACTATTAGGGGAGTTGGTGCAAGATTGATAATACTTGCATGACTAAATTAAAAATTGAGGTATAGATGAAGATACTATACTGTAATTATTTTTTCACATGTTTAGAACTATTGAGTCACATGATTTAATATTGATTCACATGGTTTACTATTAGGGGAGGTGGTGCAAGTTTGATAATACTTGCAGGACTAAATTAAAAATGAAAAAAAAAGAGTAAGGTATTATACTGTAATATTTTGAGCCCCAAAATGTGCAATTATTGAAACTATATTTTTCCTATAAATAGAAGCTCATTCTTCCTTCATTTCTCACCAATTCACTAAGTCCCACGAGAGCAATTATTATAGAGAGAAAGAAGAAAAGAAGTGTAAAATTCCAAATTTTACAAATAAAGATTTAATTTTCTCGAAATATTTTTTTCAAAATTATGGTGTGGATTTGAGATAATGTTATAGTTGTGGGTAATATTTATAAATTTTGCATAGTACGCAAGTTGTTATATAATATTCAATTGGTCGGAGAATATTCGTTTTAACAGGAAATATTAAATACAACGACCACAATCATTGGTGGACCCCTACGAAATTATTGTCGAAATGAAAAAGCGACAAAAAATATTTTATGAAAATAACTACGAAAGTTTTCACTGAATTAATTGTTAAAACGCCTGGAGTGTTAAAAAAGTCTGATGTCTGGCGTGGTTGCATAGTAGCACACGATATTGATTATTGATCTTACGTGAGAAGTCACTCGATTTTGTTCAATTATTGCTACGAGAATTGTTGCATAGTATCTCACGTTATTTGACTCAAGTATTGTCGATATTTTATATATTATTAAATCAATAATTAAGATAACAAAGTTATTAATATTATTATTTGCAATATTAACGATGTCTAAAAGTTACATCGATGAGAGGTTTGGTCACCTAATTTGCGCCTGATAGGAGAAATCCTTATTGAAAAACCCCCCTCTTTCTTGGGAGCGACACAGTCGATTAATAGTGTGAATTATAATAATGATGATGAATTTTATTTTATTATTATTATAAATGTAATAAAACAGAAAACTTTTTTTTATAAAACAGAATACTTTTATAAAGTTTTGTTTTATTTGATTATAAATAAAATATAATATATTTTATTATGCGTATAAGCTTGCATAGTGTTGGCATAGTAAAATATTTTTATATAAAACATAATACTTTTATAAAATTATTTGTTTTATTAGATTATAAATAGAATATATTATATTTTATTATGCATAGTATTTGCATAGTGCTTTGCATAATGTTTGCATAGTAAAATCTTTTAATATAAAATAAAATACTTTTATAAAGTTTTTGTTTTATTAGATTTTAAATAAAATATATATATATATATATATATATTTTATATTTTATTTTATTTCATAGTATCTTTTCCATTATCCTATAAATAGGATGCTTAGTTAGAATGAAAAATCACACGGAAATTCGGAGAATTCTTCTTCTATAATCTTGAGCGTATTTCTTTAGAGTTTAAGAAAGTTTTGGCGTAGAAAAGCGATTATAAGTTTTCTTGAGAATATCCTCGCCTACTACCGGTCGGAATACTCTTATTTCTAAGGTAAGGGTATTATTTCTTTTCGTATTCATGAAGAGAGTTTACATTATTCCATTCTTTATTATTATGTTGGAATAACTCTTATACAAGTAATCTTGCATACATGGTGAAATTCTTACATTATTCCATTCTTTATTATTCATTGGAATAACACATGCATATGATCTATCGCATGCACGGTGAATTCTATTACTATTTCATTCTTTATTATACATTTGGAATATATCACATGCATGCGGTCTATCGCATGCAGTAAAATTCTGTTCTTTATTATTCTTTATTATTCATTTGGAATATCACATGCATGCGATTATCGCATGCACGATGAATTACATTGTTATTTCATTCTTTATTATTCATTTGGAACATCACATGCATGCGGATTACGCATGACACTGGTTCCATTCTTTATTATTACTGTTGGAATATCACATGCATACGGATTACGCATGACTGGTTCCATTATTTATTATTCATTTGGAATATCCATGCATGCGGATTACGCATGACTGGTTCCATTCTTTATTATTACATTGGGAATAACACGTGCATGCGATTACATCGCATGCATGGTGAATTCTTACATTATTCCATTCTTTATTATTACATTGGAATAACATGTACATGTGGATTACCACATGCATGATGAATGATCCTTTGTATTCATTCCTTATTAAATTATGGAAATAATCATCTCACGTGGATTCTTTGCATGGCGAAGCGAAAATCCATTTGTAGTTTCATATATTCTATTATACTCGATTGGTTAAAGTTTTGGCTTCTATACTCCATGAAATTAGTAGAATATCACGGATATTTCGCGCTTCATCCAAAGATCTTTTCATGAAAATATTCTTACGAGCATTCTTGAATTTTACTCCACAAAGCATTATAATGTTGACAATTTGGACGTAATTGATTTCAGGATAAATTAACTTATAAATCTTTAAAATTTATTCTTGAACTTGTTTTATTGAATTATTATGTCATTGTTGTGAGACCCCAAATTTTATGAAATGAAAGTATTCAATTTTCTTATAATTATTCTATTTAGTAAATGGTTAAATTGATAAAAGGTTAAAGTTAAGGGTGATATGTGAAATTTTTTCAAAGTATGCAAGTTGTTATAAAATATTAGTTTGGTGGGAAATATTCTTTTTTGTCGGGAATATCCGTAGGACGACACAATCATTAGTGGACCCCTGGCGAAAGAAAGTATTATCGTAGTAAAGAAAAGCGACATAATTATCTTTTATAAAATAACTTGTTGAAAGTGTTACCGAATTAAAAGCATTGAACTACTTCAGTAAAAAGTACGATGTCTACGCGTGGTTGCATAGTAGCACATGGTATTGATTATTGATCTTTACGTGAGAAGTCACTCGGTTATACTCAATTATTATTACGAGAATTGTTGCATCATATCTCTCATATTATTGATTCAGTTATTGTCACAATATCATCTGCATAATATTTTATATATTATTGAATCAATAATTGAGACGACAAAGTTATTCATATTATTATTTGCAATATTGACAATGTCTAGAAGTTCTGTCAAAGAGAGGTTTGGTCACCTAATTGCGCGCCAATAAGGAGAAATCCTTATCGGAAAGCCCCCTCTTTCCTTGGAACGACTTGGTTGTTAAATATTGTGAGTTATAATATTAATGATGAATGTTATTAAAAATTAAATTTGAGTTCGGAGTTGAATTTGGAGACGCGGATGTGATATTTTAGTCCGGAACGATGAAATTAGTAGAAATAGACTATAAATACAAAATTTACCGGGGTTGACTTTTTCGGAAAAAGTCAAACTTCGAAATTTCAAAAATGAAATTGTTGAGAAAAATATTTCCATTGTGTTGGGATTGTTAGTGTCAGGAATAAGCATGTGAATGATATTCCTATTTACATATGATTTGATTATGATATTCATATATATATATATATATATATATATATATGAATGAATATGCAAGTATGCTTACATTAAGAAAAGATGTAAAGTCCTTTGATAGATAATAGAAACATATGTACAAGGATGTAGAATGAATTGATCAAATGTGTTAGGTTGATCCTATATAAGCAAAACAACTTTGTAAAGTCCTTAAAAAGAAATGATGTACAATGACTATAAATATAGTAAGATCAAGCATGTTAGGTTGATCTTATGATGTAATAGATAGGCTTGTTTGATCGTTGAGCACTGCACCAGTTCGTAGACTTCCAAGAGAGACGAGGAAGTATCGTAGCGTGTCGAGGAGAACTTCCTCAGGGTCATAGTCTGCAGAGGAAGTCATGTTAAGAATCGTAGAGAGATCATCGCCGCCTCTGGCCGGTGAGCATCCGCCAAAGCCGGTCAAGAATCGTAGACTACACTCTCGAGTCGTGAAGTCTACTAATGTCAAAGCCAATTCAAGAATTGTAGATCGCACTTAGAATCGTGAGATTCTACTAATTATATCAAAAGAGATCGTAGTCGAAAGCAAGATCGGATGAAGACAACAAGACAACGACGTAAATTGTAGTATCAAGATCGATCTCAAAGTTGTAGTGTCTGCGCTGTAGGTAGAAATTTGAATCGTAAAGTCTTGAGCTAAGACCTTAACAGATGTCTTAACAAGGCCACGATAGAATCGTAGAAGCAAACACGATTCTCAACAATTGAAAGCACTCGAGAATATCGAAGGAATGAAGCCTCCGGTTGGTAATGCGAAAAGATACATCTCACATGAAGGAAGCGGAGAGAACTCAACGAATGACATGCAAGCTAATAGAAGATCTAAGCATCAACTCAATCAACATCCAGTTGAGTTGAGAAGCCATCAGGTAAAGTCTTCCACAAGATGATCATAAGAAGACTTGATGGTATTAAGGAAAGTCGGCATATCGATCATTTGTCAAGAAGAAAGATGACAACGATCCCGAAAGTAACCAAGATCGTAGTGTTTGCCAAACAAAGAAGAAAGCGATGGAGTATACACAAAGAATCTTGGTCGACCTCTCGAATAACAAGGCTAAAGTGATTAAGCATTGGGTCGATCCATTGATGATAAGTGAGCGGAGATCACAAGGAGAAAGCGAGCTGGACACGCCACAAATATGAAGTGTCTTGTTATTCAGAAGGGGCCTTAGCAAGAAGTCAAGCCATCAGTATCTGAGAACAGTCGAGGCAAACAAAAGTGTTGAAGCACTGCACTAGAGAAGGAAGAGATGTTCCACATTGGAGATCTAATAAACACTCTTCCAAATCATAGTGTTAACTCCATAAGTCAGGAAGCAATCATTAACAAGACACTATGATCAAGTCCAAGAAGATATGTATCAGAATCGTAGAGTATTTGAAAGAAAAAGGATCTATTCAACCCCCCCCTTTTAGATCTATTGTGCCTACTGGGAACTAACAATTGGTATCAGAGCGGGTTCTCATGCTACATTCAAAAGCTAATCGCTTTGAGTGTGATCCTAGGCACAAACATTGTTCTAAACTTAGTTTAGTAGTAAGTCACTTGTTATATGCGAGATGAGCTCACGCGTTGGAAATATGTATGCGGAGTAAATGTGCATATACACTAGAAAGGCTGCTTTCAGATTGGTCCATGTCTTTGATTGTCATATCAATAAGACCAATCCTTGCTCATTGTCAATCATGTTGTCTGAAGACCAGGCTAGAAAGCTCAAGAGACATCAACAGAAAAGATTCAAACTTCCACCAGCCTGAAAAGATGAAAAGGCCATACATGCTAAGTAATGCTTATCCAAAGAAGAAAGAAGAACTTCTCAAACATGTGTCTGGTCAACCTGCAGCTGGATGTAAATCTTGTGAACTCAGGGATGTAAAAGAATTAAAGATGTTGACACTCTCTCAGCTTGTATCTTCATCACCACGGCTGATTGATTGAAGATCAATTGGAGCAACCGGCTGTCAGAAGTGAATGAGAAAACATGCACATCAATGCCTAAACTCAGTATATCTAGGATAAATGACTGTTAAGAAACTAACAGCAAAAAGGTATGGTTTCTCGCTAACATAGATATGAACATCAGTGTTGCACCTTACTCATGAACTATAACAGCTTTCCTTCAAGTACTCATAATCTATCTAAAAAGGTGAAGAGAGAAAGTACACTAATGATAGAAACTCAAATGTTTATAAACTTTCTCTCCATCCAAGTTTTAGGTTGAAGATGATAACTTGAAAGAGACCTGAAATAGTTTTGAGAGCCTCACAGGTCGAGTGTATGTGAAGAAATCCTTGCTAATGGGTTAATGTGCTTTGTAAATCCTATGGTCTAAGTGTTTAATGATGCACATAGTATGATCAGATCTATAAGAGAATCTTGAAGATTCATAGAAACTGATCACCTCAATGAATCAACTAGATACTAATAAATCGTAGAGCTAATTCTCACTCTGTGAACATTTAAACTCTGAGATCATAACTTAGCATATGATGGTACCATCAAAGAAAAGAGTGTTTTATTAAAATGTCAAATTTCTCTCACACTCACCACCATGCATCTCAAAATGTATTATCTAAATGAAGTATGTACATGATTACGACTGATGATGGTTAATATGATGTTTATCCTAATATATGAGGAACAGGGGTTTAGTAACTAACCTAGCAGGACCCATCTAACCATGGGTACCAAAAATTAGAAATATCTAACCTACAGGTACTTGGTCTATCTGACCACACTAAGGAATGCTAAAGCAAAAGACTTCAGTCAAGAAAGATTCAACCAGCAGAAAGCTTAGGACTGTTCAAAAATAATTCTGACAAAATTCCTACATATCAAAGCCGGTCCTTGAAGACCTGCTGAGCTAATCTAAATGAAGCTCAAATGGCTGCATACCTTTATATGAAAGCAGGCCACTCGAAGGGTCTTAGATGCTCAAGCATGCAAAACTTGTTCTCAAGAAAGCTCACATCAGAGAACTACAGAGCATCAAACATTAGGAACTAAGCACGGGAGTAGAACTCCACGAACACAAGCTGATGAGGAAGACTACGCTCGTAGTGTTATCAAAGTATCGTAGAATGATCAACCTTGAAGATACTCATCTCTACGACATAAGCAGATTCAATAACTTAAGTCAAAAGGAGATATGCAGGGATGGGAATCACACTTCGCTGAAAAGACAACATCAACTGTGACACCCCCAAAATTGGTATATATCACCCATTTTGAGTCGTCAATAATATGGTACAGAAACAACTACAACTTTATTAATACAACATATAGCTGTGAGTTTAAATACAAATATTGCCATCTCATAACAATATTCACACCCAAATAAGTCCTCATTAAAATTATTGGTACATTATTTTTATAAAATGGTGAGGACTACTAAACAACTTTCTAGAACCATCATTCCACACTCTCAACTGTAACTCATTACATTCTCGCCTCACGAGAAGAAAAATGAAATAAAAAGGAAAAGGGTGAGCTCAACTAGCCCGATAAAGAATATTATGACTAAGATAATATAGAACAAATTATCGTTAGTCTTCAACAGGAAAAATCGATAAAATACAATAGACAACAAGTTTCGGATCAATATTAGCGGTGAAAATAATAATTCATAGATGAGTTACGTAGAGAATGAAATCTACTATAATCTATGAATTTAAAAGTCCATCATCAATATTTTATCCTGTAACATCAATCAATATACATCTTGAATCAAATATTCATCTTTGCACTACAGCCAAAGATATTCATCGATTAAGTCGTGTTAAATCTCAACACTGTTCATCTTTACTACGACCAAAGATATTCATCAGAAAATCATTAATCTTTGCACTAAAGGCCAAAGATATTCAGTAATATCATCATTTAGGACTGAGGATGATGAAAAATATTTTAAAGAAATTGAATCCAGTGAAACAAAAGAACAAATATTAAGGATTCGTACTTTAAACAATCCGAGTTCAAAAATACTTCATAAATACTCATAGTGAAGTAAAATTCAAGAATGATCAAAACATGGATACAATCAAAGCTAGTATCCATAATAGATATTTTGGATGAAAAACGAAAATTTAATTTTTCTGTGAATAGTCTTAGTATTATTCGTAAATAGTCAGAGTATCGTGAATAGTGTCGTATCGTGAATAAGTAACCCAAACACTAAAAGACAAGAATTTCACAAGAAAAATCTTACCAATATTTCGGCATAATGATATTGAAAGAAATAATATCATTTTTTTTAAAAAATAATATCCCTTACCTCTTAAAAAATTATAGTATACATTTGGAATATCGGATATATTTGAAGGAACTTGCCGTATAAAGAACACTCAAAGTATAAAAATACTCACAAGAATACGCTCGATAATATAGAGAGAGAAAACTTCAATTTTTGGTGTGATTTTCAATTCTAACCTAAGCACTCTATTTATAGGAAAATGCTTAAAACATCAAAGCAGAAAATTTATTAAAAAATATATATATATATATATATATATATATATACAAATTTCTTATGCCCACTTTCTTAGATCTGAATTCAGCAATTTACATCACATGCAAGACCTACAATTAATGACAAAACGTTTTTCAATTAAAAATAATTAAAACTTCCAAAAATTAATTATTTCGGAACTTTGAAACTTCAATAATTCATAATAAATAGCCCTTTTGTTAGAAAAATTCAAACCTTATGTCTTTTCTATAGGAAATTTCATTCTCTACAACTTTGCAGAAGAAAGTTTTTCCAAATTCCAAGCGTAAACCCAAAGAAATCCACAAACCAGGCGATTTTCAAATTTATAATCAAATTTCAGTCAAGAAATGGGCCCACAGACATGTTTAACATGTTTTAAATAACTGTTCCTCCTCATATATTCATTTATCCCACATTCATTGTAAAAATATCACCATTATTATATTATTAAAATATAATAATATATTTAAATTAATTATTTTATCAGAAAAGATAAAATATCAATTTTTCAACAATTGTCACTTTAAAATTTTCTCCATCTATATCCACATAAAATGAATATTTTCCTTATCATATAAATCAATAATTAATTATTCACAAATAATATTACTGAGAATCACAATATCCATGACGGTAGTTCCCGAAAAAAGGGACTTTCGATAAAGATTTCTCTTCTTTGGTAGCAATTAGGTGACCAAACCTCTCCTTAGATGAACTTTCTAGACATTGCCAATAATGTTATCTAATAATATTATTCAAATAATATGAATTATTTATCGATAATAAAAATCTTTGTGTAGTGACAATTATTGAAACAACAATAATATAAAATATCAACGTAGCAATTATTGAATCAATAAAATAAAATATTGAGCGAGTAACTACTATAACAATTATTGAGTAGTGCCTTCTTTACGTAAGAATCAATAATTGGTGCAATCTGGTATGTCTTTCTTGTGTTTTAACCATAGGGTATTCCAATGATATTACAGTAATAACTACTGGTAGATTATTTATAAACGACTTATCTTTGTCGTTTTCTTCATCCAATCGCTTTAGTTATGGGGCCCACATAAAATTTCATTGTGAGTCGTCGAATATTCCCGACAAGAAGAATATTTTATAACCACTTGCTTATTTAAAATATTTGCGCATTTTACCCATAACTAACCACATTAATCAAATCAACCCTTACTATTTCAAAATAATAAATAGAGGAAATTTAATTTTATTTATAATAAACTAGGGTCTTACAACCTCCCCTCTTTATGAAATTTCGTCCTCGAAATTGACTACCTGGTGTTTCGAAAATGTGAGGATACCTCGCTTTCATTTCCGTTTCCAACTCCCAAGTCATTTCCTCAATAGCATGGTTCCTCCACAAACTTTGACTTGTGGTATGACCTTCAGACGTAAGACATGCTCCTTCCTATCCAAGATCTTGACAGTACCTCTCTAATACGTTAAGTCTTGATTTATCTCGTCGGTTTTAACTTTCAATAACGTGGTTCGGGTCTTTCACATATTCTGAAGCAGCGATATATGAAAAACATTATGAACACGAGACATACTTGGAGGTGCTTAGCGAGTCTATAGGCTAAATTTCCTACTCGGTCAAGAATGCGAAATGGGCCGATAAATCATGGATTGAGCTTTCTCTCTTCCCAAATCTTGTAACTCCCTTCCATGGAGCAACACATGACAATACATGATCCCTAATACTAAATTCCACGTCCTTTCGATGAAGATCCGCATAACTCTTTTTGTCGATCATGTATGCCGTTTTTATCGTTGTCGAATTATTTGGATCTTTTACGTAGTCATACGTACCAACTCTGGTCCCAACAATGTTGTTTCACCTACCTCATCCCAACAACATCTTTGGAAGCGACACTTTCGTCCATACAATGCTTGAATGGAGCCACACCTATACTTCATGTGATAACTATTGTTGTAGGAGAATTCCACCGATGGTAAATACTTATCCCAACTCCCTTTGAAGTCTAGGACCACGAGTCTTAATAAATCTTCAAGAGTTTGAATAGTCCTCTCGATTGTCCATCCGGTTTGAGGATGGTATCGCCGAATCAATCGTAAATTCGTTCCCCATAGCTTTTTACAAGCGAACCCAAAATTGTGAAGTGAATCTTGGGTCACGATCCAAAATTATGGATCTTGGCATTCCATGCAATCTTACAATCTCATTTACATACATATGAGCAAGGCGTTCGAGGAATAAGTCTCCGATCGGCAAGAAATGAAGCGAGACTTGGTTAATCTATCAACAATAACCCAAATAACATTTATGCCTTAAGAAACCGTGGGAAGACCTGTAACGAAATCCATGGTAATGTGTTCCCACTTCCATTTCAAAATCTCAAGTGGTTGTAATGGACCTTTAGGCACTTGATGCTCCGCCTTTACACGTTGACAAGTTAATCACCTCGAGATAAACTTCGCGATCTCTCTCTTTATGTTGTTCCACCAAAATGTATGTCGAAGATCACGATACATTTTGGTACTTCTAGGATGGATTGCAAATGGTGTATTGTGTGCCTCCATCGTGATCTTGTTCTTCAAAACAGAATCGTTAGGAACACAAAGTCTGGAGTGGACTCGAAGTATTCCTTCTTCATCGATTCTCGCTTCCGGAATAGCACCTTCTTGTACTTTCTTCTTCATACGCATCATATTTCCGGTCGGTGGTTTGAGAAACTTTAACTTTATCGATTAAAGTTGGTTCTGTACGCGTATACTTGACATCATCGCTTTTCGTTCCTCGCATATGATCTTCACTCAACGCGTCACCTACCACGTTTGCTTTTCCGGGATGGTATTGAATAGTGTGGTCATAATATTTTAATGACTCGAGCCAGCGTCGTTGCCGCGTGTTGAGTTTCTTTTGGGTGAAGAAATATTTGAGGCTTTTATGGTGCGATATATCTCCACTTTCTCTCCATATAGATAGTGCATCCGGATCTTTAGTGCGAAAAGCGACTCACGCCAACTCTAGATCATGAGTAGGATAATTTCTCTCATATTCTTTAAGTTGTCATGAGGCATAGGCTATGACTTTCCCATGTTGCATGAAAACACATCCTAACCCTTTGCTCAAGCATCATTTGTAGATAACAAATCCATCCGAAACCAGATGGTATTGTCGAGCAGTCTTAGAAATGAGTCTCCTCTTAAGCTCTTGAAACTCTTCTCGCATTCCTCGCTTCTATCTGAATTTGTATCTTCAAAAGTCATTTGAGTTAGCTGAGTAGCGATTCGAGAAAATCCTTCCACGAATCTCCGATAATAACCAGTTAAGCCCAAAAAACTACGTACTTCGGTCACCGTCTTCGGTTGCTCCCAACTTTGTATTGCTTCAATCTTCGCCGGGTCGACAGATACCCCATGTTTTGACACCACGTGCCCAAGGAATGCTACTTCCTCAAGCCAGAACTTGCATTTCTTTAACTTGGCATATAACTTATTTTCACGAAGCTTTTGGAGTACCAGCTTCAAATAGTGCTCATGATCTTCACGGCTTTTGGAATATATGAGGATGTCATTAATAAAGATAACAACGAACTGATCCAAATAATCCTTGAATACTAGGTTCATCATATCCATAAAAGTCGTAGGAGCATTAGTCAATCCAAAAGACATGACTAAGAATTCATAATGCCCATACCGAGTTCTGAAGGCAGTCTTTGGAATATCCTCGATTAATCTAATCTTATTGATGATATCCGGAAGCGAAGATCGATCTTTGAGAAGAATTGTGCTCCTTACAGTGGTGGTCAAACGGTCATCAATACGAGGTAGAGGATACTTATTCTTGATGGTGACAAGGTTTAATTCCCGATAGTCAATACAAAGTCGCATACTCCCGTCTTTCTTCTTTACAAATAAAATAGGAGCACCCTAAGGAGATGTACTAGGACAAATGAAACACCGTTCCAACAACTCCTATAGTTGGACCTTTAACTCCTGAAGTTTAATAGGAGCTATTCGATATGGGGTTTTAGAAATGGGCTTTGTATCAGGTTCAAGATCAATAAAGAATTCAACTTCACGTTCTGGGGGTAGACCGGGAAGTTCTTCAGGAAATACGTCAGGAAATTTACTAACAACAGGAATATTATTCAAATCCATAACATGGGCTAAAAAAGCTTGACATCCGTTTTTCAATAAACGAATAGCTTTATGACTTGATATGACAGTGATTGATTTTAGTGGTTTAGTTGCTTGAATTACATACACAAAAGTTGGTTAGGAATATGAAAACTAACAACCTTACGAAAATAATCAATTTTGGCATGATGAGTAGTTAACCAATCAATCCCTAAAATCACATCAAAAACAAATATCTTTAAAGAGATAAGATCAGCAGGTAATGTGATGGTGCCAACTTGGATCAAACAAGATTTATAAGCAATTGGATGTGATGAAAGTTTCTCTACTGAGTCTCCACAAATAAATCAAAGTCTAATTTCTCCGGAGTTAAGTTTAAACATTGAGCACAATGGGAGATAAATGAATGGGTAGCACCGATTATCTAGTAAGGTATAAACTTGCAAGAATTTATGATTAGCTTACGTAATCACCTCTTTTGGGTTCCTCATATTTTGACGATCCACGACAAAACGCTCTTCCGAGGAACCGTTGACTTTGACTTTTCCGGGAGGGACTGACTTTTTGAGTCACCATCCCCATTGGACTTTGTTTCATTCATTGTGCAATCTCGAGTTTATATATCCTTCCTTTCCACAATTATAATATACCTTGAACTGTTGTGGGCGGTTTAATGATATGTCCCTCTTTCCGCATTTATATAATCGATCGGTGGTCGTTCTCCTCCCTTAGTACCGATTCTTCTTTGGTCAGCCGACGTCTTCACATGGTCATTGTTGAATCTCTCTTTTTAAAATCTCCCCGACTCGCTTCTTCTATTTTCATGGCTGATTATTACCACAGTGGTTAGCATTTTTGTCCGTATTTTCTTTCTCCATTTGGTTATCGTTGTTACGATATTTGTTGTCACCATATGATCTGGTTTGGTCCCTCGGTTGAGCGTCTTTCGTTATCTCGCTTCTAACAATTGAGCCTGATGACAACCTCTGAATAGAGAAAATTTTAGAAATGAGATATTTACGTATGTCGGGTTTCAAACCTCTCGAAACATCCGCGTCATAATACGTTCCTCATTCTCCACCAAATGAGGTGCAAACTTGGATAACTCTGCAAACTTACGCTTGTCTTTGGGACATCGTCATACTGTTTTGTTCCAACCTAATAAACTCCACTTCCTTCATATAACGAATACTTTCAGGAAAGTACTTGTCATTGAACAGTTTCTGAAACGTCTCCCAAGACATCTTTGAAAGTACGGATGGAGTACGTTTCACGATTCCCACCGATGTCTGCCTCATTACGGAACATAAAAGTGGCGAATGGAACCTTCTATTCCTCGTGCATCCCAAGACATCGAATATCTTGGTAATTTGTTTGACCACGTCTCGCCTTAATCGGATCGGCTTTTCCTGAATGCACGGTGGTCCCAACTCTTTAAACTTCTTTCTTTTGTAACAAACGAAATGCGTTATTATCATTTCCACATGTATTTTTTGTACATGAGTCTCCTAAATGCGATTTTGCATGAACTGCAAAAAACTTTTAAATATCCCGTCGTTCATCATCTGCTCAGTGGTGTTGTTTACAGGAGGAATATTGCCAGCCTGTTGCACGTTCTCCTCATTGGTGAGCAAAGGTGTCTCCACGGTCTCATTTACTCCACTATTAACATTCTCAGTTGCCATTCTCAAATATTGCCATAAAACAAGGGTTAATTAAAGAAATCAACATATCACATAATATCCCTATATACTGACCAACTAACAAATAAGCTTAAGTAGGACACACTAGCGAAGGATTTAATCGTCTCTCCCCTCCTAGTTCAATTCCCCGATCTTCGCAGGGAGATCATATCCCTAAGCTACGATACCAATTATGGCGCCCCCCAAAATAGGTATACATCACCCATTTTGAGTCGTCAATAATATGGTACAGAAACAACTACAACTTTATTATATAAACTGTGAGTTTAAATACAAATATTGCCATCTAGACAATATTCACACCCAAATAAGTTCTCATTACAATTATTAGTACATTATTTTACAAAAATGGTGAGGACTACTAAATAACTTTCTAGAACCATCATTCCACACCCCGACTAGAACTCGCTACATTCTCGCCTCCTAAGAAAAAAAATGGAATAAAAAGGAAAAGGGTGAGCTCAACTAGCCTAGTAAAGAATATTATGACTAAGATAATATAGAACAAATTATCGTTAGTCTTCAACAAGGAAAAATATAATAGAATACAATAGACAACAAGTTTTAAATCAATATTCGCAGCGGAAATAATAATTCATTAGAAGAGTTAAGTAGAGAATGCAAACTACTATCTTCTATGTATATGAATTTAAAAGTTCATCTTCTATCTTTTATCCTGTAACATCAATCAATATATATACGGAATCAAATATTCATCTTTGCACTACTGCCAAAGATATTCATCGATTAGTCATGTATTCATCTCAACACTGTTCATCTTTGCACTACTACCAAAGATATTCATCGAAGAAAATCATTAATCTTTGCTTGCACTAAAGGCCAAAGATATTCATAATATCATCATTTAGGGATGAGGATGATGAAAAATATTTTAAAGAAAATGAATCCAGTGAAACAAAAAAAGAACAAATATTAAGGATTAAGTACTTTAAACAATCCGAGTTTAAAAATACTTTATAAATACTCATAGTGAAGTAAAATTCAAGAATGATCAAAATATGGATACAATTAAAGCTAGTATCCATAATAGATATTTTAGACGAAAAATGAAAATTTAATTTTTACGTGAATAGTCTTAGTGATACGTGAATAGTGTAGCGTATCGTAAATAGTTCCGTATCGTGAATAAGTAACCCAAACACTAAAAGACAAGAATTTCACAAGAAAAATCTTACCAATATTAAGCATAATGATATTAGAAGAAATAATATCATTTTAAAAAAATATCCCTTACTCAAAAAAAAAAATAGTCTTACATTTGGAATATCGGATATAATATTTGAAGGAACTCAGAGTATATAACACTCAAAGTATCAAAATACTTACAAGAATACGCCGATAATATAGAGAGAAAACTTGAGTTTTCGATGTGATTTTCAATTCTAACTTAAGCACCTATTTATAGGAAAATGCTTAGAAACCACACAATGAAAATTTAATAAAAATAATATATATATATATATATATATATATATATATATATATATATACAAATTTCTTACGCCTACTTTCTTAGATCTGAATTCAATGAATTTACATCACATACAAGACCCACAATTAATGACAAAACGTTTTTCATATTAAAACTTCCAAAAATCAATTATTTCGGAACTTCAAAACTTCAATAATTCATAATAAATAGCTGTTTTGTCAGAAAAATTCAAACCTTATGTCTTTTTCATAGAAAATTTCATTCTCTACAACTTTACGGAAGAAAGTTTTTCCAAATTCCAAATAGAAACTGACCAAAATCCATAAACGGACGATTTTACAGGCTATAATCAAATTTCAATCAAGAAATGGGCCCACAGACATGTTTAACATGTTTTAAATAACTTTTGCAACAAAAATACTCTTTCTCCTCATATATTCATATATCCCACATTCATTGTAAAAATATCACCATTATTATATTATTAAAATATAATAATATATTTATATTTTTCTTATCATATAAATCAATAATTAATTATTCACAAATAATATTACAGAATCACAATATCGACAACCAGGCCGTTCACAGGAAAGAGGGGGCTTTCCAATAAGGATTTCTCCTTACTGGCGAGCAATTAGGTGACCAAACCTCTCCTTAGACAGAACTTTCTAGACATTGCCAATAATGTTATCTAATAATATTATTCAAATAATATGAATAGTAACTCGTGAATAGTAACTCATGAATAGTAACTCGTGAATAGTACTCCGACACAAAAAGTATCCCGAATACCCGATTGAACAATATAACCTCCAGACATCAATTATCATCGGAATAGATGTCGATTTCTACTAACACAAATAATCCCAACACAACGGAACTATTAAATCTATCTTTAATCAACACGAAC
The DNA here is from genome assembly GCA_020205605.1 of Panax ginseng. Classification (NCBI taxonomy): domain Eukaryota; kingdom Viridiplantae; phylum Streptophyta; class Magnoliopsida; order Apiales; family Araliaceae; genus Panax; species Panax ginseng. Next base: position 142,938,917 of record CM035134.1, on the reverse strand, counting down.
TTATTCATCATTAATATTATAACTCACAATATTTAACAACTAGGTTGTTTCCAGGAAAGAGGGGGCTCTTTACTTATGGCTTGATATGACAATAATTGACTTTAGTGGTTTGGTTGCTTGAATTCGCATAACAGGTTGGTTAGGAATATGAAGCTAACAACCTTACGAAAAGCATGATGAGTAGTTAACTAATCGATTTTTAAAATCACATTAAAGACAAGTATTTTCAAAGAGATAAGATCGACAGGTAACGTGAAAGTGTCGATTCGAATCAAACAAGATTAATAAACAGTGGAGGTAACGAAGGTTTCTGCTAACGAAGTTTCAACCAACAAGTCAAAGTCTAACTTCTATAAGTCAAATTTAAATGTTGGTAAGCAAAAAAGAGATAAAAGAATGGGTAGAATCGGTATCTAATAAGGTATAGACTTCACAAAAATTTATAATTAACTAACCCGTGCTAACTTCGTTCGGGTTACTCGCTTTTTGAGAAGTCACAAAAAATGCTCTTCCTTGTACTACCGATTTTGACTTTTCTGGGATGGCCTTTGGTGCCTCCATCCTAGCTGAACTTGTCTTTGGTGAACGACAAAAACGGGCTAGGTGACCTTCTCTTCTTGAAATTTCCACTTCTATTATCTTTGCCATGATTACCACCGAAGTGGTTACCATTCTTGGCATGATAATTTTCCCCACGATGGTTATCATTGTTCCGATGGCCGTTGCCACCGGTATGATTATTATCGTGTTGTTGCTCGATGCCTTTTAGTTGTGCTAACTCATTATCGCGCTCCAATAACTGAGCCCTATTCACAACATCTGAATATAAACACTATCACAAAACAAGGGTTAATTGACATATCACAAATTATCCCTATATTCTGATCGACCAATTAAATACCAAATAAACTTAGGTAGGTCATACTAGCGAAGGAATTCCTCATCTCTCCCCTCCTAGTTCTTATCTCACATCTTAGCCAGGGATCACATCCCAAGCTTTGATATTGTTGTGGCGCCCCCAAAATAGGTATACATCACCCATCTTGGGTGCTGTGATGGATACATGGTACAAAATACAAATACAAACTAATTATACAACAGTCATATAAAATACAACAAAACATATTCTGTGAGTTTTAATACAAATATTGTCATCTAGACAATATCCACACTTAAAATAAGTCCTCAATACATTTATTAACACACTATTTCATAGAATAGTGAGGACTACTAATCTTATCCTCGGACCATCACTCAGTTCCCCAACTAGTCCCTCGCTTGTATGTTCTCATTTCTGAAGAGAAACGGTGAAAGAAAAGGTGAGCTCAACTAGCCCAAAAGAAGAAATATTATGACTAAGATAATGCGGGATAAATTATCATTAGCCTTCAACAATGTTAAAGCGATAAAATACAATGAGACAACAAGTTTAAGCGCGGAATAAGCAATCCATTAAAAGAGTCAAGTAGAGAATAAAATCTACTATCTTTTATGATTTAAAAAGTTTTTCATCACTTTTATCATTTGAGACTCGACAATAAATAATCCACATCATCCCACTTGACTACGACCATGGATATTCATTAGTATCACGACCACAAATTATCCATGCACTACGGGCCAAGGATATTCATGTATTCATCAATGGTCATGAGCATGCCATAAAAAAATTCATCTTTGCTCCCTTGGCCGAAGAGAATCCATAGCCATAATCATACCAAAAACTGTCCATCAATGCACTACGGGCCAATGAGGACTTTTTCCACATCATTTTTAACATTACGGTCATGATTATACCGAATAATCCCTGGTCATAATCATACCAAGTCCATTTATGCACTACAGGCCACAGATGACTTTTAACATAATATAAACATGAGGATGATGACAATGACATAATAATTCAATAAAAACAAGTTCAAGAATTAATTTATCCAGGAACTAATAACGTCCAAAATTTTCAACGTGATACTTCTTTGTATAGTAAAATTCAAGAATGTTCAGAAGAATATTTCCATGAAAAGATACAGGATGAAGCGCAAATATTAAGGATATTCCACTAATTTCATGGAGTATAAAAGTCAAAACTTTAACCAACTGAGTATAATAAAGAATATATGAAGCTATGAATGGATTTTCACACCGCCATGCAGTAATCCACGATATCTGAGATCATTTCCACGAATTAATAAGGAATGAATACAAAGGATCATTCACCATGCATGTAGTAATCCACATAGATAGGTTATTCCAGCAGAATAATAAAGAATGAAATAACTGAAGGATTCACCATGCATGCGATAGACCGCATGCATGAACGAGTTATTCAGCAGAATAATAAATAATGGAACCAGTCGGCGTAAGCGCACGAGACAAGATATTACGATAGAATAATAAATAATGGAACCAAGTCCCGGCGAAAGCACTTACAGACATGATATTAAGCGTAATAATAAATACTGGAATAATAAATAATGGAACCGAAGTCAAAGTATAAACTTACAGACATGATATTAAGCGAGAATAATAAATACGGAATAATAAATAATGGAACCAGTCGGCGTAAACACACGTATGTGATATTACGATAGAATAATAAATAAAGAATAATAAATAATGGAACCAGGTCCGGCGTAAATGCACAGACATGATATTCCAACAGAATAATAAATAAAGAATAATAAATAATGGAACCAGGTCCGGCGTAAACGCACATACAAGATATTTCGACAGAATAATAAAGAATGAAATAACAACAGAATTTCACCATGTATGCGGTACTCAGATAAGCGAGTTATTCTAACAGAATAATAAAGAAGCGGAACAGTCGAGCGAAATTCAGACCTTGATGAGGATATTCAACAGAATAATAAAGAATGGAATAATAGAAGAATTTCACCGTGTATAAAGGTACTTAGCATAAAAGCAGTTATTCCAACATAATAATCTGAGAATGGAATAATAGAAGAATTTCACCAAGTATAGGGTAACCCGCATTATCTGAGTTATTCTAACAGAATAATAAAGAATGGAATAACAGAAGTTCTCTTCATGAATACAAAAGAAATAATACCCCTTACCTTAGAAGAATTGGATATTGGAATAGTGAAGTAGCAGAATACTCTTCTTCTTTCTCTCTATAATTTCTCTTTCTAGAGTTTCAGTGAATTCGTAAGAAATAATGAAGGAATGAGCTTCTATTTATAGGAGAATGGATTGAATAGTAACTAATTCATAAATGGTCCAGATTGATTTACTTTTAAACGGATGATCCATATTAAAACTTAAAGCAACGGTCCATACTGATTTACTATTAAAACTTTAAACCATCGATCCATATTGATTTACTATTAAAACTTTAAACCAGCGATCCATATTGATTTACTATTATAATTTCAACCAAGCATGCGAAAAATTAACACATCTCCTCATGGAATAATATTGTACCCAAAAATAATTTGGACTGAAAAGAAATATATTGTTCGGGTGAATAGTAACTTGTGAATAGTAACTCGTGAATAGTAACTCATGAATAGTACTCCGACACAAAAAGTGTTCCGAATACCCGATTGAACAATATAACCTCCAGACATCAATTATCATCGGAATAGATGTCGATTTCTACTAACACAAATAATCCCAACACAATAGAACTATCAAATTCATCTTTAATCAACACGAACTTATTCATTATTAATATTATAACTCACAATATTTAACAACCAGGTTGTTCCCATGAAAGATGGGGCTTTCCAATAAGGATTTCTCCCTATTGGCGCGTAATTAGGTGACCAAACCTCTCATTGACAGAACTTCTAGACATTGTAAATATTGTAATTTAATAATATGAATAACTTTGTCGTCTCAATTATTGATTTAATAATATAACATATAATGCGGATGATCACGACAATAATCGAATCAATAATATGAGAGATATGATCTGACAATTCTTGTGTAGCAATAATTGAGTATAAGCGAGTGATTTCTCACGTAAGCATCGATAATCAATCACAAGTGTGATACTACGTAACCACGCGTAGACATCGTATTTTACTCTTGAGTAGTTCAAAAGTATCAACGGTAAAACTTCCGCCGTTATTTTCATAAAAATATTTTTTGTCGTTTTCTCGATCAAAACAATAATTCCGTTATGGGGTCCACCAATGATCAACTTGCAGTTATCATTGAATATTCTCGCTAAAACGAATATTTCCCGAACCAATGAATATTATATAACAACTTGCATACTTTTCAAAAGTTATAAATATTACCCACAACTATAATATTATCTCAATTTCACACCAAAATTTTCAAAAAAAATATTTCGAGAAAATTAAATCTTTATTCGTAAAATTTGGGATTTTACAACTTGAATGTTTTATAAAGCAAAATACCAGCTACAGAGTCCCAAAACTTTGAGGCTGATGAACCAAATGAAGATCCATAGTCAGTAGGAATGTCTCAAAAACGGACTATTGATAACCCATCAGCCACCCAATTCAAAATCGTGGAGCGCCTACAATCAAGCATATGATCGTAGTGTAAAAGTAAGAAGACACCACGATCACAGCAAATGCAATTGTCTAAAGTTGATAAAGGATCTCCTCACCAGAAAAGGACAAGAGAGATATCAGTGCAAATTACTCCTAAAAGCAAATTCATCTGAAAAGCGCCTCAGGGACAAACCTGACCCTTAGCTCACTCTAAGATGTTGGCCCTTCCTGAGCTACCTTAACCCAGAAGAATTGCTTAGCCAAGTTCATCTGAAAGACCAAGACCGTCAGCGATCGTGGAGTGACAGTAAAAATAAACTCAACGATCATGGAGCAGTCTCAACAATCGTAGAAGGAGACTCGACGATCGCAGTCTTTCAAAAGGATACTCTAGCTCATGAGAAGCTTTGGAAGAACAGGACATTTGCTCAGTCGTTCAAAATAAGAGAAGACGAGCTCGAATGATGGTTAGAAAGAGATACTGCTGAAGGAAAAGTGCCCAAGGTTTCATAATGCACAACAGTGGATAAGCCATGGAGGTTAAAAATGACAAAGTAATGTCAAAACCATCCACTGCAACATCTTTTAGAGAATTGATCATTGAGTCAACAAAGGAACGTAGAGTCAATAGTTGTCCTATTATGATACTCTACGAACTCAAGAGGTCAAAGGTCAATCCACATCAATCAAACGTCCACTCTTCTAAAAGAGACAACTAACTGACAAATTACTAGGGAGTTACAGCTTGTTACTGGGCATCGCACAACCAATGACTGGGTGACACGTCACAGTGTATGCAGAGTCAGAAGAAACTGTCATAAAGAAAGATTCAAATCTGCAAACAGTTATCAAAACCTTTGGAACCTCTCTCCCTCCCATTTTCAAACCCTAAAATTTTCTTCGAAGCCAAACCAATCAAACTTCCAGAGCTAAAATTACAGTCAACTATTTTTCACAAGACCTCCTAAAACCAACACCTATATTCTTCGAACTCCTCAAATGGCAGATTGGCGAGTAATCACTGGCATTCAGCTAGGAACCAAGACGTTTGAAAAATCTAAGAAAAAGTTTAGGGATATTCTTGAACTTGTGAAAAAGGCCGGGTTCTCAGAATGTCTTGAGGAAAATGCACGAATATATGGTGACCTAGTCAAAGAGTTTCATCCAAATGCAACCATAAATTCTGGAATCCTCTCCACTTTGAGTTAAGTGGTCGATTCTAAAAGCGAACTCTTCCGACATCAATCAATGCTTAGGCCTCCCTAACAAAAAATCGAAAAGCTTGGAAGAGATCGACACGAAAAAAGCTAAGAAGATGCGATCTGAAGAAAACCCTAATCCGAATGACATGAAGAAAAAGGAGTTTCCTGAAGAATTCGAGTTTCTTGCTGAAATCGTGGGGAAATGTATCTTTTGCAAAGACACTGCACATGATACTGTGATTGACCAGCAGCTGAAGATCATGTCTGCCATAGTCTTGAAGGAACACATTAACTTTGGAGATGTCCTGCTCGATCATATGTCTAAGTGGTTAGATAAAGAAGAAATGAAAAGATTAACTGAAAAACCACTCACAAAGGTTTTTCATGGGAGATTCTTGAGTATCATTCTGAAGAAGAAATTGAAGAATAAAATTAAGGATGATGATGGCAAAATCCTTAATGTTCACAAGGTAATGTCTCCACAACTGTTCATAAATTGGAAGAAAAACCCAAAGGAGAATAGAAGGTTAACTACAGCAGGAAGCAACAGAAAGATCTCTGCAAAGAAGAGAAAGGCAAAGGAGGAAGAAAGCTCTGAGTCTGGTGACTCGACATCAGTTATTGCCACACTAGCAAGCAAGAAGCCTAAGAATATGAAGAATGCTAAGGCTTCGTCAAGCTATGTCCCCACTGATAAGAAAATACAAAGCAGAAGAAAATCGGCATTAAGCTCTTTGAAAACCCAAAAAAAGAAGAAGATCTGACAGATCGCTTCAAGAACCACCCAAGAAGAAAGCAAAAGGGATGAAGAAATCAGTTCCAGTTCCTCAAGGAAGCACATCTAACAAAGAAGAAATCGTAGAGTCAAAAGAAGAAAAGGAAACTGATGATCTCAAGACTGAATCCCCGGAGATCAGATCCAGCAATTAAGGTGGAGCTGGATCCATGAAAGAAGATGTAAATTCTGCTGACGAAGAAGAATATTAAAGTCCTTTGGCCAATTCTCAGAGTACTCATTTTGAAGTTGAAGAGAAGCTGCAAAATGACCCATTTGGATCTCCAAATGCAAGTGCTCCAAAAAGCCCTCATGATGACTCAAAAGATGATGAATTCGAAAAAGAATCACATGCCCCTTTCAATGATGAAAATCAAGGAAGCTTGCCTGTTATCTCCAAGGCTTCAGAGTCTTAAGAAGAAGAAGAATCTGATTCACCCATAGCTGAACCTCCAAGGAGGAGGAAGAGCTACAGACTACTGGCTAAATTTGCCTCTAACGAGAGAAATGATCACTCTACTGCAGTCATTGAAGTAAGTGATAATGAATCTGATGAAGAAAGTGCTGAAGATGGAACTAGTGATGAATCGAAGGAAGATACTGCTGAAGAAGGTTCTGAAAATGAAATTCAATAAGAAGAATTCATTGATGAATCGATGAAAGAAATCAAGCAAAATTCAAGCTCAAAAGGAAGAGATAGAAAAAGATTACGATTACGCACATCGAGAATCGAGGAACTAAAATACTATCACATTCTCTCCCGGCGTAATTAGCAGGAGAATTGTAATGGAAGTCTTTGATGAGCCACCGTGAGCAATGAAGAAGATGGATAAATCATGGAAATGAACAACTTGAGTTGTAAGGATGACTCTGAGATGAAGTGCTTCATGCTCGGAAAAAATGGAGTTAGATTGCACAACTATCTGTGTCTGATTAGAAGACCTTCTGATGAGGTGGTTCTTTCCATGGATGCCTTGGCTAAAAGCACACATTGAGAGAGATAAGAGTTACTTCAACTGGTGCTACTCTCAGTTTCCAAATTTGGAACTGGTTTCACAAAACTTGCCCAGGGTTAAGAAGTTTACAACCATAATGATCAACGACAAGCCCCACTACAAGATCTACCGACATGCTGGAAATCAATATATTATGATCGTAGAGTGGACTCTGATGGAAAAAGGAATATGGCAAAGACGTTGATAGTAGAGTCTGTTCATTCTACCACTGATGATGATCAAGTCCAGATTCATATGTCTTTATCTGCCCAAACACAACTATCTGACATTCCTGCATCCTCCCACGATTGGTATTCAACGATTTCTCAGATTCTCAATACCTTCAAAGATCTGTCCAAGAATGAGAATCGTAGAGTCCAATCTAGTGTTCCACAAGAGGTTGCCCAACCAGATGATCAAATATCTGTGGAGAAGGAGCTGATGTAAAATAATGATAATCTGATTGGGAAGATGTCTCAAATCACAGAAGAGTCTAAAAGGCTGACAGCAACAGTAGATAATTCAGTTCAAAACAGACTTCAAGCTACTATGGATGATATATCTCTCAAAATCAAAGAGAGAGATCACATCTATCTGAAGGCCATACATGATCAGAAAGCTGAAGCTCTACGCGCACAAGAGGCAAATGAAGAGAAACTCAAAGACCTCTCTGACAAGTTTGACAACATGAATCAGTCTTTCTCTATGCAACTTGAGCTAAGTTAACAAGAAATCAAAATTGAAGTTGGAAATTCCTCCTACCTGATGGAGCAGCTTATGTCCAACATGGAACAGCTCTACCAAATGATTAATGACAAAAAGAGGGAGAAAAAGAGGCATAGAAAGAGGCAGAATAAAAAGTATTCAAGAAAGGGCAAGGAGAGTAGAAGGAAACAAGAAAAGAAGACAGCAGAAGAAGAAGTTGGTTCATCATCTGAGGGGGAGGTAAAGGATGATGAGCCTGTATTTGCAAAGACTAAGGGGGAGCCAGAAGAAGAAGAGGATCATACATCTGCAGAGAAGCAAACAAAAGAAATGAAGTCAACATTCCATGAAAAGCAGAAGCAAAAAAATCAAACAGATGAATAACTGGGTCAACAGACATCCTGGAAGCATACATGGAGCCAAAAGAGGTACATCTCTAACTAGTTAGGTATGTTCTGGATTCAGGATATAAAATGTCAGTGTATTAAATTCCACATCATTATAAATGACATTCATGATTATTTGTTTTAGAAATACAGCTGCTCACTGAATATAAGATTCATTCATAACATGCATATGCACTTATTGTTTTTATCATAATCAAATGGGGGAGATTGTCAGGAATATGCATGTGAATGATATTCTTATTTACATATAATTTGATTATGATATATATATATATATATATATATATATATATATATATATATATATATATGAATGAATATGCAAGTATGCTTACATTAAGAAAAGCTATAAAGTCCTTTGATAGATAATAGAAACATACGTCTGAGGACTTAGAATGAATTGATCAAATGTGTTAGGTTGATCCTACATAAGCAAAAGCGACTTTGTAAAGTCCTTAAAAAGAAATGATGTACAAGGACTATAAATATAGTAAGATCAAGTATGTTAGGTTGATCTTATGATGTAATAGATAGGCTCATCTCGATCGTTGAGCCTTTGCACAGGTTAAGTAGACTTCCAGGAGAGACGAGGAAGGATCATAGTGTGTCGAGGAGAACTTCCTCAGGGTCATATTCTGCTGAGGAAGTCATGTTCAAAATTGTAAAGACATCCTGCCTACGAGCCGACCGAGCATCTGCCAAAGCCAGTCAAGAATCGTAGACTACACTCGAGTCGTAGAGTCTACTAATGTCAAAGCCAATTCAAGAATGGTAAAGATCGCACTCGAATCGTAGAGTCTCTTGATCGTATCAAAGGCGGAGATCGTAGTCGAGCAAGATCGGATGAAGACAACAAGCACAACGACGTGAAATCGTAGTATCAAGATCGATCTCAAAGTCATAGAGTATACGCACGGTAGAAAGGTGAATCGTAGAGTCTTGAGCTAAGACCATAACAGATGTGCTTTCAAGAGGCACGAGTGAGAATCAGTAGAAGCAAACACGATTCTCAACAATTGAGCACACTCGAGAATATCCAAAGGAATGAAGCCTCTGGTTGGTAATGCAAAGATACATCTCACATGAAGGAAGTTAGAGAGAACTCAACGAATGACATGTAAGCTAATAGAAGATCTAAGCATCAACTCAATCAGCATCCAGATTGAGTTGAGAAACCATTCAAGGTAAAGTCTTCCACAAGATGATCATAAGAAGACTTCAGTAGTTGACTAAGGAAAGTCAGCATATGCAGTGGCTGTCAAGAAGAAAGATGACAACGATCTTGAAAGTAACCAAGATCGTAGTGTTTGCCAAACAAAGAAGAAACTGATGGAGTATACACAAAGATACTGGTCAGCCTCTGAATAACAAGGCTAAAGTGATTAAGCATTAGGTCAGTCCATTGATGATAAGTGAACGGGAGATCACAAGAAGAAAGCGAGCTGGACACGCCATAAATATGAAGTGTCTTTTTATTCAGAAGGGGCCAGAGTAAGAAGTCAAGCCATCAGTATTTGAGAACAGTCGAGGCAAACAAAAGTGTTGAAGCACTGCACTAGAGAAGGAAGAGATGTTCCACATTGGAGATCTAATAAACATTCTTCCAAATCGTAGTGTTAACTCCATAAGTTAGGAAGCAACAGTTAACAAGACACTACGATCAAGTCCAAGAAGATATGTATCAGAATCGTAGAGTTCGAACAACTGAAGATTGAGGCATTGACAACGGCTCAATCTGAAGACTGATATTCGAATAGAGCTTATTGAGAGCATCGATGCAAAATGACAACCTCTGATTTAGAAATAAGAAGGAAGAAATAAAGTTGACTACCTGCCCGAGACATGAAAGTGATAAATCTGATGAGGTAGGTGAAACAGTAGACTGCAGTGTCAGAAAGTCAGAAAAAAGGTGTTATGTCACATCTGCAGTCTGCACCAAATAACTCGAGATCTGCGAAGCAATTTGAATAGCTTTCAACGGCTACTTTCAAACGGGAAGATTGGGAAGGAGTATAAATCAACAGAGCTTCAAAGATCAAGAGTTCTTTGATGATTAAAAGTTCTGAAATTGTTGAGTTGTTGAATGCTATTGTTGACTCTCTACGAGTTCCACCAAAGATCAATAGAACAAGTCTCGGTGGTGGTGAGACTACCAAGGTGGAAGAGCGACTTTGAAGAAGAACTCAAAGCAGATCAAAGCTTCACTCTACAAAGAAGAGAATCTCACTAAAGATGATGACCAAGTTGAGGAGAGAAAAGGCCAAGAAGATAGCATTCAAAAAAAAGTGGTCGAAAGTCAAAGGAAGATCAAGAGAGCCACTCTATGAATCGCCATGAACAAGAAAGTTGAAAGTGAACAAGTGCGGAACCATGTCGTAAGAAGTATTCAAGAAGGGTTCGGGGGTTCTTTAAGTGATAGACAAAGTCTACTAAAAGCACAGAGACTTAGCAAACCTAGATGGTGATGGTGCACAGCTGATACCAGATGAAGATGAGTAGAAAAGAGAAAAGATCAGCTGCACCAAAGAAGATGTGATCCGGACTCGAAGCTGAAAGCAAAGAGGATCATACTAAGCTGCTAAGTACAAAGGATGTTTAGAGTTTAATGACATCTTAGCAGCTCAACACCAACACCAACAACAACTACAACAACAAAGAAGTTGGGGCTGAGGGTCCTTGCAGAAAGGACTAAATGAAGTTCAAAACTCATTGGGCTTGAAGAGTTCTAGGGAACTAGAGAAGTTTCAAGGTGGCGGCCTTGAAGAGTTCTTAGTGAAGTTGAAGTTCCAAGGTCTTTGGCCTTGAAGGAATCTTAGTGATTCGAGGTCTTGCCCTTCCTTAGTGGAAATCCTGCTAGTTGAAAGCGGAGAAGAGTGGATTAGGAGCTTGAGTCTCTGAACCACTTAAAACCCCTTGTGTCTTTTACTTTAAGTCATTTACATTATGTACATTAATTTGTTATAAGCTGTTATGCATGTTTTTAATCGCTTACCATTTGAACTAACTCTACGAACAATGTATGTATGATTATGAATATATGAATGAAGGGGATCTTTTACTTATTCTGCTGTGCTTGAAAAGATTCTTATGTTTGTCACATGCTAAATTATTAGCAATACAAAATAAACCAGAAAAGTATTTAAAAGAAAAATGATCTATTCAACCCCCCTTCCCCTTCTAGATCTATTGTGCCTACTGGGAACTAACAGTTAGTGTTAGTGGAATCGACATTTATTTCGATAATAATTAATGTCTGGAGGTTATATTGACCAATCGGGTAATTAATCGAATAAATGAGCAATTAATTGCTATTAATTGACATGATTATAACTATTTATTCACATGTGTGTATTATTGATTCACATTCTTGTATTATTAGGGGAGTTGGTGCAAGATTGATAATACTTGCATGACTAAGTTAAAAATAGAGGTATAAATGGAGGTACTATACTGTAATTCATATTTTTACAGGATTATAACTATTGATTCACATGATTGAACTATTGATTCACATTATTTACTATTAGGGGAGGTGGTGCAAGTTTGATAATACTTTCAGGACTAAATTAAAAATGAAGAAAAAGAGGAAGGTATTATACTGTAATATTTTGAGCCCCAAAACGTGCAATTATCGAAACTATATTTTCCTATAAATAGAAGCTCATTCTTCCTTCATTTCTCATGAATTCACTAAAGCTATAGAGCAATTATTATAGAGAGAAATTATAAGAGAAGAAGAAGAAGTCTGCACTACCTCACTATTCTATTATCCGATTTTCTTCTAAGGTAAGGGATATTGTTATTATAGTAAGGGGTATTATTCTTTCGTATTCATAAAGAGAGTTATTTTCTTTCAATACTCGTAAGGGTTATTATTCCATTCTTTATTATTATGTTGGAATAACACGCATACATCACAATCACCGCATACATGGTGAAATTCTTCATTACTCCATTCTTTATTATTACATTGGAATAACACATGCATGGCGGTCATCGTATGCCTGGTGAATTTTGTTGTTATTCCATTATTTATTATTGTGTTGAAATATTCTATCTGTGCGGATTACGCATGACCTGGTTCCATTCTTTATTATTCTGTTGGAATATCCATGCATGCGGATTACGCGTGACACGGATCCATTCTTTATTATTACATTGGAATAACTCGTCTGCATGCGGGGCCTATCGCATGCACGGTGAATTCTGTTGTTATTCAATTCTTTATTATTATATTGGAATATCCAGTCTGTGCGGATTACGCATGACCTGGTTCCATTCTTTATTATTCTGTTGGAATATTCTGTTTGTGCGGTTTACGCATGACCTGGTTCCATTCTTTATCATTCTGTTAAGAATAACCTGTCTTGCGGTCTATCGCATGTATGGTGAATTCTTCTGTTGGAATAACCTGTCTATGTGGATTATCGCATGCATGGTTAATGATCCTTTGTATTCATATGAATAGTATTTTCATTCAAAAGGGATTTCTGTCAGGGGCAGTTTCATAATTTTTCTGACCCTCAAAAATTCTAAAAAAATTTGAAATGATAGTTTGTTGAGTTTTCTAGATTGTGTCAAAAAATGGCGATTTTTGGATGTATAGATTAAGAGTTATGGATTTTATGGGAAAAAACTATTTTAAAAGTAAACCCTTATAACTCCTTGTGGTTAACTCCTAAATTGGTGAAATTTTTATTGGGAGTACATGTATATAACAGGAGTATACTCTATAAATTTCAGAATTTTTGGACAAAAGAACAATTTATGATAAATGTCTAAATATTCGGCAGTTTTGGCCATATGAAAAATAGTAAATGAATTTTAAAAATTTTGAGAAAAATATATGTTTAATATGGGACTATATTCTGCTAAATCCCAGAAAAGAAATATTTTTGGAATTGATTTGGTATTTTTTATGAAAATAAACTAGTTATGAGTAAATGAATTAAATATGTTATGTGAAGTAACAAAATTGGAAAATAGGATTTTATGGCTTGGAAATCCTATATAGGGTATATACAGATTTTTGATGAGGGATTTGATCATTGGTGATGAAATCTTATGAGTATGACATTTTTGAATGATAAAATGCATTATTTGGTAAAGTGTAAACAATTGAAATAAATTGTTTATAAGTTTAAGAAGTGATTAAAATATTGTTATGATACTAATAATATTAGATTATGAGTTTATTAAGTGATTGATAATATTTGGATAAATTTAAAGTCTTTAATATTTATCCTTGTTTTCGTTTGATTAATGCTTATATCATTGTCATCATCCTCATGCTTATATTGTGATGAAAGTCATCTTTGGCTTACGTGCAAAGATGGATGGGTATTGATTATTGATTTTACAATTGTATATCTTTGACTTACGTGCAAAAGATGGACCATTGATTATTGGTTTCTGATTGTATATCTTTAACTTACGTGCAAGGATGGATTTGTTGATTATTGGTTTTACTGGTTGTATATCTTTGGCTTTACGTGCAAAGATGAACTATTGATTGATGAGTATCTTTGGCTTATATGCATAGATGAGCTGTTTATTGGTATGATTATGACCAGAGATCATTCGGTATAATCATGACCCGTAATGTTATAGATGATGTGGTAAAAGTCCTCATTGGCCTGTAGTGCATTGATGAACAATTATTGGTATGATTATAACTAAGGATTATTCGGTATAATCATGACCATTGATGATTACATGAATATCCTTGGCTATAGTGCAGGGATGATTCGATGATGTGGATTATTTATTAAGCTAAGTCTCAGCAATAAAATATTGATTATACACTTTTAATTCGTAAAAGATAGTAGATATCATGCTCTACTTGACTCTTCTAAAATACAGTTGTATGTCTTTAGCCTGTAGTGCAAAGATGAATTGTTAATGAATATCTTTGGCCGTAGTGCAAAGATAAATTTATTAGTATGATTATGAGCAAGAATTTTGATTTGGTATAACCATGATTTTTGATGTTTAAGGTGAAGATATGTGATAAAAATTATATTTATCCTGGGTGCGAAGAGGAAGTTAGAATCACAATTATGATTATGAGTTATTCATATGATTGTGGACATGAATTGTTGATTGATGTTACAAGGATAAAACATTATTGGTGGACTTTTAACACGGAGAAGATAATAGATCTGATGGTCTATTTGACTCTTCTAATGGATTGCTCGTTCCGCTGCAACTATGGTTGAAAAGTTTTATCATCTACTATAAGACCCCGAATTTTATGAAATAAAAGTATTCAATTTTTCTTATAATTATTATTCAGTAAATGGTTAAATTAATAAAAGTTTAAAGTTAAGGGTGATATATGTAAAATTTTCAAAATACGCAAGTGGTTATAAAATACTCATTTCTGTCGGGGATTATTCGTTTGGCCGTGAAATATTCTTGTTGTCAGGAAATATTAAATGCATTTGGTATGAGTCATTCATGGGCCCCATAATGAGAATAAGCATGCCGGATGAAGAAAACGACAAGTTTGAGTTTTTATAAATAACGACGTAGTTATTACTGATTAACATCGTTGTTGGAATACAAATTGGTTAAAATACGATGTCTGGCGTGGTGCTTGCGTTGGCACACGATATTGCATATTATTTTTGAATTATTGATTCTTATGTAAGAAGGCACTACTCAATAATTGTTACTGATAATTACTATTTAATATGTTATTTTATTGATTCAATAATTCTTTGCGTTGATATGTTATATTATTGTTGTGATAATAATTATCATCTATAAAGATTTCCCATTATCGGATCAATAATTCATATTATTTGAATAATATTATTAGATAGCATTATTGGCAAAGTCTAGAAAGTTCTGTCAAGGAGAGGTTTGGTCACCTAATTGCGCGCCAGTAAGGAGAAATCTTTATCGGAAAGCCCCCTCTTTCCTGAAAACGGCCTGGTTGTCATAATTGTGATTCTGTAATATTATTTGTGAATAATTAATTATTGATTTATATGATAAGGAAATATTTATTTGATGCGGATATAAATTATGGATTTATTTATGTGGTTATAAATGAAGGAATTAATGTTGAGGTATTTTATCAGTATTTTTGTCGGAAAGGAGGTATTAAAAATCAAATCAGTGTTATTGTGATATATTGCGTGAGTTATAATTTTTAATCCGACCGTTGGATCGTTGTGATTTTTGGATATGTTATACATATATAAGTTGAGTATATGTCCACAAATTTTGAACCGTTAAAAATGAACGTTTAAATTGTTATGAATTTTAAGAGGTGACTAATTCAGAAATTATTGAAGTTTCATAATTTATCATTTTGGTGGAAAATTCTAGAATGTGTGGGCCCCACGTATGGTTGGTGAAGAAATGTGCTAAAATTATAATTTAAATATGGTGAGTGGCAATAGTAGCAGGTAAAGCCATCAGATAGCAGGTCAAGTCTGCTTCGGCGTGCTAACATTTTCCTATAAATTGAGGGCTAAGTTAGAATTGAAAATCACACCAGAAACGTAAGCTTTCTCTCTTTCTCTCTCTATATTATCGATCGTATTTTGTGAGTATTTTGATACTTTGAGAGTTGCTAATGAGTGCAAGTTTCTTTCAGCGTCATATCCGATATTTCAGTCAGAAATACTGCTCTTTTGAGGTAGGGGATTTTAAGGGTTATTATGTTTCTTCAGTTTCGTAATTTTTCTAACCTTCAAAAATTCTGGAAAAATTTGAAATAATATTTTGATGAGTTTTCTCGATTGTGTTCAAAAATGGAGATTTTTGGATGTATAGATTAGGAGTTATGGATTTTATGAGAAAAGACTATTTTAAAAGTAAACCCTTATAACTCCTTGTGGTTAACTCCAAAATTGATGAAATTTTTATTGGGAGTACATCTATATAACATCAGTATATTCTGTAAATTTCGGAATTTTTGGACAAAAGTACAATTTATGATAAATGTCTAAATATTCGGCAGTTTTGGCCATTTGAAAAATAGTAACTGAATTTTAAAAATTCCGAGAAAAATATATGTTCAATATGGGACTATATTCTACTAAATCCCAGAAAAGAAATATTTTTGGAACTGATTTGGTATTTTTCATGAAAATGGACTAGTTATGAGTAAATGAATTAAATATGTTATGTGAAGTAATAAAATTGGAAAATATGATTTATGGCTTAGGAATCCTATATAAGGTATATGCAGATTTTTGATGAGGGTTTTAGTTATTGGTGATGAAATTTTATGATTTTGGCATTTTAGGATGATTAAATGCATTAATTGGTAAAGTGTAAATAATTAAAATAAATTGTTTATAAGTTTAAGAAATGATTAAAATATTATGGTAATATTAATAAAATTAGATTATGAGATTATTAAGTGATTTATAACATTTGGATTAAGGTTTTATGAAATCATTGATTTATGAATCTTACTCTTGAAATTAAATGCAGTTGTTGATTATATTATTTTTATTATCATATATAACATTTTTATAATCCTGACGAAGAAATTTTTCTTTGACTTAAGTGTAAAGATGGGTAGATTATTGGTATGATTGTGACTATGGGTTCTCTTTGGCGATGAAGTCTGAAAAGTGAATCGATTTGGTGGTATAATCATGACCATTGAATTTATAATTGAATATTTTTAGCTTAAGTGCAAAGGTGAATTGATCAACATGGTTATAATTATTGTTTATATAAATTTTGAAATGATTATATATTTCTTTGAGATATGAATATCTTTGACCTGTAGTGCAAAGATGACTTGTTGTTGAATATCTTTGGCCTGTAGTGCAAAGATGAACTGTTAATGAATATCTTTGGCCCGTAGTGCAAAGATGAATTTATGATTATGAGCAGAGGCGTGATTTGGTATAACCACGATCTTTGATATTCGAGGTAAAGGCAGGTTGATAAAAATTATCTTTTTGTCACGGATGAGAAGGAAATTTAGAATCACAATTATGATTATAAGTTATTCACATGATTGTGGATGAGGCTGTTGATTGATGTTCTGAGGATAAAACATTGTTGGTGGACTTGTAACATGGAGAAGATAATAGACTTTATGGTCTATTTGACTCTTCTAATGGATTGCTTCGTTCACGCAACTATGGTTGAAAAGTTTTATCATCTACCATATGTTCTAAATCTCTAATTTATTCTTGTGAAGGCTATTGATAATTTAATTATCTTTAGTCATAATATTCTTTCTTGAGAAATAGTTGTGCTCACCCTTTTGCTTCACAATTCCTTTCGGGTAATAAGAGTGTTCTTAGGGTCTACAGCGGGGATAATGAGGAATGTAAGCGGTGGTCTATAATTTGTTGAGGTTCTTCCTAAATAGTATGGAAACAATTTTATTGAGAACTTTAGATAAGTGTGTCAGTATTGTATCGTCATTTGATATTTAATTTTGGTGAGCCAAGAATAGGGTAAGGTGAACCCAACTTTGGAAGGGTGTTTTACCACTATCATACAAGATGTCTAATGACCACGAGTTATAATAAGACGGGGTTGTGCACATCTACTTCTTTGAGTATGTCTCTGAGCACTACCTATATGATCTTGGAGTTTATTTGAAATATAATTTTTAACTGGAGACAGTGGAGATAGTTATATGTCAAGAGAAGACTCACCATTGGAAGGAACATGATAGTAATCTTCTCATTTTTCTTTGGGGTCTATTGGATCAACCAAGGATAATTCTGGACATATGATATCTATCATAACTTAGATTCATGGCCTCCTATGTACGAAGGTTTCTTGAGCACTTCCCAAAGATTTTAATTTCTAAAATAATTATCGATTTGTACCTTTATGTAATGTATCAATGTGAGGTTTGTCTATAGTTGGGACATGAGTCATGAGTTGGTATTAAAACTCACAATATATGTGTTGTTGTATTTTGTACGACAATTGTAGTAATAAAGTTGTAGTTATTTTCTGTACCATGTATTTGGCGACTCAGAATAGGTTGGATGAATTGGACCTATTTTGGGGGCGTCACATCTACCATATGTTCTAAATCTCTAATTTATTACTGATGAAGGCTATTGATGATGTAAATTATCTTTAATCATGATATTCTTTACTAGGCTAGTTGTGCTCACCCTTTTGCTTCACAATTCCTTTCAGGTAATAAGAGTGTAGCTGGGTCAATCGGGGGTAACAAGAGAATAGAATGGTGGTCTATAGCTGTTGAGGTTCTCCCTAAATAGTATGGAAATAATTTTATTGAGAACTTTAGATAAGTGTGTCGTATTGTATACGTTATTTGATATTTAATTTTGGTGAACCGAATAGGGTGAGGTGAACCCAACTTTAGAAATGTATTTTGCCACTATCATACAAGATGTTTAATGACATACAACCTCGTGTTATCATAAGACAAGGTTGTGCACATCCACTTGCTGAGTATATCTATGAGCACCACCTATATAATCTTGGAGGTTGTTTGAAATATGATTCTCAATTAGAGACAATGGAGATAATTATAAGTCAAGAGAAGACTCACCATTGGAAAGAAGATGATAACAATCTTCTTGTTTTTCTTTAGGGACTATTGGGTCAACCAAGGATAATTCTGTGGACATATGATATCTATCATAACCTAGACGCATGGCCTCCCATGTACAAAGGTTTTCTTGAGTATTTTCTAAAGATTTTAATTTCTAAAACAGTTATTGACTGTACTTTTATGTAAAGTACCATTGTAAGGTTGTGGTTGAGGCACCATGAGAGTTACATACATTTGTATTAAAACTCACAGTTTAACTGTGGTCATATTCTGCATGACAGTTCAACAGTTGTATAAATGAAGTTTGCAAATAATTTTTATAGTGTGATATCTGGCGACTCAGAATGGGTCGTGTGGACCTATTTTGGGGGTGTCACAATTGTCATCATCCTCATGCTTATATTGTGATGAAAGTCATCTTTGGCTTACGTGCATATATGGACTTGGTATGATTATGTCCAGGGATCATTCGGTATAATGATAACCTGTAATGTTATAAATGATGTGGTAAAATTCCTCAGAGGCCTGTAGTGCATTGATGGACAGTTTTTGGTATGATTATGACCAGGGATTATTCGGTATAGTCATGACCATTGATGATTTAATGAATATCCTTGGCACATGAGTGCGGGGATGACTCGATGATGTGGTTTATTTATTAAAATTTGAGTCTCGGTGATAAAAATTGATGAAAACATTTTAAATCATAGAAGATAGTAGATATTATGCTCTACTTGACTCTTCTAATGGATTGCTTTTTTTTTTCCGCTGCTGTTAAACTTGATGTCTATTGTATTTTATTAGTTTAACATTGTTGAAGGCTAATGATAATTTATCCTGCATTATCTTAGTCATAATATTTCTTCTTTGGGCTAGTTGAGCTCACCCTTTTGCTTTCATTGTTCTCTTCTGTGAAATGAGAGCGTGGCGGGACTAGTCGGGGAACGGAGTGATGGTCCGAGATGGTGTATTAGTAGTCCTCACTATTCTATAAAATAGTATGCCAATAAATGTAATGAGGACTCTATTTGAGAGTGGATATTGTCTAGAAGGCAACATTCCTGTTTAAACTCTCAGCTATGTTTTGTCGTATATTAAACGATGGTTGTATAATTAAGTTTGTATTTGTATTATGTACCATGTATTTGGAGACTCAAGATGGGTGATGTATACCTATTTTGGGGGTGTCACAGTTGGTATCAAAGCTTAAGGATATGATCCCTGGCTAAGATGTGAGACAAGAACTAGGAGGGGAGAGACGGGGAATTCCTTTGCTAGTATGACCTACCTAAGTTTATTTGGTATTTAATTGGTCGGTTAGAGTATAGGGATAATATGTGATATGTCAATTAACCCTTGTTTTGTGACAGTGTTTGAAAGTGGCATCTGAAAATGTTGAGATCAGCAATGAAGCACATGAGACCGTTGAGTCACCAACGATCAATACCCAGGATAATGTGCAATAGGAAGACAATAATCCTCAGGTAAATAACAATACCGATCAGATGATGAACGATGGGATGTTCAGAGGTTTTATGCAATTCATGCAACATCAGGCGAAGGCGGCTCCTGTCCAAAATGCAGGTGGAAACACTAATAACTCTTGGACGGTCACCGCTAAGCAGTTCAAGGAGTTAGGACCACCGGAGTTTTTTGGGAAAACCAAAAATACTTAAGGCGGAGACGTGGTTAAAGCAGATCACCAAGATATTTGATGTCTTGGGATGCTCCGAGGAGCAAAAGGTTTCCTTTGCCACTTTTATGTTGTATGAAGAAGCGATTCATGGTGGGAATCATAACGCATCTACTTGACTTGGACGACTCAAGATGTCTTGGGAGAAGTTCCAAGAGTTGTTCAATGACAAGTACTTTTCCGAAAGTATTCGTCACATGAAGGAGGTGGAGCAAAACAATATGACCGTGTCGCAATACGAGGCTAAATTTGCGGAGTTATCCCGGTTTGCATCCCATTTGGTCGATTAACCCTTGTTTTGTGACAGTGTTTGAAAGTGGCATCTGAAAATGTTGAGATCAACAATGAAGCACATGAGACCGTTGAGTCACAACGATCAATACCCAAGATAATGTGCAATAGGAAGACAATAATCCTCAGGTAAATAACAATACCGATCAGATGATGAACGATGGGATGTTTAGAGGTTTTATGCAATTCATGCAACATCAGGCGAAGGCGGCTCCTGTCCAAAATGCAGGTGGAAACACTAATAACTCTCGGACGGTCACCGCTAAGCAGTTCAAGGAGCTAGGACCACCGGAGTTTTTTGGGAAAGCCAAAAACACTTAAGGCGGAGACGTGGTTAAAGCAGATCACCAAGATATTTGATGTCTTGGGATGCTCCGAGGAGCAAAAGGTTTCCTTTGCCACTTTTATGTTGTATGAAGAGGCAGATTACTGGTGGGAATCTGTAAAACGTACCCAGCCTGACGCACTCAAGATGTCTTGGGAGAAGTTCCAAGAGTTGTTCAATGACAAGTACTTTCCCGAAAGTATTCGTCACATGAAGGAGGTGGAGCAAAACAATATGACCGTGTCGCAATACGAGGCTAAATTTGCGGAGTTATCCCGGTTTGCATCCCATTTGGTCGATAATGAGGAGCGAATGACGCGAATGTTTCTAAGAGGTTTGAAACCCGAAATACGTCAATACCTCATTTCTCACAAACTTTGTTTATATTCAGATGTTGTGAATAGGGCTCAATTATTGGAGTGCGATAATGAGTCACCACAACCAAAAGACAACGACCAAAAACACGATAATAATCGTACCGGTGGCAACGGTCATCGGAAAAATGATAACCATCGTGGGGGAAATTATCATGCCAAGAATGGTAACCACTTCGGTGGTAATTATGGCCAAGATAATAGGAGTGGAAATTTTAAGAATAGAAGATTTAACGATGATGGAAAGACATCAGCACCAACACCTGTTGTTAAGGAAGGAGAACGACCACCGGTCGTATGTTACAAATATGGAGGAGAAGGACATATAAGTCCAAACTGCACGATGTAGTCCAAAGCAAGTTACAATTGTGAAAAAGAAGGTCACCTAGCCCGATTTTATCGTGCACCAAAGGCAGATACAGACAAAATAAAGTCGGTGGTTTCAGGAAGAGCGTTTTTTGTGACTTCTCAAAAAGCGAGTAACCCGAACGAAGTTAGTACGGGTTAGTTAATTATAAATTTTTGCGAAGTCTATACCTTGTTAGATAACGGTTCTACCCATTCTTTTATCTCTCTTGCTTGCGCTCATAAATTTGACTCCGGAGAAATTAGAATTTGAATTATCATTGAAACTCCGTTAAGAGAAACCTTCGTTACCTCCATTGTTTATAAATCTTGTTTGATTCAAATCGACACTTTCACGTTACCTGTCGATCTTATCTCTTTGAAAATACTTGCCTTTGATGTGATTTTTTGGTTAATTACTCATCATGCTTTTCGTAAGGTTGTTCGCTTTCATATTCCTAACCAACCTGTTATACGTATTCAAGCAACCAAATCACTAAAGTCAATCATTGTCATATCAAGCCATAAGTAAAGAGCCCCGAACCTTTCGCTGGTGACTTCCTTGTGTTGAAGGCACCGAAGCCAGAATATCCGTAGGGGACGTCGTGAATGACGATGGCAAGTTGATAGGTATCAATGTGACGTGCAATCCAAGCCGTGGATGAGGGTCACAGTTTTGAATGATATTTCTATCGTTAATAAATTTCTTGACGTATTTCTGAAGACTTCTTGGCCTACCCCAGAGCGTGAAATCGAATTTTGTACTGAGCCTAGTACAAAACCCATTTCTAAAACCTTTAAATATTTTTTCAACCAAAACGAACGTAGAATGCACCAAAGACGTTGGCTCGAGCTGTTGAAGATTACAACTATACCATTCAATATCATATGAGATTTCCTCTCTTCATCGAGTGGTAGCTGACGCGTTGAGTAGAAGATCGTATGCGTTTACGAGTGCGATGTTGTTAACACAAAAACTCATTTCGTATAACTTATAAATGATGAAGATAGAGTTAAAGACTCTAGAGACCCACATGAAGATAACTAATATACGAGTAGAATTGACTTTAATCGATAAAGTTAAAGTTGCTCAAGCTACATACTCAGAGCAGATGAATGTGAAGAAGAAGGTTCAAGAGGGCGTTATTCTAGAAGCAAGAATCAATGAAGAGAGGAAATCTCAACCCTTGATTTTATTGGTCTATTTGAAATCCTCGATCGAGTAGGAACTATGGCTTATAGACACGTTTTACTGCCAAGTATGTCGCGTGTTCATAACGTTTTTCACGTATCGATGTTACATAATTATGTGGACGACCCGAACTACATTATTGAATTAGAACTAGATGAGATAGCAGAAGATTTAACGTATGATGAGATACGTGTTAAAATCTTGGATAAGAAGGATCGTATTCAACACTCAAAGGTTATACCTCAAGAGTTAGAATCTAACGAAGTGTCCTCATTTGTTCGGCATACCAGGTACGTACGTAAATTTCGAGGGCAAAATTTCATAAGGAGGGGAGATTGTAAAATCCCAAATTTTACGAATAAAGATTTAATTTTCTTGGAATAGTTTTTTCAAAATTATGGTATGGATTTGAGATAATGTTATAGTTGTGGGTAATATTTATAAATTTTGCAAAATACGCAAGTTGTTATATAATATTCGATTGGTCGGGGAATATTCCTTTTAACAAGAAATATTAGATAAAAGACAATCATCATTGGTGGACCCTACAACGGAATTATTGTCGAAATGAGAAAACGAGAAAAATATTTTATAAAAATAACGACGGAAGTTTTTAGTTAAGCTGTTGAAACACCCGGTGTTAAAAAGTACGATGTCTACGCGTGGTTGCATAAGTAGCGCACGATATTGATTATTGTTGCTTACGTGAGAAGTCACTCGGCTTTTGTTCAATTATTGCTACAATAATTGTTGCACAAGTATCTCACGTTATTTGATTCAATTATTTTCGATATTTTATATATTATTAAATCAATAATTGAGATAACAAAGTTATTAATATTATTATTTGCAATATTAACGATGTCTAGAAGTTCTGTGAAGGAGAGGTTTGGTCACCTAATTGCGCGCTAATAGGGAGAAATCCTTATTGAAAAGCCCACTCTTTTCTGGAAATGACCTGGTCGATTAATAGTGTGAATTATAATAATGATGATGAATTTTGTTTTATTATTATTATAAATGTAATAAAATAGAAAACTTTTTTATATAAAACAGAATACTTTTATAAAGTTTTGTTTTATTTGATTATAAATAGAATATAATATATTTTATTATGCATAGTGTTTGTATAGTGCATGCATAGTGTTGGCATAGTAAAATCTTTTTATATAAAACAAAATACTTGTATAAAGTTATTTGTTTTATTAGATTATAAATAGAATATATTATATTTTATTATGTATAATGTTTGCATAGTGCCTGCATAGTAAAATCTTTTTATATAAAACAGAATACTTTTTTAAAGTTATTTGTTTTATTAGATTTTAAATAAAATATATATATATATATTATATATATATATATTTATTGCATAGTATCCTTTTCATTCTCCTATAAATAGGATGCTTAGTTAGAATAGAAAATCAAACCAAAAATTCAGAGAATTCTTCTTCTATAATCTTAAGCGTATTTCTTTAGAGTTTAAGAAAACTTTGAGCGTAGAAAACAGTATAAGTTTTCTTCAAGAATATCCTCGCCCTAACAGTCGGAATACTCTTCTTTCTAAGGTAAAGGGTATTATTTCTTTCGTATTCATGAAGAGAGCTTCTGTTATTCCATTCTTTATTATTATGTTGGAATAACACAATCATACGCCAAGTACCGAATACATGGTGAAATTCTTACATTATTTCATTCTTTATTATTTTGTTGGAATATCCCATGCATGCGATTACATCGCATGCCCAGTGAATTTCATTCTTTATTCCATTCTTTATTATTCTATTGAAATATCCGTGCGTCTTTGCCTATCGCATATACGGTGAATTACATTTGTTATTCCATTCTTTATTATTACATTTGGAACATCCATCTACGCGGATTACTGCATGACCTGGTTCCATTATTTATTATTCTATTGGACATCATCACATGCATGCGGATTCGCATGACACTGGTTCCATTCTTTATTATTCATTGGAATATCACATGCGTGCGGATTACGCTGACTGGTTCCATTCTTTATTATTACATTGGAATATCACGTACGTGTGGATTACGCATGACACGGGTTGGAATATCCTCGGTGCGGATTACATATGACACGGTTCCATTCTTTATTATTACATTGGGAATAACACATCTGCATGCGATCTATCTCATGCATGGTGAATTCTTACGTTATTCCATTCTTTATTATTATGTTGGAATAACTTTTGTCTATGTGGATTACCACATGCATGGTGAATGATCATTTGTATTCATTCCTTATTAGATTGTGGAAATGATTTGTCACGTGGATTACCGCATGGCGGCGTAAAATCCATTGCGATTTCATATATTCTATTATACTCGGTTGGTTAAAGTTTTGGCTTCTATACTCCATGAAATTAGTAGAATATCACGGATATTTGTGCTTCATCCAGTATCTTTTCATGAAAATATTCTTCTAAGCATTCTTGAATTTTACTCCACAAAGCAGCATCATTTGACAATTTGGACGTAATTGATTTCAGGATAAATTAACTTATAAATCTTTAAAATTTATTCTTGAACTTGTTTTATTGAATTATTATGTCATTGTCATCATCCTCATGCTTATATTGTGATGAAAGTCATCTTTGGCTTACGTGCATAGATGGACTTGGTATGATTATGTCCAGGGATCATTCGGTATAATCATAATCTATAATGTTATAAATGATGTGGTAAAAGTCCTCAGTGGCCGGTAGTGCATTGATGGACAGTTTTTGGTATGATTATGACCAGGGATTATTCGGTATAGTCATGACCATTGATGATTTAATGAGTATCCTTGGCACATCAGTAGTAATGGATGACTCGATGATGTGGTTTATTTATTGTTTGAGTCTCGTGATAAAAATTGATGAAAACATTTTAAATCATAGAAGATAGTAGATATTATGCTCTACTTGACTCTTCTAATGGATTGCTTTTTTTTTCCGCTGCTGTTAAACTTGATGTCTATTGTATTTTATTAGTTTAACATTGTTGAAGGCTAATGATAATTTATCCTGCATTATCTTAGTCATAATATTTCTTACTGGGCTAGTTGAGCTCACCCTTTTGCTTTCATTGTTCTCTTCAGGAAATGAGAACGTGGTAGGGACTACTAGTCGGGGAAGCGGAGTGATGGTCAGAGATGGTGTATTAGTAGTCCTCACTATTCATAAAATAGTATGACAATAAATGTAATGAGGACTCTATTTGAGAGTGGATATTATGCAGAAGGCAACATTCTATTTAAATTCTCATTATGTTTTGTCGTATATTAAACAACGGTTGTATAATTAAGTTTGTATTTGTATTATGTACCATGTATTTGGCGACTCAAGATGGGTAATGTATACCTATTTTGGAGGCGTCACAAGAAGTCTGCTACCTCACTATTCCAGTTTCAGATTTCTTCTAAGGTAAAGGTATTATTCTTTCGTATTCATGAGAGAGAGTTATTTTCTTTCAATACTCTTTGAGGAGGTTGTTAGTCCATTCTTTATTATTATGTTAGAATAACTTTGTCATCAAGAAATCGCATACATGGTGAAATTCTTACATTATTTTATTCTTTATTATTACATTAGAATAACTTGTATTCATCTTGATCTATCGCATGCCTCGGTGAATCTGTTGTTATTCCATTCTTTATTATTACATTGGAATATCACATCATGCATGGATTACGTATGACTGGTTCCATTCTTTATTATTCTCATGGAATATCACATGCTGTGCGGATTACGCATGATCCGTTCCATTCTTTATTATTACGTTGGGAATAACTTTCGTCTACGCGATTACATCGCATGCATGGTGAATTCTTTCGTTATTCCATTCTTTATTATTACGTTGGAATAACCTTTTCTATGTGGATTACCGCATGCATGGTGAATGATCCTTTGTATTCATTCCTTATTAAATTGTGGAAATAAATCATCTCACGTGGATTACTGCATGGCGGTGAAAATCCATTTGCAGTTTTCAGTATATTCTATTATACTTATCTCGGGATATCATTTCTTTTGTACTCGTGCGTGAAATATCGTTTTCTTGGGTATTTTTACATTACGAGTTCTTATTCAAGAATTACTATTCATGATTCATTATTCACTCTAGTATTATTCATTCGGATATTCGGGGCACTTTTTGTGCGGAGTAATACTATTCACGAGTTCTTATTCACCCGATTACTATTAACTCTAGTATCATTCACTCGTGTATTCGTGGGACACTTTTAGGTTTGGGAGTCTTATTCACGGGGTACTATTCCCGAAGTACTACTCACCCGAATTTTTTTTTTTTTTTCTGTCCAAATTATTTTTGGTACATGAATATTATTCTTGAATTTTACTCTACAAAGCAGTATCATGTTGACAATTTGGACGTTATTGATTTTTGGATAAATTAAATGATAAATCTTTAAAATTTATCCTTGAACTTGTTTTATTGAATTATTATGTCATTGTCATCATCCTCATGCTTATATTGTGATGAAAGTCATCTTTTCGCTTACGTGCATAGATAATTCGTTGATTATTGGTTTTACTGATTTTGTATATCTTTGGCTTACGTGTAAAGATGGACTGTTGATTATTGGTTTTATAGTTATATATCTTTGGCTTACGTGCAAAGATGGACAGATGTATGACATGATCATAACCATTGGTGATAATAATGAATATCCTTGGCTCGTAGTGTATGGATAATTCGATGATATGATTGTCAGGATCATGACCATTAGTTAACAGTTGAATGTCTTTGGCCGTAGTGCACTGACAGACAATTGATTAGTATGATCATGACCATTGATTTTATAGTTGAATATCTTTGGCCCGTAGTGCAAAGGTAGACAACTGATTGGTATGATCATTGTTATTACATTTGAATATCTTTAGCCTTTGGGGTAAGGATATTGAGTAAACATTCTATTAAGCCTTTGTGGCAAGGAGAAACTGTTGATTTATATGATTATAAATATGAATTGTGGATTTAACTATAATCTTTGGTGGTTTAGGTGAAGATAGGTGATTGTGACGCCCCCAAAATAGGTATATATCACCCATTTTGAGTCGTCAATAACATGGTACAGAAACAACTACAACTTTATTATATAAACTGTGAGTTTAAATACAAATATTGCCATCTAGACAATATTCACACCGAAATAAGTCCTCATTACAATTATTGGTACATTATTTTACAAAAATGGTGAGGACTACTAAACAACTTTCTAGAACCATCATTCCACACCTCGACTAGAACTCGCTACATTCTCGCCTCCTGAGAAGAAAAAAATGGAACAAAAAGAAAAAGGGTGAGCTCAACTAGCCCAGTAAAAAATATTATGACTAAGATAATATAGAACAAATTATCGTTGGTCTTCAACAGGAAAAAATCAGATAAAATACAATAGACAAAAAATTTTAGATCAATATTCGCAGCAGAAAATAATAATTCATAGATGAATTACGTGGAGAATGAAATCTACTATAATCTATGAATTTAAAAGTCCATCATCAATATTTTATCCCTATAACATCAATCAATATACATCTTGAATCAAATATTTATCTTTGCACTACAGGCCAAAGATATTCATCAAAAATTCATTCATCTTTACACTACAGGCCAAAGATATTCAGTAATATCATCATTTAGGACTGAGGATAATGAAAAATATTTTAAAGAAAACGAATCCAGTGAAACAAAAGAATAAATATGAAGGATTCGTATTTCAAACAATCCAAGTTCAAAAATACTTCATAAATAACCGTAGTGAAGTAAAATTCAAGAATGATCAAAACATGGATACAATCAAAGCTAGTATCCATAATAGATATTTTGGACAAAAAATGAGAATTTAATTTTTTTCGTGAATAATAAGTGATTCGTGAATAAGTGTCGTATACGTAAATAGTTAAAAGTATCGTGAATAGTAACTCCCATACACTAAAAGACAAGAATTTCACAAGAAAAATCTTACCAATATTAAAGATAATGATATTAGAAGAAATAATATCATTTTAAAAAAAAAAATATCCCTTACCTCGAAAAAAAAATAGTACTTCCGGGAATATCAAATATAATTTGAAGGAACTTGCACCAGATATAAGAACACTCAAAATATCAAAATACTCACAAGAATACGATACGATAATATAGAGAGAAAACTTCAGTTTCGGTGTGATTTTTAATTTAACCTAAGCACCTATTTATAGGAAAATGCTTAAAACACCAAAAAGTAAAATTTATTAATATATATATATATATACAAATTTCTTACGCCCACTTTCTTAGATCTGAATTCAGCAATTTACATCACATGCAAGACCCACAATTAATGACAAAAATATTTTTCATATTAAAAATAATTAAAACTTCCAAAAATCAATTATTTCAGAACTTCAGAACTTCAATAATTCATAATAAATAGCCCTCAGAAAAATTCAAATCTTATGTCTTTTCCATAAGAAATTTCATTCTCTACAACTTTGCAGAAGAAAGTTTTTCTAAATTCCAAACAGAAACTGACCGAAATCCACAAACGGGCAATTTTACATGCTATAATCAAATTTCAGTCAAGAAATTGGCCCACATACATGTTTAACATGTTTTAAACAACTTTTGTAACAAAAATACTCTTCCTCCTCATATATTCATATATCCCACATTCATTGTAAAAATATCATCATTATTATATTATTAAAATATAATAATATATTTAAATGAATTATTTTATCAGAAAAGATAAAATATCAATTTTTCAACAATTGTCACTTTAAAATTTTCTCCATCTATATCCACATAAAATGAATATTTTCCTTATCATATAAATCAATAATTAATTATTCACAAATAATATTACGAGAATCACAATATAAATAACTAAGTAGTTCCCAAGAAAGAGGGCTTTCAATAAGGATTTCTCCTTCTTGCCAAGCAAAACTAGGTGACCAAACCTCTCCTTAGATGTAACTTTCTAGACATTGTCAATAATGTTATCTAATAATATTATTCAAATAATATGAATTATTGATCCGATAATGAAAATATCGTGTAGTGACAATTATTGAAATAACAATAATATAAAATATCAACGTAGCAATTATTGAATCAATAAAATAAAATATTGAGCGAATAAAGAATTCATTGTAATAATTATTGAGTAGTGCCTTCTTACGTAAAAATCAATAATCGGTGCAATACCGTGTGCTACTGTGTTTTAACCACCGGATATTCCAACAGTATTAACGATAACAACTACGCCTTTATTTATAAACAACTTATACTTGTCATTTTCTTCATCCAATCGCTTTCCGTTATGGGGCCCACACAAGGCTGCGCCGTCATACGAATATTCCCCGACAGTAAGAATATTCCATGACCAAACGAATATTCCCCGACAACAATGAATATTTTATAACCACTTGCTTATTTAAAATATTTGCGTATTTTACTCATAACTAACCACATTAATCAAATCAACACTTACTATTTCAAAATAATAAATAGAGGAAATTTAATTTCATTTATAATAAACTGGGGTCTTACAGTGATGATAGTTCTTTTTGTCTTGGGTATAACAAAGAACTGTTGTTGAGTATTACAGGAATGAAATATTAACGATGGACTTTTAATCTAGAAGAGATAGTAGACATTATGTTCTACTTGACTCTTCTAATGGATTACATATTCCGCTGTAGTTAAACTTGTTGTCTATTGTATTCTATCAGTTGTTATATTGTTGAAGGCTAAGGATAATTTATTCTGCATTATCTTAGTCATAATATTTCTTACTGGGCTAGTTGAGCTCACCCTTTTCTTTCACTGTTCTCTTTAGGAAATGAGAATATAGCTGGGACTGGTGGGGGAACAGATTGACGGTCCAGATGGTTGTTTTAGTAGTCCTCACAATTCTGTGAAATAGTGTGATAATAATTGTAATAAGGACTCCATTGAGAGTGGATATTGTCTAGAAGGCAATATTCTTGTTTAAACTCTCAGCTTATGTTTGGTCGTATTATACACGACAGTTGTATAATTAAGTTTGTATTTGAGTTATGTGCTATGTATTTGGCGACTCAAGATGGGTGATGTTTACCTGTTTTGGGGGCGTCACAATTGTCACATTTAGGTTTTAAGTAAAACTTGTGTTCTCTTTATGTCCAACTCTCACATGGATGAGTTTATTTCTTTAAGTAAAGTTTGTTTCATCTTTATGTAAGTTGTTTATAATTTTTTTTTCTCCTTTATTTAATTAATTCTTGATAAGAGACTTATTTGTGAATTTATTTTTTCTTCATTTTGTGAGTTTATTTCTTTCTTGATATCAAGATTTGTTTGTGAGTTTATTTCTTTCTCGTTTAATGAGATTTAATTGGTTCAGATATTAAAATAATTGTATCACAAAAAGTGGTGCTTTCAAAGGAAAAAAAAAGAAAGAAAGAGGACAATAAGATAAAATAAATAAGAGTCATGCTATGTATTATTATAAGTTTACACTGAATTATAATTGTG
This sequence comes from Panax ginseng, assembly GCA_020205605.1. Lineage (NCBI taxonomy): Eukaryota > Viridiplantae > Streptophyta > Magnoliopsida > Apiales > Araliaceae > Panax > Panax ginseng. Next base: position 142,907,057 of record CM035134.1, on the reverse strand, counting down.
AAACTTATCCATACATGAAATTGATAGAAATTATAAGAGAACCCTAATTATTACACATCTCTCTAAAAATATTATTAAAAAGTTGACGTAAAACATTCACAATAATATATATCATTACTAGAAAAATGAAATCAAGACTTTTTTTTTTGAAACATTGTCTTTACAAAAATAAAATAAATAAATAAATAAAAAGTACAAACTGTATCCAAGAAAATGTCTTTCCAGAACTTAAAACACAATAGTTTGACCACAACAAAATATATGAGAATTTCTATTACAACAAAAAATATGAGAAATTCGACTAAATAATTCGATTACAACAAAATATATGAGAATACATTTATTTAAAAATATTTCTTCTAATATTCTTAGAGGCAAAATTTTCAAAATCAAGCTTGTTCAGCATATCTTAATCGATGTACACGATTGTCAACCCATTTTACATTTTTTGTGTCATAATCGATCAGAAAGAGAAGTGAACTAGGGGGGCAGATCGCGCCAGTGAAGCAATGATGCAAGAGCATAACCAGTGGGGCTAAGGCGGGGTGAAGGCCGGCAAGAAGATACCGATCATGACTACAAAAGGGGCAAAAAGAAACTTTCAAGGAAGATACTATAATTACATGAGTGCCAACGACAGCAGATCTTAACTTTTTGTTGGTTCTTCAAGTTTTAGTTACAGAGTAAATATGGCCGATGCATTATTTCAGAGAAGAAGAGGGAGGTCAACTATTATTGGAAAAGATAGCTAGGCGGTAGGAGGTCTACTAGTGGTAGAGTGGTAGTAATTATAAATTCGTGGGTCCTGCTCTATAAATTCAATCATCTTTCTACTCCCAAGACAACTCATATTTATTTTAAAAAATTGTTAAATCTACAATAAAAATGTCGTTATAGATATGGTTTTTATCATCGTTATATATCTACAGCGACACTTTTGTTGTGAAAATAATAAAAAAAATATTGTGGATTTAACAATTTCTTTATTTTATTTTATTTTGTTTCTTTGTAATAATTAAAATTAATCTGTTGTAGCCAAGGGACGATGGTTTTTTTTATTTATCAAACAGTTCAATAAACTGAAATCTATTGAAATTGTAAAATGTTACAAACTTACAATACAAAACTAGTGATCCTTTCAATCAAAATAACAAATAATTTGAAAAAATATCAAATTTGAGTCTATACCACTCAATTTGAGTTGTCAAAATATATACTATAAACACAAATTTTCTTATTTAAATTTATTACAATGTCGTATATAATACAACAATACTCACACCCAAAACTTCATTTTAATAAAACTTGATCTACAGTACGAATAAAACAAAATGCTACTTTAATGATATAATGATGGAATATTATATGGAGGTTATATGTTTTAGTACCAAAATTTTCTTATTTAAATTTATTACAATGTCGTATATAATACAACAGTACTCACCCAAAACTTCATTTTAACAATGCTATTTCTATTTCAGAGGAGATTAAGAAATAGGCATCTCTATCTTTCACAAGACTTTCATCTACAGTACTTTTGCAAGAGAAATTTCTTCGAATCGGATTATATTGTAGCTCGTATCGTCGTCGTCGTGATTTTGCAAGTATATTTTGACCCCCCCCCCCCCCCTCTCAAAAGTTTTTGATTCCGCCACTGATTGTAAGTAATTTTTCAATAATTTTAACTTCTAAAAACTTCTTTAGCAGATGTCACTGTTACATGAATAGTTAGTAATAACATGTAAACAATTGAAATATTAGAGTTGGTCTAATTAAGTCCTTAAAAATTTAGTGAGCTTTAAATTTATTTTTATATATTTATATTTTTAATTTCATATATATATATATATATATATATATATATTAAAAAATTGAGACCCCTCCGGGGGCAGGGCGATTGACTCTCTGGACGTTGAACCACGGGTACACCACCATCCACGTCGTTGTCTTCCCTGACTCTGACGCCACCCACCTTTTATCCTTCCCGGCGATGCCTTGGTGGTCCACGAGGCCAACCTCCTCGACGTCGTCGCTCGGTCCACGTGGCGTCCCCTTGTACCCTCGAGGACCCGGTGGACCCATAGAAGGAGTTGGCGAACCCCGTTGTCCAGGGTGTTGTGGAAGAACTCGGGAGCTCGCGCATCGCGTGTGCGTACACAAGGCACTAACATACACGTTTAGAATCTAACTTGGCCCGAAAGCTTAAGTCATTAAGTCTTAGGCCATTCATGTATATCAATCCTTCACATGAGACTCCAACTCACTTGTGATATCCTAACAATCTCCCCCTCACAAGTGAGTTTCATCACATCAAGAGCTCCCCTCACTTGAACACACTTCTCTTCCATCACTATACACCAATTCTTGACTAACTATTGTGTGGGTCCTTCTATTCAATCGAGAGTCAACTTCCATCAAGAATTGAATATTTTCTCTTCAATTACTGCGGATCACCAATTCTCTAACTACTTTGGGAACTAATTCTTGGCTAACTCATCATGAATTCAACATCACCATTGAGAGCACCTTAAGGGAAACACCAACCCTTCATCAAAAATTAACCACCATTACGTGTCTTTTGAAGATAACTTTCTTAAACCAAAACGAATTTTAGGTAATACCTAAATCTAAATTCATGTTATACCCAACATTATGTATTATTTGGTAGCCATTTTTTTTTTTTTGTAAGCAGAGGATCAGGATATAGGTGGGGTGTTATTTTTTTTTTCTTTTTATAAAGAAGGAATTTAGCTATAAAGAATGTCTTATATTTGTTTAACTTTATAGAATGTAACAAGACCAAGACCAAAATGAAAGACACTCTTTCAAATCCTATGTTTAAAATTAATTGGAGAGAAGGAAAGGGTAAAGTGGTCCATGGACAGTCTGTAAGCAATTGGATCTATACTCATAATCATAGTATATGAGTAGGCCTAAAAGGTCCATATTTGTTTTTTCTAACAGACTAATACATTTACCTGTTTGTTGTTAGAGGTGCAAGACAATAGCATGTTAATTAGTTCAAGTGGGGGTCTATTTTGATTGCATTTACTACTCGTGACCAAAAGCCAGTTTGCGTACATTCTTGATGATAATCTTACAAAGAAAAAACAAGTGTTATTTTCGCAATTAAAAATTAATATTTCCGCAACCTCTCTCTCACACAAGTCAAATGGACTAGAATATGGGAACCTTAGATAAAATTAGATGGGTCTTTATCAATAATGTTAAGGAATGATCAAACTGAAAGTATAAAGTGGCTTAGAAATATGGTTTAAAAATGACCTAGCTAGCTAGTTACAAGAGATTGTATTGGTGGTGGTGGTGGTGGTGGTGGCTCCACCCCCACCCTTACCCTTTCATTGGAAATAATCACAGTTTAATTCTCAACCATCACAAACATATATTAGCTACAAGTTGCATGGACCCATGCATGCATGCATGTTCTATTGGCTTCTATGGTGCTTCTCTTATTGCTCAAGCATCGATCTCCACTAGTACTGTCAACACCATCTTTCCTTTTGGGTAGGCTCAGGAACTCCACATGATGTCAATTATAGGCCCAATTGATGATGATGATGTAGGTTGAAGAAGATTTTTTCTCAGTACTTACTGTGCATCATCTCTCTCTCTATATATATATGTTTTCTTATTTTATGACTCATGTTTTGAAATCCCTAGCTCTTTGGTGGATATATATATATATATATATATATATGACTTTCTAAAGTTTTACAAATCAAATGTTTTCCAAGTCAAGTATATTTGAATGGTCCAAATTAAATAAGTTTCAATTATGCAAAAGGCTGTGGCAAAAGGCCAAATTAAATTGTGGAGAAACCTAGCTAGCTTGTCCTATTGGTGAATTGATTCCGTTAAATTTAATTTGCGAGAAAGATGCAATGCCATGCCCTGCTACTGGACGACAATCAACAGAATATATAGGTCCAATGAAAACATTGTTATATTTTGTAAAATAAAATAAAATTGCACGATAAATCTCTTAGATAGCAGTTACGTTACGTGGAATTTTGGCCGATCGATGTCAGGCACGTGATGGGGGAGTGTGTGGGGATGTTTGAGTATGTTCTGGTCACCCATAACAAGGCAAGTTTAGGTGAAATATTATGTCCTTTAAACTCTATTAGTCTGGCTTTAGTTTGCTTGTTTAATTGTTTATCAGGTTATGAAAGAAAGATTCTTCTTAATTCTAAAAGAACTGCAGGAGGAGTTGAGGGTGGGGGAGATGATGCACATGGAGTGTTGGTGGCTTTTATTAATGAAAAAGAAGAGAGAGGAAAAAGATGTGCAGTTCTAACTTCTAATCATGGAGGGTCTTCTGGGCCTCTGCAGGCATTGCATGTGCTTCAATCACCTTGGCCCACTTTTTATTTTTTTTAATTTTATTTAAACATCCAATCTTCCCTCCCGAAACAATCTTAAGACCTGTACTTTCTCTACTCATTTCTCTCTCTTCCATCATACATATACATATATACATATATATATATATATATATATATATATATATATATATATATTCTCTCATTCTTTCTATCTTGTTGCATGCATTATCACAGCTAGCCAGGACTTGAAACCCGATTACATGACTGAAATGAGACCTTGTCCAGCGCCCTGCAGCCGCTCATGGTCAGTAGTTATAAAAATTCGTTTGTTCATAATTATTCATTAATTCATAAAGTTTTGTTTGTTAATATAATGATTGTTTTTGGGGTTTGGAAAGGTCTATTAGTGACGATTCGTTGAGAAGGTATGTACATTTTGCAAGTGAAAGCTGCATACAAGATCTGTTATCGGCCTCAGATTGTAAAAGGGTTGGGAATCATGAGAATGATGGCTGGAAATTACTTGCATTTGACAATGGCGTCGAGATATCAAAGCGTAGGTCTGGCTCGTTTCATACTTTCCGCAGCCGCTGGCTACTCAGATCACTATCCCCACAACAATTCATCACGGTGGCCAATGCCATAGATGCTGCAAAGGTCAATTTTTAGTCCCTTTTAAGTACTTTCTACCCAAAATTTTAAGTGTCGATTGGCAGTCCAGGCCAGGAGGTGATATGTTTTTGGGTATCAGCACTGTATTGACCAACTTACCATGAAGTTAAAACAGGATCCTTTGTATTAATAGAAATTGTAAGTCACTTTAATAATATATAATTGTGTTATTTTATTTGAGCCAGCAATGGGATGCTGATTTGGTAGAAGCTAGCTACATCAAAGATCTTGAAGAAAACCTCAGCATCATCCGGCTAAAGTTCGGTGAGAGCTCAAAGCCTCTCTTTCGAAACAGAGAATTTATCGTCTATGAGCGACGTGAAACCATGGATGATGGTACTCTGGTATATAGTAGTTTAACTTGTAAAAGCATATTTTTTTTTAATTTTTAATTTATTTATAAAATACAGATCATAAATTTATAATGAAGAGTTGAAAAATATGAATCAAGTCTGAATTCAGGCTTGTACATGCATTTGCAGGTGGTAGCTGTAGCTTCACTGCCAAAAGAGATAGCTGCAGGATTGCACCCAAAGCAAAACAATGCAATTAGAGGGCTGCTGCTGCAGTCAGGATGGGTTGTCGAAAAGCTTGAACATGACTCCTCCTGTGTGGTCACTTACGTTGTTCAGGTAAATTGACGTGTGTTTTTGATATTTCTTCCGTTATATTTAATTTCCTCGAGACTAATTATTAAAAATAAATTATTTTATTGTTTATTTTGTTTCAGTTGGACCCTGCTGGATGGTTGCCCAAGTTTTTGGTGAATCGTCTCAACACGAAACTGGTTATGATAATTGAAAATCTACGGAAACAAGCACAAGCTTGTGCTAATAATGTTGATACATGATTACCACAATGTGTGAAATAAAGAAAAAAGAAAAGAATTTAGTAGTATTTTTATATTTATACACTCAAATGATCATCTTTTAATTGTTAATTGTCAACTGGACAACACAAATTTTGTTCATAAAGAATTTGTAATTAATGGCAAGATTTTTTTTGTCTTCTTTTTAATGAATATATCAAATGTTAAAAGTATATTAGGACGCATTTTTATTTATTTTTTATTTAAAGGTCAACTTTCAGAAGGAAAAAAATTCTTTTATTAAAATTTGTTACATATTCAAAAAATATATATTTAATTTTATCAAATAACCTCTAAACGTGAGATAAGCTTTTGCCTAAGCTCGATGTAATGCAAATATTTATGTTTTATATTATTTTGAGGGTATTGTCAAAATTATACTTTTAATACATAAAAATAATAGAATATATTTACTTTGACTTTTTCTAATTGATAATTACCTTCTTTTTTTATTTTTTTTGGATGAGTAATTGATTTGGTAGGCACTTAGGTTGAATGGAAGGCAACTCATAAAGGGTGGTTGTTATTAATACTATATTACCACCAATAATAACTTTAAAACTTCATTAATTAGTAGGGCATTGGCCAAATTAATATCCCACTAAAACTAAATTTTAATGCTTTACACAAGGCTCTTAATAATGTCAGAGTAATAATATTATTTATGGTGTTAGAGCAATAAGTGTCGCTGAAAATTCAAAATGTTGTTAAAATTAATGTAAAATTATTGCTAAATGCATATTTATTCTAACAGTATAAATATTACTTTGACATTATCAAACAGTCTTGTAAATTAGTAGGGCAGTGACCCATGTAATACATACTAATAAAAATATAGAAAAATCCAAATGATACGTCTAACTTACTATTTTTTAAAAAATCTTTTTTTTTATATATAATGTTTATACATAATTTTTATTATAATTTGTGTATATAAAACTACTCTTGGAAATAAGGTGTAAAAAAACTAAACATGACATTTGAAAGAAAAACTTTAAGATTCCTATATATATAAATATATATATATATATATATATATATATATATATATATATATATGATTCAGGATCAAGTGCATACTTTCTTATTTTCACTCACGTACTCACCCCCCCTTTAGCGATGGATGACGGTGACGGTTGGTCATACAATAGTCGTCGTCTATACTTTTAGCGACGCTTATATGTTGTCCGTCGCTAAAAGTATAGATGATTTGGTTGTATGACCAAATCGTCGTCGGAATCGGTCCGTCATAAAAAGGGGTGAGTGAAGATAGATAGAAGATAAGGATATGCACTGATCTCTCTCTCTCTCTCTCTCTCTCTCTCTCTCTATATATATATATATATATATATATATATATATATTGTAACGACCCCAAAATAGGTCCATTCAATCCAACCCATTCGAGTCGCCAAATACATGAGTACAGAATACAACTACAACTTTATTACAACAATTGTCGTGCAAAATACAACAACACATATCTTTGTGAGTTTGGATACAAATATATACCAAATGTGACACATGTCCCAAGTAGTGGACAACACCTCACAAAGGTGACACCTTACATAAAGGTATAGTCAAAGAGCTTTTTAGAAACTAAAATCTTTGGGAAGTGCTCGAGAAACCTTCGTACATGGGAGGCCATGCTTACAGGTTATGATAGATATCATATATCCAGAGAATTATCCTTGGTTGACCTAATAGACCCCAAAGAAAAACGAGAAGATTACTATCATATTCTTCCCAATGGTGAGTCTTCTCTTGATTTATCATTATCTCCACTATCTCAAATTGAGAATTATACTTCAAACAAACACCAAGATTATATAGGTAGTGCTCGTATATATACTCAGCAAGTGGATGAGCACATCCCTGTCTTATGATGATACGTGGTTGTATGTCATTAGACATCTTGTATGATAGTGACAAAACACCCTTCCAACGTTGGGTTCACCTCACTCTCAACAGCTATAGACCACCATTCTATTACCCTGTTATCCCTCGCTCGACCCAGCTATACTTTTATTACCTGAAAGGAATTGTGAAGCAAAAGGGTGAGCACAACTAGCCCAGTAAAGAATATCACGACTAAAGATAATTAAATTATCAATAGCCTTCATCAGTAATAAATCAGAGATTTAGAACATATGGTAGATGATAAAACTTTTTCAACCATAGTTGCGGTGAACGAAGCGATCCATTAGAAGAGTCAAATAGACCATAAAATCTATTATCTTCTCCATGTTAAAAGTCTACCAACAATGTTTTATCCATGTAACATCATCAACAATTTATGTCCACAATCACATGTATAACTCATAATCGTAATTGTAGTTCTAAATTCCTTTTCTCATCCAGGACAAAGATAATTTTTATCACCTGAAACATCAAAGGTCATGGTTATACCAAATCACAGTTCATGTTCATAATCATACTAATAAATTTATCTTTTACACTACGGGTCAAAGATATTCATCAACAATTCATCTTTGCACTTAGGCCAAAGATATTCATTTGTATCACCAGTTGGTCATGTTCATCTCAACACATGTTCATCTTTGCACTACTGGCCAAAGATATTCAACAACATGTCATCTTTGACTACTCTACCAAAGATATTCATCAATAATTCATCTTCTTTCACAGGCCAAAGATATTCATCAATAATTCATCTTTGCACTACTGGCCAAAGATATTCCTCAACATTCATATTTGCACTATATAGGCAAATATATTATTATCTCAAAGAAATATATAATCATTTGAATTTATATAAACAATAATTATAACCATGTTGATCATTTCACCTTTGCACTTAAGCTAAAGATATTGATTATATATTCAATGGTCATGATCATACCGATCAACGATTCAAATTTACCTTCTTGGCCAAAGAGAACCCCTAGTCACGATCATACCAATAATTTACCCATCTTTATACTCAAGTCAAAGAGAAATTTCAACACTAGAATTATAAAATGTTATATATGATAATAAAATAATATTATCAAAACATGGATTCAATCAAAGATAGTAACCATAATTGTCATCTTTAACAAAAAAAGAAAATTTTATTTTTAAATTGAATAGTGTAAATGATTCGTGAATAGTAACCCAAACAAAAGAGATAAAATTTTACAATAAAATCCATATCAATATTTATAACACCTTAATCAAAATGTTATAAATCACTTAATAATATCAAAATCTTAATATTCTTAACATTACAACAATATTTAATAATTTCTTAAACTTATAAACAATTTATTTAAATTGTTAACACTTTACTAATTAATGCATTTAATCATCATAAAATGCCAAACACATAAGATTTCATCACCAATAACCAAAATCCTCATCAAAAATCTGCATATACCTCATATATGATTCTCAAGCCATAAAATCATATTTTCCAATTTTCTTCATTCATATAACATATTTAATTCATTTACTTATAACTAGAACATTTTCATGAAAAATACCAAATACGTTTCAAAAATATTTCTTTTCTGGGATTTAGCACAATATAATCCCATGTTGAACATATATTTTTCTCAGAATTTTTAAAAGTCATTTACTATTTTTCATATGACCAAAACCACCGAATATTTAAACATTTATCATAAATTGTACTTTTATTCAAAAATTCTGAAATTTACAGAATATACTCATGTTATATACATGTGCTCCCAATAAAAATTTTACTAATTTTGGAGTTAACCACAAGGAGTTATAAGGGTTTTCTTTTAAAATAGTCTTTTCCCATAAAATTCATAACTCATAATCTATACATCCAAAAATCGTCATTTTTGGACACAATCAATAAAACTCATCAAATTATCATTCCAAATTTTTCCAGAATTTTTAAAGGTCTGAAAAGTTACGAAACATGAAAAACATCACAACCCTTAAAATCCCTTACCTCAAAAGAGCAGTATTTCTGACTGGAATAACGCTGAACGAACTTGCACCGTATAGCAACACTCAAGATACAAGAATACACTTGATAATATAGAGAGAGAAATAGAGAAAACTTGAGTTTTCTAGTGTGATTTTCAATTCTAACTTAAGCTTCTATTTATGGGAAATGCTTTAAAGCGCCAAAAGGAGACTAAAATAATAAAATATTATTTTTCTTTTCTACACACCAACCATCCAAGACCAGCCATCCAAGCATGCCAATTCTGAAAAAATATAGCAGCCCACATGTTATTAACACCAACCAAAGTGGGTCCCACCATATAATTTAATAAAAATCATTTTATTTTCTGAAACTTCAATAATTCATAGAAAATAGCCTATTTATCAGAAAAATTCGAAACTCGCGATTTTCCATGGGAAATTCCATTCTCTACAACTTTGCAGAAGAAAATATTTCCAAATTCCAAACAGAAATTGACCGAAATCAACAAACGAGCGATTTTGCAGTCTATAATCAATTTTCGGTTAAGAATTGTGTCCACCGACACCCAAAACATATGTTAAATATTTAATGCCACAAAAATACTCTTCCTCCTCATATACTCATATACTCATATATCCCACATTCATTGTAAAAATATTACCGTTAATATATTATTAAAATAATATATTTAAATGAATTATTTTATCAGAAAGAGATAAAATATTAATTTTCAATAGTTGTCACATTAAAAATTTTCTCCATCTATATCCACAATAAATATTTTCTTTATCATAATAATTAATAATTAATTATTCACAAATAATATTACAGACTCACAAGATCGACAACCGTGTCGTTCGGGATAGAGGGCCTTTCGATAAGGATTTCTCTCCTTCTTGGCGCGCAATTAGGTGACCAAACCTCTCCTTAGGCAGAACTTTCTAGACATTGCCAATAATGTTATCTGATAATATTATTCAAATAATTTGAATTATTGATCTGATAATAGAAAATACTGTGCAGTGACAATTATTGAAACAATAATAATATATAATATCAACGCATGACAATTATTGAATCAATAAAATAAAATATTGAGCGATAATTCTTTGTAACAATTATTGAGTAGTGCCTTCTTACGTAAGAATCAATAATTCAAAAATCCGTATGTAATACTGGTGTCTTCTTTGTGCAACAACGCGTATTATTGTATTTTAACCACCGTGTATTCAACGGTGTTAGCGGTAAAAAACTCAAACTTGTCGTTTTCTTTATCAAGCGATTATTCCGTTATGGGGCCCCTAAATGACTGCTACCGTCGTATGGATATTCAAACAAAAAAAGAATATTTCACGACCAAACGAATATTCTCCAAACAACAATGAATATTTTATAGCCACTTATGTGTTTTGTAAAATTTGCATATTTCACCCATAACTTTAAACTTTTATCAATTTTAACATTTACTGAATAATAATTATAAGAAAAATTGAATACTTTTATTTCATAAAATTCGGGGTCTTACATATATATAGTCCGCTTCTTCAGCGAATTTGAAGAAGAACGAAACCGGCTATAGCGACGATTTTTCCCGTTGCTATAACATAAAAAATCTATTTTTTATTCTATAAGCGATTTAAAAACCGTCGCTATAACCTAATTCATTCTTAGGGCTTCCTCCAGTCATTGAGAGAACCGGAATATATATATATATATATATATTCTAGTCTTTTTAAAACTCACATTGTAAAATTTTTCACATTTTAAAGGTAATTATGCTTGTCCCTCTCTTTCAACACCTCCTCCACCAAAGCCCACCTTGTAGTGGGTGTGCAGAGCACTACCAAGAGTTGTTGAGTCGGTGATTTGGCAACCAACCACATTAGATATTTAGATTTACAGTGGTTATCTATTGCAATCTCACATGGTGGGAGCCAAATTAATTTACACCATTTTCAGGCTCCTACAAGTCAATAAATTCCATAAATGAAACCAAATCAATCATAATGTACATTGAAAAGGGCATCAACTGAGTTGAAAGTTTCATTCATTCAAGAAAATGAGAAAAAAAAGATTGATTATTACTTTAAAAACGAAACACCAATTAAAATTGATTGTTGATTAGTCTCAGTTACCATTTCTCTCTTTTAGCTTACTCGATTACAAAATAGTAATGCCATCTAGAAAAGCAACATGTTACCAATTTATAGTTTCACATAGAATTTGTAGAGAGAAATAAAAGATAGATTCGAGAGGAAGTTTTTAATTCATTTCATTCATAATCCATTTCAGTACAGAACCAAGCCTCTTATAACCATAACTAATACCTTACATTACAAATAAATCATAGCCTTTCATTTCATTTCTAATCTTAGCCATTCTTTTTACTAACTATTTTAATACTAATCTATCCAATGCACCTTTTAGCTGCACAATGTCAAGGTGCATAACACAACACCAACACTGAAAACACCCATACCTTTGGCCAAAAAAGAAAAAGAATATGGTGCTCAGTTTGATGTTGGATCAATACATAGAGATCAGTCCTCACTCCTCAACAGTCATGCAATCTCAAAGTTTTCATGTACATTGTATCACAATCTGCTTGCCATAAAATTTCAAACAATTTATTATATCACACTTAAAGTTTTCATGTACATTGTATAAATATGAATGCTCCATGTATCGTTACATGCACCACCTATACTGTAATGAGTTCGAAAAACAATAAAAAAAATAAATTCTGGAGGTTCAAGATAGGTTACAAACTTACAACTTTCAATGATCAAAAGATGTGTACAAAATTTCAAGTGTTTACATACTAAGAGCAGCCAACTGCAACTAAGTTCAACATTCTAAATGCAAAACCATAATATTATCTCCTCAGCTCTGTCTCGAAAGGTACAGAGGACGTGCTATGATCAAAGGCCTGACTGCCATAAGGATGGTAGAGATCCTCATCAACACCCCCCTCATGACTAGATGAAGTAGAATTTGTTTCAGCGTTGAGGTTCAAATTAGCCAACTGCGCAATGTTCTCAATTTCTCGCACCACCTCACTCATCGCAGGCCTGTCAGCTCCCAACTCATTGACACACTTCATTGCCAGGGTCACAAATTTGTTCAATCCTCCTAGTGTTGAGCTTGAGCCTAGGGTTGGATCAAGAATCGCTTGAATGTTAACCATTGCATCCTGAACTTCTCTTACGATATGCCTCCCTTCCTGGATTGCCGCCCTTGCGGTTAACAATTCTAATAGTACAATTCCAAAGCTATATACATCACTTTTCTCAGTCAATTGTTGGGTCATGTAATATTCAGGATCCATGTACCCCTACATTGAGAAAAGAACGAATTCTTCTAATGTAAACCTTAAAGAAATATTTTAGCACTCGCAACCCAAATTCCTTGGAAATATAAGAAAAATCCAAGACTTGCAGTCCACATAGAGTACTACTTTTTTTAGAAAATTTAGGCAGGTCATATGAGATAATACGCTTTAAAACTAAAAATGAGATTTGAACACTAACCATTGTCCCTTTGACTTGTGTGCTAACGTAACCCTTTTTAATATCACTCACAGGTTTGGAAATACCAAAATCAGCAACCTTTGCATTCAAACGAGCATCCAGCAAGATGTTGGTTGGTTTGACGTCTCTATGTATGATTGGAGGGTTGGCAAGCTCATGCATGTATGACAGACCTCTGGCTGAATCAAGTGCTACTTTAATTCTTCTCACCCAATCCAACCTGATTCCCGATTTCCCTGCATACAACATGGTGCAGATTTATAGGAGGGTAAATAGAATATTTGAAATTTCCCATTAAGAACTTTATATCTTCTCAGCCGTGCTTATATATGTTAGGTTCCATATCTATTTGCTAGTGTTGAAATATTTACCTAAAGCTACAATCCTGTACCATCATCCAGTTATCTCCGGAGCTACTCTGTTGAGTATGGGGGCAGGCCAATCGGAGCTGGCCACTTTTGTTGACATCGTATTATTTATATCATATACTACACTTAAAAACATACTCTCGAGACAATCATTTGATTATGTTCCATCAGTCCCAATATGAGAGTCCACTTTCAAATCATGTACCAAAGCTCAATATAATGTAGTAAATTTTGATCTCGACCATTGATTATATAAGATTCAGAATTTCTATTAAGACCTAGTAGTATGACTTTCAAAAGTAACTATCATTTCGGAACCAAGGGAGTAAAAGTCATGAAGTTTTAATTCAGATTTATAAGACTGAAGTTCCTCTACCTCCTTGGCGGATATGGTCACATTTATATCATTGCTTCAATATATAACAATCATTTGTTTCTTATCAAGGAAGAAACAGAAAAATGAGAGGATACCTGAAAGACTTTCCTTTAAAGTACCATTTGAAATGTACTCATAGATCAGCATTTGTTCAGCTTGCTCATAACAGAAACCCACGAGGCTGACAACATTTTTATGATGAATCCTTGATAATAACTCAATCTCAGTTTTGAATTCATGATCACCCTGTAGTGAACCCTGTTGTGCTCTTTTGATGGCAACTAATTGTCCAGTGACAAGCTTTCCTCTATAAACCTGTCAACATCAAGAAGCCAATATTGATAGATATTCCTAAACATAGGTTGAGAGAAAGATAGGCCTAGAAAAGGTGCAGTTTATTCTATGTAAAAGCGTTAAAATGCAATCAGCATTATTAGCTTGAACCTGGTGAAAGAAGAAAGCAAAGACAATCAAATTAAATGAAAAGATCAATGTAAATAATACCTTCCCGTAGCCCCCAGATCCAATGATGCTTTCTTCTGAAAAATTGTTAGTACATTTCCTAAGCTCGTCAAAAGCGAACCATCTTGCACCTTGTAACTGAGGAATACCGCCGCTGCTTTTATCTGGGTTCCAGGATGCTGCATTAGCAAGATGTAGAAAAGAAAAATTAATGCTCAAATCTCCGAACTGTTTACTTGAGAATTCTTTGCTTTAAACCCTAGCTGTTTACCAAAAGGATTGCTCTGGCTAACAGCTTTTTCAGCTCTTTTCTTTTGACGGAAAGCATATAGACCAGCACAGATCAGTAATACCAAAAGTACAGAACCACCAACTGAAGCTCCAACAATAATGCCAACATTTGATGACTTATTTTCTCCTGTAAATAATTCTAAATGAGAAAATAGATAGATACTAAGATAGATTGCTTAAGAAATATGTGGGTATCAATGTGTGTATGACACACAACAAAGTTGTAAATAAAAAACAAAATGATATTCTAGAATATTTTTTTGCATGTTTAAAATTGCATATTATCAGAGTTGACTTCAAATCAGAAAAAAGTCTTATATAAAGTGAAATTCATAGTTACCTGGAAAGTACTCATATATTTCATTAATAAAAGAGAAGGGTCCGAAATAAGCTGCAAGCGGGAAAAGTTGGCGGTTGAGTACGTTACCAACTTCAGAGACTCCTGTGCGATTAAAATAATCTTGACCAGAAGGAAAGACTTGCAGTTTGACTTGAAGGTAAGAAGTTCCATCTAAGATTGGATTACAAAGAGAAACCGAATCTACAGGAAGGTTATTGGTCGAAAAAGCACCCATGATTGACTGTGCAAGAGATGTATAATAAATGGAGTTTTCTAGATCAGAAAAGGAAAAGGCAAAGAAGTTTATGGTTCCTGTGTATGGCTTTGATGTTGGGTATGCAACTCTACAGTTTTGGCTAAATCTATCTGAACTGCAGATCAAACGGAAACAGTTAGCCGATGGTCTGAATAATGGAGGATTCCTGCAGTATCTTCCGGTTGTTCCTATTCCGTCACATATTGGGTTATCCTCTAGTCTGCATAAATTAAGAGAGAATGAGTCCCATGAGATCATGATACATGCCTGGATAGTATATACACTGGCATTTCTTCCTATATGTGTTGGACACGGTATTTTGAAGAGTTCGACACGGGTACTCCTCAATTTTGCCAATTTTTTACACTAAAATGAAGTGTACAGTACCCATACCCTTGTCCGAGTGTCGAGTATCAAACATGGGTACTTTAGGGTAAAGTAAAGAGTCCGTGTAACATAAATTTCTTCCCATGAAAGGAAGAAAAAGAAGATATTAGAAACACTGAAAAGAATACTCCAGAATTCATCTTCAGGACAAAAAGTTAAAAGGCTGGATCAATCAAGTAGTAGAGAAGCAAATATTTTGGCTTACGTTAAGTTCATGTTGTATCCAGCTCTTTGCTTAAAGTCCGTAATGGAATTGTTCTGCAAATCAACTGTCAAGTTACTGCTATAGCTGCTGCCGATATCCAATGTCCCAGTCAGATTGTTATTGCGTAGCACCCTATCACAATATGCCAACAATCACCTCATCTGCCACATTTCTGTATTATAAGATATATATATATATATATATATATATATATATATATATATATCGGGTTGCTTCTAATGACGTTTAAGTTTATGAAAAGCATGATTCGGTCAGACTAATATCATCCATGACTATAAATCCAATTTTAATTGGAATTCAGCTGATACTCACACAGACTCCAGTTGAGGAAGGCTGAAGAAGCTGGATGGGATTTGTCCTTGAAGTTGTGTGTTATCCATCAACCTGTCATTAGAAGGTTGCGAACCATTTTCATTACAAGCAAAAGCATTCTCCTCGTAGCTTGAAAAGATGAACACAACAAGATATAACTTTTGTACAAAAAAATTCAAAGTATTAATGTAAAAAAAGATGCTTTAAGAAGATCTATAAATCCTAATGTAATATAAAGAAATCAAGAAGCAAGATGTTCATCCATTGTGTTTCGCAAACCGTGGTGGCCCAAAGGTTTCACAAACCTACCTGTGAAGTTAAAAACACATCGATCTTTGTACTAACACATTTTGATGTTTATAGAGATAAAACTTGTTCAATTACACACTTCGATCTTACAAACAAAAAGCGAAGACCTTTGGTCAAGTTAAAAATATCTGAATTCTAGTTAGGAATATTATTATAGTATCTTAGTAAACTAGGTTTGCACTGATGGATTATGGCTCAATTCGGCTTATAGGATCCTTTAACCCATCAAATGTGTAGTTTACTTGCCTGAACTTCATTCAAACTGTGTTTAGCTTACGTTTACGAGTTTTTGCTTCTAAAGTCGTCCTAGGGAATTAGTGGTGGATCTAAGGGCTAAAATTTATGGTTGTCTACAAATAGTTCAGAGACCCACCAAATACATCAGGTAGTTGATATACGGGTAGTAGACCAAATATTTGAACCTCATCCTGTAGAGGAAAACTGCTTATACAATGTGGTCATATGCAGGAAAAGAAACTATATATTTGAATTTCAAAGTTTCTTACAATTAAATCTCAACCTTTCCAAGATTCAGGGTAAGGTTTTACATATTTCAACTTTTGGAACCAGGTAATAACATGCCAAGGTTCTGAGCACAAACTTATCAGGGTGTTCAATACTCTGATTTAACATGTTAAGGACTTATGTTAAACAGGAAGGGTTCTTTAAGGGAGTAGAGATTCATCAATTTAATCAATTGTTTAGAGTTCAGGTGTATTTTTTCGCATATGTTGTGTTAAATGTACATGCAAGCAAACATGTATGTGTGTGTATGCACATGTGTGTGTGGGAGAGAGAGAGAGAGAGTTGTACAATGTTGTCAAATTCTGGAGGCTTGAAATCCATGAGGGAACATCTGATGGATCAAAACTATTATTGCTCATGTCCCTGCAAATAACATAATGTCAGGAATGCAAATGCACATAAGTATTCATCATCTTAAGAAGACTAATAAAATGATCCATTAATTTTTGACAAAATTTCAAGGACCATCCTCAGAAATCAGAATTTAGGTTCTGGACAAAGAGGCACCACACAAACACACAGACACACACACAAACAAACAACACACACACAAACAAACACACACATATATAGTTGGATATTTTCATTATCTAAAAAGTATATAATAAATATATTACATGCTATCCATATAGCCAACAAATGAATTGGTTCAGTTGGATAACAGAAAAGAGTTGTAATGTTACAACATTTTTATAAAAAAAAATTTAATTAATTAATTAATTATGCCAACGTTATTACAGAGTTGGGATGCTAGATGACGAGATGCCCAACCCAACGGAACGACATCAAAATTAAGTGATGAATGAATTCAAAGGGGTGTTTGGAAACCTATAAATAGGTTGCCAATCTAACCCAAAAATCACAACATCACAACTTCAAATCAATCCTTCTCAAGTTCTTAACTTCAAAAAAATCATTCTAAATCCTTTTCAAGTTCATAGAAAAATTATTATTCTAAATAATTTTTCTTGTTATAATTTTCTTCTCTTATTTATAGTTTGCACTAATTTTATTTCTACGCAACAAATTCTAGTACAGAGTAAAATTTTGGCCTGTGTTATCTTGAGAGACTAATTCGCAGTAACCCTGTGTAGCAAAAGTAAGGGGCAAATATAGTCTTAAGGAAAGAGTGGTCACCATTCGATTCAGGCGGTAATATTGTTGTTCTATATCAAACTACAAAGCGGGTTACAACATATATTGAGAATTTCACACTAACTTACAAAGCGGGTTACAACATATATTGAGAATTTCACACTAACTTACACATAGTTAAGGGAGTTCATGCCAGTGAGGTTAGGAAAAGGTCCATCAAGATTATTGTTGGACAAATGCCTGAAAATGGATAACCAAAACCATAAATGTGAACAATCTGATGCAAGAAATTCATTCTTTCATGCAAGAAATACAAATGTTTAGTCAGTTTGACTTTCATAAACATACAGCTCATTGAGTTTGATAAGGTTGCTGAGGTTTGAAGGGACAGGACCGGTCAAAAGATTCCTATCCAGGCGTCTGTAGACAAGAAAGATATTTGATAAAAATAAATCACAAAAAAATAGGTCCAGAGCTATAGGTATGTTTTTACTTGAGTATCTGACAGAATTACTCACAGTGCTATCAAATTTGGCAGAAGTCCTAGTGTAGAAGGGATTTCGCCACTGAGTTTGTTGTGGTCCAAAACTCTGTCAAAAAGAAAAAAAATGGAGTGTTAGAGAATTCAACCAAGTATTGTCCACTTCCCATGCAATATAAAATCAGGCACTTAATCCAGGTTGCATATTCCATTCAGGTACTGATATAGGAACTTAATGCAGTCTGCTAGAAACCTTACTTGGTGACAAGATTGATACTCATAGAGCATGTTGATAAGTTGGTTTTATACCTACTTATCCGGTATCTTTTACTTGAATTAGTTGCTTATATTCATGTTTCTTAGTTACTTTTCATGCATTTTGTGTTTATTTTGTAGATCTTATGTTTGGGAGCGGTGTGAGCGACTATTGGTATGGAAAAGCAAGGAAAATGCAAAGAAAAGCAATCCGGACATCATTTGGGCTTTCATGCTTACTTCATGTTCTTGGTTTGGAACTTAGCTTACATTGTAGAGCGTCTTCGTAGCTTTCCGGAACATCTTGAATCGTTCTAATCGGAGTGAAGATGCAAGAGTTGTGATCTTTGTACCAACGGACGTCAAAATTCGCTGTTTTGGTTAGCCATTTACATAGCAGTCCCTTCCAGTCCAATTTCAACCTTCATCCGGCCAGAATTTCTCAATCATCAAAGAATGAAATTTTGTAGAGCTCGTCGATATCTTCGATTTGATAGGTGGCAGGCCCCGTAACTCTTCCCGGATCAAAAGTTATGGCCATTTTACCAGAGGACACTGCAGCAGAGAAATGACGGCACATGGCATGCTGAATTTATAGAAGCATTTCTGCATTGACGCCTGCGCACCTGGAGCCAAAAAAACGTGATTTTTTGCTTGAGCGAGGCCGCGCCTAACTTCAAGCCAATTCCTGTGCGGCCGCACGACTTCGGGTGTTGACCAAAGCTGACTTTTCATTAAACAGTGCAATTGAAGCGTAATTTGGAGGGGGGTTCAATTAGGGCTTATATATTAGACGTATTTTCATTATGTAAAATATATTCCACCCCTTGGGGGATATATTTTAATTTGAATAAGTAGATTAGAGTAGATTAGCGTAGTGATTTCTAGAGTCGATGAGATTGAAGACTTGAAGCAATTGGAAAGCATTAGAGATTCAACCTTGGATCAAGAGAACAGATTTGCACTACAATTCTCTACCCTTACTCTCTCTTTGATTCCTAATTGTATCTTATGATGTGTCTTCAATATGTGGATGATAGCATTAATTCAATTATGATTTAAATTCTATTCTGAGATTGCAATGGAGTCTATGGATTAGTTTAATCTGATATATTTCATTGTTAGCCTTATTGATTGCTATAGGATTGTCTATTAAGATTTATGCTTATTTGCTTAGTTGATTGGCCATCAATTACTGTGATAACCCATATGAACTTGAAAGACGAAGTATGGGTTTAGATCTGATCTTGATAGCTTATGATTGTATATTCTACATTGTGTTGGGATGTATGATTTGTGCTTAGAATAGATATATACCGACGCACCATTCGTAGTCAATTGAGAACTTGGGCGTAAACCCTAATTATTTGTAAATCACATAGACATATAGTGATTTAGATAATGTGGGTGTTCATGTGTATTCTATAAACTGTGGATTATATGTGATATGGGTATGGTACATTGAGAGGTGGCTATAGTTTACTTTCGTGTTTTCGACTAACAATCCGGTACAATTAGTTTGGCTTAACATGAAATGTGTGGATTTGAATGAGTCAATAGATAAAATTGTAATCTCAGGTCTTCATTATCTAGTCTCACTCTAGAAGTAGTTAGGTTTATTTAATTTTATAGTTTAAATATAAAATATAATATCATTCGTTTAAATAAGACTGAAATGGTTATGGGCTAGTGCTTGGTAAACTTTATTAGTTAATTCTCCGTGGGAACGATACTTTACTTACTCTTTATTACTTGTTGACCGTGTATACTTGCACGCATATATTGATCGGTAAAACGACCAACACATGTTAAGGAAGGTATCAACTATAGTGACCATTTAAATTGTTTCACAGTTATTGGTTATAAGATCAGTACTGCATATTCATACACGTGTTTTATTGATATATGTGTTATATACACACACACATAGTTCAGCGCGATAGTAGGAATATTCAACTTACAACACTAAAAGCTCAAGATTTTAATTTTTAACTTAGGAACCTGCTCTCATTATCAAGCTACTCACGAAATAGGAATATATGTTGTAGTTTTATAATTCATTGTTGACTATTTAGATAAACCGTACAATGATGATGAACATTATTTATAAAAGCAACCTTTACTCTGATAGAATGGATATGTCCTAAATAACGAAAAAGATTAGGATTTCCATAGATTTTAATATTTATGGAACTTTAATTTATTTGATGTATTTTTATTTATTATTTAGGAAAATTCAGTAGATTAATTTTTATTTAGCTCGTTTATGTTTTGGGCTTTAGTTTTCTAATTTTATTTAGTTTAGAATTTAATTATTTTTCTTTTCCAATTAGTCATAGGAAGTAGTTTAGTACTATAAACATGGAACTTTTTTTGATTAATTAATATTATTATCTTTATTCTCTTTGTGAGTTCATTATTCCTTGTGGATTGAAGGGTTTATCTTACATTCTTGTTGGTACGTTAAACCTTCAAATCACATTTTTGATAGAGCGCTACAGTCTAACCATATTCCACTACGTCAAATGATCAGTACTTTTTAGATAGTTTACGATAATCATCATTGTATTGCTTTAAATTAAAGAAATACATATCAATTTTGAGTTTGAAAATGTATTAAGTTGACTATTTGCATGATGTTTATATTTTGGAACGGAGGGAGTATATGATAATGATATACAATGTTAAATATGCTTTAGGCACATTTTTATTAGATCCATATAATAATAATAAAAGCCCTTATCATTTCAGGTCAAGGTAGTATGCAATACACACACACACACACACACACACACACACATATATATATATATATATATATATATATAGGATAAGGAATAACACACCAATAGTTAACTTTGTTACCTACTAAAAAAAGTTAACTTCATTAAATAATTTCAACTGAGCAATTAACTACAGTTTCAAGAGAAGACTATACTAGTGGAGGACATTTCTATTAATCATCAGGTCCAATATACTTACACATGTAGCAGGCTCATGCTTGAGTTGAAAAGGTGAGGTTGGAGGGTGCCAGAGAACTGATTCTTTGACAAATGGCTGAGTAACGGACATAAATCAACAGTTAAGAATTGAAATTACTTTGAAAGAAACAGAATTACATTAATATATTAAAGCAATAACACATACAAGTGCCTCGCCTTAAGTAGCCAATCCAGGCCAGGTTCGGTTTCACTAGAGACTGGAATGCTTCCATTAAGATTGTTGTCACTTAGATCCAGCCATGAAAGTTTAGAGAGGTTACCGATGGAACGCGGAATTGGTCCAATGAAACTGTTATTATTTAGACCTCTGTAAAGAATGGTAATAGACAAGTTTCAGAATGTTAGAAGTTAGAACAAGTCATGGAACTGCACCAGAAATAAGAGGACAAATTTATTTGTAAACCTCTTTGGAAGACCCTTGTTTTATGAAAAAGAAGAAAAATTATGATGAAATATTTCAGAGCCACTTAACATAACCCTCAGATTATATACTGACATAAATTATTAGGATCACTTAAATTGCTTTAAAAGTCTACTGCCAAAAGGAGTATTATAATATAAACCATCCTTTTTTTTTTCTTCTCTTTTTTGGATAAGTTATGTATTCAAAACATGCCAAAATGGGGTCCAGCTGTCCTGGTATATACAACAAAGCATGTTGATATAAAAATGAAAAAACACAGCAAACACCACAAAGACCCCATATAAACCATCCTACAACGTAAAATGAAATGCACCAGAGTCCAAATACTTACAAATAGATCAGCTCCTTCAGAGATCCTATTGATTCTGGAATTGGACCAAAGAAACTACATCCAACTAGAATTCTGCATTCATGAAAAAGAATTACTTCAAATGAAGGGACTGTAACTACACAAGTTGAGCAGATATACACACGAGCAACAATGAATTTTTCGTACAGGGTATCCAGTTTGTTCAAATTCCCAATGGATGAAGGAAGAGTTCCTTTTAGACCCTTGTTGTTTGAAAGATCCCTACAAACAGAGTCGATAATTAGGAAGTATATTTAATACAAATAATCATCTTAAGGAAAGGAGAGTGTGAAATGGTAGTCGTCAATGAAGTTAAGGTATAATATGGTCTATGAGAGTAACATGTATAATCAGCTGTGAGAGTAATCACACAAACAAGCATTAACGGGATGTCCATGCCTGAGACGCTGAGAAAGAGAGTAGAGCACGAGAAATGTAGGGGAAGGCTTAATTTAATATATCAAGCAAGAAGGCATGTCTTTATCATGATTGACATGGTCTACATTCTGCATAATTTTACATCGTATACAATAAGCGACGTTACTACCAACAAATACTAATTATGCATCAAATATATAATTGAGTGTAATACAAGTGGAACTTGTTGTATGCCGTATGGTTTCAAACTCTCAATCAATTGGATTTTTAACAACACATTTGTTTTTAGGAAACAGAAATTTATATTGTTATTTGTAATGGATGAATTGGAATTAATAGGTCAGTTGTTCATTAGTAGGATCAAAGTATCAAACATAACTAAAATTTTTGTAACATCTGATTACATTTCTTTGTTTTCTCTTCAGAATTCTTGATGAAAGGACATGATGTACTCAATTTATTTGAAATGTAATCAATCACTTCGATATATGACTGAATTCTGCTAAGAGATATTATGCAAAGCAGACTGGCGATTTTCCGAATTCTAGTGGATATTCAAACTCTACCAAGTTAAATCTATCTATACAGAGTGAAAGTATCTATTATTTGTTACACTACCGAGTAAGATCCCCTAATCCCTATAAGGCAATATGAAGGGACTCAATTAATGAGGTATGACCCTCATGAATGCTTGAAATCTAATGTAAACAATATGATTTTTGAGGCTGGCACTGTATTATGGATCACAATATATAGATTTGCAAATTATAATTGAAATATAGTCCAACGTTATCGTTGGTGCATGAGGCGAGTTTAATATGACATGTTAGACACCACATCTATAAGGCAAAAAAGGAAAAAAGCATAAAGAAAACCTACAATTTCACTAGCTCAGAAAATGAAGAGATGTCTGAAAACTCAGTCCCAATCAAGCCAATGCCTGCTAATTTCCTGCAACGGAAGTGATCAACTTAAACTCAAGACAAGCAACTCTTTGAGCTTTAGATAAATTAAAAAACCATTGACATACAGGTAGATAACTCGTGAATTATTATTGCATGTAACTCCTTCCCAACCTCTGCCACAAGGATCTGCACCCTTCCAGTTAGGTGGAAGCTTCTCCCAGCTAGACTTGAGAGCATTTAGTGTCGCCACTGCATTAAAAAATATTAAAAAAATAATAATACCAACTTTTGGTTGGACTCAAGGCTTTCCCATCATCTTAAATCATTCTAAGAACAAAAAAGCCATTAAGACTAAAATCTTGTTCTAAAAAATTGAAGTGCCTTTGGATATCAATTAAAAAATATGATTTTACTTCTTTTACACGATGCAACAAAATTACAAAACCATCGTTGCAATGGGGTCTCTATAAAGAAAATCAGAATTATCAAGTGCCAATTCTTCTTAATTGGCTTTCATCGTCTTCCTATTGGTACCAAGTAATCATAATCACACGAAAAAAGAAATTTATATATGCCCATATAAAGCTATTCAAAACTCCAAAAATAGGATTTTTATTAACTTAGTAGAATGTATTGATCAATGTCATAAATTATAAATTTAAAGGCCTAAATATGTTTCCCCTCTAAATTATACCAAATACATATTTCTAGAGAACATCAATTTGCAAGAAACTAAGTAAAAAACACCATTAAAAGTCAATAAACATACAAACATACATCCAAACATCATCTCATTAAATTCTACACAAAATCAAATAAACTTACAATCTTTAGGATTTGTAGCAGCTGCTATAACCAAAATTTGAGTGCAAATGATCATCACCCAAACCTCAATTCCTGGACCCATTTCTCAAACCAATAATGCAGTCAAATCACCAGAAATTTCTAACAAATTCTGAGCATAAGTTCAAATATTGAATGCCAGAAATCTTGAAAACAAGGTTTTTGATAATACCCATTTGGAATTTTTCTTTAACATAAGGATAGACTCGGTCCAATTTCAACTTCTTGCAGAACTTTTCTATAAATTCAAACACGTCTAAAACTGGATTTGGTAACCTGCCAAAGAATATTTTAATTACACTTCCTGCAATAATAGTATCATAATAATGACGACCAATGTGAAGACTTGGTATTTTGCTGTTGACATCACTTGAATATACTCTCAGACAAACACATAATCTACTTATATATAATTAATTATTTTATAGTTAAGGAGGAGAGAAAAAATAATTGTTTGTTTCAGATGAAATTTAAGCTTGCAAGATGACAGTGGACTTTGGTTTTTCATATTTATATAAAATTTTGAATAAGCCAAGCTATTGGCACTCCAGGCTCCAGGCTGAGTCTAATTTAGGCAAAAAAACACCTTTATCCTCTTGTAGTCCTCGACTTGTAAGTAATTGGCCATTCAACTTTAAAAATATTCAATTGGTCTATTGTAAGTTGTGATTTCCTACATGGCTTTTTTTAAAGCCAATCAGTTAAGCTATCGTAGAATGGGCGGAAGGAACCTTATAAAGAAATGATTGAAACAAGTGAAACGGACAGACACCAAACGAAAGAAACGAGAGAAACAAATTTATTAGGGCTCAAAAGTACACTTTTGTCTGAGAAATCGAGGAAGAAGGTGGGTCTCAGGCGAGAGTAAGCGACGAAGAAGGAGGGGGCTAGTTTAAGAAAGCTAGGGTTTAGATCTTCTACCAAACAAGTAAGTGTTGGGTTGCACCCATTTTTGTCTGATAAATTAAATATTGCACTCCTTTTCATCTAAGTTTTTGTTAAAAGCGTAGTTTGGTAGTGTTGGTATAAAAGTTGCCCTTGTACTTGTTTAAACTAATATTATTGGGTTTAAGTTGTTGTTCACTTTTTTAAACAAATATTATTGTGGTTTAAAGTGGGTTTCAATTTATTAACAGTGATTAAAGTGAAATGTGTGACTGTGTATTGTTATTTGTGTTCACAGATTTTGAGTAGTTAATTTCTTTAATATTTACAAAGTATAAAAGTGTGAATTTTAATTTAGTTTGGTTGGCTCTATAATTTGTGTCTCTGTAATTTGTTTAATGTTTAATAGTACTGAGTGTGCATTATGTTTCATGCAACATGAACTACTTTGATGCTGAATTATACTATGGAGGTCAGTTTGTTACTAAGGAGGATGGATCATATGTTTATGAGGGTAGAAGGAAAGAAACTTATGAGGGGGTTGATGGAGATTACTTGAATGTTGACAGGATGGTGAAGTTGGTAAAACACCTAGGGTATAAAAGAGACTTTGTTATGTACTTCAAATTGGCAGAGTTTACTTTGAAGAATGGTCTAGAACTTCTTCATGATGACAATAGTGTAAGACTGTTAATTAAAGAAGCTCTGAAAACTGGGAAGATAGATATATATTGTGACCATGAAGATAATGAAGAAGCAGCTGCAATAGGGGATGTGATTGATGTCAGAGATGAGGAAGCACCAAAGCATACAGATAATTATGGTAGTGATGAGGAAAGTGATGAGGAGTTAAGTGGTGCTAGTGATGATGATGAGAATGAGGAGTTGATAAATATAAGGAAAAGAAAGGAAGATATAAAAAAAAGCAAAAGAATAAGAGTTGGTTGTGCAGTGTGAAGTAAACATTGATGAAGAACCAGTTGAGGAGGTTGGGGCTCAACCTATCCCAAGAGAGCAGCATGAGGCCTCAAGTAATGCTAAAGGTGGATCAACTACATGTAAGGCTAAAAATCCAACAGTGACTGAACCAAATGTGGATATTGGTACACAAGAGAGCACTAGCATGGGAAAAGGCTAGGAAAGCTAGAAAAACCAAGAATGTAGAAGAGGTTGAAGAAGTTGAACCAACATTTCAGATGATGAGGATGAATTGGGGTTTAGGACAAAAGGAATGATGTCTTGGGTAGAAAATGAAGAAGATTCTGATGATGAGATTTCTCCAAGTGGTGAATCTAGTAGTAACAGTGAATAGGAAGGAGAAGAGCCATAGAGGAAAGTGAAAAGAGTTCTTCCAACATATAATCCCAAAACTTCAATTACCAAGATAAAATTTGAAGTTGATATGACATTTACTGGACCTGAACAATGTAGGGAAGCTATTATAAATTATGCAGTTAGTTATGGAAAGGGAATATATTTTTCTTGTAATGAGAAAATAAGAATACAAGCAAAGTGTGCTAAGAACTATCCATGGGGGTTATGGGCTAGTTATGTGCCAAGAGAGAAGGTGTTTCAAATTAAATCATACAATGAGAAGCATTATTGTGTGAGGAAAATAAGGATTAGGATTGTTAGGTCTAGATGGTTGGTTGACAAGTTTGGGGGTACCATAAGAGCAAATCCAAGGATGTGGCTGAGGGAATTGCAGGCAACAATTAACAGAGGTTTGGACTGCAATCATCATTACCTCAGTGTCGACAAGTAAAGATAGTGGCTTTAAGTGAAATTGAGAAAACTTTGAAGGAGCATTATTCTAAAGTCTAGAAGTATGGGAATGAGATTCTAGCTACAAATCCTGGTAGCACAGTCCAAATTAGAGGTGATGGAGGCACTCCACCTAGATTCCAGAGAATGTACATTTGTTTTAAAGATGTGAAAAAAAAATTAGTTGGAGGGATGCAGACACAAAATAGGACTTGATGGTTGTTTCTTGAAGACATACTGCAGGGGTGAGTTGTTATCTGCTATTGGTAGGGATGCAAACAACCAAATGTTTTCAATTGTCTGGGCAGTGATTGAAAGTGAAAACAAGGATTCTTGGAGTTGGTTTCTGAGTTTATTGCTTGAGGATGTTGGCTTGGAATTAGGTAGAGGATGGACCTTGATAACTGACCAACAAAAGATATAAACAACTAAATTATTTTTAACATTGTATTGTCTGTTATTGTGAGACCCCAGATTTTATGAATAAATATTTAATTTTCTCGAAATAATTTTTTTGAATATTATGGTGTGGATTTGATATAATGTTATAGTTGTGGGTAGTATTTGTAAATTTTGTAATGTATGCAAGTTGTTATATAATATTCGATTGGTCGGGGAATATTTTTTTTGTCGGAAAATATCCAAATGCGACGCAGTACAATCATTAGTGGACCTTATTAACGGAATTATTGTCGAATCGAGAAAACGACAAAAATATTTTTATGAGAATAATAAATAAAAGTTTTACCAAAAACTGTTGAACTACTTTCGGTAGTAAAAAGTAAAGAATGTCTGGCGTGGTTGCATAGTAGATACCAGTATTAATTATTAATGCTTACGTGAGAAGTCACTCGGTTTTGTTTTATTAGTATTATTAATGTAATAAAAGCAGGAAAACTTTTATATAAAAATGAATACTTTTATAAATTTATTCGTTTTATTAGACTATAAATAGAATATATAATATTCTATTATGCGTAGTATTTTGCATAGTAAAATCTTTTTATATAAAATGTAATACTTTTATAAAGTTATTTGTTTTATTAGACAATAATTAGAATATATTATATTTTATTATGCATAGTGTTGTATAGTGCACGCATAATGTTTTCAGATAGTAAAATCTTTTATATAAAATAAAATACTTTTATAAAATTATTCATTTTATTAGATTATAAATAGAATATATTATATTTTATTTAAAAGATTTTGTTTTATTAGAATATGTTATTAAATCAATTTGGACCGTTCGTTTAAAAGTAAATCAATCTGGACCGTTCATGAATTAGTTACTATGCAGTCCATTCTCCTATAAATAGAAGTTCATTCATTCATTATTTCATACGAATTCACTGAAACTCTAGAGAGAGAAACTATAGAGAGAATTCTTCTTCTATAATCTTGAGCGTATTTCTTTAGAGTTTAAGAAAGCTTTGAGCGTAGTGCAAGTTTTCTTCGAATATATCCTCGCCCTACCAGTCGGAATACTCTTCTTTCAAAGGTAAGGGGTATTATTTCTTTTGTATTCATGAAGAGAACTTCTGTTATTTCATTCTTTACTATTATGTTGGAATAACTTGTCTATGCAAAGTACCGCATACTTGGTAAAATTCTTCTGTTATTCCATTCTTTATTATTATGTTGGAATAACCTGTTTATGCGAAGTACCGCATACATGGTGAAATTCTTCTATTATTCCATTCTTTATTATTACATTGGAATATCCTATCAGTGCGCATTTCACGCTTTGACACGGTTCTATTATTTATTATTACATTGGAATATCACATGCAGACGTTTACGCATGACTCGTTACATTTTTTTATTATTCGCTTGGAATATCCTATCATGTATGCTACGCATGACACGGTTCCATTATTTATTATTCTATCGAGAATAACGTTTGTCGGTCATGATCTATCGCGTGCGTGGTGATTTTCTTCGTTATTCCATTCTTTATTATTCGTTAGAATAACCCGCTACATGTGGATTATCACATGCATGGTGAATGATCCTTTGTATTCATTCCTTATTAAATTGTGGAAATGATCATACAAGTGGATTACTGCATGGCGGACGAAAATCCATTCATAGCTTCATATATTCTCTTATACTCAATTGGTTAAAGCTTTGACTTCTATACTCCATGAAATTAGTAGAATATCCTTGATATTTTGCGCTTCATCCAAAGATATCTTTTCATGGAAATATTCTTACGAGTATTCTTGAATTTTACTCACAAAGAAGTATCATGTTGACAATTTGGACGTTATTGGTTCTGAATAAATTAATTTTAAACTTATTTTATTGAATTCTTATATCATTGTCATCATCCTCATCTTTATATTATGTTAAAAATCATCGTGGCATGAAGTGCATAGATGGACTTGGTATGATTATGACTGAGGATTATTCTTAAGATAATCATGACCAGTAATGTTACAAATGATGTGGAAAAAGTCCTCATTATCCCGTAGTGCATTGATGGACAGTTTTTGGTATGATTATGGCTATGGATTCTCTTCGGCCAATGGTGCAAAGATGAATTGTTTTATGGCATGATCAGGACCGTTGATGAAAACACGATTATCTTTAGTTCATGGATAATTTGTGGTCGTGATACTAAAAAAAATATCATTGGCCTGTAGTGAAGGGATGATTTGATGATGTGGATTATTTTTTTAGCTAAGTCTCAGCGATAAAAATGATGAAATTTTTTTTAAATCATAGAAGATGGTAGATTTTATTCTCTACTTGACTCTTCTAATGGATTCCTTGTTCCGCTGCAGTTAAACTTGATGTTTGTTATATTGTATCAGTTTAACACTGTTGAAGGCTAACGATAATTTATTCTGCATTATCTTAGTCATAATATTTCTTACTGGGCTAGTTGAGCTCACCCTTTCTTTCATTGTTCTCTTCAAAAAATGAGAACGTAGCTGGGACTAGTCGGGGAACAGAGTGATGGTCCTAGATGATGCATTAGTAGTCCTCACTATTCTGTGAAATAGTGTAATAATAAATGTAATGAGGACTCCATTGAGTATGGATATTGTCTAGATGACAATATTTGTATTAAAACTCACAGCATATGTTTTGTCGTATTTTACACGACTGTTGTATAATTAGTTTGTATTTGTATTCAGTACCATGTATCTGGCGACCCAAGATAGGTGATGTATACCTATATTTGGGGGCATCACAGTTATATTACTGGTTAGAATATTATGTTATATTAGTACTAAACTTTTTTTTATTGTATTAATGCAAGGGTTTGGTGCCTGCCATACAAGAGTTTTTGCCAGAGGCAGAGCATAGATGTTGTGCACGATAAATCTATGCTAACTGGAGGAAGAAATTTCCAGGAGCAGCCTTGAAGGTAATGTTTTGGAGAGCAACCAAGGCCAGTAATCTTCATGATTTTAGAAGTGCAGTGGTTGACATCAGGAAGGAGAGTAAGGATGCTCAAACTCATCTTTTAAATATTCCTCCTAAGCAGTGGAGCAAGGCATTTTTTTCTTGTGAAACAAAATGTGATGTTGTGACTAATAACATGTCTGAATGTTTTAATAGTTAGATCCTAGAGGCTAGGTATAAACCACTACTTTTGAAGATATAAAAACACAAGTCATGGGTAGAATTCATTCAAAGAGAGATGAGATGCAAAAAATAGAGGCAAAGTTATGTCCTAGGATTATGACAAAGGTTAATAAGACCATTGAGTTAACCAAATATTGTGAGTATGACTGGGATGGGGGGCACAAGTTTGAAGTGTCTGATAGAAGTGGGAAGTACAAGGTAGACATAGAGGTTAGGACTTGTTCATGTGGGGTATGGCAGTTATCTGACATTCCTTGCCACCGTGGAGCAATTGGAATCATTCACATGGAACAACCAATTGAGAACTATGTTGATTCCTACTATTATGTAGAGACTTGTCCTAAATCGTATAACTACTTGTTAAGTCCAATGGGGGGGGTTCAAATGAATTGCCTCCTGCCAACATGACAATATTGTTGTATCCACCAACCAAGAAAATAGATGGCAGACCTAAGAAAAATAGGAGAAAGGATCCTAATGAAGAGCCTAAGAGTAAGACCAAGTCATCTAGGAAAGGGACACCTGTTAGGTGTTCTATGTGCAAGGAGTATGGGCATAACAAGTTAGGTTGTAAGATGACACCAGTTAAACAATCAAGGACTAAACCTACCCCACAACCTACTGGAGAACCAAGGCAATCTACCCCACAACAATCTGAGACTGAACCAAGGCCTGCTATGCTAAGGGTAAGCTATAACCAATCCTTATTCTATTTCAATGATGTGATTGCATATTATTTTAAATATTTTTCTATTATAATCCAGAAATTTACAAGTGTTTCAATGCTTGTTCAATGCATAAGGCTAATTGCTAAGGAAAATTCCAAGGATGGCAGTAAGTGTAGGTGGACCATTTCATGTTGCAAGTGAAATTCCTAGAAGGGTAGGAAGTGAAGGTGGACCATCAAACAGTGACACTAGTGTGTGGAGAGTAAAGTGCAAAAGAACTCATGTCCATTGGGAGTGGAGTGATTAGAGTGAACCTATTATGTACTTGATATGAATTATGGAATTAAACAGTGGCTTATTAATTGGCTTTGAATGCTAGTATATATGTATTTTTGGGCAATCTACATTGAAGGTGGATGTATGAATGTATTAAGTAATACTATATTTGTGACGCCCCCAAAATAGGTATACATTACCCATTTTGAGTCGTCAATAACATGGTACAGAAACAACTACAACTTTATTAATACAACATGAAAACTGTGAGTTTAAATACAAATATTGTCGTCTAGACAATATTCACACCCAAATAAGTCCTCATTACAATTATTGGTACATTATTTTACAAAAATGGTGAGGACTACTAAAACAACTTTCTAGAACCATCATTCCACACCCCGACTGAACTCATCGCTGCGTTCTCGCCTCTCACGAGAAGAAAAATGGAACAAAAAGGAAAAGGGTGAGCTCAACTAGCCTAAGTAAAGAATATTATGACTAAGATAATATAGAACAATTTATCGTTAGTCTTGATAGGAAAAATCGATAAAATACAATAGACAACAAGTTTTAAATCAATATTCGCAATGAAATAATAATTCATAAGAAGAGTTACGTAGAAAATGAAATCTACTATAATCTATGAATTTAAAAGTCCATCATCAATATTTTATCCTCGTAACATCAACCAATATTCATCTTGAATCAAATATTCATCTTCGCACTGGGTGCCAAAGATATTCATCGATCGATCATGTTCATCTCAACACTGTACATCTTTGCACTACTGGCGCCAAAAGATATTCATAAGAAAATCAACCATCTTTGCACTCTGGACCAAAGATATTCAAGTAATACCATCATTTAGGATCGAGGATGATGAAAAATATTTTAAAGAAAACGAATCCAATTGAAACAAAAGAACAAGTATTATGGATTCGCACTTTTAAACAATCCGAGTTCAAAAATACTTCATAAATAATCATAGTGAAGTAAAATTCAAGAATGATCAAAACATGGATACAATCAAAGCTAGTATTCATAATAGATATTTTGGACAAAATACAAAAATTTAATTTTTTGTGAATAGTGTCGTATTCGTGAATAATGCTGTATACGTGAATAGTAACCCCGACACTAAAAGACAAGAATTTCACAAGAAAAATCTTGTTAATATTCTGGCATAATGATATTAGAAGAAATAATATCATTTTAAAAAAAATATCCTTACTTGAAAAAGATCAGACTTTAAATTTGGAATCTGGGATATAGTCTTTGAAGGAACTTGAACCAGTATAAAGAACACTCAAAGTATCAAAATACTCACAAGAATATGCTCGATAATATAGAGAGAGAAAGGGAGAGAAAACTTCAGTTTTTGGTATGATTTTCAATTCTAACCTAAGCACCCTATTTATAGAAAAATGCTTAGAACACCAAAACAGAAAATTTAATAAAATATTAATTTATTAATTTTATTTTCCTACGCACACATTGCCATTTGATTTCAGCAACTAACACATGTTCCACAAATGCAAAAAACGTTTTTTGTAAAAAAAATATTTAAAACTTCAAAAATTAATTATTCTGGAACTTCAGAACTTCAATAATTCATAATAAATAGCCCTTTTATCAGAAAAATTCAAAAATTATGTCTTTCTTTTAGGAAATTTCATTCTCTACAACTTTGCAGAAGAAAGTTTTTCCAAATTCCAAACAAAAATTGACCGAAATTCACAAACGGGCGATTTTATAAGCTTTAATCAAATTTCAGTCAGGAAATGGGGTCCACCGACATGTTTAACATGTTTTAAACATTAATTGTAACAAAAATACTCCTCCTCCTCATATACTCATATATCCCACATTTATTGTAACAATATCACCATTATTATATTATTAAAATATAATAATATATTTAAATGAATTATTTATCAGAAAAGATAAAATAACAATTTTTCAACAATTGTCACATTAAAAATTTTCTCCATCTATATCCACATAAAATGAATATTTTCCTTAGCATATAAATCAATAATTAATTATTTACAAATAATATTACGTAATCACAACAATCGACAACCGTGCAGGTTCCGAAGAAAGAGGGGCTTTCCAATAAGGATTTCTCCTCATCTTGGCGCAATTAGGTGACCAAACCTCTCCTTAGATGTAACTTTCTAGACATTGCCAATAATGTTATCTAATAATATTATTCAAATAATATGAATTATTGATTTGATAATGAAAATACTATATGTAGTGACAATTATTGAAACAACAATAATATAAAATATCAACGTAGCAATTATTGAATCAATAAAATAAAATATTGAGCAAGAACTACTATAACAATTATTGAGTAATGCCTTCCTACGTAAGAATCAATAATTGATGCAATACCGTAATATTCTTGTGTTTTAACCACCCGGGTATTCCAACAAAGATTAACAGTGAATAACTACGCCTGTTATTTATAAACAACTTATACTTGTCATTTTCTTCATCCAATCGCTTTTTGTTATGGGGCCCACATAAGGTGCTATTTGTCGCATTTAATATTTCCAAGCAAGTAAGAATATTTCACGACCAAACGAATATTCTCCGATAAAATGAATATTTTATAACCACTTGTATATTTGAAATATTTCATGCATTTTACCCATAACTAAACACATTAATCAAATCAACCCTTACTATTTCAAAATAATAAATAGAGGAAATTTAATTTTATTTATAATAAGTAGGGGTCTTACAATGTTGTTCTGACTTGATGACAATTTATGAATGCTATATTTTGGTGACCAATTTCTATTTTGGTTGGTACTTGTGCTTTGGTTATGTTATGCAGTTGGTTATGTATGGTTGTATTAAGCAGTTGGTACTTATGGCATTATGGCATGTATGGTTGAATGAATGGTTTTTTTTTCTTCTGATTTTGCCATGGACCAATTGTTCTTTGTTATATTTTTAGCAGGGGAATTGTTCTGTTTTAAGTAAGGCTACTATTGTGTTTTGGCTAAAATTGGTCTTAATTTTTGCTATGAATCCAATGGATTACACAAAAACACAATTTAACATTAACATCTTTAGTCTTTTTAATTCATTAACATTACATCTTTCCTATCACCATCACCCTATTACAATTGTTAGCAATAAAAATACATGATGCATTATAATACAGAACATCCAATACAATCAATACATTACTATTACATCATGCAAATCCATGTCAAAATTACAATTGCAGTGACAATCCATGAAAATACACAACACATTCTAAGTTTTGAGATTCCTTTTTAAGTCTATCAATTTCCATTTCCTTTATCAGTGTTTCCTTCTTCAAAATTTTCAACTTCTGCTTCAGTTTTGCATTTTTATCCATCACTAAGTTCACCTCTTCAACTGGCTTGCTCATCGCACTCGTTGCTTCATCTACAATGGAAGGCACTTCAACCCATTCAAAATATCCACAATATCTCCCAGATTCCTATCAAATTTGGTATCACAAAGTGAAAACAGAGTCACATAACAAACATGATTTAACAGAGAGGGATGAAATGCACATTACAAATTGGATGGAGGAAACTAACCCCATAGTTCCAGCAGCCATAAAACTTTTTGCCTTTTGACCTATCTTTCTTCGAAACACAAATTCGTGCTGGTACATCACAATAACACATGTGCATGCCTACAATGATGGTTGACAATGATCTAGATCGTGATGAAGCTATATCAGATGCACAATAACTTCACACTTACCTCAATACCAGTTATCAAATAAAAGCCCTAATTTTCGTGCACTTGTTATCTATAATTTTGCTGAGAAATTTAAGCCCTAGTTTTGATGTTCTGCACTTCAACCACTAATATAACATACGATAAGGACCTTTACATGGATTATCTCCTTCGATCGACGCTTTCCCACTAGATATCGCTTTCTTCTCCGAACTCGATCGTTGTTTTCCAACTTCATCGCTTTCTTCTTAGAACTCATACTCGATTTCCTGCAATTGCTTGGCCTTAATGCAAACATCAGCAAATCCACATATTTTATTATTTTTTTAAAAAAGCCACGTAGAAAATCACAGCTTAATTTTTAACGTCTGTGAGTAAAATTGGACGGAATGACCTGAATTTTTTATTTTAAAAAGCACAGTGGGTCAATTTAATATTTTTAAAATTTAGTGGCCAATTGTTTACAAGTCGACGACCACATAGAGATAAAGATATTTTTTTGCCGTCTAATTTATGTTGATGGCTAATGATAAAATCGCCCTTCATTTTTGTTAGGCTACCCCCATAGTAGCTACATGAATAATTAATTAATTGTCTACTCGCAATAAATATCGATGATTTTTGTTTCAAAATATATCATTTTCTAATTTGTGATTAATTGGCGTGCTCGAACCCTATACCCATGGAATTACAAGTATCGTGCTCGAGTTAAGATGAGTCCGAGTTATTTATCAAGTTCAAATTGAACTCGTTTCAATATTTTTGAACTCGATTCGATTAGATGTTGAATTGAGTTCAAAGTCTACATGTATGATAATTAAGAACATATTAA
Source organism: Panax ginseng (assembly GCA_020205605.1). Classification (NCBI taxonomy): domain Eukaryota; kingdom Viridiplantae; phylum Streptophyta; class Magnoliopsida; order Apiales; family Araliaceae; genus Panax; species Panax ginseng. The sequence goes on along the minus strand of CM035134.1, from coordinate 142,870,387 downwards.
ATTTATGTGAATAAACTATATACATATTTGTAAATATTTGACGATTGTGATCAACGTGGAAGTGTATGTAAGAAGATATAATAACTTAAAATGAGACCCTTTTAATTCCCACATATCACATGTATGCAAATAAGTTGCAATCATCATTCGGCTGAAAATTCTCGTAATATATAGCAGAACTCTTAACTTTATTGTACTCTTTTCGTTTCAAAATATAAAGTCAATTTTGACTTTTTTTAAATTCAATTGTTAAAAATTTACAAACTCAAAACTGACACAATTATTTGATTTTAGTCGATGCAACGATAAATATTATAAATTATCTAAAAATTGTTAATAATTATAAAATTTATAATTTCATAATTTTGAATTTAAAATTTCAAATTAATTTTTAAAAAACTATAGCTTAAAATTGAATGAGAATAATTATCTTATAGTTAAGAATCCAAGAAGGGGGAGGGGGGTTGTTTAGTTTAATATACCAACTTAGCTTTATTTAAACTCAATTCCACAATTAAAGATAGGTTGTAGTTTTTAAATCAATTTGTGTAATAGTAATTTATTTTCAAAATTAATATAAATTTTTATAGTACAAACAACTTTAACAATTATAAAGAAGTAAAAGATGTTAGTGATGATCATATTTGTTACTTTTAAAATTTGAACAAATTCATATCAATTTCAAATTTAAATATTATTGATTTGTCTCATAAAATTAAATGTATAACTCAAGGGAGTACTATAAATTTTGTTAGAATATCAATTTCTCTCAAATAAATTAATTAGGAGTATTTTTTTATACTATTATATTTTAATGTTAGGGCCTATAATGTAGACAGCTTGCCCAATTTTGAACAAATTTTTGGAAACGACAATGAAGTTATAATTTTGCTCAGTTCAGAAAGAATAGATATGAAGATCATCAAATTTAGTAGCGTGATCATATTTAGATATTTAGTAATGTGGACCGGATTTATAATAGTATATTTTTTGTATCCCATAAAAAAGCGAGGGAGATCTTCTGTCCTCAAATTCTATGTCCCATTTGTGTCCCTCTACTTAAATTTTGACACCTAGTCTCTTACTTAATACTAATTAATTTTAAAATTAAATAAAAGTACATATGTCAAAATTCTGTTTGAGACAAAAATTTGAGATAGAGGAGGATCGCTTCTCATAAAAAGCTAGGATAAGATAGCTAACCAAACAAAAAAACAGTTGCATAACAAGTTACCATTTGTTATGAACATTTCAAATATGATAGGCTCTTTCTCCTAAGCATTAAATTTGACAATCTAAAACTTATTTTTCCTATTACACAAACTTTACTATAACTCTGCTTTATGATTTACATACAAGGGGCATCCCCTTGTATAGGTATAGGTCTAGGCTCATATTACCTATGTTTTAGATCAAATCTAAAGAAGGGTTAAGATTGATTATCTAAAACAATCCTCTAAATATCTAGAACACTCTATTAAAAATCCTAATATGTACATCAAGAGTCTAAAGTAAAACCAACTATTGTAACCTATTTATGGCCTTAAGGGGATTTCTTTCAACTCTTTGCGGAGCATCTACCCACTATTCTTCAAGTCATAAATGCTCATGATTATGATTGGAATAAGTCTTGACGGACAGGTTCAATGGATCGGAAAATTGGTCCAATCCCAAAATTTTATTTTTTTTTTGACTTTCAAAAAATATATAATATTTATTCTAACTGAATTTTTACAGAATATAGTATTTTTAGGTGTAATTTGAATACATATACAAAATAAGGTTGTACAGTCTGTACAACCATGTTATTGTATATGCATCCAAATTACACCTAAAACAATGTATTCTATAAAAATTTCGGTTGAAATAAATACTATACAATTTTTTTAGAAGTCACTAAATTTTTTTTAAAAAAATGTCCAATAATCCGGTACCCATAGAAGGACTCCGATGATCGATTGTGTACAACTTGCAATGTGGTTGAAAATCCATATCAGAAAATGAATTGTTTCATTTAAAGATTCAGCCCCACTTGTGTATGAACATTGAATATGCAGACAAGGACATTAATTGACATTTTCTGAAGAAAAAGTTTTAAACTTTAGACCAACAAGTAGTATTGACTTGGGAAAAAAATAATGGAGGTGCAAGTAAACTCATGTGGAGTCTCCTTAATTTCTTTTATTTATTACTAAAAGTGCAAATTAAGGGGTTGGGTAATTTATTAACTAGGACCATATTAATAAAGTAAAATAGTAAAGGTCAAGTAAATTCTAATCAAACAACTTATCCCAAAATAAACTTAATATTAATCACTTACGGGTAATTTATTAATTAGGACCATTGTAATAATAAACAATCCAAAAGTTTGGGTTTGAAAAAATAATAAAAATATTCATTAATAATAAAAAGATTAAAAAATAGAATCGAGTAATGTTATACCCAACTTGTTTAATATTCAAACTACTCGAATTCTCGATTGTGATTCAATACATACTCGATTGACACAAATTCGATTAGATACTCGATACATTCTCTTATAATATATACAAAATTAAATCAAATTAGGATAACTAATTATTCTTTTTTTATTTTATTTTTAATTTTAATTGTGATTTTATATTTGTAAAGTACAATAATAAATATATTTTCTCATTTCTAAGTAAAATAACAAATTCAATTTATAATTATATTTATTATAAAGCTAGTTATTATTTGGAGACTCAAATTTGAGCTTGAATTTATAGCTCGCGAGTAGTTTGAATATAATTTGATCCGAGTCGGAACGAATTCGAATAATAAATATTCAAGTCAAGTCGAATCTGAGTAATTTTTTTCAAATACAATTTGAATTCGAGTATGAATTTAACGTTTCAAGTTGAATTCGAGCAGCTCTATGTTCATTTCGATTCAACTCATTTACACCCTTAATTATAATTATTTGTTAAAGCTTTATTTTATACCGTAGGCAATTCATGGATTTATTGACATCTTTAAAAAAATCAATAATGTACTGTATGTCAAAGCTTTATTTTGTACTGTAGGTAGTTCAATGATTTTATTATCCATTCTCCAAATGGGATAAAAAAATAAAAGGATGTATTGAATTTTCATTCCGTTAAAATGATTTATCCTCCAAAATAATTATCAAATACAATATTTTTATTTCGTTTGGATTTCCTATATGCAATTAATTTTTCAATCCAAAGTGTATGTTTTGGTTGTTGGTGATGGTATTCATTCTATTGAAATGAATTTTATTCCACCTTCTCCGTGGAATAAAAAAACAAAATGTAATGATTTTCCATTGGAATGATTTTTAAAGATCATCAAATATATTATTTTTATTGTTCATTCCTCCATTCCATCAATCCAAACATAATAAAAGTTTTTTTCACATATATATTTCATATATTCATTAGATTAAAATAGAATTTTATTTCACCTTCTCCACGTGAAATAAAAAAACAAAGGAATTGAATGTTCATTCCATTAAAATAATTTATCCTCTAAAATAATATCAAATACACTATTTTTATTTCATTCATTCCTCTATTCCATTCCTAGATCCAATCGTACCATAATATCCTGAGCTAAACCAGAAAGGATGATCAAAACACATCTGTTCCCATAAGAAAAAGATGGTCTATTTACAAAAGTAATTTCAAATTAGTAACTTAAGATACCATCTACAAAAGTAACAAGAATCCACTTTTGGTTCTTCCCTTGCTTTACATATGCTAGACACTAAACAGGCCCAAAGAGGGCTATGAATTCTGCTAATGGAAGTTCTTGTTCTTCACTATGAGCAGATTTCACAAAGCCAAGCAACAATATCTCATACTCAATTACATTCACCATAATACCGGCACACTTTTACAAATCCTAATTCTAAATGCTTTTTGATTATCTTACTCGGACTCTAACTTAGAAGGGAAATTTGGACCACCATAACTAAACAGGCTTTCATTACTATAGGGATTGCCTGACCCCTTACTTGTGCCTTCATAACTTGCTGAAGTCGACGCGGATTCATTGGGGTTTAGGCCAGCCAATTCCATAATGTTCTCAATATATTTCACCACGTCACTCATTGCTGGCCTGTTGACTCCTACTTCTTCGACACACCTCATTGCTAGATCCACGAACCTCTCCAACCCTTTAACTTCATTTCCCAAACCAATTGCAGGGTCAAGAATTTCGTGAAGGTTATACAGATCTTTTGTCTTGTCCATTGCTAGTTTCACCTCTCTTACAATGTATTTCCCTTTCTCAATCGGAGCTCTTGCAGTTAACAGCTCCAGTAATACCACTCCAAAGCTGTAGACATCACTCTTCTCAGTCAACTGTTGAGTCATGTAATATTCAGGATCCAAGTAGCCCTACAACCAAAAAATATTTTGCTTAATTCATAGACCAAAATATTAAATCATTATGGTTAATCCAAAATTAGCACATAATTTTAGACCACGTGATTCCATAAATTAGTTAAACTTTGTTCTTTTCAGCTACAACAAATGACATATCTTCTTTTTGACAATAAATTCAGATCCTTAGATGTACTAGGTTCTTTCTATGTCAAATGTGGACACATGATCAGACTGAACAATTTTGTTATTTAGCAGTTTTAAAATATTTTTTTTATATACTCAAATTACCTTTATGATTTATATTCACCATCTCTCAGTTATAGCAAATTACAGCATTTGCAAGAGTAAAGTTTAGGGATAACTAATTCAAACCATTGTCCCTTTGACTTGAGTTGTTACATGACCCTTTTCAGCGTCACCTATCAGCTTGGAGAGGCCAAAATCAGCAACTTTGGCATTTAATCGTTCATCAAGTAAGATATTGTTCGACTTGATGTCCCTATGTATGATTGGAGGGTTGGCAAGGTCATGCAGATATTGCAAACCTTTGGCTGCTCCAAGTGCTATGCGGAGTCTTCTCATCCAATCCAGTCTGATACCAGACTTCCCTGCACAAATGATAAGCGATTTATCAAATTTCAAAGATAGAAGAGTAGTTTACCAGCAGTAGGATGACAGATATTAAAGTTGAAATTGTTCCTCCTTGCTACTGTTCACTAGGTATTTTCAGTAAGAAAACTCACTTTTTTCACTTGACAAACTTAGGGACTGTTTGTTTAGGACTGAATGGCTGAATCGGTCAGCCATCAAGTGCGTTTGTTTTGAAAAAAAAATCGTCTGAATCGGTCAGCCATTCAGACGATTTGGGCTGAATGGTTAAGCGTCATTTTTTTTGCTGAATGAAGTTTTTTTTTTACAATATTAACTATATTATATTAAGTAATATTAAATAAATTTACAACAATTTTGAATTTTTTTAAAGGGGTGAAATAATAAAAATTTGTTATTTAGATGTTTCAAACAGGTCAATTATCAAACAACTTTTTTCATTCAGATTCAGATTCAGCTCATTCAGATTAATTCAGTTTTTATCAAACACCCCCTTAGTGTTTAAAGAGAGCAACAAGAGCATGAGTTCTTTTTTTAAATTGTAAATCTTGAAAAAAGTGAATGCGCAGAAACATTTGTTAATCTTCTGTTATTCTCTGTCTTAAATCTACTCCTTGCTTTCGTATGAAGCTTTATGGTCTATTTGTCTCGAAATTTGGGTTTCTGTACATGATTAATACATAATCTTCGAGTATTTTCTTGAAAATAGTTTGAGGAAAAATTATATATATATATATATATATATATATATAGACGTATATTTCATTAATTCATTCTGCTGATTTCCCCCCTTTCTTTCCTTTAGGGGTGGGGGTGAATATACTTAATTTATTCAAGGCATGGATCGGTTTTGATATGCAGGATGGTTTAGGACACAAAACGCAGGCAGAGGTGGGTTGGTTCGAAATATCGAATATCATATAAGCATGCTAGTTGGTCTAAGGATACCAAACACCATACTAATGTATACTTCACATAGCACGCGACACCCATAATTTTGCCTTTCTGTGCTTAATTAATAACCCTGGAAATCACCACTTCTTCATTCACCTTAGGAATTCCAAAACCAAACAATAAACAGCACCATATTCCCTTCTTTACTCTGCCCTATGAAAATCATGATGCATCTTAAATCCAGAATTTACCATTTATTTTTTATCATTAGATTAATTATTTGTTAGTGCAAACAGTACAAGTGTTCATATTATTAGGTAGAAATGGAAGGCAATGAGTGGAAGTACCTGAAAGACTTTCATTTAATGTACCATTGGGAATATATTCATAGATCAGCATTTGTTCACTTTGCTCAAAACAGAAACCCACGAGACTGACAACATTCTTGTGATGAACTCTGGAAAGAAGCTCAATCTCAGTTTTAAACTCAAGGCCACCCTGTGAAGATCCTTGCTGAGTTCTTTTAATTGCAACAAGTAGCCCACTGGGAAGAGTTCCTCTATATACCTAAAAATTTAATATAATTTCAGAACTGGGGAGCTATACATCTGGAAAAATATTCTCGAACAATATTCTGAGAAAGTTGAGAAGCAAGTACAAATGAACAATATTTTCATAAGGATAAGTAACTTCCACAATGAAATTGGTGTTAATTATGGCAATAGTTGGAGCAATTGAAGAACATATGTTTATTACACTAGACTTTTCCCGAGTTCCTCTATATACGTATGTTGATTCATTAATGATATGAGTTCCCTTATTATTCAACTACAATACTCATCTGAAAAAAAAAAAACTTGAACCATTTTTCACAGCTCAAACTGCCTTCAAAGATTAGGTCATAGATCCACTTGTAACTGCCTTGCAGATATACCTGGCAAACGGGCGGGCCGGGGCGGGCAGGGCCAAAATGGTCCGGGTTTTGGCAGACCGAAAATGTGAGGCCCATGGCCCGGGTTGGGCCGGCCCGGCCCGCGGGCTTCTTCCTTCCTTCCTTTTTTTTTTTTTTTTTTGCAAAATCTTGCTACACTAAAAATAGTAATAATAATAAATATTAAAAATAATAAAATAATTTATAATATATAATAATTCTAATTACCTACATTAACTTCATATCTCAATCAATTAAAATTTTAATAGTATTATAAATTACTTTCAAAGTATATAATTAAATTGATTTTTTTAAATTAATATAATTTATTTAACTTTTAAAAATAATAAATACTGACTAGGTTGCAAAAAAGAGCTAAAAACAGACTAAGTAACCATGTGGACTTGAGTATTACTGTATTAATAATATTATCACCATGCACGTACGTCGAGCTGGGAGCTTGGAATAGAAATCAGGGAGGAGTAAATACTGACTAGGTTGCAACTTAATTATTGAGTGACAACTTAATTATATATATATGAGTGACAACTTAATTATTAAAACCCATTAATAATTATGCATATATTCATTTTTAATTTCAAAGAATATATACATACATAATCAAATAAGATTTTGAGTACATATATTTCTTAGATTTCAGTAGGATTCTGATTGGAAAATTACAATATGAGTTGACTCCTCCCTGATTTCTATTCCAAGCTCCCAGCAAATTGTGTCTTTCAAAAAAAATATTAGCAACTCTACTATTTATTTACTCAAGTCCATGGCTTCTGATTTCAAACACTGTCATGCAAATTGTTCACCTTTAATTTCAAACACTGTCATGCAACTCTTATTTATTTACTTACAAGTCTTGTGTTCAAGCCTCACAACCCACAAGTAGCAACATTAAAAAAAAAAAAAAAAAAAACACGGGCCACGGGCCGGGCCAAAATGGCCCGCATTTTCATGGGCTAAAAAAATGCAGCCCACAGCCCGGCCGGCCCAGCCCGCGGGCTTGGGCCATGTTTGCCAGGTCTACTTGCAGAGGTACACAAAAATACGATCTTTTGTTTAACAAATGATGATTCTTAACAATGCAAACTATAATGTATTAGACACTGTCACCAGGGAAATAAGGTGCATGAACACATATTTTCATGTAGAAAGAGATTAAAAAGGTTCTAACCATCCCATAGCCACCAGATCCAATCTTATTGGCTTCTAAAAAATTGCTTGTGCATTTCTTAAGCTCTTCAAATGAGAAATTTCTAGCTCCTTTTAACTGAGGAATACCGCCACTGGTTTTATTTGAGTCCCAGGATGCTGCATGTTATCACAGTAGTATTAATAAAATCCTCAGATGTCAAATGATTAACACCAAAGAGAGTTAAAAATTGTTGAGGTAAATTCTCCGATCTTACCAAATGGATTATTCTTTTTATCAGCTCTTTCAGCTCTTCTCTTCTGGCGGTAAGCATAAACTCCTGCAAGGATTAATAAAAGAACAAGGGCAGAGCCACCAACTGCTGCTCCAATGATAATGCCTGTACTCGATGATTTGTGAGAACCTGAAGTAGATTCACCTGAAATAGAATATATATATATATATATATATATATATATATATATATATATATATACCCACAGATGCATACATATAAGCACTACTATGAGATTGAATAAATATGGTTAAAATAATTGCTCATGTTTATATGAAATATTCCATTACCTAGAAAGTAACCGTAGTTCCGTCCATGGAAAACAAAGGGCCCAAAGTCATGGGGTGGCTTAAAAGTTTGGTTGCTAAGAACAAAACCAATTTCAAAAATGTCTGTTCGGTTAAAACGATCTAGGCCAGATGGAAATATTTCCAAGTTTAGCACAAGGTAATCATCCAAATTTCTGGTTGGATTACCAAGTGAAACTGAATCCACTGGGAGTTGATTAGAATGAAAAGTAAGCATCAGACGATTTTGAAGGGATGTGTAGACGGTTGAGTTTCCCAGGTCTGAGAAAGAGGGAGCTCTGAAATATAGGTTGCCCGTGTATGGATACGTGCATTTACAATTTGGGCTGGAAATTTGATCTGAACTACAGGTACTAGGCATACAATTATTTGGCGGTGTTGAATACGAGGAATTAGATTGTTCAGGAATGGTACAGTACTTTTGGGTTGCTCCTGATTCCTCGCAAACTGGGTTAGCAACAAGTCTGTAGAAAATTGTATAAATTAAAAAATAATGATGTAGCAGACTGACTATAATCAAATATAATAACTAGATTGCGTGTCCCATAGGTAGAAGACAGCTATTGCAGAGAAGAAGTAGAAGAACATAACCTTTACTTTCTTTAAAGTACCCACAGCAAGTAAATAGAAAAAAGGGAAAAAAACAGTAAATTCAATAATCATTAAATATATAACGAGGGCAAAGAAAAACAGAGGAAAAGCTTACACTAAATCATTGTTGTATCCAGCTCCTGGTTTAAAAGTATCAATGAAATTGTTCTGCAAATCAACAAGTTGAAGTTGGTTGCTATAGCTGGATCCAAGATCCAAGGTTCCATTAAGCTGGTTGTGGCTTAGTATGCTGTCACATCATTGTCATTTGTTCAATACATATGAGATCAGTAAACTTAGAACCTGATGAAATGATTATACTTTTTTCTAAAAATTTGAGAACCCAATATTTATTTCGTGAAACTGGCATTACATGAGTGTAACTAATATACTCACACAGTCTGCAGTTGAGGAGCACTGAAAAGGGCTACTGGTACTTGTCCTTTAAGTCCTGTTTGTTCCATCTTTCTGTCAAAATGCAAAGTTGGTAGATTAGCTAGATTTATACAAACATAAAATGGAAGAACTACCTAAATGATTTTCCTGAATTTCTATTTGGGTGAGATGATAAATGGGCTATATCAGATTCTGGCATAAAAATACTTAAAACCAGTAGTGACCCAAATACAGCATTGAACTACCCATCTAGTCACGTCAATGAAAATCAACTTGGGAATTGAAATTTAACCTGCCTCTTTGGGTCCTCTTCTTCCCTAGAATCACAATCGATAGTTATCATGATCCTTTGAAGTTTAGAGTTTATCCATTATTGTCTTTGTTATGAATTTAAACACTCTAAAACATGTTTTTAGTGGCTATTAGTGGCTCCATCTAGTGGCTATTTCTCAGTTCAACGGTGAAGTACTTGGGCTAACAAGTGAGCAAACCTGGTTTTAAGCCTAATAGCAGCCAATAAATACGCCAAATGGTAAGTTTAAACTTTAAACCCAGTCTGCCTCGCCAAGTAGCTTAGTTGGCAAGCATGCTTTAGCAAACAAGAAAGATAGTTTCATGAATGAAATTATCCATCAGGAAAAAGGAGATCTGTAAAAATAATAGTAGCTGAAGTATTAAGGAATAACACTTTTTCGACTTGAGAGACTTCGCAGCCATTAAACGCAAAGCCATATACATGGCCCATGATAAAGCAAATGGTGGAAAAGAATTCATATAGCATGTCTATGTGATTCAACTAGTCCTTGATTCTGAGTGGTGTGTCTTAGTGTCCCACGCTGGGGGGAGAGAGAAAGAGAGACTTACAATGTTGTCAAAGACTGTAGCATAGAAAACCATGAAGGAACATCAGACAAGGTAAAAGAATTGTTGCTCATATCCCTGTAGTGACAATGAAAAGTACTACTTACGGTGTACTAATTATTATATATAATTTTACAAATACAACGGCAAAAAGAGAATATGTATGTTTTGGAGGATAAACGATAATTCAAAAGATTTTTATTAAGAAAAATAGTCGAGGACGAAAAGTTCTTAATATTCTAGAGTTAGTGAAGCATCTGCAACTTACAAATAGTTGAGATCACTCATTCCAGTTAGGTTGGGCAAGGGACCACTCAGTTTATTGTTGGACAAAAACCTGAATGAGGATAGTGAAACATTTTTCTTATTAATAACAATGGAAAATCCAATGAAATATGGTGCTGACTTTATAGGTCAAGTAAAGAAGCATAAATTGGCAAGTAGTGCTCTTTTTTCTCTACTTACAGCACATTGACATTGATAAGGTTGTTGAGATTTAAAGGGATGGGTCCAGTAAACGAATTTCTGTCTAGGCGTCTGCAATAAACACAGAATGATAGTTCAATACTTTTAAAGTTCATGAAGGAAGAAAAGTGTCAATAAGAAAAGCTAATAGCTTTTAATCAGGGTATATGATAAGATACTCACACCACCTCCAAGGTCTTGACAAGTCCTAGAGTAGAAGGAATACTGCCGGTGAGCTGGTTGTGTTCAAAAAGCCTGCTCAGATTAATATATAAAACACATTCAAATTTTATATTTCTTCTTACAAGTACAGGAAAGTAATACCCAGAGAAAAAAGTTCTGTTTTGAAACAAGGTTGTCCAGACAATAAGCTCACATGGTCATCTTTATATTCATTTTTACCATGAATTGATTAAAAAAAGATTCTTCTTCCCTTCTCTAGGTCTATAGACAAGTCATTTGTGCCTAGGGAGAAGGGGGCAGGAGGAAATAGTTTGGACTAAGAAATTCAAGCGAGTTGTGTAGAGACACATCATGAAACAATGTTTCAAAAGAAGGTTATCAGATACTCCGTCTATTGATACATCCTAATTTAGAATTTGTTTTATTTCTTTTCCTTTTGTGTAAGCTTACTACTTCTCATTCCTTTTTCCCAGGCTATTTAGGTGGTCTTGCATCTTGAAACAAAGTAGCTTCTGGTAATTCATGTATTGAACTACGACTCTTGTAAGAGAAGTTTAAACAACAAGTTGTTTGGAACATACAAATGTATCAAGCTCATGTTTGAGCTAAAAAGCTGAGATGGTATTTCGCCTGATAGCTGATTATTTCCGAAATGGCTGCAAATGGTGGGAATTTAGTAAGACCTTTGCTGAAAATTATTTCTGAAAGAATGGAAAACAAAGTGAGGGAAGACAGATAAACATACAAATGCTTTGTGTGAACCAACATATCAAGACCAGGCGTGCTCTGAGTAGAGACTGGTATTTTCCCACTGAGCTTATTATCTGCTAGGTCCAACCAATAAAGATTTAATAGATTACCAATGGAAGGTGGTATCCGTCCGCTGAAGCTATTAGAATTTAGAGACCTGCACAATATAGGATAAAGACTGTCTGAAATATAGGCTGAGTTGAGGAAATTCATTACAGAAAAGTATGTCAAAATGGAAAATTATTAAGGTGCAGACATGCAGTTCAGCAAAAACTTCCAAATCCTTTAGCTACAAAGATGATATTGACAATTAGAATGGGCTTTCCTAGTCAAGATTAATCATTAGACTTATCAAACGAAAAGTAACAAAAATAAAGTACAAACTATCTCTCATTCAATTTATTGCGTTATTATAAGAATAAAGCAAGAATATAATCTGTGTTCCAATGGAAGAGTTTCTTCTTAAGCAGTACAAGCTTCAAAAAGCATACAAGCGAGTTTCTCATTAAGAAAGTACAAGCTTCAGGAAGCATACAAGCTCCCGAATAATTCATAGACAACCAGTCTACAATTATAGAGACGAGAGAGAAAGTTTCACTACAACAATATAATTATATAAAGAAATTATCTTAATATATCTAAGCCAAAGACTTCAACTGAACAAGAATAATTTTGCCATGAAAAAGAGAAAACATTTTTTCTTTTCGTTGCATGAGAGATTAAGCAACACAAGGTAATATTTTTTCCGATTTATACACAGAAAATATAACCGTACATCAATTTCCATTCTGAAATGAGAATTAATTTAGGGGATGAAAGAATCTATGTAAGGACTTGAATTGTATATATTAGCTAGAGGTTCTGTGGATCTGTCCCAGTGGATTGCATCACAATATGAACATGAGTGTCTCCATCAAAATAAATTAAGCAGGACAGACACCCAAGACATAAGATTCCTACAAATATGGGATTTTCCTTTTAATTGCAAGAGGCATCTCAAAGAACAATGGCACAGTGCTCAGACTTCCAGATTTTACATCGGTTGGCCAATTAGTAGAATAGAAGAAGAATCCTCAAGTAAAAAAGCCTTACAAATAAACCAGCTGCTGCAGCGATCCAATACTGTCCGGAATCAGACCAGTGAAACCGCAGCCAACCAGAATTCTGACAAAAATAAGTCAAGTAATTGGTTAACAGAAACTTAACTATAATTGTAGTTAGCGAACATTGTGTAGCAACAAGGAAATTTCCTTACAAGGTTGATAGTTTCATCAGATCTCCAATTGATGAAGGAAGAGAACCGGTCAAATCTTTATTGTACGATAAATCCCTAAATACAAAAGTTGACAATCAGATAGAAATTTTAACGTTTTTACCAAGAGAGAGAGTGTAGGGGGGAATCACAGAATACTTAGAGCCATGAGTGTTCTTTCATGTCGGACTAAAAATGTCTAAGCACGCATAATTCTCTTTCTTAATTTTTCGTTTAATATACATAGAGATGTTACATTGCTCTCTCATGTCAGTCATCACTAACTACAGAATCCTTAATATAAGTTTACTACCATTCACAATATTCAGATTTCAGACCCATTGTGAAGAGGTATTCATGACTCAAAAATGAAAGTACAAGATTTGCTTCCAATATTTCAGTGCCATCATTGATGCATTAAAGTTACAGCTTTAAAGGGTCCCATAAGGTAACATTAATTAATAAGAAATGATAATTGCCAATTAAGTAAAGATTAAAGAAAGCATAAAATAAGAAGTGGCCATTGGGCTTTGATTGCCTTCTACAAGATAGTTTCATTTAGATCTTTTCAAGACAAATATATAAGCATTATAATGAAAGACATGTTGCTTATAATTTCTTTTGGATTACAAGTACAAGTGATGTATCTCCCAAATCTGAAGGCAATACTTGAATTCTTTAAACATGGAAATTAATTGCGGGTTCACTTTATGCAAATGTATTATTATTATTTTCTTCTAAAATTTAGTGATAAAAATATAAAGGGCAAATTGTTTGACACTTAATTGCACGCTAATGTTTCAACTTTTGCAATGTCATAGACAATGTTTCAATTTTTTTGCAAAACTGTCCCCTTTGACCAATTTTGGTCAAAATTAGTATCATGCTAGTGTTTAAGGGGAAAAAAATGGTGAGATGATGATGTTAAAAAGTAAGGTGAATGTATTCAAAAGAAAAGGGAACATGAGTAATTAAGCTAGTTTCCAAACAGATCACCAGATGGAAGAATAGGAACTTTGAAGAAAAAACCTACAGAGTCCGCAGTTCAGATAAATTTATGATGTCTCCGGACAGCTGACCAGTCAAACCCATGTTTGATAATGTTCTGAAACCAAAAGTACAGGTAAATGCATGAAACTGAAAGTTAAACAATCTTCAGTAATCATTGAAAGCTAAAACACAGCAAGGAATTACATCGAGGTCACACGTGAATTAGTGCACCCAATTCCGTCCCATTTATCCCCACATGGATCCGAGCCATCCCAATTTGGTGGAGTTTTCTCCCATTGATTCTTGAGAGATTGTAGAATGGTAGCTGCATTGCAAACAATATTCTGACCTACTAATCGTATTATCAAAGATTAACTCTCCAATTCCATTCTGATACATTAAGTCGACAATTTCAAGAGGATCTAAGGAAAACAATATTTGGGATGTGTTCTTTTTTAACCCAATAGTAGCAAGGATTTTTTCCACCATCTATAAGCCAGGCTTCTTTTTATCTTGGGCAATAACTTAAATATAAATTCCTAAATTTTGAGTGAAAATGAAGTAAATTGCAAGCTAATAATGCACTACTAAATTGGGTGAACGTGAAAGCAGGACATCAAATTAGTTGCACGTCTAAAAGTATGCAAATGGAGAGATTGAGAATTATTTTATAGAATAACAACATAGATATAAACACTAATTCACTACTAGTAATACAATAAACTAAAATCTCGGAAATAAAGATGAAAATAACTTACAGTCCTGATTCTGTGCTGCAATAACCAAAAAACGAATAGAACAAAAGAAAAGAAATTTCTGAATCCTTTGATCCATTACTTAGGGAACAACCATAGAAGTCACAAATTAACAGACCATCAGCCCGACGGAATTTTTATGGATTCAAACCTCAAATACTCAAACCTCTCAACTCAAATATAAGCTGAACATTCCCAATATAGGAGAAAAGTGTTTCTTTATGATACCCATCTAACGTATCAATATCCACATCCAACCAAAAATGAGTTGCACAGACATATCAAGCAGCCAACTTGCCCTAAAATCTCAACCAACCACATTCAAAGTTTTTAAAGATGTCAATAAATACATAGTTAGATACAGTTACAATGGTCCTAGTTAATAAAGCCCCACCCCAATTTTACATACAGTTACAATGGTGAATTAAAAAAGTCATTAAAAGTTAATATTGGATTTCCCATGAGAGAACCCTTCTAGAAAGTTATTTTGAACACTAAAACGACGGAGGGAAGTAATAAATAAAAGAAATTAAGGAGACTCCACATGAGTTTACTTGCACCTCCATTATTTTTTCCCAAGTCAATACTTTTTAAAGGTCTAAAGTTGAAAACTTTTTTGTCAGTACTGTAAATTAATGTCCTCATCTGCATATTCAATGTTCATACACAAATGGGTTTGAATATTTAAATGAAACAGTTCATTTTCTGAGATGGATTTTCAACCACGTTGCAAGTTGTACACAATCACAATCATGAGCATTTATGAGTTGAGAATAGTGGGTAGATGCTCTGCAATGAGTTGAAAGAAAGCTACACACTATTGTCATATACATACATATATAAACACAAATACATATGTGTATACAATTATACATACCCAAAAGGGTGTTTGAATCTGTATATTACTTGATTAATCTGAGTTACTTTCTGCCTTTTTCCATGGCCAAGAGAATAAAATTGTTGATCCTTTCCATTTCTCTACTCTATATAAGTAATCACTCCAATTTTAGGGAAATAGAACAACGGTATACTGGTAGGGACTCTCTTTCACCGTGTATCATACCTTCCAGGGTTTATCCTCGAACAAAATTGGTACAAAGGGCTACAAATAGTGAAGATAAGTTTTCTTAAATTTATTTCTGCTTGTTCTAACTAATTTTCTAATATTTAAATATTACCTTTAAAATTAACAAATGTAATAGTACAAGTTCAATGTCATAAAAATCAAAGATTAAATTGTAATGTTAATACTCTACACGCTTGAGTCTTTATTTATATTTATGGATTTGGCATCTCTCAATTACAATTTTCCTCTAATTTCATCCAATATACCAATTATTTCATCTTAATAATTTTATTAGTAATAATTGAAATATACTAGTAGTAGTAATAAATAGTTGATGATATTAAAATTAATCTTACCAAAAATTAAAATTAATAAAAATATTTTTACGGCTAAAGTTTAAAAGAATTTTCAAATATTGAAATTTTGATTAAAATCTACATATTTATTAAATGGTGAAAAATTTTGGAATTACTTTTATTTTTGGTGGAATTATAAATTAATTGATTATTGTTGATTCAAATTAAGCTATTTAAAATTATAAAAATATAGTCATTCTTAGGGTACATATTTTAGTATTGCGGCTTTTATAAGGAGGGTATTTTAATATTATTCGGATGGATGCTTAAATAATTTTTTTTTTAGGACTTTAGTTATGGATCAGTCTATATATATATATATATATATATATATATATATATATATATATATAATAAAATTAAGAAAGAAATTAAACAATTGAACGTAAAAGAAAATTAAAAAAGCCATTAAACAATTGAACGCAAATTGATCATTATCAAGAATTCCACTGCTTATTAATAAGTACTTTTCCCAGCTAGTTACTACTTATTTTTCGAATTTAATTGAAATTGTTACTCAGGGTTTGAGTAGCTCCATAGGAGAAATTAACTTGGTTTCATCACGTAGGGTATGGTATGTTCAGTTAAGAGACAGATTCATTTTGCACAATAAAAAGAGACCTCGTCCCACCACCTTTGACCTCAAACAAAGCCTTCCATCGGAATATATATATATGGTCCGGATTAAATGTATATCTCTTATCTTATTTATTGTCTCTTTTTTAAGAATGGATCCATGACGGTTCGATCATCTGATAAATCGTCGCTCTATACTTTTAGCTTATTACAGATATTGTCCGTCTGCTAAAAGTATACGATATTAAGATAATGAAATAAAGTCCGTCTTAAAGGGAGCGAAGACACGGTTAATATAAATAAGATGACTTGATCTTTGCTCTCTCTCTATATATATATATATTGTAAGACCCCAACTTTTATAAATAAAGATGAATTTTCTATAATTATCATTTTTGAATATTATGGAATGAATTTGATATAATGTTATAATTGTGGGTAATATTTATAAATTTTACAAAGTACGCAAGTTGTTATATAATATTCGATTGGTGGGGAATATAATATTCGCAGACGATATTAACAATCATTGGTGGACCCCTACAACTAAAATTATTCATTTGATTGAGAAACGAAAAAATATTTTATGAAAATAAACTACGGAAGTTTTACCATTAACTCGTTGAAACACCTGTGTTAAAAGTAGAGTAATATGTCGCTGTGGTTGATAAGAATAATACAAAGATTGATTATTGATGCTTACGTGAGAAGTCACTCAGTTTTGTTCAATTATTGCTTCAGTAATTATTGCATATAGTATCTCATGTTATTTGATTTAATTATTGTCAATATTTTATATATTATTAAATCAATAATTGAGATAACTGAGTTATTAATATTATTATTGTAATATTAACGATATCTGTAAGTTCACATCGAGGAGAGGTTTGGTCACCTAATTGCGCTAATAGGGAGAAATCCTTATTGAAAAGCCCGCTCTTTTCCGGAAACTAATTCGGTCGATTAATATTGTGAATTATAATAATGATGATAAATATTGTAAAAAAATATTAAAGGAATTTTATAATGTATTTGTTATAAATTGGCTTGTTATATTGACCCTCATTTACCCATTTTTCAAAATAATCGGTGAAAAATTTTAATATAATAAAAAGTGGGGCTACATGTGGGGCCCGCGTGTGGAAAATGAATTTAAAAAGAAAGCAGCATGTCACGAGTAAGCTTTTGATAAGTGTCAGAAGGGAGTTTTATATAATAAACATATATATATATATATATATATATATATATATATATATATATATTTAAGCATGTGATAATATATATATTATATAATTTGTATATTATATATATATATATATAGGATGATTAAGAAGGTGGGGGACGGGAGTATCACGGGAGTAATGACCCGTGAAGTTTAAATATATATAATTTATAATATATATTATATTTTATTTCAAAAATTTTATTTATTAGAATATTTTATTGCATAATATCTTTTTCATTCTTCTATAAATAGAAGCTCATTCCTTCATTATTTATTACGAATTAATTGAAACTCTAGAGAGATAAACTATAGAGAGAAAGAAAAGTGTTCTGCTACTTCACTACTCCTATATTCAGTAGTCTTCTTTCTAAGCTAAACGGTATTATTTCTTTTGTATTCATAAAGAGCACTTCTGTTATTTCATTCTTTATTATTCTATTGGAATAACTCAGATATCGCGTGCCACCCTATACTTGGTGAAATTCTTATGTTATTCCATTTTTTTATTATTGGAATGAATATCCTCATCATGCGTTTTTGTGGCTTTTGACGGACCGGTTCCGTTATTTATTATTTGTTAGAATATCATGTGTGTGCGCTTTTTCGCCGGACCGGGTTTTAATTTCTTTATTATTTCATTGAATATCCTCGTCATACAATGCGTTTTTTTACGGACCTAGTTCCGTTATTTATTATTCTGTTGAAATAACCTGCCTGTGCGATTTATCGCAGTCCTGGTGATTTCTTTTGTTATTTCATTCTTTATTATATTCAGTTGGTTAAAGTTTTGACTTTTATACTCCATGAAATTAGTGGAATATCCTTTATATTTGCGCTTCATCTAGATCTTTTCATGTAAATATTCTTCTGAGCATTCTTGAATTTTTCTCTACAAAGAAGTATCATGTTGACAATTTGGACGTTATTAGTTCCTGAATAAATTAATTCTTGAACTTATTGTATTGAATTCTCATATCATTCTTATCATCCTCATGTTTATATATTTTTTTAAAGTCATCTGTGGCCTGTAGTGCATAGATGGACTTGGTATGATTATGACCATGTATTATTCGGTGTAATCATGACCGTAATGTTACAAATAATGTGGTAAAAGTCCTCATTGGCCCGTAGTGCATTGATAGATAAATATGTTGTTGGTATGATCATGACCATCGATGAATACACCAATATCCTTGGCCCGTAAAGTGCATGGATAATTTGTGGTTGTGATACTAATGAATATCCTCGCCATAAGATGGGGATGATGTGGATTATTATTGTCGAGTCCCAAATGATAAAAGTGATGAAAAAACCTTTTAAATCATAAAAGATAGTAGATTTTATTCTCTATTCGACTCTTTTAATGGATCGCTTGTTCACCGCAGCTTAAACTTGATGTTTGTTATATCAGTATCGGTTTAACAATGTTAAAGGCTAATGATAATTTATTCGCATTATATTAGTCATAATATTTCTTCTTTGGGCTAGTTGAGCTCACCCTTTCTTTCACTTTATTCTCTTCGAGAAAATGAGAACGTAATGGACTAGTCGGAGAAGCTAATGAATGACCAGTTGAGATGATAAGATTAGTAATCCTCACTATTACATTAAATAGTGTGATAATAAATGTAATAAGGACTAATTGAGTGTGGATATTGTCTAGATGACAATATTTGTATTAAAACTCACAACATTTGTTTTGTCGTATTTTACACGACAGGTTGTATAGATAATTGTCAGATTTATTTATGTACCATGTATTTGACAACCCAAGATGGGTGATGTATATCTATTTTGGGGGCGTCACACACACACACACACACACACACATATATATATATATATAAAACAATTTAGAGTTTCTTCATTATTAAAAAAATAAAAAATAAAAATAAAAAGATCATACATACGTGTGTGTATATATATATATATATATATATATATATATATAAGAAGATCAATGCATACCTTTTATTTTTACTCACTCATAGCCACCCTTTTAGCGACGGACCGCCCGACGATTTATTTTGGTCATATATAATCGTCGTTTATACTTTTAGCGACGGACAACATATAGCGTCGCTAAAAGTATAGACGACGATTGTATATAATCGAACCGTCATCGGATCCGTCCCGCTAAAAGGAAGGTGCAATGAAAGTAAGATAAAAGTATATACACTGATCCGCATCGTATATATATATAATAATAATCTAAAAAAAATCTACAATTCAATTAATCGTTAAATTAGTAGATAATTGTAAAACCAACCGTCCTAAATTGAAATGAATTCCAAAATAAAAAAAAACAACTCGGATTGCACGGGTTTCAAACTCCAAAAAGACGATTAAAGGTATCATTTAATGAGATCTACTGATATAAAAAAAAAATAAAAATACTCATCAATTTAAATAATTTTGTATAATTTTTTTAAAAAAATTACATTTTTTTATTTTTTTTAATATATGTAAAAAATATAATTTACTCTTCATTCGATAACATATGCCCATAGGCTAGTGCCAAACCTTATAATGCATTTTAATCGCCCATATTTTTATATTAATAAGTCTGAATAGTTTAGACGAATAGTTTAGACTGATTTAAATAAACTCTTAATATAATATATAGACTCTTAAAATAGATAAAAAATAAAAGAAATGGATAAAAATAAACAGAAAAGTTAAGTTTTCTTTTCAATTCTTATGTTTCTGAGTTTTTTAATAAACGGAAAAGAAAAGAAATGGATAGAAAACTTGACAACTTTTTTCTCGTCAAAGTTTTCATCTCAAAATTAAGCCGATTTGAATGGAAAAAATTGGAATAAGTAATATTTTTATAATTCCCATATTATCCTCAATTTTTAATATAATAAATTTTAAATTACAACGTATGTTCTTAATTTTAAATTTTATATTCTTTTCTATTAAAAACTTAGAACAAAAAAAAATTTTAAGTTTTCTATTTTTTTCTGTTCTAATTTAAGTTTTGTATTCTTTTCTTTTGCCTTTTCTTTTGCTGTTCAAAAACTCAGAAACAGACTCAGAAACAGAGTTTTCCAGTACGATTGATTTCATTTCTCTCCAGAATCCCAGAACCCCTAAACTATCGATGATCATGATGAACAAAAATGTTGTTGCTTCGTTCATCTGCAAAAGGCGGTCTCTTCTTCTTCTTCTTCGTCCTTTTCTTCGTGCCGAAGGAATTTCTTTTTCCCAATTTCCAAACACTCTGATGTTGCATTTATCTTTTCACTCTCATTCTACTGATAATAATACTAGTTCGAAATTGGATTTTTCCTCAAAGAAACAACCTACCATTAGCTTTGATAATGTTTATAAGCTTGATGATGCCCTGACCATGTTCGACGAAATGCTCCAAAGGCGCCCCATGCCTTCCGTTATTGATTTTACCAAAGTAATTAGGATTATTGTGAAGATGAGGCATTATCATTCTGCAATTATTTTGCTTAAGAAAATGGGTTTCATGGGTGTTCCAGTTAATGTTTATACCATGGCCATTGCAATCAATTGCTATTGCCACTTAGATCAAGTTGATTGCGGTTTTTCTATCCTCGGCAGCTTTTTCAAGCGTGGTCTTTTACCGACTTTGCCTACCTTCGGCACTCTTTTGAATGGACTCGTTCTAGCAGATAGGACTCTCGAGGCTGAGGAATTATTTAAGAAGTTGTGCAGGGAAAAGGTTTGTGAACCAAATGATGTCATTTATGGGACGATTATTAATGGTCTTTGCAAAACTGGAAACGCCGCCAATGCCATTGCTTTGCTCAAGTCTATGGAAAAAGGAAATTGTAAACCCAACACCATAATGTATAGCACGGTCATAGATAGTCTATGCAAAGATGGACTGGTAGACAATGCTTTGGACCTTTTCGCTGAAATGATTGGAAAAGGAATTCAGCCAAACGTTGTGACATATAGTTCATTGCTTCAGGGATTACGCACTTTTAGCCGTTGGAATGAGGTTACAAGAATGTTAGGAGAAATGGACACCAAAAACATCTCTCTGAATTTGTATACCTTTACTATTTTGATGGATGCATATTGCAAGGAAGGGAAGATAGAAGAAGCAGAGTCCGTGCTCCAAACAATGGTTCAAAGAGGCATTCATCCTGATGTTGCAACATACAATGTGCTAATTGATGGGTATTGTTTGTTACGTCAAATGGATAAAGCAATGGATATTTTTAATTTCATGAATGATAGAAGCATATTTCCCAACACTTTTACCTATAACAGTTTAATTAATGGGTATTGCAAGATGAGAAAAATAGATGAAGCTATGCATCTCTTCAGAGAAATGCCTTCAAAGGGATTGAAGCCTGGCGTTGCCATTTCCAGCTCTATTTTAAATGAGCTATTTCAAATGGGTAAATGTGCAGCAGCTCTTGAATTTTTTAATGAGATGCAAACAAAGGACATTATTCCAGACAAGTACACTCATTGCATCTTGCTGGACGGACTCTGCAAAAACCACCTGATTGATGAGGCATTGTCTTTACTAAATCTGTTGGAGAATAGTGGATTAAATTCTTATGTTGCGCTTTACGATATCGTCATTAGTGGTACTAGCAAGGTTGGGATGATTGATAAAGCAAGAGAACTTTTTGATAACCTTTCTTCTAAAGGGTTGAATCCTGATGTTAGGACATATACTGTACTAATACAAGGGCTTTGTCAAAATGGACAATTTGAGGAAGCAAAAGGGTTTCTCGTGAAAATGGAAGAAAATGGTTGCCTGCCAGATAGTGTCACTTATAATGTTATTGTCCAAGGATTTTTGAAGGGCAAAAAGCATCATGAGGCTGCAACTCTTCTTGGGGAAATGGTTGGGAGGCGTTTCAAACCCGATTCCTCAACTTCTGCGATGCTATTAAACGTACTCCAGAGTGAAGGACAAGATTGCACTTTGATTAATATGATTAATGAAGTTCGTTCCAAATTATAAAAGGTGTTCCTCAAGCTCCGACACTTGAGAAGAATTGTAGGATGGTAAAATCATTGTGTTGTATGTACTTGTTCTTTCTATTTTATTGTATTAAAAGGCCATTGAATTGAGATTTCCCTAGCTATTGGTCCAAGTCAATTTGAGAAAATTGGGAGCCTACATCCAATCCACATGCATCAATAATTATTAATACATGTATTTGGAATCTAACTTGATCCAAAATTTAAAATTAAACTAAAATGTATGAATCTATTCATTCATATATATTAATCATTCTCTAATCCAAATACTTTAATTTGAATATTATTTCTCTTTTCCCCTTTTAAATTCGGTTTTTGTTTGTAATTATACCGTATAGAATGTGACAACTTATTTCAGCAATAATTTTTTAAAATTGCAAGGCATTTATGAGAACAAGGTGGGATTAAATAGTTTTTCTTTTGAGGGCCTTGGGACTAAAACCATAGTCCACTAGTTTTATATTGCTAGATTGTTTCTGTAATCACATTTTGTTCTACTTTATGGTATTTCAAAATGATGGTACATGATGATTTGTTTGGTACATACAATGTATATCACAAATTACAAAGGTAAATACAAGATGCCCAAAACCGATGGCATCAAGCTACCCCTAGCACAGCCAACGAGTCATGTTTCTATAATGGTGCTTTTCCCCTCCTTGTTCGTCACCCTTTGTATTACATTTAACTTTTATGGTGTATAACTATCCAACAGAAAAATCATCTAACCACAAGTCACACGACATAACACTTAAATGACAATGACCACCACCGGAATCTCATGGTTTCCAAGGAGCCGGTGGCGGTGGTGGGGTGGGAAACATAGGTGGAACTGCAGAGAACATGGTGTTTTTGTCGATCAGCGTAGCCTTCGGTTCACCTGACAAAGCCACCAGGGCTGCCACTAAACCAGCATTGCCTGCAAGTGTTGGCTCCGTGTAATTGTAATTAGTACGAACGTCACGGAAACCATCATGCCTGTCGGGACCAGCAACCATGGCCCCGACAATAGTATTAGGATTGGGCTTCGACGTATCCCTCCACTTCCATCCTCCTTTACAGTTATACTTGACCTTGTTCTTCGGAATGGATGCACCTCTATGGTGGACATGTTTCGGATAGTGATTGCCAAAACCCACAAGATAACTCATCTTTCGTGGATTTTTGCCAAGGATGTAGTCAATCTGCCAAAAATGACGAAAGGAAGTCATGTTTTTGGTTAAAAAAAATTGTTTCAAATTTTGCAGCGAGAAACATCTTTTGAAATGATTCTATCAAAAAGTTTCGAAAAAACAGTTTAATATCACAAAAGTCGTCCTAATTAAGTGAAAGCTAGATGAAACTATCACATACTTGCGTCTCCGCAAATTTACGCATGGTATCGGTCGAGTAAAAATTAGGTCCACAATACCATCCAGGTGTATCTGCAGCATCAAGATAGTCACTATACACTGTAGCCAAAAAGGCAGCATTGACTACATACTGAAGAGGCTGAGGCCTTCCATGATTTAACTGGATCAAGCCTCCTGCAACATGGACCGAACAAACATTAGATGTCATTTTTATATTTAATTTAATAAGGGACTATAAGGGATAACGAAACAGCGGATTATACCTTTGGTTCTGTTGAAGCTTGTAAAGTATGGAAGGAATGAGCACATGAATATACTGGTCTGATTGTGAAACGTCTTTAAAGCCTCTTCGTATGGGTACCCAGGGCTCAAAAACAATCTCAAACGAGTTAGAAGCACCTAAAGATTTAGGAAAAAGATTGTATTAAGAAAAAAGGTTTTAATATATTTTTTCTATCCCATAATAAGCCAGGATAAGATAAAAAAAAGTTAGCTAACCAAAAAAATTGCATAACAATTTATACGCGCTTGCTTCTAAACATTAAATTTGGCTATCTAAAACTTACTTTCCTATTACACAAACTTTATTATAACTGTGCTTTATGATTTACATATAAGGGGGCATCCCCTTATATAGGTATAGGCTCATATTACCAATGTTTTAGATCAAATCTAAAGAAGGGTTAGGATCGACTATCTAAAACCATCCTCTAAATATCTAGATACTGATAAGAATAACTGTAACATGATAAATTAAGAACACTATTAAAAACCCTAATATGTACATCAAGAGTCTAAAGTAAAACCAACTATTGTAACCCATTTATTGCCTTAAGGGCTCCAGTAAGCGATAACATAGCATAGTCTCCTTGAAAATGCGCACGAAGTTCACTGCGCTTAAAAATAACCATTTCATTCAAATTTCAGCAATAAGAAAAAAGGACAAATTTAACCATTTCATTCAAAATAAAAGTATTTTTCCATTTGAAATATGACCACGTGTTGCAACTTTAATACCTGTAAGCTGGTTGGCATCGGAATGATAAAATTGTATGTAACCCTCAATAGTTAAAAAATAAAGGATAAGAGAACTACAATTGGCATCGGAATGATATAATTGTATCTGACCCTCAATAGTTAAAAAATAAAGGATAAGAGGACTACAAGCGACAATAGAGTAGATATCAGATATAAACAGCATACACGTAATCAGAAAAATAGTCTCTTAACAGTCATAACTCTTTCCACTTGAATGAAACAGAAAGGAGACAGAAAAACTCTATATCAGTTCTGACTGGAACATTTAAGAGGAAAATTACCAAGCAACCGTATCACTACTTAATTGGTGCTTATGAGTTATGATATAGGGAAACTAATTAACCATGCAGTTCAGTTCCTTTGAATGCCAATAAAAGATTAGTTGCATTTGAAATGTAAGGGTAAAATTAATGTCAAAATGGAACATCAAGCAAATGGAAAAGAATATTAGAATATGACCCCATATAACTGAGCACTCATCAAATTTAAGTATAGTGGCTTAGGAGTACACATCACATACACTTGAACAGACGCGTACACACACAAAGTGATTATGCAGTAACAAGAAGAGTTAAAGCAAGAGCAAATATGCTCCTTCAACTTACTTGAGCTCCGGCAAGCTTGTTGTCCCAGCTAAGTACACCATAATCTGGGCCTCCCCAGAAAGCACCAGCATGTGTTGCCATTTTGATATTTGTAGCAAGTGAAAGGTAAGAATTATTCCCGGTAGCATAATACATCCAAGCTCCACCCCACACAAACTCGTCCCAGTAACTAGTGGAATTATAGAAAATTGCGGCCTCCAACCCCGCGCTGTATTTGCCGCGCTGATCCCTAGCAAACTTAAAGAGAGTTTTAGCACCATGGACAAGTTTCTGTGAGTAAGCCTTGTTGTCCTTGAAAACAATTGATGCGGAAGCCAAAGCAGCTGCCATCTCTGCAGCAAGGTCTGAGCAACTATGACATTCAGTTACTGGCCGAGGGTAATCAATGTCCTCAGGACGCATCCAGCAATAATGATCATTAGGACCTGGCCCTCCGGAAGTATCTCCCACTCCCACCTATCAGACGAAAGAAAAGAAAGCCTGTTGATGAGAATTCCAGATAACATTCAAAAGTTGATGCAAGCATGAAAAGAGTATATCATGAATAATTTGTTAGGCAGCGAAAGAATCAACCAAAAGATGTATGATATTTACCTGCGCCACAACACGGTCTATGGTATCAGCAGAAGAATTGAAAGTCTTAAGAAAATAATCAGTCCCCCACTTAATGATGTCTTTAACATGGTTGAGCTCCCCTGCAGCATCATATTTGGCACTATATTCGATCACACTCCAGCTCAACATCGTCATCGCAAAAGATGCAGGGAAATTGAATTTGATTGAATCACCCGCATCGTAATAACCACCCACCAGATTTTTGCTTATAGACGATGAATCTGACTTGCCGTCATTCAAACAAGAGTTCCCTCTCCACGTAACATTATTGTGCTTGGGGAGTTTTCCAGCTGCAAACACTCAAATTTAACATTAAATTAGATATCTAAACAGAAAGGGAATGGAAATTAAATATAAAGTGACAGTAACTAACTACCTAGAAACAATTAAATTTTGAAGTGCCAAAAGGAAAAACAGAACATAACAATTTATAAAACTATCTAGCAAATAAAATGAAATAGCAAAAGGTAAACAAATAATGATGACAACAAAGTGTATTCTTTAAATGACAAATAATCACATTAGAGAAAGATTTGAGTTTTTGTGGCACAAATGAAAGATCTTTCCACTGATTAACCCAATTCGACTGTTCTCATAAAAAACAATCTTTCTCCCTTTCATTGTTAAACTTAAATGGTTAATATTCACACTAAAAATTGCACCCTCAATTTCATATATATAAACATAATTTCACACATCATCAAATGATAATTATTATCTCAAAACTAAATTAGATCTTCAGATCCAATCAGATTCAAGAATTAAACTAACCCAATAAAGCAAGACACATAATATGAATGTATGATTTGTTAAAATGAAGTAAAATTCGAATCACTTACAGCGCTGTGCATTGAAGAACATGAGAGCTTTCCTCAGGGCAAGAGTGTAATTATCTGGCGGCGGAGGACGGTGGTGATGCCTTGGCACAGTCTTGACAATAAGAGTGACAAACCCAGCAATAAGCCCAGCCGCCAATATAGTCCCAACAGTCCAAACAAAGATCTTTCTGCTCACAATAATACAACCCAGATCCACATACTTCTTCTTCTTCTGCTCACCAGGACCCAATAGCCAGCTCTGTTGGGTCTCATCCAACGGCCGAGAAAGCGCCGCCCGATCAAAGTCCTGCAAATTCCTGCTCCGATCATCATCCGTAGCTGAATCCGCCGCTATTTCCAACGCCCCACCCCATGGATCTCTCCCATACATATTCTTTAAGCTCTAAAGCTTGTACCTTTACCACCAAAAATCAAAACCCACCAAGCATGTAATGGGAATTTGGCAAAAGATTGCAACTTTGCCACCCAAAATCAAAACCCACCAAGAATGTGAAGGGAATTTGGGAAAAGATCGGTGGAATTAGGTTTTTTGTGCAAATCTAAGAACACCCACAAATGTGAATCTGAACTAGCTTTGTGGATTTGCTCAGAGATTTGTGTGTCTGAAACGAGAGGAGAGCGAGAGAGAGAGAATGGGGTGGACTAAAATGGTGGAAAGAGGGGGGCAGTCTTATGGGCGGTAGTGAGCTGAGAGAGGCAATAATGGCTGGAATTTGGCTGTGATTGTGCTGTTTTACTTTGTATTTTAATTTTATTTTATTGATTTGTCTTCATGAACAATTTTGAATTAGATTGATGACACTGACTGGTCTACTAATCGACAAAGACAGTCTGTCTAATTTTCCTCTCCTTCCCTTTCTCTCTCTACAAGTACTCTCTCTCTCCCTGGACTTTTACTTTGCAAGTGAAATTTTATATTTTCATTTTTTGTTTGTCATGTTTTTGTGGGTAATTTTAATCACTTTATATTATCTCTTCATTTCCGCTTGCATTTGGTGCCAGAATTGCTCTCTACCTTCATTTGGTTAGATTATGCAGAACGAAAACCTAATGGTTGCACGAAAATTTACATATATTTTTAATATATTTATATGTTCATTTTCACATGAAAGAGTATATAAAAAATAGATATGAAAATATTAATTTTAAAAAAATTACTTAAATTTATATTTTGACTAAATTTATTTCAAACGTGAATTGTGATTAATAGCGATTAATTTTATGTCTGATTTA
Source organism: Panax ginseng (assembly GCA_020205605.1). NCBI lineage: Eukaryota > Viridiplantae > Streptophyta > Magnoliopsida > Apiales > Araliaceae > Panax > Panax ginseng. The sequence continues at coordinate 142,841,699 of CM035134.1, read as the reverse complement.
AATTATGACTATCGTAAAATTGTAAGTGATAAAATAAATTAATTATAAATGAGCCTTTTTTTACATTATTGTTGTATTTCATGTATTCAATATTTTTTAATATAAATATATAACATATTTATTTTTAACATATATAACAATATTAGTGGAAAAATAGAGATTTTTCTTTCTTCTTTTTACTTATTTAATTAGTGGAAAAATAGTTTTTTCTTTCTTCTTTTTACTTATTTAATTAATAAATGAGAATGAGACGTTTTTATCTTTTTCTACACCACCGACACTCTCTTATCCAAGAAATGCACAACCCAACCACAATGTACAATTTTTTTTCTCTATTTTTAAAGTTGCCTATATGTTTTTTACTCTGTAGTTTGTATTCTAATAATTTAATAATTATATTTTAGACACTATAAAAAATAGAATAATAATACTACTATCACATAAAATAATTACATACCGCTCACATACTGCCGACGTGACAGTATATGATTTATTGTTGACATGACTCGCTTAACTCAACAACAAATCACATACCTAAATTTTTATAAATTATAGTATTTTAGGTATAATTTGGATATATATACAAAAATAAGGTTATACAGACTGTACAACCTTGTCCTTGTATATGTATCTAAATTACACCTAATACACTATATTTTATAAAAATTCATGTTGAAATAAATACTATACATTTTTTGGGAGTCACAAGTAAAAAATAAATTTTTAAAATTTTCAATATTCCGGTCCAATAAACATGTCCATGCAAAAGGACTCAATCACATACTGTCACGTCAGCAGTATGTGATTTTTATGTTATCATCTTTATGTGATAGTAGCATTATTTAAAATAGAAAGCAAGCTTCACGGGTGGGGCATTGTGACACCCCCAAAATAGGTATACATCACCTATTCTGAGTCGCCAAATACATGGTACAAAATACAAATACAATCTTAAATATACAACAAGAGAGCTTTGAGTTTTAATACAAACATTGTCTTCTAGACAATATCCACTCTCAGAATAAGTTTTCATTACATTTATTAACACACTATTTAACAAAATAGTGAGGACTACTAATACTATCATCCGGCCGTCACTGCTTCGTTACCGATTAGTCCCTGGCCACGTTCTCATTTCTCAAGAAAAGCAGGTGAAAGAAAGGGTGAGCTCAACTAGCCCAAAGAAGAAATATTATGACTAAGATAATGCGAATAAATTATCATTAGTCTTCAACAATGTTAAACCGATAAAATACAATAGACATCAAGTTTAAGCTGCAGTAGAATATGAAATCCATTAAAAGAGTCAAGAGAGAATAAAATCTACTATCTTTTATAATTTAAAAGGTTTTCATCACTTTTATCATTGGGACTCAACTTTAATAAATAATCCACCTCATCCCTACACTACTACCAAGGATATTCATAAGTATCACAACCATAAATTATCCACATCACCAAACATTGCCAAGGATATTCGCAGTATTCATCAATGGTCACGATCATCAACAAAATATAAATACGTAGGACGATGACAATAAAACAGTTCAAGAATTAATTTATTCATCAATGCACTACTTCTTTTAGATAAGAAAATTTTAAGAACGAATTCGTAAGAATATTTCCAATGAAAAGAATATTTTACGACACATCAAAATTTAACTAATGTAAGTCGAAAATAATAAAGAAACATTACTGGCCATGTTATTTCAACAAAATAATAAATAATGGAACCAAAATCAATAATAATCCTGTCATAACAACATAATCATACCAAGTCCAAAAAGTTACAATGTAATAATAAATAACTAATCGTGTGCAAGAAACGCATAAAACAGATACTGTATCATCAAAGTCCCACGATAACGCATTTACGGTGATGTTCTACAACGTAATAATAACGAATGAAATAACAATAAAATCACCAAGCATAGGTAGATTACGATATACAAAAGTTATTCCAAATGTAATAATAAAGAATGGAATAATGTGTTCTTTTCACGAATATGAAAATAATACCCCTTACCTTATAAAGAAGAGATCTCGACTCATAGTGATATACTTGAAGAAACTCAGACCAATCAAAAATTTCTTAAACGCTAAAGAATACGCCAAGATAAGAATAATTTCTTTACGCTTTCTCCGTAGTTTCAATGAATTTGTAAGAAATACCATGAACGAGCTTTATTTATGTAAGAACGATCGAATAAGAATCAATCCATGAACCACCAAGATCGATTTACATTAAATCTTGACTATCGATTGGTTTACAATAAAATATAATATAGTATTTATTTATAATCTAATAAAACTAATAACTTTTTAAAAGATTTTACTACGCAAAACACTACGCAGCACTATACAAAACACTACGCATAATAAAATATAATATATTCTAATTATTGTCTCAATAAAACTAATAACTTTATAAAAGTATTCTGCTTTATATATAGAAGATTTTACTATTGTAATTAATAAAACAAATAACTTTATAAAAGTATTCTGCTTTTTATATAAAAGTTTTCGCTTTTATTACATTAATAATACTAATAAAACAAAGTTTCATCATTATTATTATTATTCACACTATCCACTGTGTCGCTCTCAGAGTTAGGGCTTTCCAATAATGATTTCTCCCTATCGCCGCAATTAGTGACCAAACCTCTCCTCGTAACTTCTTGACATCGTTAATATTGCAAATAATAATATTAATAACTTCGCCATCTCAATTATAAAATATCAACAATAATCGAATCAATTAATGAGATACAATGCAACAATTATCAAGCAATAATTGAACAAAACCGAAAGTGACTTCACAACAATGCAACAATTATTTGATGTCTTACGTGAGAAGTCACCGCTTTTGTTCAATTATCGCTTCAAAGAATTGTCAGATCAGATCTCACGTTAATCGATTCAATTATTATTGATATTTTATAATCGAGATGACGGTTATTAATATTATTATTCGCAATATTAACGATGTCTGTAAGTTCCGCCAAGGAGAGGTTCGTCACCTAATCGCATACTAACAGGAGAAATCTTTATCGAAAAGCCCTCCTTCCTCGAACAACCCTACGGCCGATTAATAAGGTGAATAATAATAATGATGATGAAGTTTTGTTTTATTAGTATTATTAATGTAATAAAACAAAAGTTTTTATATAAAAATGTAATACTTTTTATAAAGTTATTCGCTTTATTACCTAATAAGAAAATCTTCTTATATAAAACATAATACTTTTATAAAATTATTCGCTTTATTGTACAATAATTGTAATATATTATATTTTATTACGTAAGTGTTTCAGATAAGGTATTTATAGGTTTCAGATAGTAAAATCTTTTTAAAAGTTATTCGCTTTATTAGATTATAAATAATATATTATATTTTATCAGTAAATCAACTGACCGTCTGCTTAAAGTAAATCGATCCGGACCGCTCATAGATTCGTTACTATTCACCCATTCTTCTATAAATAAGCTCATTCCTTTATTATTTCTTACTTAATTCATCAAACTCTGAGAGAGAAATTGTAGAGAGAATTATTCTTCTATCTCGAAAGCGTATTTCTTTAGCTGCTTAAGAAAGTTTTGAAAGGCCAGGCAAGTTTCTTCAAGATATCCTCGCCTCTACCGCCTGAGTACTCTTCTTTATAGGTAGTGGGTATTATTTTTTCATATTCACGAAGAGAACTTCGTTATTCCATTCTTTATTATTCTATCGAATAACTCAGATACGCTGGCCTCACCCTATACTTGGTGATTTCTATTGTTATTCCATTCATTATTATTTCATTAAACATCCCGTTTACGTTGCTATACGCCGACCGGGTTCCGCCTTTTATTATTCTCGTTAATATCCCGCTGCGGCATTTTACGCCGGACTTGGTTCTCGCTTTTTATTATTTTGTCTGGAATATCCCGTCTGCAAGCGCTTTACGCCGGACCGATTTTGTTATTTATTATTCGTTTGAATAACTTGTCATGCCAAGTACCGCATTTACGGTGATTTCGCTGTTATTCCATTCTTTATTATTCTCGTTGTAATATCCCGCCGCATGCGTACACGCTCGACCGTTCCGTTATTTATTGTTCTCGCTGAATAACCCGCCTACATGCCAAGTACCGCATGCACGGTGATTTCGTTGTTATTCCATTCTTTATTATTCTCGTTAGAATATCCCGCTTGCGCGACACGCCGACCGACCGGTTCCGTTATTTATTGTTTCGTTGAATAACTCGTCTCATGCCAAGCACCGCATTTATGGTGATTTCTTTTGTTATTCCATTCTTTATTATACTCATTGGTTAAAGTTTCGACTTCTATACTCCATGAAATTGGTGGAATATCCTTGATATTTACGCTTCATCCAAAGATTCTTTCGTGGAAATATTCTTCCGAGCATTCTTAAATTTTACTCTACAAAGAAGTATCATGTCGATAATTGGACGTTATTAGTTCCCTAATAAATTAATTTTTGAACTTATTTTATCAATTTTTATATCATTGTCATCATCCTCATATTTATTGTTAGTTCCTCAAAGAGAATGTGGATATCTGTATGGGGTTGAATAGATAATAAAAACTTTTTTCTTTTATTCTGGTTAAGTTGATAGTAATCAATGCACAGCGGAATGAGTATGAGAAAAGCTTTCTTTTATATGTATCTTGAGTTAATGAAATTAAGGCAGTTATGACAGTTATAGCAGATATTGTAGTTATAGCAGTTATATGAACACAATAGTTTTAAGTGGTTCAGAGCATTAAAAGCTCCTAGTCCACTCTTCTTCTCATTGAGTAGGAAATCCACTAAGGATGTCTGTTACACTTCTTGAATCTCACAGATTCCTTTTAGACCAACAGTCTAGGTACTTCTTAGTTAACTTTAGAACTCTTCAAGTTCAGCAACTTGGTATCTCACAGTTCACTTAGAACTCTTCAAGTCCTTCAGACCTGGAACTCTTACTTCAGATGATTGAATGTTGTTTTGATCGTGGTTGATGCTATCCAGTTGCTAGTAAGCGCTTGTTCGAAAGAACTGAATAGCTGAGCAAGCTTTTCCTTTTTCTCAGATCGTAGAGTTGAGCGTTGAGTTTTTCTTTTTGTTCAGTGCTTGCTTATCTCTCTTATGAGTCTATATCCTGTATATATGAGATCCTTAAAATCTATCCGTTGAAGTCCTCTGATGGAGCATTAAATGCGTTTGATATTTCTGAGCTTTGAATGAGACATTTCTGCATATCTTCTGACTTGCCTTCTGGCCCACTGACACGGCAGACTGCTTTCTCACCTAACACTTGAAAATGTGTTTTCCTCTGCCCCATGGTCCTTTTCTTATCTTCTTGACTACGTTTCTTTTGATCAATACTAAGGATATTTTTGTACCATTGGGACTGGTGAGAGCTTCAACATTTAAAACCCATTCCTCAATTGTTGGAATAAATCTTCAAACAGAAGATAGATTTCGATCCTGCTGACATAAGAGAGATGACACTCAATGATCCATATCGTGGAGTCTTGTCATACTTCGAATAGAACACTGTGATTTCTTTCAAGACTTTCCACACTACGATCCTTCAACACTACGATCAGTACTTGCTCGTCTTGTCGATTCTGCATTTCCGAGAGCACACTACGATCTTTGAGTTAGCTTGGCAAACATCTGGACCACTCTACAATTTCTTGAGAGGCCCTCAATGCAGATACACTACGATCACTTCAGCACTACGATCTTGCCTTAGCTTCTACATTTTGGTTGATCAGCCGGATAGACTACTAACCTATTTATTTCTTTCTAGCCATAGATCAACCTAACATATTTGATCTCTTTACCTATACAAGTGAACACTAAAGGCTAAGATCAACCTAACAATTTTGATCTGACACTAAGTCCTTGTACATATATTCTTTAAAGGACTTTACACAAAATCAAGAGTATTTACATTAAACATCAAATCACAATATGCATTCTTCCAACAATCTCCCCCTATTTGATGTTGATATAACCAAGGAGATTTGTTGTCATGATTATTAAATTCTATATGCAGTTGCAGAAAAAATAAACATGACTTAGTATTTCAGTGAGCAACTTAAATTTCTAGAGAATAAGCATGAATTTATTGATGTATGAAGATAGATGTTACATTTGAGATTAATTACATCAATAAGAATTGAAATTCAACTTATCTCTGTTTCCTTGGCCTTTTTCTCCTTGGGGGGTTTGCCTTTTCCTCTGCTTTCCTTTTTCTGCTTGCTTCATCTCTCCTGGCTAAATCTTTAAGTTCACTAGGGCTTAATCTTGGATTGTGGTCGTGCCTATTCATGAATGCCGGATCTCCAATTGGCATTCTTAGGCCTATTGCAGTCACTTCATGTGAGCCAGTAGTTGGCCCTAGACTACTTAAAGGTTGAGCTACCAAAACTTCCTGCTGATCAGATCGTTGAGTCTGATAGCTTGATCATGGAGTCTGCTGAGAGATTTGCCTTGCAGGAGGGTTCCTCATACCTTGAGTTTGGAATCGTTGGAATTGTCCTCTGCCTCTGCCCTTGCCTCCCTGACCTTCCCGATCTCCTTTGTCTTTATTCTCCCCTTTTATGTCAGCATCAAGGGTTCGAATGTCGCTTGAGAGAAGCGATCAACTCCTCGACAAGCTCGTTGAGTCGACTCTTGGTCTCGAGCAATGTCTTCTATTTTCTTCGATTAGAGCTTCGCACTCTAGGTTCTCTTCATTGAAGGATGGAAAGAATGTTGTCTCGTTTGTTGGCCGTCAGCCGACATAGAATTGTTGAAATTCTTTCGATGCTATCTCAAGATTTTGAATGCTTTCAGATCATCCTACCGGTTTCGAGATTCTTGAGTTTTCTCGTAGAATCAAGACAAAGATCCCGATGTCTTTTAGTCATGAGGAAGTGAATATCATCCTCGCCTTTTATGCTTTGTAAGATTTCTTTGATAATCTTTTTGAGTGTTTTTAGATTCAGAGCTCGGGGAGCTTGGAAGGTTGTTTGCAACATCGATCATGGATGTTAGTCTCTCACCAGATCAACAGCAAGATGATCTTCAAGACTCGCCTAGTTCCTCGACCATTTTCGCAGACACGGCTGATAGATCAGCCTTTGTGGACAATTCTGAAAGAATTTTATCCAGTTGGGGAAATTTTGAGGAGGAAGGTGGTGTATTGTTGAATTGTTCTTTCAGTGAGCAGAGAGCAAGTTCAAGATTGAAGCATTCATTTCTAGATGAGGAGGGAATTTCTGAAGGAGGGGCCTGGGTTTGGACGGTGAAGCTTGGTGACTCTACGATGTGAGGTGTACAGTCTACCAAAGGGCTAGAGTTAGTAATCGTAGAGAGGATAGAATTTGGTAGCCTTATGGGGTTGGTTATATTTGGTTCCTCAGTTACAGGATTTTGGGACCCTGTAACTAGAACTTGGTTTTGGGGATGGAGAATCACTTGCAGCCATTATGGGATTTCATAAAATTGATTGAATGAGGCTGATGGCAAATGATTGGTTCTGAAAATAGTTGGAATGGATAGTACCTCAAGTTTGTCTTGTGAGGAGGAATTGTCGGTGAGAAGCTTCTTGGCAAATTTGAGTTTCCCTAGAAATCCATTGGCTAGTACAGAGATAGCTGGGTATTCTTTGAAACTCTGGAACATGTGATCCCAAGAGTTCAGAATTTGGGCCCGGTGGAAGGACATCATAGGAAGATACGCAAATAATTGCTCATAGTTGTATCTTCTGTATCCATCTATGCCTTCTACAATGATTTTGACTTCATCGTCTTCATTCTCTTCTCTGATCTCGGTTGAGGATTCCATTATATCAATTGCTTCAGGATGTGCTTCCACTGGTTCTTCATTAACTCCTCTAGGAACTTCCTTTTCAGCAATTGAGGTGTCATAATCCTCCCCCTCAGCTTGATTATTTTGTTGAAATGTCAATAGCTCCCCCTCAACTAGAGCATCCTTTGGTGGAAGATCTTCAGGAATCTCCCCCTCAGCAGGACCCATGACTTCCTGACATTCACTTCTTTGGTTCCTTTTAGCATTCATTTTTTTGCTTCCTTCTTAAGACTTCTTTATAGGCAAGAATATACTTTCGACAAGTTTCCTCCTCGATTTTTAGGTCGCGGCTATAGCCTCGTGGACTTTCTTCAGCCAGGTCCTTCAAACTAGCCAAGACAGCTGCTTCCTTGTTTGGTCTATTCTCTACGATCGGAGGAGACTCGACGATCGAAGAGGCTGATGGCTTCTTGCTCTTGTGGCTGGTCTTACTCATCTTCAAAGAAATGTGATATGGTTGCTTCGCATCTTCTTCAAATTTCAACTTCTTGTCGTCCTTTCTTTTAGAGAGTTCGAGAGTCTCAATATCTGAGGACTCTACATGTTTGTTGGTAGAGGATCCTTGAGGCTCTTCTGTTGATTTGGCTTTCCTTTTCCCTTTGCTTTTTCTGATTAACGCAATGGGTTCTCCCTTGTTAGCTTCTTCTTCTTCTTCCTCAGTTTCTTTGACAACATACATATTCCCTACAATTCCCATTCCCTTTACCTCACCAGTTCGACCACTTGATTCAGATGCCATCTTCACATTTTCAGCTGGATTTCTTTTCCAATTTTCAAATAGCTGTTGGGTCATTCGTCGATTTGGATTTATGATTTCACCTTCATCATCTTCAATTAGGTCACCAAGAGCAGCCTGCAGGATAATACTGATGAATCGTCCGTAGAGCATCTTTTGTGAGCTCTTAGTTTTCTTTGAGTTGCTCATCCATTTCCTAATCCATTTAAGTAATATAGCCCCATAGTTTAGTTGTATTTTATAGCATATGACAGTCATGAGTTTTAGTTGTACCTCATTTACAGAGTCATGACCTGAGCTTTTACAACATATGCATTTTCCAACAATATCGGCCAGAAACTCATACCTTTGTGGGAATTCCTTCTTTTTGCATCCTTTAACAGATGGTGACTTCCTGTGATGCATCTTCTTGAGACCCTTGTGAAAATCTATGCTTTCTATGGACAGGTGCCCTTCTGACTTGAGACCTAGGGCTAGGTTAATATCCTCAGCCTTCAGTTTGATTTCAACATTCCTGACTCTTGCAGTGATAGTGTTGTTTTTAAACACACCGTTATTGTAGAACTCCTTGACCAACTTCGGGTAGATCAATGTATTCGTACCCAAAGCTTCTTCGAGGCCTGCCTTCTTTAGTAGAGATAGAGTTTTGTGAAATTGGGGTTCAGCAGTTTTGAACTCTTCAAACACGGTCAGTAACTGAAATAACACCGAAGTCGCCATTGATTTTTTAGAAAGTGAGGTTTACGAGCTTCATATCGACTTAGGGTTTCGCCGAGAGAGGATGAGAGGAGATGATCTTTTGAACTTAAAAGATGATTTTAATTGCATTGTAACTTCCTCTCTCTATTTAGCTTAGTAGGGGACAGTGTCGAATTTTGATTGGCACTACTGTAACTGTCTGTAGAAGGATTGTATTGAATTGCCCTTAGCGAATCTGAGCTAATTTTTTTTTCAGGAGGACTACGATGGTTGAGATGGTTTTTGAAATCGCCGAGTCTGTTCATCCATCGTTGAGTCTGTTCAGTAATCGTCGAGTTTAATCTGCACTTGTTAAGTCTGAACTATGATCGTCGTGTCTGGGCTGGCAATCGTAGAGTCTGAACTGGTCCTTGTGATGAATCTTTTTGACTTAACATTCTTCTTATAAAGGTAACTCAGGAAGGGCCAACCTATTAAATGAAGCAAGTGTTAGGTTTGTCCCTGAGGTACTTATCATAAAGAATGCTTTGATTTATGCTTGATCATCATAGGTTGCTCCTTTTTCTTTGTTGATGTAGCTCTGCTATCGTTGAGTCTATACTACGATCGTTGATTCTGTTCAGCGTTCATTGAGTTTTATGTACTTTGGCTCTACGATCGTGGACTTCCTTCGATCATGTCTTTGATTTTGAACACAGCCTCAAAATCTGTATGGTTAGCAAAAACTAAAACACAATATTTCATGTTTGCAAGTTAAGCATGCCTAGCTCACTTATCAATTTGTTGAATCTGGATTCATCTAGAGGTTTTGTAAAAACATCAAGAAGTTGATTTTCGTAGGGATGTATCAGAAAGAAATATTTTCATTTTGTACATGATCCCTAATGAAGTGATGTCTAATTTCTATATGCTTTCATCCTAGAATGCATGCGGGATTATGAGTTATAGCAATTGCACTTTGTGTTGTCACAATGAATAGGTATAGATTTGAATTCAAACCCATAATCTGCTAAATGATTTTTCATCCATAGGATCTGTGGCACGTTAATCGCCAAATGCATGATATATTCAAACCTTCCGCAGCTGAAGAGAGATATCGAAGTTTGCTTTCGCTAAAACCAGACACTACCTATTACCTAACAGTTGACAAGTGCCACTTTGGTACTTTTTTCTATCTATTTTGCGTACCTCAAAATCAAAGATCTCATGTATCCTATTAACTCAAATGAGGATTCCTTGGGATACCAAAGCCCCAGTGAGGTGTACCCCTTGAGGTACGAAAATCCTCTTTACAAAGAAGCTTAAATGAGATTCTTTAGGACATGCTCGAAATCTAGCACAAATGCATGTTGCAAACATTATATCCGGTCTCATTGGCAAAGTAAGATATAAAGAGAGCTAATCATACCTCGTATTGAGTTATATCAATACTTTTACCTTTTTCATCTTTGTCAAGCTTGGTAGTAGGAGCAATTGGGGTTTTCATGGGAGAGGCTGATTCCATGCCATACTTCTTGAGCAAGTCTTTAATGTATTTGGCTTGGTTTATGAAAATTCCTTTATCAGTCTGCTTTACTTGCAATCTAAGAAAGAAGTTCAGCTCACCCATCATGCTCATTTCAAATTTGCTCTGCATAAGCTTGGAGAATCTTTTGCACAACTTTTCATCAGTAGAGCCAAAGATAATGTCATCAACATAGATTTGAACTAATAGGACCTTATCTTTATGCTTTCTAAGGAATAATTGTTGGATTTCGGCACAGAAAACGCAGCGGAAATTGAACAATTCAAAGTAATTTCCGAAACCCCAAAACAGGATCCATGCGAAAATCAATTAATTCAGAGGATAGAAATTTTACCGATTTGATTTGCTAGAACCGATCCACTCAATCTCAAACATAATTCAAGTGGATCATGCCTCTACTACAGATTCACACAAACGCTTACGCATTTAATCGCCCTACGATCTGCGGAAGGAAGGAAGTGTGGTACTAGCCACCAAGGATGGATTTGATTTTTCTCTAGTCTCTCTCTAAAGAGTGGCTAGGTTTGGATCATGAAGTGAGTTCTATCCAAAGTGGAGGCTACATATCATATATATAATAATTAAAAACCACTATTCAAAACCCTAATTTGTAAAATCCCAATTTTATATATATATATATATATATATATATATCTTAATTAAGTCTTACTTAATTAATATACCTATATATATAAATTATCCTATTAATTTAAATTGTAATTTAAATACTATCAATCACATTGATATATTTAAATCCTTTAAATTAATTCCCTTTTAATAACGTTTTACATGTGTGTGACCTATATAGGTTATTATTACGTTGGCAATAATTTTAAAATCATATTATAAAATTATAAACGTTGAGCTGCATCTAGTAATGCATCACCGCTACCCAAGTAATAATAAGATCGATGATTCGACGCAACCTTTTCGTGACCAATGTTTCAATGTAATCTAATCCTTTTAACCTTAATATCCAAGATTAAACTCGAGTCATGGAATGGCCATACTCTTCATAATTTAATCTGAAGTTTTCTTGATCAATGAGTAGTACTATATGAAACAAATCACTATTTGAGCATGGCTATGCATTTCATAGTCCTACTCAATCAAGAGGCCTATGGATATCATCACTAATATATAGGAAGGTTAAATTCCATCTAGATCACTCATATTCCTCACACGATTCATGATGTACCCAATAATCACCTTTATAGTCACCTCGTTAAAGGTGACATTTGATGATATCAAAGTACATAAATTCCGTGTAGTAATATAGTGATTTCGTGTTGGAGGACCATTACATCATTGTCACTATGAGAATTGCCAATGACATTTTACAAAATATTCCACATAGAATTCTCATGGTGGGTCCGTCCAAGACATCGCTTTTCAATACGTACTCTACGCATTGACTTAATATCTCATATATTTATGACCATTGAGATTTGGCCATCATCGATCCACATACTAGTCTCAATGCATTATTGTTGTCCCATCAACAATGATACTCGATTAGGATATTTAAGAACAAATTGATACTAATAGTAATTATATAATCTCATGTTCAAGTCACATACTTGCAACTATATAATTTGTATCACTATTCTAAGGATTTTATTATGTTGTCATTTATATAACGCAAAGAATAAAATCATAATAAAAGCATTCATTTATGCAATCAAATGTAATATCAAAACGTTAAGCAATTATATCAAATAATTGGCCTCTAGGGCATAATCTCTAACAATAATGTAGTATTTACTCTACCTCTAGTAAATCCATTTTCAATAAGAAAGTTAGTCAATGTTTCATACCATGCTCTAGGTGCTTGTTTGAGACCATATAAGGCTTTGTCTAATCTAAAAACATGATTAAAAAGAAGTGGATCGATTAAACCTAGAGGCTGCTCTACGTAGACTTCTTGTTGAAGTTCACCATTTAAGAATGCACTTTTGAAATCCATTTGGAAGACCTTGAACTTCATGTGAGCAACAAAGGCAAGGAATATTCTGATGGCTTCTAGTCTGGCAACAGGTGCAAATGTCTCGTCATAGTCAATGCCTTCTTCCTGAAAGTAACCCTTAGTCACTAGTCTTGCCTTATTTCTGGTGATTACTCCATCTTCATCCATCTTGTTTCTGAATACCCATTTGGTTCCAATAACAGGGTGGTTCTTTGGTCTCCATACTTTGCTTCTTTTGAACTGATTAAGTTCTTCCTGCATGGCCTCTATCCAGCTGGAATCTTCCATAGCATCTTCTATCCTCTTTGGTTCCATTTGAGATAGGAAGCTTAGATAGAAACATTCATTTTGAGTAGCAGCTCTTGTTTTGACTCTTGCATTTGGATCTCCAATTATTAGATCTTGAGTGTGATCTCTTGCCCATCTGCTTCCTGTTGGAACATCCGTTCTTAAGCCTTCTTGTCTCAGATCTTCAAGATCTATTTCTTCTTCTTGATGTGAAGATTCATTGTCTGGTATAGGCCTCTCTACGATCTCATTCTCTTGCTCAACGACTTCATTATCAGGCACTACGATCGTAGTGTTGGGCTCGACGATCTCGTTCGTAGTGTCTGAACTGCTAGTCGTAGTGTCTTGGAGCACAATTTTGTCTGAGTCTGTTTCATCAAAGATGATGTGAATCGAGACTTCTACACTCAGTGTCTTCTTGTTGAACACTCTGTAGGCCTTGCTATCTGTGGCATATCCGAGGAAGATTCCTTCATCTGATTTTGTTTGAAACTTTGTCAGGTATTGTTTTCCATTGTTGAGAATATAGCATGTACACCCGAAAATATGGAAATAGCTAACATTAGGTTTTCTTCCTTTCCACAGTTCATAGGGAGTCTTCTTAATCGTAGAGTGTATAAGTGATCTGCTCGAGTATAGATGCGCCTCTCGCTCGCCCGTAAGTACTCTCTGTAGATGAGTTATTGCTAAGTAGAGTTCTTCCAAACCTCTATTAATGTTCTCGTTCTTTCTTTCAAAGAACCCCGTTTTGTTGAGGAGTTCGTGGAGCTGAGAAGTTGTGGATCGATGCCATTGTCGTAATGTAATCGGTCCATTTCTGAGAAGTCAAATTCTCTACCATGATCACTTCTTATAACCTTAATCTTCTCTCCTTTCTCGTTCATCACAAGCTTGAACATTTTGATCAGCTGGGAGCTTGTCTCATCTTTTGAGGTTAGAAAGAATACCCAAGTGAATCTGGGTGAATCATCGACTACGACCAGGGGAGTATCTTTTTCCTCCAAGGTTTGTTGTTGGAATTGGCCCAAAAGATCCATTTGTAACAACCGCAAAGGCTTGTTCAATTGAGTTGACAGTTTTACTCTTGAATGTACTTCCAGTCCGCTTCCCAAGTCGATGTGCATTGCAAGGCCTTTCTTTAACTTAAGTTGAACTTTGGCGATCCTGCAACTAGATCTTTTATGCCAATTTGGACATACTTTTGAAGTTGAGATGAGATAATCTTCGATGCCATAGCAAATTTCATTTCTTCGAGATGCTTTTAAATGTAAAGCATATTATCTCGTCTGAGCTTAGTTGTCCAAGATTTACTGTGTAAACATTTCCTTCTCTTGTTCCGGTTAGCTTTACTACAGATGTCTTCATATCTCGGACTTGACATTGATTGTTGATGAATGTTACTTGATGCCCCTTGTCACAGAGTTGGCTAATGCTTAGAAGGTTGTGATGTAGTCCTTCTACATAGGCCACTTTACTGAATGATACTGCACTATTTCCTGCTGAGCCATAACCTCTTGTTTTGCCAGTGCCATTATCTCCAAATATGACCGAGGGACCCTCATTCTCTATGAAGTTAGTTAGAAGAGCTTTGTTCCCAGTCATGTGCCTTGAACATCCACTATCCAGATACCAGGTTATGTTCACAGAGCTCCTTTCCTGAGGTAACATTGAACCTTCATTTTGGTACCCATATTTGCATGGGTCCTACTATGTTAGTACCCTTGGGGACCCAAATCTGCTTGATTTTGGGTGTTTCGTGCGTGGAGTTGTAATGACAACTAGCAGCCTTGTGACCAACTATGTGGCACTCAAAACATTTGATATGATGCATGTAGGTGTGTGTGTGAAAGGTCTTCCTCCATTTGGACTTTTGTGGGTTACTGGTCATCCACCTGTTAGGCTAATATCCCCTTTTCCATGTGTTCTCTTATTTCATTAATTTAGGAGATTATATCTTACTTCTACTGTGTCTTCCTGGTTAGTTCGTAGAGTTGATTTTATTTGACTTTACGATCCTTCGAGGTTGATGAGTAGTAGCTAGATTACTTTTCTCTTTTCTGAAACCTAGACCAGCATGAGATCCCTTACTTCTGGGAATATGAATTGATTTAGCCGGGGAGGGTTTGACAGGCTCATCATTCTGTGAGGATTTCACAAATATAATGCCTCTACTAAAGCCTGAGGCATTACTAGTGTTAACATCCTTTGGTTTTTCCACACTTGACCCGGGGATAGATCCCCCAAAGCCTAGTCCTGTTCTATCAGAGATATTTCTCTGATTAGAGATTAATGAGTCCATGGATGAAGAGGATTTATTCCATGTTGAGATGGTCTTTTCTAGATCCTCAATTTTTTAGGTTAGACTAGACTCTCGTTTTGCATTGAGCTCACTTGTTTGTCTCAAGAGCTTATTCTCAACTTCAAGCTCCGAGAAGGAATTAGTATTGAGAAGGGCTGTTTCCAGTTCTTCTTTAACTTTTTCTTTCTCCTTTTGAAGAAGTGAATAATCCTTAGACAGAACTCTAAACCACTTCATGTATTGATGCAGATCAGATGTTATGTCGTGCAGTGCAGTTCTAAGATCGTTAATATCTACATCAGGAGAGTTGAAGTCAAATACCTCATCAATACTTACTTCATGAATGCTGACGTTTTATTTGTCTTTTGCATTTTTGGCCATCAGGCAGAGATTAGCTATTTGAGGATCCTCATCATCTCCATCTACAAGACCTTTGTCTTTCTTTTGTGGCCTCTTGTTGCCTTTGTATTCCTCCTTTGCATGTGATCTCTTCTTGAGTTCTTCTCTGAGAGGTTTGTTGCAGTTCGCAATGAAGTGACCAGGTTTCTTGCAGTTGTAGCATAAGTCATTTACTTGCTCTTGGCTGTTGTAGTTGTTGACTTTCTTTGGCTTGCTGGTTCTGCCTTGTCACATGAATCTTCGTAGTCTTTTAACCAGCATTGCCAAATCCTCATCATCATCTTCCTCATTGTCAGAATCAACTTCAGTGTTGACCTTGGAGATATTTTCACTTACTTTGAGAGCAACCCCTTTATCCTTCTTTCTTTCTTCAGACAACGTTTCTGCTCGTTGTGTCAGCTCCAGTTCGTAGGTGAGGAGATTGCCATATAACTGTTGAACAGTCATTTCATGTAGATTCTTTGATTCTCTTATGGCAGTGATTTTGGCATCCCACTTGCTTGGTAAAGCTCTCATGAACTTTATGATTAGATCTTTATTTGGATAGATCTTTCCATAGGCTCGTAGAGAGTTGAGCAAGACATTGAATCTTTCGTATGTAGCAGTGACGTTCTCTCCTTGAACGTGAGCAAACATCTCATATTGTTGAGTCAGGAGAGATTATTTGTTTTCTCTGACTTCTTCCGTTCTTTCATGCATAATGAGCAGTGCTTCCCAAACTTCCTTTGTTGTTTTGCAGTTGACCACATTTTCAAATAAATCATCTTCTAATGATTGAAATAGGATGTTCTTGGCCTTCTTGTCAAACTGAACTGCTCTCTTCTCGTTCTCTGTCCATTCTTCTTTGACCTTGATCTGTACTCTGTTAGGTCATCTGTAGTTGGTGCAAGCTTTGTAGGAATGTAGGGCCCATTTTGAACAGTTTCAAATAGATCTTCATTTATTGAATCCATGTAAGCTTGCATCCTAACCTTCTAGTTAGCGAATTTATCTTTGTTGCACATTGGTGGCTTGCTGCCTCCTTCAGTCTTAGATTCGTTTGGTAAGTGTGCCATTGGAACTACTCAAGCTTTGTAGGCTATATTATAGAACCTGCTTTGATACCAATTGTTAGTTCCCAGTAGGCACGTTGGATATCTAGAAGGGGGGGGGGGGGGTTGAATAGATAATAAAAACTTTTTCTTTTATTCTTGTTAAGTTGATAGTAATCAATGCACAACGGAATGAATATGAGAAAAGCTTTCTTTTATATGTATCTTGAGTTAATGAAATTAAGGCAGTTATGAAAGTTATAGCAGATATTGCAGTTATAGCAGTTATATGAACACAATAATTTTAAGTGGTTCAGAGCATTAAAAGCTCCTAGTCCACTCTTCTACTCCTTGAGTAGGAAATCCACTAAGGATGTCTGTTATACTTCTTGAATCTCACAGATTCCTTCTAGACCAGCAGTCTAGGTACTTCTTAGTTCACTTTAGAACTCTTCAAGTTCAGCAACTTGGTATCTCACAGTTCACTTAGAACTCTTCAAGTCCTTCAGACCTGAAACTCTTACTTCAGATGATTGAATGTTGTTTAGATCGTGGTTGATGCTATCCAGTTGCTAGTAAGCGCTTGTTCGAAAGAACTGAATAGCTGAGCAAGCTTTTCCTTTTTCTCAGATCGTAGAGTTGAGCGTTGAGTTTTTCTTTTTGTTCAGTGCTTGTTTATCTCTCTTATGAGTCTGTATCCTATATATATGAGATCCTTAAAATCTATCCGTTGAAGTCCTCTGATGGATCATTAAATGCGTTTGATATTTCTGAGCTTTGAATGAGACATTTCTGCATATCTTCTGACTTACTTTCTGGCCCACTGACACGGCAGACTGCTTTCTCACCTAACACTTGAAAAGGTGTTTTCCTCTGCCCCATGGTTCTTTTCTTAGCTTCTTGACTACGTTTCTTTTGATCAATACTAAGGATATTTTTGTACCGTTGGGACTGGTGAGAGCTTCAACGTTTAAAACCCATTCCTCAATTGTTGGAATAAATCTTCAAACAGAAGATAGATTTCGATCCTGCTAACATAAGAGAGATGACACTTCTACGATCCATATCGTGGAGTCTTGTCATACTCGGTCGAATAGAACATCGCGATTTCTTTCAAGACTTTCCACACTACGATCCTTCAACACTACGATCAAGATTTGCTTTCGTCTCATCGATTCTGCGTTTAGAAAGCACACTATGATCTTTGAGTTAGCTTCAGAATGTCCCGGACCACTTCTACGATTCCTCGAGAGGCCCTCAATGCGAGATACACTACGATCACTTCAGCACTACGATCTTGCCTTAGCTTCTACATTTTGGTTGATCAGTCGGATAGACTACTAGCCTATTTATTTCTTTCTAGCCATAGATCAACCTAATAGATTTGATCTCTTTACCTATACAAGTGAACACTAAAGGCTAAGATCAACCTAACAATTTTGATCTGACACTAAGTACTTGTACATATATTCCTTGAAGGACTTTACACAAAATCAAGATTATTTACATTAAACATCAAATCACAATATGCATTCTTCTAACATTTATATTTTGTTGAAAGTCATCTGTGGCCTGTAGTGCATAGATGGACTTGGTATGATTATGACCAGGGATTATTCGGTGTAATCATGACCGTAATGTTACAAATGATGTGGTAAAAGTCCTCATTGGTCCGTAGTGCATTGATGGACGATTGTTGGCATGATCATGACCATCGATGAATACACGAATATCCTGGCCCGTAGTGCATGGATAATTTGTGGTTGTGATACTTATGAATATCCTTGGTAGTAGTGAGAGAATGAGGTGGATTATTTATTGTCGAGTCCCAGCGATAAAAGTGGTGAAAACCTTTTAAATCATAAAAGATAGTAGATTTTATTCTCTACTTGACTCTTTTAATGGATCAGCATGTTCCTACCGTAGTTAAACTTGATGTCTATTGTATTTTATCGGCTAACATTATTTGAAGACTAATGATAATTTATTACAGTATTATCTTAGTCATAATATTTCTTCTGGGCTAGTTAAGCTCACCCTTTCTTTCCTTTATTCTCTTGTGAAATGAGAACGTAACGCAAGGGACTAGTTGGGAGAAGCGGAGTGACTCACCCCGGATGATAGTATTAGTAGTCCCTCACTATTACATTAAATAGTGTGTTAATAAATGTAATGAAGACTTATTCGAGAGTGGATATTGCCTGTAAGACAATGTTTGTATTAAAACTCATTGCTCTCTTGTTGTATATTTAAGATTGTATTTGTATTACATACCATGTATTTGGCGACTTCGAGAATAGGTGATGTATACCTATTTTGGGGCGCCACATCAATAATCAATACCGCGCGCTTCTATGCAAACCACGCCAGTATTCCTATACTTTTAACAAGGGTGTTTCAGCAAGTTAACAGTAAAACTTCCGCCGTTATTTTCATAAAAATATTTTTGTCGTTTTCTCAATCCGACAATAATTCCGTTGTGGGGTCCACTAATGATTGTGCCGTCGTACGAATATTTTTCGACCAATCGAATATTATAAACAACTTGCGTATTTTGTAAAATTTTTAAATATTACCCACAACTATAACATTATATCAAATTCATTCTATAATATTTAAAAATGATAATTATAAAAAAAATTCATCTTTATTCATAAAAGTTGGGGTTTTACAGGCATACTTAAAAGTTATATAGGATGACATTAGTCAAAACTTGATATTCTTGATTTAGTTGACATTTTTATGTTGATTGAAATTTTATAAACTCTAATAATTATTTGTTATAATTAAAAGTTCCTTTTTAATTAAAAGAAAATAAATTACTATTCTCCTTTCTATGTTTTTACTTACTTTTACGCATTAAAATATTTGAATTAATATAAATTTTTTTTTAAAAGCTCTTAATAAACTCAATTTTAAGGTTATAATATTTAGAAAGTAGATTGTGTCAATAGTAAGTTAACATTTAGGAGCATAAATTTTGAAACACCAAGTACATAAATTAGTGGAGAAAATTGAACCTATGGAACATTCAACTTTCTTTTTCAATATATTTTAAAATGAGACTTTCTTTATGAATTAATGCATAAAAAAATTTTAAACTAAGATTTTTTTTTAAATTGACACATAAATGTAAGACCCACTGTATGTTCACGTGAAGATATCAAAAATACATGTAGAAATATCAATTTCCTTATATTAAAGTTAGAGCCAAACAATTACTATTATATGGAAAATAATTATGAGGGAAAAAAAAATCAAGAATAGAAAATTTCATTTTTATATTTATTTTCTTTTTAACAACTTGTTGGAATATTAAAATCAATAAGTTTATTATCACATAAAATTGCTTTACATACACCTATTACATAATATATTAGTATTTAATTTAAAGTGGATAGAAAAAGTCGTCGTAAACCATACCCCATACCAATATATATTTGAGAGATACTGTGTGATAGTAACATTACTCTATTAAAATGCAACCGACAATTATTCTTCTCCTCCCATGTCCACCGACACAAATACAATGAATGGCCCAACCATATGTTTTGCACAGCCTATGAGATGTGTAAATTACTCTCATTTGTACCTCAGAGGCTCTAAATCTCAAATTAAATGTCTAATTTTAAATTTTTTTTAAATTAAACTAAATAAACAATTAAAAACATATAAATATATTTTTAAAATTATAAAAATTAGGATTAATAGTAAATTATATATATTTTCTTTTGGTTGTAATCTTTTCATCTATATTTTAGTAAGAATGATATAAAATTAATTTTAAAAATAATTAATTTGTCAATTCCATAAAATCTATTTATTGTAGAATGAATATTGGTGGAACTATCAAAATAATTATTATAAAATTATACATCCCCAGCTAACGTAAATGGTGCATCAAAGTGTCGGCAATATTAGTATTGAATAATAATTTATAAGGGGAATTAGGTGCGGATAGCCTTTGCGGATGGTAGGTATCTTTATATTATTATTATTATTATTATTATTATTATTATTATTATTATTTTATGGTGGGTTGAGATATCTTTATAATTATTATTAGTACTTTGTTGATTGAGGAAATATAAATATAAAAAAAAAATTCAAAACTATGGGGACTTTAAAATTTCAGTGGATTTTAGGTGTTAGGGTGGTGTTGTTGGGTGTTTTGGGGGAAAAGAAAAATGGAAAGGTATAAAGTCCAATGTGTTGAGAGAAGAAGAAAATTATTGGATACTGATAAAGTCACGATTGAAAATAATATTTTTATATGAAAATTATCGTTATAGATCTTATAGTGACGATTTTCAACATCGCTATATATCTATAGCGATACTTTTCATGTGTAAATATTAAAAAAAATATTGTGAAAATATCAATTTCTTAAATATAAATGTGGGTACTGATGTTTTATGAATGCATGTCTGCCTTGTTTGAGTTGAGTGCTTCTATTTTGTGTTGTAAATTAATTGTAATTAATTAGAATGTTGTTATATGGATATGCATGTATGTGTTAGGCTCTGCATATTTGAAATTTTTACAAAATTTCTTTATAATATTTATATTCATGTTCTTATAATATATATATACTACTTGTGTTAATTTGGAATTGTCTGGTTGAAACATGGAGGAAGATCTTTAGTTCTAGCCATGTTGGCCTTGGATAAATTTTGGATTGTTAGAATGATGCAAATCAACTATGAGATATATGGAGAGAACCAGAGATGAAGAGAGCAAGACAGAGAATTAATTTTATTTAGAGTAAATTTATGGATACATCAAATTTATTTTATCCTTCCCGAATGTACTATAAAAAAAAATAGACGAAGAAAATCAATTTTATTTAGAATAAATCTATTGATACATCAAAATTACTATGTCCTTCCTGAACGTATTCATTATAAAAGACTAAGAAACTCTCGTGTGAGGTGATCAATGGCAATAATGGAGAGAGTGCAACCATCTTCTACACTGTGTTTAGTAACGCGATGAAAGCCATTGTAGAGGTTAATTATAAACTTCGGTAAAGGAGAACCAATTGGTGTTTATGGATTTGTTGTCGCTAAGTAAGAATAACATGATTTCTAATGATGGTTATCAGCAAGGTTGAGCAAGTAACCAAATTAGGATCGAAACTGCATCAAAAATCGTACAAACCGTACCAATTAAAACCGCACCAACGGTTCCAGCGTATGTAGTTGTTTTAAGTGGATTGAAAAATCAAATTTACAATTTTGATTTGGTTACTAGCCAAAATCGCATACATAAAACCAAAACCGTACCGTGTGTGTATGTATATATATTCAGTCTCTCTATTATTTACTTCATTATTAACCCAATTTGATGGTTCTCATAAAAAACAATTTTTTCTCACTGCTTGCTTCTTTCAACCAAATTAGTAATTTACATAGGCTCAAAATTTGTAATATACTTCGGAATTCAACACCAAATACCAGTTCTTGTATGGTTGAAACTCATAAAATAATATTTTATTTGACATTTTTTTTTATTGTGTATAAAATTATATTAAATCTTTAGCAATGTTAAAGAAATTTTATGGTTAAGCACATGATATATATATATATATATATATATATCCCAGCTCTCTCCAGCGATATGGAGAGAGCGAACTAAGAACAAACCGGTTATAACGACGGTTTTTTCCGTCGTTATAGTATGAAAACCGGTTTTCTATGCTATTGCGACGGAAAAATTCGCCGCTATAACCGATTCGTTCTTAATTCGCTCCTTCCGACTCGCTAGAGAAGCAGACTATATATATATTATAAAAAAAACTTAATTAAATTATTTGAAAAACGTACCATATGACTCACGTAAAAAGCCTATAGTAAATAACCTTTTTTAATAACAAAGGAACGTGTTACATTAGATAAATCATGAAGTGCATGTACTCATAAAATATGATGCGCCGACCATTCCATTTTGTGTACCAACGTACAAGGGTAAATATTCTTAACAAGTATGCAGATATATATCGAGTTAAATATATTTTTGGTACTTGTACTGGGACCCGATTTATAATTTGATATTTAAAGTGAAAAAATTTATAAATTGGTTATTATACTCGAAAATTATTGAGATTTGGTGCTTATACTTTCTAATTTTGAAATAATCGTTAAAATTGACTAACGGAGTAGATGAAAAATTCTGATGTGGCTTCCTCATCTGACGTGGATAATGATATGTATATGGAAGCATGACACATCAGTTTTGGAGGGAATAATACTTCTCACGTGATCAAGTCAGGAAGAAATAAAGGTTAGGGAGAAAGATCAAACGCGAGAGACAGAATACAGAGAGAGAAGAGCTTCGAAGTCGATCTCAGCCAGAGATTCAGAGATTCAATCGGATTCGGCCAGATTTATCTCCAAATTTGTTCGACAACAAAAAGTAAGCACCCAAACCCTTATTTTTGATTCTGTGTGTTCCATTTTGAGTAAGCACCCAAACCCTTATTTTGAGTGTTAAAGATTTGTTCTGTGCACTCGATTTTGAACCTAATCTTTGTTTATGCTTACTTTATGTGGTTAATGCCCATCTTGTTGGATGTTTGTGGTCGTTTTTCCCAAAATTTATGCTCTTGGTGTTGAATTAATGATATGTGTTGAATCTGCAAATAAGAACACCTCTTGTGCTCTTGTGCATAACTTCAATAAAAGTTCTTCCATGCCCTAGCATGCAACTTAAGAATCTCATTAGCTTTCTCATTGGTCTTACTTCCACAATCCACTTTTGTATCACTGTTCTTGATGAGTTGAATTATATCATTCATTTATATATTAGTTTTCTGTTTTGGAGAATTAGATTTTATATTTTGTCGGATTGCTTACTTAATCTCTCATTGCTTACTCTATGTTATTTTTTGTTTTATTTACAGTGACAGATATGATTTCATTAATTGTGCACTATGGTGGAGAGTTTGTCACTGAGCCCACAGAACATTATGTAGGAGGGTTGAAAAAGGTTGTCCCTAGTGATCCTGATTTCTTGTGCACTACATGTATAAATGAACAAATGGCTCATATATTAGGGTACCATACTACTGCTAAGGTTTTCTTTAAATATGGTGAAGGGTTTAGATTTATTCATGATGATGATTCGATTAGAGATTTAATTAAAGCTTCTGAAAAAGATATGATTGTAGAAGTTTTTATGGATCATAAACTTGACAAGGATCACCCTGATTATCTGAAGAACCTTGATCTACTTAGTAAGCTCGAAGAAAATGAAAATGAGGCGAACAATGGGGTGAATGCTGAGGGGAACAATGCTGTGAATGGTGACTTCACTAGCGATGAAAGTTCTGAGGACTCTGATGCTGACTTGACTGCTGATGATGAACAATTAAGCAGTGATGAAGAGTACCAAAATGCAAGAACAAAATTTAAGGAGTATAATAAACAAATGAGAGAGGTTGGAGATCCTGATGATGTTGGTGGTATTGATCTACATGAGTTGCAAGAGGTGGGAGAAAAGGAGGCTAAAAATGAGACTAATGTACAGACAAGTACACAGGAAGATGAGACTAATCTACACTCGCATTTTACGGGGAAAATGTTCAAAGAACAATGAACGCAAATTTCGATGATGATGGAAGAGATCTGAACATCAACGATAAGGAGTGGTCACCTAGTGAATATGAAGATTCAGATCAGTTGAGGTCTATGGATGTATACAGTGATGAATATAGTGAAGATGCTGAAGAAGTAGATCAACCAAATAGGCTGAGTAGGAAAAAGAATGTGGAAAGAGTAATGATAACATTTGACCCCCTGACCAAGAGGAAAGATATTGACTTCTGTGTTGGAATGATGTTTAGTGGACCTCGTGAATTCAGAGAGGCTATTAGAGGATATTGTTTGGGAAAAGGAAAAGATGTAAGGTACCTTAGAAATACTGGAAAAAAGTTTTAGCTTAAGTGTAAAAGCCCAAAATGTCATTGGGAGCTGTTTGTAAACAAAATGGATGGCTCATCTAAGACACTGCAGGTTAAGATATACCAGAAAAAACATACTTGTAGTAGGGCTTTCAAAAATAGGAAGGGATCAGTCAAATTCATGGCTGAGTTTTATGGCAACAGAATTAGAAAAAACCCTCAATGGAAGTTAAAAGACATGCAAGATGAGATCAAGAGGAAGTTTCAGTTGGACATTACTATTTGCAAATGTTCTAGGATTAGAAGTAGGGCTTTAAGCAATGTATGGGATTTACTAGTGGAACACTATGAAAAAATCAAGCAACAATCCACCAACTTCAAGCACAACAGAAACACTTACTCAGTCAAGTCAGTTGGAGAACATGAGAGATTAAGTTGGAAGCCAATAGGAATATGAGATATCAATGTTTAATTTTTAAGAACTTTGTTTAATATTTATGACCTTTGTTTAATATCAAGTTTGGACAGTGTGTTGATTGAAATGGTTGGATATTGACTGATGGCAGCTTTTTTCATTTTTATGAAATGTTGACAATCTCAGTTTTCATTTTTATGGTTGACTTGAATCCTTTTCATTTTTATGGTTGAATTGAATTATGACATTTTTATTTTGGATATTGTTAATGGTAGTTATTTTCATTGAAATGGTTGGATACTCCCCACAAGTGCTTATGCAGGTAGCCCACATAAGCTTGTTCACTACTGAAACAATCCTAGCAACATAGTTGGGTAAGGATGGAGATGAATCCTGCATGACAGCAAAAAACTAGAAAGACAATAAACAGAGCATGCCATTCATTCATTAATTAAAACAGAGCATCATTCATTCATTGAAATAGCAACATTATTCATTCATTTTGAAACAACAGAATCATTCATTCATTAAAACACCAAACAACACCAAACATCAAAATCCATTGAAACACCACTAGAAACAAACCTTCAAGCTAACTAATACATTAAAACAGAGCATAATTCATTCAAATTCTAACACCAACAACACTAGCCAACTAACATCCATGAGCAAATTAAAAGAAACCATAAAAAAATTTCCTTTTGTTGAGCTTTGACAGTAATCTTCTTCAGCTTTTTAACCTCTTTCTCCAATGTCTTCACTGAATCAAGTTCTGCCAACTCTTTCCAATCCTTGGTCTTCTCACTATTTTCATTCTTCAATTTAACCAACATCTCTATGCTCATCTTCAACTTTAATGTCAAATCTTCAATAACATCTTTTGCTCTATCAGGAAATGGTGGATCGTACCATTTAAAGAAACCGCAGTAAGCTCTCCTGTCCTATTACACAACAACACACCAGCCATTTTTAGCTGCAATCATATGAAAAGAAATAAAAAAAACATCTTTCCAAAATCTTACCCGATAATTAATACACCCAATGAATCGCCTTCCTCGATGTTTTGTTCCATCTTTCTTTGCCTCCCACATTTGCACCATTGCTCCACAGTGGCAGCGATTTGGGAAGTCTGGTGTAATCCATTTATTAATTTTTGTTGCATGAACTACAATCTTCTTCCCCGATTTCATTTACGATTCCACTCCAAGACGAGCTCATCCTTTCAATTAAACACTGAAAACCAGAAGAAGAAGAAGGAAGAATGAGAGAAGAAAGAATAAGAGAAGAAGGAAGAATGAGAGAAGAAAGAATAAGAGAAGAAGGAAGAATGAGAGAAGAACCCTAATTTTTTTGCCCCAAATATCGAGCTTTTTTGTTTTTGTAGTTCGATCTCTTCAGTTTTTGGTGAGTGAGAGAAGAAGGAAGAATGAGAGAAGAACCCTAATTTTTTTCCCCTAAATATCGAGCTCTTTGTTTTTGCACTTCGATCTCTTCGGTTTTTGCTGATCAGCCTTTATAAATGGGAAATACACATCAATTAAACTTTGTTGCCCAGTCATCGCCATGTCATCCTTTGCATCTGACCTATCAAATTTTCAAACAGAACATGGATGAAACCCTATTGTTTAACGGATTGCAACAATTTTCGAGTACAATAACCAGTTTATAAATTTTTTCACTTTGGGTACCAAATTGTAAGTCGGGTCCCAGTATAGGTACCAAAAATATATTTATCCTGATATATATTTATAGGAAGAGAGGCTGCTGCATCCAAGGGGAGGGGAGGGGAGGGGAGGGGAGGGGAGGGGCATTAACCACATTTTTTTTTTGACATAGCAAGTTAAAAGTAAAACAATAATATTAAATTTATCTTATGTGACTTCTAATTATGTAGTCTATCAATATTTATCCATATACAATGGCATGTAAGATGATTCTTTCAATTAGAAAACTCATCTATTAATTGGAAAATTTACCGAGTCAACTCTTAATTAATTAATAGTTAACTCGCTTACTTCTCCTCTCACACATCGGCTCTTCCTCCTTTTTCGCTCTTCCATCTCCTCAATTAACCCTCATTCGATTCATTTACGATTTGTTTTCCTCTGATTCATATTCAGTTTACTTCTCACTTAATTAATTCAATGGACTCCTCCTCTCTTCTCAATGTTCAATAACAGCGTCCTCCCTCTCCCCAATTTGTAAATCATCCTCTTTTATAAAGCTCTTTATCCTCGAAACATCCGCTACCTTCCCCTTCCTCATCTCCTCTCCCTAAACCAAAGTAAACTCTTTCATCCTCAAAACCGCATTTAAACTCTTCATCCTTGAAACCAGGTTGGTTCGCCTTCTATTTTGGTTAGGGTTTATCTAAATTCCCATAAATTTCTATATTTATGTACATGTCCATGAATTTCAAAAATCATTGAAAGATACACATCGATCCTTTGCTCACTACAGATGAAATTCCTCAACAAGATTGGCACGATGAGAAGTCCGCTGCTCCTCCGCCCTATCCTTAATTGGGAGATGAACAAATAACGCCCACCTGAGCCTATTGATTTATTTATTTGGACCATCGAGATATCAGTATCTCGATCCATTTTACTATTTTGCTACTAGATCCATTTTATTAAATACTATGTTTCTCAAATTTATAATTCATAATTGGATTGTTTTTGCAACATTCAGCTTAATGGTAAGATGTAGGTAAGTGGGAATTGAATTTGTTTGGCTAATTATTCTCCATAAACTTAGTGATTCTATTTGCAAATGAATTTAATTAGCTAATATGTCATCTGATCTGTCTGTTTGTTGTTTTTCAAAGTCAATATTAGGGGAACCCATTTTGAGTCGCCAAATACACACTACTAAATCCAAACACAAATATTCCTATTTACAGCTATTAAACTGTCGTGCAAAATATGACAACACATAAGCTGTGAGTTTCAATACAAATAAAAATACTCACACTCCAATTCAATGATACTTTACATAAAGGTACAATTGATAACTGTTTTAGGAATTAAAATATTTGGAAAATGCTCAAGGAAGCCTTCATACATGGGAGACCATGCATCTAAGTTATAATAGATATCATAGAACTTCAGAATTAACCTTGGTTGACCCAATAGACCCCAAAGAAGAACGAGAAGATTACTATCATGTTTATTCCAATGGTGTGTATCTTCTTGCCATACAATTATCTCCATTGTCTCAAACTGAGGATTATATTCTAACCATACTCCAAGATTATATAGATAATGCTCATAGATATAATTAGCAAGTGGATGCACAAAACCATATCTTATGATAACACGAATTTGTATGTGGTTAGACATCATGTATGATAGTGGCAACACACCCTTTAAGCTCTTAGTATAATTACGTCCTCCTTATTCTAATGGGGTTTATTTTTTACGCTTCCGAAGTCGGGTTCTCATCACCCTATTGTTGTGCACCAAAATTAACTATTAAATGACGTATAAAATACGACACACACATTTTAAGTTCTGAATACAATTACATATTGTCATGCTATTTTATAATGTATTGAGAAACTTTAACAGTCACAGACCATCACTCTATTCCCTTGTTATCCCCGCTTGACCAGCTACACTCTTATTACCTGAAAGGAATTGTGAAACAAAAGGGTGAGCACAAATAGCCCAGTAAAGAATATGTCAGGAATAAGCATGTGAATGATATTCCTTGTGACGCCCTCAAAATAGGTATACATCACCTATTCTGAGTCGCCAAATACATGGTACAGAATACAAATACAATCTTAAATATACAACAAGAGCTGTGAGTTTTAATACAAATATTGTCTTTTAGATAATATCTACTCTCAAAATAAGTCCTCATTACATTTATTATCACACTATTTTATAGAATAGTGAGGACTACTAAGACACCATCTCGGACCGTCACCGCTCCCCACGACTAGTCCATTACATTCTCATTTTCTGAAGAGAACAATGAAAGAAAGGGTGAGCTCAAATAGCCCAAGAAGAAATATTATGACTAAGATAATGCGAATAAATTATCATTAGCCTCCAACAATGTTAAAGCGATAAATACAATAGACATCAAGTTTAAGCTGCGGTAAAACAAGCAATCCATTAAAAGAGTCAAGAGAGAATAAAATCTACTATCTTTTATGATTTAAAAGGTTTTCATCACTTTTATCATTTGAGACTCAACTTAATAAATAATCCA
Source organism: Panax ginseng (assembly GCA_020205605.1). Lineage (NCBI taxonomy): Eukaryota > Viridiplantae > Streptophyta > Magnoliopsida > Apiales > Araliaceae > Panax > Panax ginseng. Next base: position 142,812,367 of record CM035134.1, on the reverse strand, counting down.
CATCATCTCCACGCACTTACTACCAAAGATATTCATTTGTAGGTCACAACCATAAATTATCCACGCACTACGGGCAAGGATATTCGTGTATTCATCAATGGTCATGATCATGCTAACAAGCATCCATCAATGCACTACTTGCCAACGAGGACTTTTATCACATAATTTGTAACATTACGGCCATGATTACACCGAATAATCCATGGTCATAATCATACCAAGTCCATCATGCACTCTGAGCCACAGATGACTTTTAAAAAAAAATAAACATGAGGATGATGACAATGATATAAGAATTCAATAAAACAAGTTCAAGAATTAATTTATTCAGGAACTAATAACGTCCAAATTATTAACATGATACTTCTTTGTAGAGTAAAATTCAAGAATACTCAGAAGAATATTTCCATGAAAAGATACTGGATGAAGTGCAAATATCAAGGATATTCCACTAATTTCATGGAGTATAGAAGTCAAAACTTTAACCAACTGAGTATTATAAAGAATGGAGTAACAAAAGAAATCACCATGCATGCGATACAGATGTATAGAAAAGTTATTCCAACAGAATAATAAATAACGGAACTGTGTCAAAGTAAATTGCACCGGCTGTGATTCCAATGAATAATAAAGACAAAACCAGTCCGACGAAAACGCATGCGGACATGATATTCCAATGTAATAATAAAGAGCGGAACCAGTCGGCGTAAAACACATGTGCAACAGGATATTCCAATGAGAATAATAAAAGGCGGAACCGGTCCGAAGCGTAAAATGCATGCATGAACGAGGATATTCCAATGAATAATAAAGAATGGAATAATGAAGAATTTCACCAAGTATAGGGTGAGCTGTATATCTGAGTTATTCAATGAGAATAATAAAGAATGGAATAAGAAGTTCTCTTCATGAATACAAAAGAAATAATACCCCTTACCTTAGAATAAAGCTGGATATTGGAATAAAAATGTAGCAGACTTCTCTTATTCTTTCTCTCTATAATTTCTCTCTATAATAAATACTCTATAACTTTGGTGAATTAGTGAGAAATGAAGGAAGAATGAGCTTTTTATAGAAAAATATAGTTTCGATAATTGCACATTTTGGGGCTCGAAAAATTATAGTACAATACCTTCAACTTTTCTTTCATTTTTAATTTTGTCCTGCAAGTATTATCAAACTTGCACCACCTCCCCTAATAGTAAATAATGTGAATCAATAGTTCAATCATGTGAATCAATAGTTATAATCATGTAAAAATACGAAATACAGTATAGTACCTCCATCTATACCTCTCTTTTAACTTAGTCATGTAAGTATTATCAATCTTGCACCAACTCCCCTAATAGTAAGTGAATGTGACTCAATAGTACACACATGTGAATAAATAGTTATATAAGCATGTGAATTAGTAGCAATTAATTGCTCATTTATCCGATAAATTACCCGATTTATCAATATAACCCCCAGACATCAATTATCATCGGAATAGATGTCGATTTCAACTAACACCAATAATCCCAACATAATGGAACTATCAAATTCATCTTTAATCAACACAAAATTAATCATTATTAATATCATAACTCACAATATTTAACAACCAGGTCATTCCCAGGAAAGAGGGGACTTTCCAATAAGGATTTCTCCCTATTGGCGCGTAAATAGGTGACTAAACCTCTCCTTGGCAGAACTTCTAAACATTGTAAATATTGCAATTTAATAATATGAATAACTTTGTCGTTTCAATTATTGATTTAATAATATATCATATAATGCGGATGATAATTGTGACAATAATAATCAATAATACGAGAGATATGATGCAACAATTCATCTGTGTAGCAATAATTGAGTATAACCGCGGTGACTTCTCACGTAAGATTAATAATCAATACCGTGTGCTACTATGCAACCACGCCAGACATCGTAATTTTACTACTGAGTAGTTCAATAGTATTAACGGTAAAACTTCCGCCGTTATTTTTATAAAAATATTTTTGTCGTTTTCTCAATCCGACAATAATTTTATTGTGGGGGTCCACCAATGATTGCATCGTTGTATGAATATTCCCTGCTAAAACGAATATTCCCTGACCTATCGAATATAATATAACAACTTGCATATTTTGCAGAATTTATAAATACTACCCACAACTATAACATTATAACAAATTCATTCCATAATATTCAAAAATAATAATTATAGAAAAATCATCTTTATTCATAAAAGTTGGGGTCTTACAACCTCCCCTTCTTATGAAATTTTGCCCTTGAAATTAGGGTACGTACCTGGTATATCTAAGAGGTAAGGATACCTTGATTTCATTTCAGATTCTAACTCCCAGGTCATTTCCTCAATATCGTGGTTCCTCCATAAAACTTTGACTTGAGGTATCACCTTGTAGCGTAGAATATGTTCATTCTTATCCAAGATTTGAACAGGAACCTCTTCATACGTTAAATCTTCTGCTATTTCATCCGGTTTTAACTCAATAATGTGGTTTGGATCTTTCACATATTTACGTAACATGGATATATGAAAAACGTTATGAACACAACACATACTTGGCGGTAAAACGAGTCTATAGGCTACAGTCCCTACTCGATCGAGGATTAAAAATGGGCCAATGAATTGATGATTGAGCTTTCCTCTCTTTCCAAATCTCGTAACTCCTTTCCATGGAGCATCATGTAACAACACATGATCTCCAACATCAAATTCCACGTCTTTTCGATGAAGATCAGCATAACTCTTTTGTCGATCTTGTGAGGTTTTTATATGTTGCCAGATCGTTTGAATCTTTTCCGTAGTCATACGTACCAACTCTGGTCCCAACAACGTTGCTTTACCCACCTCATCCCAGCATATTGGAGAATGACACTTTCTTCCATACAACGCTTCGAATGGAGCCATGCCAATACTTTTTTGATAACTGTTGTTGTAGGAAAACTCCACCAATGGTAAGAACTTGTCCCTACTTCCCTTGAAGTCAAGGACACAGAGTCTTAATAAATCTTCAAGAGTTTGAATAGTCCTCTCTGATTGTCCATCCGTCTGAGGATGATATGCCGAACTAAATCGTAAATCCGTGCCCATAGCTTTTTTCAAACTAACCCAAAATTGTGAAGTGAATCTTGGGTCTCGATCAGAAACTATGGATACTGGCATACCATGCAATCTTACAACCTCGTTTATGTACATACGAGCAAGACGTTCAAGTGTATAAGTTTCTCGTATAGGTAAGAAATGAGCAGACTTGGTCAATCTATCAATAATGACCCAAATTGCATCTATGCCTTGAGAAACCTTGGGAAGACCAGTAACAAAATCTATGGTAATGTGCTCCCATTTCCATTCTGGAATTTTAAGTGGTTTCAATGGACCTTTTGGTACTTGATGCTCCGCCTTGACTCGTTGACAAGCTAAACACCTTGAGATAAACAGCGCTATCTCACTCTTCATATTGCCCCACCAAAATGTATGTCGAAGATCATGATACATTTTAGTACTCCCAGGATGGATTGCAAACGATGTGTTGTGCGCCTCCATCATGATTTTATACTTTAAATCAGGGTCGTTAGGAACACAAAGTCTGGAGTTAACTCAAAGTATTCCTTCTTCATCGATTCTTGCTTCTGGCATAACACCTTCTTGCACTTTCTTCCTCATACGCATCAGCTCCAGGTCTGTAATTTGAGCAGCTTTAACTTTATCGATTAAAGTCGGTTCTACTCGTATATACGCCATCATCACGTGGGTCCCTGGAGTCTTTATCTCTATCTCCATCCTTTGCAAGTCATACAAAATGGGCCTTTGCGTTGACAATATCGCTTTTCGCATGCCGCATATGATCTTCTACTCAATGCGTCAGCTACCACGTTCGCTTTTCCAGGATGGTATTGGATGGTATGATCATAATCTTTCAATAGTTCAAGCCAACGTCACTGTCACATGTTGAGTTCCTTTTGAGTGAAGAAATATTTGAGGCTTTTATGATCCGTAAATATCTCCACTTTCTCCCCATACAAGTAATGCCTCCAAATCTTTAGTGTAAAAATGATTGCTGCCAACTCTAGATCATGAGTAGGATAATTTCTCTCATATTCTTTGAGTTGTTGTGAGGCATAGGCTATGACTTTTCAATGTTGCATGAGAACACAACCTAACCCTTTGCCCGAAGCATCACTGTAGATGACAAATCCCTTCGAACCAGATGGTATTGTCAGAACAGGTGCTGAAATAAGTCTCCTCTTGAGTTCTTGAAAACTCTTCTCACATTCTTCGCTCCAACCGAATTTTGTATCTTTCTAAGTCAGCTGAGTTAATGGAGTAGTGATTCGAGAAAATCCTTCCACGAAACTCCGATAATAACCAGCTAAGCCGAGAAATCTACGTACTTCGGTCACTAATTTGGGTTGCTCTCAGCTTTGAATAGCTTCAATCTTTGCTGGGTCAACAGATATTCCATGACTTGATACTATGTGCCCAAGGAATGCTACTTCTTCAAGCCCGGCGGCATTTCTTTAACTTGGCATAAAGCTTATATTCACGAAGCTTTTGGAGTATCGACCTCAAGTGTGCTTTCATGATCTTGAGGCTTTTGGAATAAATAAGGATGTCATCAATAAAGGCGACCACAAAGTGATCCAAATATTCCTTGAATACTCGGTTCATCATATCCATGAAGGCGGCAAGAGCATTAGTCAATCCAAAAGACATGACTAGGAATTCATAATGCTTGCATTAGGAGTTACGAAAGCCGTCTTTGGAATATCATCGGTTCTAATCTTCAATTGGTGATATAAGAACGAAGATCAATCTTTGAAAAGAATTTGGCGCCCAGAATCGGGTCAAATAGTCGTCAATACGTGGCAATGGGTACCTATTTTGATGGTGACATGTTTCAACTCCCGATAATCAATACAAAGTCGCATACTCCCGTCTTTCTTTTTCACAGTAGAGAAGGGGAGCACCCCAAGGAGAAGTACTAGGACGAATGAAACCGATGTCTAACAATTCCTGCAATTGGGTCTTTAACTCACGAAGTTCAATAGAGCCATTCGATATGGGGCTTTGAAATAGGTTTTGTAGGGCGCAAGGTCGATACAAAATTCAATTTCACGCTACGGGGGTAGGCCATGAAGTTCTTCGGTGGAATACGTCGGGAAATTCATTAACAATAGAAATATCATTCAAAACTGACGTATTTTTATTTAGATTCGTGACATGAGGTAAGAAAGCTTGACATCCGTTTTTCAATAAACGAATAGCTTTATGGCTTGAGATGATAGTGATTGATTTTAATGGTTTGGTTGCTTGAATTCGCATAATAGGTTGGTTAGAAATATGAAAGCTAACAACCTTACGAAAATAATTAATTTTTGCATGATGAGTAGTTAACCAATCAATCCCTAGAATTACGTCAAATGCAAGTATTTTCAATGAAATAAGATCGACAAGTAATGCGAGGGTACCGATTTGAATTAAACAAGACTTATAAACAGTGGATGTAATGAAGGTTTCTCCCAATGGAGTTTCAACAGATAAGTCAAAGTCCAATTTCTCTAGAGTTAAATTTAAACGTTGAGCGCAAGTAGGAGAAATAAAAGAATGGGTAGAACCGGTATCAAATAAGGTATATACTTCGCTAGAGTTTATGATAATCTTACCCGTGATGACCTCGTTCGGGTTCCTTCGCTTTCGGGAGGTCACGACAAACGCTCTCCTTGAACTACTGTTTTGTCTTATGCGGGACTGACCTTTGATGCCTCCATCCCAATTTGGACTTGTCTTGATGCACGACACAAAATCGGGCGGTGACCTCTCTTCCATAATTGTAACATGCTTTGGAGGCATCGCATAATTTGGGTGATGTGTCCCTCCCTCCACATTTGAAGCATATGATAGGTGGTCGTTCTCCTTCCTTAACGACAGTCTTGATCTTTGACGTCTTTCCATCATTGTTGAATCTCCTCTTCTTGAAATGTCCATTCTTATTATTTTGGCCATGATTACCACCAAAGTGGTTACCATTTACGGCATGTTGATTCCTCCATGCTTATTTTCACCGCTCACGATATTTTTTTTCCTTTGGTATTATCATTTTTTTAAACCGCTTCTCTTTTGGTTGGGTTGACTCATTATCGCGCTCCAATAACTGAGTCCTATTAACAACATCTGAATACAAACATAGTTTATGAGAGATAAGATATTGATGTATCTCGGGTTTCAAACCTCTTAGAAACATTCGTGTCATTCTCTCCTCATTATCAACCAAATGGGGACTTAAACCGGGACGACATTTCGGCAAACTTGGCCCGTCTTTGCGACACGGTCATGTTGTTTTGTTCGGTTTAATGAACTCTACCTCTTTCATGTATGTGAATACTTTCGGGAAAGTATTTGTATTTAAACGATTCTTGGAACTTCTCCCAAGACATCTTCGGTCACGGCGAGGTTGAGTACGCTTTTCTGATTTCCACCAATAATCTTCCTCCGCTTCATGAACATGAAGGTGGCAAAGGAACCTTTTGCTCTCGGAGCATCCCAAGATATCAAATATCTTGTTGATCCGCTTTATCCATGTCTCTCGCCTTAAGTGGCTTTGGCTCTCCAAAAACTACGGTGGTCCCACTCCTCCTTCGCTGTTTGGCGGTGGCCGTCCGAGAGTTGCCAGTTGTTTCCACCTGCATTTTGGACAGGAGCCGCTCTCGCTTGATGTTGCATGAATTGCATGAAGCCTCGGAACATTCCATCGTTCATCATTTGGTCAGTTTTGTTGTTTGCATGAGGATTGTCGCCTTCCTGATGTACATTGTTCTGGTTATTGATCTGTGGAGACTCAACGGTCTCCTGTGCTCCATTGATGTTCTCAACATTCTCGGATGCCATTTTCAAATACTGTCACAAAACAAGGGTTAATTAATATATCACATATTATCCCTATACTCTGACCGACCAATTAAATACCAAATAAACTTAGGTAGGTCATACTAGCGAAGGAATTCCCCGTCTCTCCACTCCTAGTTCTTGTCTCACATCTTAGCCAGGGATCATATCCCTAAGCTTTGATACCAAGCTGTGGACGCCCCAAAATAGGTATACATCACCTATTATTCGAGTCGCCAAATACATGGTATGAATATAAATACAATCTTAAATATACAACAAGAGTTGTGAGTTTTAATACAAATATTGTCTTCTAGCATAATATCCACTCTCGAGAATAAGTCCTCATTACATTTATTATCACACTATTTTATAGAATAGTGAGGACTATTAAGACACCATCTCGGACCGTCACTCCGTTCCCCGACTAGTCCCGGCTACGTTCTCATTTCCTGAAGAGAATAGTGAAAGAAAGGGTGAGCTCAACTAGCCCAGTAAGAAATATTATGACTAAGATAATGCGAGAATAAATTATCATTAGCCTTTAACAATGTTAAACCCGATAAAATACAATAGACATCAAGTTTAAGCTGTAGATGAACAAGCAATCCATTAAAAGAGTCAAGTAGAAAATAAAATCTACTATCTTTTATGATTTAAAAAGGTTTTTCGTCACTTTTTATCGCTGAGACTCAGCTTAATAAATAATCCATATCATCCCTGCACTACGACCAATGATATTCATTAGGGTCACGACCATAAATTATCCATGCACTACGGGCCAAGGATATTCGTGTATTCATCAATGGTCATGATTATGCCATCAACTGTCCATCAATGCACTACGGGCCAATGAGGACTTTTATCACATTATTTGTAACATTACGATACCATGATTACAATCGAATAATCCACGGTCATAATCATACCAAGTCCATCTATGCTTCTGAGCCACAGATGACTTTCAAAAAAAAAATAAACATGAGGATGATGACAATGATATAAGAATTCAATAAACAAGTTCAAGAATTAATTTATTCAGGAACTAATAACGTCCAAATTTTCAACATGACACTTCTTTGTAGAGTAAAATTCAAGAATGCTCAGAAGAATATTTCCATGAAAAGATACTGGATGAAGCGTAAATATCAAGGATATTCCACTAATTTCATGGAGTATAGAAGTCAAAACTTTAACCAACTGAGTATAATAAAGAATGGAATAACAAAAGAAATCACCATGCATGCGGTACTTCACATTGATAGGTTATTCCAACAGAATAATAAATAACGGAAGCAGGGTCGCGTAAATTCTCACGCAAGCGAGGATATTCCAATGAGAATAATAAAGGCGGAACCGGTCCCACAGTAAAACGCATGCATGAAAGAGATATTCCAACGAGTAATAATAAAAGGCGGAACCCGGTCCCGTAAAACACATGACATGGATATTCCAACAGAATAATAAAGGATTAAATAATGAAGAATTTCACCAAGTATAGGGTGTATCACAGCGTATCTGAGTTATTCAACAAAATAATAAAGAATGGAATAATGAAGTTCTCTTCATGAATACAAAAGAAATAATACCCCTTACCTTAGAATAAAAATTTGGATCTTTGGAATAAAAAATAGCAAACTTCTTCTTCTTTCTCTCTATAATAAATGCTCTATAGCTTTGGTGAATTGGTGAGAAATGAAGGAAGAATGAGCTTCTATTTATAGAAAAATATAGTTTCGATAATTGCACATTTTGGGGCTCGAAAAATTATAGTACAATTCATTTTTAATTTAGTCCTGCAAGTATTATCAAACTTGCACCACCTCTCCTAATAGTAAATAATGTGAATCAATAGTTCAATCATGTGAATCAATAGTTATAATCATGTGAAAATATGAAATACAGTAAAGTACCTCCATCTATACCTCCATTTTTAATTTAGTCATGCAAATATTATCAATCTTGCACCAACTCCCCTAATAGTAAGTGAATGTGACTCAATAGTACACACATGTGAATAAATAGTTATATAAACATGTAAATTAGTAGCAATTAATTGCTCATTTATCCGATAAATTACCCGATTTATCAATATAATCCCCAGACATCAATTATCATCGGAATAGATGTCGATTTCAACTAACACCAATAATCCCAACATAATGGAACTATCAAATTCATCTTTAATCAACACAAACTTATTCATTATTAATATCATAACTTACAATATTTAACAACCAGGTCGTTCCTAGTAAAGAGGGGGCTTTCCAATAAGGATTTCTCCTATTAGTATGTATGCAATTAGGTGACCAAACCTCTCCTTGGCGTAACTTCTAGACATTGTAAATATTGTAATTTAATAATATGAATAACTTTGTCGTCTCAATTATTGATTTAATAATATATCATATAATGCAGATGATACTGTGACAATAATCGAATCAATAATATGAGAAATATGATGCAACAATTATTGTAGCAATAATTGAGTATAACTGAGTGACGTCTCACGTAAGCATCAATAATCAATACTGGTGCTGCTCTTATGCAACCACGCGTACATCGCATTCTTTACTACCGAGTAGTTCAACGGTATTAACGGTAAAACTTCCGCCGTTATTTTCATAAAAATATTTTTGTCGTTTTCTCAATCTGACAATAATTTTGTTGTGGGGTCCACTAATGATTGCGTCGTTGTACGAATATTCCTGCTAAAACGAATATTTCTCGACCAATCGAATATAATATAACAACTTGCATACTTTGCAGAATTTATAAATACTACCCACAACTATAACATTATAACAAATTCATTCCATAATATTCAAAAATGATAATTGTAGAAAAATCATCTTTATTCATAAAAGTTGGGGTCTTATATTCCTATTTATATATGATTTGATTATGATATATATATATATATATATATATATATATATATATATATATATATATATGAATGAATATGAAAGTATGCTTGCATTAAGAAAAGTTGTAAAGTTCTTTGATCGATAATAGGAACATATGTACAAGGACTTAGAATGAATTGATCAAATATGTTAGGGTGATTCTACATAAGCAAAACAACTTTGTAAAGTCCTTAAAAAGAAATGATGTACAAGGACTATAAATATAAAAAGATCAATCTTGTTAGGTTAATCTTATAATGTAATAAATAGGCTTGCATCGATCGTCGAAACCTTTGCACTCAAAAATCGTAATGCCGAGAGAGTCAAGGAAAACTCGAGAGCTATCAAGGCAGAATCGTAGACTAGAAGATAGTAGATCTCGGAGTTCGTAGACTGCCAGGAGAGACGAGGAAGGATCGTAATGTGTCGAGGAGAACTTCCTCAGAGCCGTAGTCCTTGAGGAAGTCATGTTCGAATCGTGAGAGACAAATGACCGCCACAAAGCGACTCAAGCATCTGCTGAAGCTAAGTCAAGAATCGTAGACTACACTCGGAGTCGTAGAGTCTACTGATGTCGAAACCAAATCAAGAATCATAGACTACACTCAGAGTCGTAGAAGTCCATCGATCGTATCGAGGCGTAGATCGTGAGTCGAAAGCAAGATCGAGATAAAGACAAAAAAAACAAACGATGTAAATCATAGAGTGTCAAGATCTGATCTTGGAGTCGTAGTGTCTGCACAGCCGAAGCTGAATCGTAGAGTGTAGAACTGCGACTTCAACAGAAGTGCTTACAACTCCAAGGCAGAATCGTAGAGCAAATGTGATTCTCAACAAATGAGCACTCCCAAAATATCCAAAGTAATGAGGCCTCTGGTCTGAGCTGCAAAGATACATCCCACCTGAAGGAAACCAGAGAGCACTCAACGAATGGCATGTAAGCTACCAACAGATCTAAGCACCAACCCAATCAATATGCAGATTGAGTTGTGAAGCCATTCAGGATGAAGTCTTCCACAAGTTGATCATAAGAAGACTTCAATCAAAAAAACTGACTAAGAAAAGTCAGCAAGTGCAGTAGCTGTCAAATGAACATAAGACAATGATCTTGAAAGTAACCAGAATCGTAGTGTTTGCTAAATAAAGAAGGAACTAATGGAGTGTACACAGAGATACTGGTCAGCCTATGAAAAACAAGGCTAAAGTGATTAAGCATTGGGTTAGTCCATTGATAATAAGTGAATGGGAGATCACAAGGAGAAAGCGAGCTGGACATGCCACAAATCTAAAGTGTCTTGCTATTCAGAAGAGGCCAGAACAAGGAACAAGCCATCAGTGTCTGAGATCAGTCTAGGCAAACAGAAGAGTTGAAGCACTTCACAAGTGAATGAAGAAGTGTTCTACATAGAAGATCCAATGAACACTCTTCAGGATCGTAGTGGTGTCTCAATCAGTCAATGAGCAACATTCAGTAAGACACACTACGATCAGGTCCAAGAATATGCATCAGAATTGTAGAGTTCGGTCATCTGAAGATTGAAGCATTGACAACGGTTTAATCTGAAGAGTGATATTCGAATATGGCTTATTGAGAGCATCGATGCAAAAGGACAAATCCTGACGTTTTAATCAAGAAGTCAGAAAGGAGAAATAAAGAAGACTACCTGCCCAAGGCATCAAAGTGACATCTCTGACGGGGTAGGTGAAATAGTAAATTGCAGTGTCAGAAAGTTAAAAAAGGGGATGTCATGTCACATCTGCAGTCTATATCAAATAACTCGAGATCTGCGAAATAATTCAAATAGCTCCCAACGGCTACATTACAATGGAAAGGTTGTGAAGGAGTATAAATCAACAAGAGCTTCAAAGATCAAAAGTTACTGAAGTTGCTGAGGTTGGAGAGATGGTGGACTGATCAAAATAACGTAAAATAGTGAGTGACCAATGAAGGTCCAAAAGCTTACTCTACGATCCACCAAAAACACTTGGAGATGACCAGAGTAAGAAGTAGAAGTGAGAATTCTACAATGTAGAAGTGAGAGTTCTACTACATGAAGAGTGTTCTGAACTGCCAAAAGAAAGAAGAGCATCAATGTCATCTTGATGTCTATCATGGGAAGACTCTAAGTACTAGAGAGATGAGCATATAGTCATCTTAGTAAGTCCATCATGAGAAGGCATCAAGTATCAATGAAGAAGATCACCAACGTCATCATGATGTCAAGCATGAGAAAGTTTTTAAGTAACTAATAGAAGAGCCCATGGTCATCTTAAAAACTCATCATGTGCAGCCATCAAGTATTAAGAAGAATGATCTTCATTACAGTTTAACAAGGGATCATCAGAAGAGGTTGAGTATCTCAAGAAGAAGTGAGCATCATGCAATACTCAATCGCACCTCAAGGATGATCACGTCAAAAGTCGCTAAGCATGAGGAGATGAAGAGCTTAAAAGACATCTTAGCAAAGACCTCCAACAAATAAACAACAAACATCAATAAGAAGCTGGGCTCGAGGGTCCTGTCCGGAGGACTAAATGAAGTTCTAAGCTCTTTGGCTTGAAGAGAGTTCTATGGAACTAGAGGAGTTCAAGGCTCCGGCCTCAAGAGTTCTTAGTGAATCAAGTTCCAAGGTCTTTGGCGGCTGAAGGAATATTCTTGATTCGAGTCTTGCCGCCTTCCTTTGGTGAAATCCACGATAGTTAAAAGTTATAAGCAGTGGATTAGGATCTTGAGTCTCCTGAACCACTTAAAATCCTTGTGTCATTTACATTACTCGTCATTTACATTATATTCCTAATCGCTATGAATGTATTAATCGCTACCACTTAACTAACTAAGAACAAACAATATGCGTATGATTATGAATATATCAATGAAGGGATCTTTTACTTATTCTCGTGCATGAAAATATTCAGTATGTTTTTCATATGCTAATTCATTAGCAATACAAAATAAAAGGGAAAAATATTTGAAAATAAAAGGATCTATTCAACCCCCCCTTTTTAGATCAATTGTGTGCCTACTGAGAACTAACAGAATATTATGACTAAAGATAATTAAATTATCAATAACCTTTATTAGTAATAAATCATATATTTAGAACATGGTAGATGATAAAAGTTTTCAACCATAATTGTAGCGGAATCAACAATCCATTAGAAGAGTCAAGTAGAACATAATGTCTAATATCTCCTCTAAATTAAAAGTCCATCATTAATATTTCATTCCTGTAATACCCATCAACAGTTCTTTGTTGTACCCAAGACAAAGAGAACTTTCATCACCTGTCTTCACCTGAACCACCAAGGATTATAGTTAAATCCATAATTCATGTTTATAATAATGTAAATTAACAGTTTCTCCCTGCCACAAAGGCTTAATAGAACTTTTACTCAATGTCCTTGCCACAAAGGCTAAAGACACTCAATAATCATATCGTCTTTACACCTTACACCAAAGAAATTCAAATGTAACAACAATGGTCATGATTATACCAATCAATTGTCTATATTTGCACTAAGGGCCAAAGATATTCATTTGTATCATCAGTGGTGATGATCATGTCAAACACCTGTCCATCTTTACACTACAGGCCAAAGATATCAATTAACAGTTTTTCTTTGCACAACGGCCAAAGATATCAATCAACAATTTTTCTTTGCACTATGTGCCAAAGACATACAACTATAAAACCAATGGTCATGCCAATTAACAGTCCATATTAATTTACTATTAAAATTTTAACCGACGGTACATATTGATTTACTATTAAAACTTCAACTGACAGTCCATATTGATTTACTATTAAAATTTCAACCGACGATCCATATTGATTTACTATTAAAACTTCAATTGACGGTCTAAAAAATTAGCACGTATCTCTATAGAATAATAAGTCAAACTTACAACAAACGCCTCATGACAAACTCCTCTATTTATATAAAAAAATGAATAAATAATTACCACAACATATTTTTAATATTTCAAAAATTATTCATCATTAATATTATAACTCTTAATATTGACAACCAGATCGTTCTCAGGAAAGAGGGGGCTTTTCGATAATGATTTCTCCTTATTGGCGCGCAATTAGATAACTTAACCCTTTTCCTCGACATTACTTTCTAGACATTGTCAATAATACTAATAATAATATGAGTAACTGTGTCATGTTAATTATTGATTTAATAATATAAAGTATCGTGCAGATGATACTGTGATGATAATTAAATCAATAATATGAGATACTATGCAGCAACTACTGTGGCAGTTATTGAATGAAATACTAATTGACTTCTTACTTAAGCATCAATAATCAGAGATACTGTGCAATACCGTGTGCTACTGTGCATGTGACGCCCCCAAAATAGGTATACATTACCCATTCTGAGTGACCAAATACATGGTACGAAATACAAATACAAACTTAAATATACAACATGAGCTATGAGTTTTAATACAAATATTGTCTTCCATACAGTATTCAAACTCAAAATAAGTACTCATTACATTATTTCACAGAATAGTGAGGACTACTAATGCAAACATCTGGACCGTCACTCCGTTCCCCGACTAGTCTCATCTATATTCTCATTTTCTGAAGAGAACAATGAAAGCAAAGAGTGAGCTCAACTAGCCCAGTAAGAAATATTATGACTAAGATAATGCAAAATAAATTATCGTTAGCCTTCAACAGTGTTAAACTGATAAAATATAATAAACATCAAGTTTAACTGCAGCGGAACAAGCAATTCATTAGAAGAGTCAAGTAAAGCATAATATCTACTATATTCTATGATGTATTATATAAATTAGTTACATACATGAACATGACTGTTGGTGATCAATATGATGATTATTCAAATATATGAGGAACAGGGATTTAGAAAACTAACCTAGCAGGACCCATTTAACTATGGGTACCAAAAAAATAGAAATGCATCTAACCTGCAGGTACCTGATCTATCTGGCCACACTAAGGAATGCTGAAGCAGAAGACTTCAGTTAAGAAGATTCAACCAGCAGAAGGCTTAAGACTGTTCATAAATGATTCTGATAAAACTCCTATATGTCAAAGCCTGTCCTTGAAGACCTGTTGAGCTAATCTGAATGAAGTTCACATGGCTGTTGATCTTTATATGAAAGCAGGCCATTCAACCAAATTTACAAAGGATCATCAAACATTAATCATGAGAAACTCATTACGGGAGCAGAACTCCACAAGCACAGACTGACAAGGAAGACTACATTCGTAGTGCTGTCAAAGGATCGTAGAATGATCAACCTTGAAGATTTAATGACTTCAGCCAGAATGAGATATGCAAAGATGCCTTCTGCTACACATGAATAAGAAGAACTTATGTCTCTCTGAGAAGACAGTATCAACTTTGGGGGAGCAGTGATCTGCTAATAGAACAGCAGCTCTAAAACATCAGAGATATTCTATGAAGCAATGTGCCAGTAACAGAGTCCCAAAACTTTGTGACTGACGAACCAAATGAAGATCCATAGTCAGTAGGAATGTCTCTAAATGAACTACTGATAACCAGTCAACCACCCAACTCAAAATCGTGGAGAGCCTATGATCAAACATCCGATCAGTAGTAAAGAAGTTAGGAGGTCACCACGATTACAACCAATACAAATGTCTAAAGTTGGTAGAGGATCTCCTCAGCAGAAAAGGTCAAATGAGATATCAGTGCAAATCACTTCTAAAGTCTTTCATCTGAAAAGCGCCTCAGGGACAAACCTGACCCTTAGTTCACTTTAAGAGGTTGGCCCTTCCTGAGCTACCTCGACCCAGAAGGAATGCTTAGTAAAGTTCATCTCAAGGACCAAGACAGTCAACGATCGTAGAGTAGAGGTTGAAGAAAACTCCATGATCGTAGTGCAACCTCAGCGATCGTAGAAGCAGATTCGACGCTTGCGGTCTTACCAGAGGATACACTAGCTCATGAGGAGCTTGGAAGAACTGGACAATTGCTCAATCATTTAGGTTATGAGGAAATAAGTTCGAATACTAGTTGGAAAGATGTCCTGCTAAAGAAAAGTGCCCAAGCCTTCATAAAGTACATAAGTGGTTGAGCTATGCAGTTTCAAGATGAGGATTAGTGTCAAAACCATCCACTGCAGCGTCTCTCAGAAGAAGGTCGTTGAGTCAACAAAGGAAAATGTAGAGTTCATAACCACATCGCCGAGCTACTCCACAAACCAAAAAGGTCAACGATCAATCCACGTCGTTGACGTCTACTCTTTTAAAAAGAAAGGACATTAAACTGAAAAGTTAATGGGGAGTTATAAGTTCATTACTGGGCATCGTGCAACCAATGGCTAGTTGACACATCACAGCGTATACAGAGTCAGAAGGGACTGCCATAAAGATAAAATTCAAAATCTACAAACAGTTATCAGAAACTATCGAATCTCTCTCCCTCACTATTTCAAACCCTAGAATCTTCTTCAAGTTTTAATCCAGTAATCTTCCAGAGCCTTGCCCAAATCACATTTGTAAGACCCCAAATAATTAATAAATAAAATTTAATTTCCTCTATTTATTATTTTGAAATAGTAAGGGGTGATGTGATTAATGTGGATAGTTATGGGTAAAATACGCAAATATTTCAAAATAAGCAAGTGGTTATAAAATATTCATTGTTGTCGGAGAATATTCGTTTTGGTCGTGGAATATTAAATCTTTATCAGGGGAATATTAAATACTGCCAAGAAAGCGACCATGTGTGTAATGAGCCCATAACTGGAAAGCGATTGGAGGAAAAAAGCGACAAATATAAGTTATTTAAAAATAGCAGGCGTAGTTGTTAGTTATTACTTAATTGTTGGAATACCCGGTGGTTAAAACACGATGAATATGCGTTGTTGCATTAATAAGATAGCTGCAGTATTGCACCAATTATTGACTCTTACGTAAGAAGGCACTACTCAATAATGGTTGCGATAATTAATTATTCGATATTTTATTTTATTGGTTCAATAATTGTTGCGTTGATATTTTATATTGTTGTTGTTTGATAATTGTCATTACGGTATTTTCATTATCGAAGAAATAATTCATATTATCTGAATAATATTATTAGATAACATTATTGGCAATGTCTAGAAAGTTTACATCTAAGGAGAGGTTTGGTCACCTAATTGCGGCGCCAATGAAGAGAAATTCTTATCGAAAGCCCCTCTTTCCTGAAGCTGCTGGTTGTCAATATTGTAATTACGTAATATTATTTGTGAATAATTAATTATTGATTCATATGATGAGGAAAATATTGATTTTATGTGGATATAGATGGAGAAAATTTTTAATGTGACAATTGTTGAAAATTAATATTTTATCTTTTTCTGATAAAATAATTCATTTAAATATATATATTATTATATTTTAATAATATAATAATAGTGATATTTTTACAACGAATGTGGGATATATGAGTATACGAGGAGGAAGAGTATTTTTATTGCAATAAATGTTTAAAACATGTTAAACATGTCGGTGGACCCCATTTATTGACTGAAATTTGATTATAGCCTAAAAAATCGCTCGTTTGTGGATTTCGGCCAATTTCTGTTTGGAATTTGGAAAAACTTTCTTCTGTAAAATTGTAGAGAATTGAATTTCCTATAAAAACTCGCGAGATTCAAATTTTCTGATAAAAGAGCTATTTATTGTGAATTATTGAAGTTCTGGAGTTCTGAAATAATTGATTTTTGGAAGTTTTAATTATTTTATTATGAAAACGTTTTTGTCATTAAAGGTGGGGCTTGCATGTGATGAAAATGCTGAATTTCAGATCTTAGAAAGTGTGCATAGGAAAATTTAATATATATTAATATTTTAATTAAATTTTCTACTTTGGTGTTCTAAGCATTTTCCTATAAATAGGGTCTTGGGTTAGAATTGAAAATTACATTTAAATCGAAATTTTTCTCTCTATATTATCGAGTGTATTCTTGTGAGTATTTTGAGTATACTTTGAGTATTGCTATACGGTGCAAGTTCAAGTTATACCTATATCCAAAGATTCTACAGTGAGAAGTATTGTCTTTTACGAGATAAGGGATATTATTTTTTTAAGTAATAATATTATTTCTTCAATATCATTATCTTTGAAATATTGATCTGAAATTTTTATCAAATTTGGAACTTTTGGTGTCTGAGTTACTTATTCACGATATCACAGCCTATTCACGTATCTGACCTTTATTCACTAATACTGAGACTATTCATTGAAAAAATAAAAAATTTCTATTCGTCCAAAATATCTATTCGGATACTAGCTTTGATTGTATCCATGTTTTGATCATTCTTGAATTTTACACCACTATGATTATTTTTGAGGTATTTTTGGACGTGGATAAAACAAAGTACGAATCCTTAATCCTTAATCCTTGTCATTTTGTTTCCTTTGGATTCGTTTTTAAAAATATTTTTTTCATCATCCTCGGTCTTAAATGATGATATTATTGAATATCTTTGGCACTGTAGTGCAAAGATGAATGATTTATGATGAATATCTTTGGCACGTAGTGCAAAGATGAATGATTTTCGATGAATATCTTTGGCCAGTAGTGTAAAAGATGAGCAGTGTTTAGATGAACATGACCAATTGGTGAATGTCCTCGCTTCAGTAGTGCAAGGATGAATATTTGATCCAGATATATATTGATTGATGTTACAAGGATAAAAAATAGGCGATGAACTTTAAAATTCATACATAGAAGATAGTAGTTTGCATTCTCTACTTAACTCTTCTAATGAATTATTATTTCATTGCGAATATTGATTTAAAACTTGTTGTCTATTGTATTCTATTATATTTTTTCTGTTGAAGACTAACGATAATTTTGTTGTATATTATCTTAGTCATAATATTCTTTCTTGGGCTAGTCGAGCTCACCCTTTTCCTTTTTGTTCCATTTTTCTTCTCGGAGGCGAGAATATAGCGATGACGTAGTCGGGGTATGGAATGAAGGTTCTAGGGAGAGTTGTTTAGTAGTCCTCACCATTGTTGTAAAATAATGTATCAATAATTATGATGAGGATTTATTTGTATGTGGATATTGTGCAGATGGCAATATCTCGTATTTAAACTCTCGGTTTTACTATTGTAATAATAAAGTTGTAGTTGTTTACATGCAGTGTATTGACAACTCAGAATGGGTGATGTAGACCTATTTTGGGGGTGTCACAACATTCAATCATCTCTCAAAAGACTCCCTAAATCAAACACCCAAACTCTTTGAACTATTCAAATGGCAGATTGGCGAGTAATCACTGGCATTCAGCTCAGAACCAAGACGTTTGAGAAATACGAAAAGAAGTTCAGAGACATTCTTGAACTTGTAAAGAAAGCTGGATTCTCAGAATGTCTTGTGGTAAGCACTCGAGTATATACTAAACTGGTTAAGGAGTTTTACTCAAACGCATCCATAAACTCTGGAACTCTTTCTACCAAGGTCAAAGGTTAGTCTCTAAAGCTGAAATTATCTGATATCAATCAATGCTTAGGCTTTCTTGACCGAGGACTGAAAATCCTTGATGAGATCAACAATGAACAAGCTAAGAAGATTATGGCGTACAAAAGAAACCCTAGTCTGAAAGATATGAAGAAAAATGAGTTTTCTGAAGAATTCAAGTTCCTTGCTGAGATAGTAGGCAAATGTATACTATGCAAGGACACTGCACATGACACTGTGCTTGATCAACAACTGAAGATTATATAAGACCCCAACTTTTATGAATAAAGAATAATTTTCTCGAAATATATTTTTGAATATTATGGTGTGGATTTGATATAATGTTATAGTTGTGGGTAATATTTACAAATTTTGCAAAGTAAGCAAGTGGTTATATAATATTTGATTGGTCGGAGAATATTCATTTTAACAGGGAATATTCGTATGATGGCACAATCATTGGTGGACCCCACAACAGAAGTATTTTAGTAGTTAGAAAATGACATAATTATCTTTTTATAAAAATAACGGCGAAAGTGTTACCGTTAAAACTGTTGAATTACCCGTAGTAGAAAAAAATGCGATGTCTGGCATTGGTTGCATAAGAAAGACACCGGTATTGGTTATTGATGCTTATATGAGAAGTCACTCGGTTATACTCAATTATTGCTACGATGAATTAATTGCATCATATCTCTCATATTATTGATTCAATTATTGTCACGATATCATCTGCATAATATGATATAGTATTAAATCAATAATTGAGATGACAAAGTTATTCATATTATTAAATTGTAATATTTAGAATGTCAGAAGTTCGTCGAAGAGAGGTTTGGTCATCTAATTGCGGCGCCAATAAGGAGAAATCCTTATCGAAAAGCCCCTCTTTCCAGGAGCGACACGGTTGTTAAATATTGTGAGATATAATATTAATGATGAATAAGTTCGTGTTGATTAAAGATGAAATTGATAGTTCCATTGTGTTGGAATTATTAGTGTTAGTGGAAATCGACATTTATTTTGATATTAATTGATGTCCGGAAGTTTCTTGACGATCGGGTAATTAATCGGATAAATGAGCAATTAATTGCTATTAATTCACATGATTATAACTATTTGTTCACATGTGTGTACTATTGATTCACATTCTTGTATTATTAGGGGAGTTAAAAAAGATTGATAATACTTGCATGACTAAGTTAAAAATGGAGGTATAGATGGAGGTCTTATACTATAATTCAGTATTTTTACATGATTATAACTATTGATTCACATTATTTACTATTAGGGAGGTGGTGCAAGTTTGATAATACTTGCAGGACTAAATTAAAAATGAAAGAAAAGTTGAAGGTATTGTAATTGTAATATTTGAGCTCAAAATGTGCAATTATCGAAACTATATTTTCCTATAAATAGAAGCTCATTTTTCCTTCATTTCTCACCAATTCACTAAAGCTTTAGAGCAATTATTATAGAGAGAAATTTTAGAGAGAAAAAGAAGAGAAGTCTGCTACTCTCTACTCCAATTATCCGATTTTTTCTAAGGTAAAGGGTATTATTTCTTTCGTATTCATGAAGAGAGCTATTTTCTTTCAATACTCGTAAGAGTTGTTATTCCATTCTTAATTATTATGTTGGAATAACTTTCATCTATGTAATCTGCGCATACATGGTGAAATTCTTACATTATTCCATTCTTTATTATTACATTGGAATAACTGTCTGCATGGCCTATCGCATGCCTCGGTGAATTCTGTTGTTATTCCATTCTTTATTATTACATTTGGAATATCACATGCATGCGGATTACGCATGACCGCTTCCATTCTTTATTATTACATTTGGAACATCACATGCGTGCGGATTACGCATGACACGGTTCCATTCTTTATTATTCATTGGGAATAACTTTCATGCATGCGGTCTATCGCATGTTGGTGAATTCTTACGTTATTCCATTCTTTATTATTACATTGGAATAACTTTGTCATGTGGATTACCGCATGCATGGTGAATGATCCTTCGTATTCATTCCTTATTAAATTATGAAAATGATTTGTCTACGTGGATTACCGCATGGCGGGCGAAAATCCATTTGCAGTTTCATATATTCTATTATACTCAGTTTGTTATAGTTTTGGCTTCTATACTCCATGAAATTAGTAAAATATCTTGGATATTTGTGCTTCATCCAGTATCTTTTCATGGAAATATTCTTCTGAGCATTCTTGAATTTTACTCCACAAAGAAGTATCATGTTGACAATTTGGACGTTATTTATTTCTGGATAAACTAAAATTTTAAATCTTTAAAATTTATCCTTGAACTTGTTTTATTGAATTATTATGTCATTGTCATCATCCTTATGCTTATATTGTGATGAAAGTCATCTTTGGCTTACGTGCATGTAGATGGACTTGGCATGATTATGACTGAGGATTATTCGGTATAATCATGACACGTAATGTAATAAATGATTTGGTAAAAGTCCTTAGTGGTCTGTATTGCATTGATAGACAGTTTTTGGTATGATTATGACCAGGGATTATTCGGTATAGTCATGACCATTGATGATTTAATGAATATCTTTGGCCCGTAGTGTAGGGATGACTTCGATGATGTGGTTTATTTATTGTCGAGTCTCAATGATAAAATTGATGAAAACATTTTAAATCATAGAAGATAGTAGATATCATGCTCTACTTGACTCTTCTAATAGATTTCTTATTCCGCTGCAGTTAAACTTGATGTCTATTGTATTTTATCAGTTTAACATTGTTGAAGACTAATGATAATTTATTCTGCATTATCTTAGTCATAATATTTTTTACTAGGCTAGTTGAGCTCACCCTTTTGCTTTCATTGTTCTCTTCAGGAAATGAAAACATAGCCAGGATTAGTCGGGAAATGAAGTGATGGTCCGAGATGGTGTATTAGTAGTCCTCACTATTCTATAAAATAGTGTGACAATAAATGTAATGAGGACTCTATTTGAGAGTGGATATTGTCTAGAAGGCAACATTCCTGTTTAAAGTCTCAGTTATGTTTTGTCGTATATTACACGACGGTTGTATATTAAGTTTGTATTTGTATTCTGTACCATGTATTTGGCGACTCAAGATGGGTGATGTATACCTATTTTGGGGGCGTCACAGATTATGTCTGCAATAGTTCTGAAAAAGCAAATAAATTTGGAGCTATCTTGTTCGATCAAATCTCCAAATGGGTGGAAAAGGCTGAGATGAAGAAGTCTACAGATAAACCCCTTACAAAGGTTTTTCATGGAAAACTCGTGAGCATTGTGATAAAGAAGAAATTGGGAAGCAAGATCAAAGATGATGAAGGAGACTCACTTAACGTCCATAAGGTTATGTCTCCACCGCTATTTGTAAACTAGATGAAAAATCCAAAGGAAAACAGGAGGCTAACAACAACTGGAAGCAGTAGCAAAGTCTCTGCAAAGAAAAGAAAGGCGAAGGAGGTGGAAAGCTCTGAATCTGGTGACTCTGTACCAGTAGCAACCACACCAGCAAGAAAGAAATCCAAGGGTGTGAAGAAAACTGAGGCCCTACCAAAAAGTCTCTCCACTGAAGACAAGGATGAAGGTGAAAAGGTCTCAATTGCAGAGACCACAAAGAGGAAAAGTAACAGATTACTTCAAAGG
Source organism: Panax ginseng (assembly GCA_020205605.1). Classification (NCBI taxonomy): domain Eukaryota; kingdom Viridiplantae; phylum Streptophyta; class Magnoliopsida; order Apiales; family Araliaceae; genus Panax; species Panax ginseng. Next base: position 142,789,430 of record CM035134.1, on the reverse strand, counting down.
CCATCCAGAAAGAAAGCTAAGGTGGTAAATCGGCCAGCCCCAGTTTCCCAAGAAAGTGCATCTGACGAAGAAGACGACGTAGAGTCAGAAGAAGAGGAGAGAACTGATGGTCTCAAGACTGAGTCCCCAAAGAAAAAATCCAATGATGAAGGTGAAGTTAAATTCATTAAAGAAAATGTAAACCTTGCTAATGAAAAAGAATATGCAAGCCCTATGGCTAACTCTCAGAGCATTCACTCTGATGATGAAGAAAAGCTACAAGATGACCCAACTGCATCTCCAAATGTAAATGCTCCAACAAGCCCAGATGATGGGTCAAATGATGTTGATTCAGAAGAAGAAGGATTTGCCCCTGCCAATGTTGAACGACAAGAAAGTTTACTTGATGATTCAAAGGCCTCAAAGTCTGAAAAGGAAGAAAAGTCTGACTCTCCTATAGCTGAACCTCCAAGGAGAAGAAAGAACTACAGACTACTTGCTAAATTTGTCCCCAAGAAGAAAAGTGATCACTCTACTGCAGTCATTGAAGTAAGTGATGGTGAATCTGAATTAAAGGAGAAAAGTGCTGAAGATGGGACTAGTAATGAAGAAGATGAATCCAAGGAAGATATTGATGAAGAAGGCACTAATGATGAAAACCAGTATGAAGAATTCTCTGATGAATTAGATGAAAGGAGTCAACATGATTCAAGCTCAGAAGGTGAAGAAATGGAAACTAATGAGTCCGATGAAGGAAATCTACAAAGGTCTAACTCTTGTTCAGAACAGAGAGAAGATGGAAGAAACTTCAGCTCTGCAGAAGAAGAAACAGAAAGTTTTCACATTCCTAATCCTGTAAATTGCAAGAGAAAGATTGTAGTCGAAATCGACGAATCACTGGATGTGCTCCCTGGTAGATGGATCAATCATGGGAATGAAAGGCTAAATGTGGTAATGATGACTGCAGAAAATGCACTCAACAATCTTAAGGCTATGAAGCTAGACACCTCAACTATAATATACGAGCCTGAAGTTAAGAACCATGAAATAAGGTGGTTTCACCCTCATATGCCATGGGTGACTCACTGAAGATAGCAGCTATCTCATATGGGTCTTCTCTCATCTTCCCAAACTGGAGCTAGTGTCACAGAACTTTCCAAGAATACGGAAGTTTGCAACCAAAATGATCAAAGAACGGCCTCACTACAAAGTCTATCGACATGTTGGCAATCATTATATTCCTTATGATCGTAGAGTGGACTCTGATGGCAGAAGGAGTATGGCCAAGGAGAAGATCGTAGAGTCTGTTTACTCTACCAATGATGTTGATCAAGTCCAAAATGAGAAGCCTCCCTCGGCCCAAACACTGTTACCCGACATTCCTTCATCCTCCAATAGCGATTGGTACTCAAACATTGTTCAGATTCTCAACGCTTTTGAAAATTTGTCCAAAGATGAAAATCGTAGAGTCCAATCTGGTGTTCAACAAGAGGATGCCCAACCAGATGACCAAATTCCCATGGAGAAGAATCTATTGAAGAATTCTAATAACCTGGTTGAAAAGATATCTCAAATCAATGAAGAGTCAAAGATGTTGAACGCAACAGGAGATAATTCAGCTCAAGGCAGACTTCAAGCCACTATGGATGATGTATCTCTCAGAATCAAAGAGAGAGATCAAAGTTATCTGAAGGCCATACATGATCAGAAGGCAGAAGCTCTACAAGCACAGAAGGCCAATAAAGAGCAAATTCAAATCCTCTTTGACAAGATTGACAACTTGAATCAGTCCTCTTATCTGATGGAGCAGCTTTCTCAAATGATTAATGACAAAAATGGGGAGAAAAAGAAACATAGAAAGAGGCATAGCAAGGGGCATTCAAGGAAAATGAAGGAGAGCAGAAGGAGTGAAGATAAGAAGGCCAAGAAAGAGACAAAGAGGAAGATAGCAGAAGAAGAAGTTGTATCATCATCTGAGGGGGAGCCAAAGGATGACGAATCTATGAATGCAAAGGTTGAAGGGGAGCCAGAAAAAGAAGAAGAGCATAAGAAGAAGGGGGAGTAGGAGCAAAGAGATCAAACAGATGAATAGCTAATCAACAGACATCCTGGAAACACACATGGAGCCAAAAAGGTATATCTCTAATTAATTAGGTATGTTCTAGATCCAAGATGTAAAAGTGTCATAACTTATAATATTTCACATCATTATAAATGACATTCATAATTATCTGTCTTAGAAATACAGCTGCTCACTGTATATAAGATTCATTCATAACATGCATATGCACTAATTGTTTTTGTCATAATCAAATAGGGGGAGATTGTTAGGAATAAGCATGTGAATGATATTCTTATTTATATACGATTTGATTATGATATATGTGACGCCCCCAAAATAGGTATACATCACCCATCTTGAGTCTCCAGATACATGGTACATAAATTCAAATACAACTTAATTATACAACAGTCGTGTAAAAATACGACAAAACATAGCTGAGAGTTTTAATAAGAATATTGTCATCTAGACAATATCCACACTCAATGGAGTCCTCATTATATTTATTATCACACTATTTAACAGAATAGTGAGGACTACTAATGCTATCATCTGGACCATCACTCCGTTGTCCGACTAGTCCCGGCTATGTTCTCTTTTCCTGAAGAGAACAGTGAAAGAAAGGGTGAGCTCAACTAGCCCAGTAAAAAATATTATGACTAAGATAATGCAGAATAAATTATCATTAGTCTTCAACAATGTTAAACCGATAAAATACAATAGACATCGAGGTTTAGCTCATAATGTTGAATAAGCAATCCATTAGAAGAGTCAAGTAGAGCATGATATCTACTATCTTCTATGATTTAAAATGTTTTCATCAATTTTATCATTTGAGACTCAAATTTTAATAAATAAACCACATCATCGAAGTCATCCCTACACTACGGGCCAAGGATATTCATTAAATCATCAATGGTCATGACTATACCGAATAATTCCTGGTCATAATCATACCAAAAACTGTCTATCAATGCATTACAGACCACTAAGGACTTTTACCAAATCATTTATTACATTACAGGTCATGATTATACCGAATAATCCCTGGTCATAATCATGCCAAGTCCATCTATGCACGTAAGCCAAAGATGACTTTCATCACAATATAAGCATAAGGATGATGACAATGACATAATAATTCAATAAAACAAGTTCAAGGATAAATTTTAAAGATTTAAAATTTTAGTTTATCCAGAAATCAATAACGTCCAAATTGTCAACATGATACTTCTTTGTGGAGTAAAATTCAAGAATGCTTAGAAGAATATTTCCATGAAAAGATACTGGATGAAGCGCAAATATCCAAGATATTCTACTAATTTCATGGAGTATAGAAGCCAAAACTTTAACAAACTGAGTATAATAGAATATATGAAACTGCAAATGAATTTTCGCGCCTACGTGCAGTAATCCACGTAGACAGATCATTTTCATAATTTAATAAGGAATGAATACGAAGGATCATTCACCATGCATGCGCAGTAATCCACATAGACATGTTATTCCAATGTAATAATAAAGAATGGAATAATGAAGAATTCACCAAAGACATGCGATAGGCCGCATGCATAAAGTTATTCTCAGCAGAATAATAATAAAGAATGGAACGTGTCATGCGTAATCCGCGTAGGCAGGATGTTCCAATGAGAATAATAAAGAATGGAGCGAGGTCATGCGTAATCCGCATGAGATAGGATGTTCCAATGTAATAATAAAGAATAGAATAACAACGAGAATTCACACCAAGCACGCGATAGATCAAGCATGCAGACAGAGTTATTCCAATGAATAATAAAGAATGAAATAATGTAAGAATTCACCATGCAATGGATGTAACGCGCATGCATAAAAGTTATTCCAACAGAATATTAAATAATGGAACCAGGTCATACATAAAACGCACCGACGGGATATTCGAACAGAATAATAAAGAATGGAATAACAGAAGAATTCACCATGCATGCGATAGACAGGTTATTCCAACAAAATAATAAATAATGGAACCGGGTCTTGCGTAAAACGCACTGACAGGATATTCCAACAGAATAATAAAGAATGGAAATAGGTCATGCGTAAAACGCACCGACAAGATATTCCAACAGAATAATAAAAAATAGAATAAAAGAAGAATTTCACTATGTATGCGGTACTTGATAAACAAAAGTTATTCAACATAATAATAAAGAATGGAATAACGAGAAGAATTTCACCGTGTATGCGGCAGACTTAGACATATCTGAGTTATTCTAACATAATAATAAGGAATGGAATAACAATAGCTCTCTTCATGAATACGAAAGAAATAATACCCTTACCTTAGAAAAGCTGGATCTTTGGAGTAGAGAGGTAGCAGACTTCTCTTCTTCTTTCTCTCTAAAATTTCTCTCTATAATAATTGCTCTATAGCTTTAGTGAATTGGTGAGAAATGAAGGAAGAATGAGCTTTCTATTTATAGGAAAATATAGTTTCGATAATTACGCGTTTTGGGGCTCGAAATATTACAAATATAATACCTTGACTTTTTTTTTTCATTTTTAATTTAGTCCTACAAGTATTATCAAACTTGCACCACCTCCCCTAATAGTAAATAATGTGAATCAATATTTCAATCATGTGAATCAATAGTTATAATCTTGTGAAAATACGAATTACGATAATAGTACCTCCATCTATACCTCATTTTTAACTTAGTCACGCAAGTATTATCAATCTTTGCAACTCCCTAATAGTACAAAAATGTGAATCAATAGTACACACATGTGAATAAATAGTTATAATCATGTGAATTAATAGCAATTAATTGCTCATTTATCTGATTAATTACCCGATAACTTCCAGACATCAATTATTATCGAAATAAATGTCGATTTCCACTAACACTAATAATTCCAACACAATGGAACTATCAAATTCATCTTTAATCAACACGAACTTATTCATCATTAATAGCATAACTCACAATATTTAACAACCAGGTCATTCCCAGGAAAGAAGGGGCTTTCCGATAAGGATTTCTCCTTATTGGCTCACAATTAGACGAGCAAACCTCTCCTTGACAAAACTTCTAGACATTGTAAATATTGTAATTTAATAATATGAATAACGTTGTCGTCTCAATTATTGATTTAATAATATATCATATTATGCGAGGATGATCTTTGTGACAATAATTGAATCAATAATATGAGAGATATAATGCAAGCAATTATTTGTGCTTAATAATTGAGTGACTTCTCACGTAAGCATCAATAATCAATATCGGTGCTATTTATGCAACCACGCGTACATCTTTGTACTTTTACTACCGAGTAGTTCAACAGTTTTAACCATAACACTTCCACCGTTATTTTTATAAAAAGATAATTATGTCGTTTTACGACAATACTTCCGTTGTGGGGTCCACCAATGATTGTGCCATCGTACGAATATTCCCTGTTAAAATGAATATTCCCCAACCAATCGAATATTATATAACCACTTACTTACTTTGCATCATTTGTAAATATTACCTACAACTATAATATTATATCAAATCCACACCATAATATTCAAAAATATATTTCGAGAAAATTATTATTTATTGATAAAAGTTGGGGTCTTACAATATATATATATATATATATATATATATATATATATATGTGTGTGTGTGAATGAATATGAATATGCAAGTATGCTTGCATTAAGAAAAGTTGTAAAGTCCTTTGATAGATAATAGAAACATATGTACAAGGACTTAGAATGAATTGATCAAATGTGTTAGGTTGATCCTACATAAGTAAAACAACTTTGTAAAGTTCTTAAAAAGAAATGATGTACAAGGAATATAAATATAGAAAGATCAAGCTTGTTAGGTTGATCTTATGATGTAATAGATAGGCTTGTCTGATCGTCAAACGCTGCACCAGAAATCGTAGTCTGCCAGGAGAGTCAAGGGAAACTCGAGAGCTATCAAGGCAGAATCGTAGTCTACAAGATAGTAGATCTCGGAGTTGTCGACTGCTAGGAGAGACAAGGAAGGATCGTAGTGTGTCGAGTAGCACTTCCTCGGAGCCGTAGTCTGCTAAGGAAGTCATGGTCAGAAATCGTAGAGTGTCGAGATCTAATCTCGGAGTCATAGTGTCTGCACAGCCGAAGCTGAATCGTAGAATGTAGAACTAAGACTTCAACAGATGTGCTCACAATGCTAAGGCAGAATCGTAGAGTAAGCATGATTCTCAATAATTGAGCACTCCCAGAATATCCAAAGGAATGAAGCCTCTGGTTGGTACTGAAAAGATACATCCCACCCAAAGGAAACCAGAGAGCACTCAACGAATGGCATGTAAGCTAACAGAAGGTCTAAGCACCATCCAGATTGAGTTAAGAAGCCATTCGAGATGAAGTCTTCCACAAGTTGATCAGAAGAAGACTTCAGTAACTGACTAAGGAAAGTCAGCAAGTGCAGTAGCTGTCAAGTAAATAGAAGACGGCGATCTTGAAAGTAACCAGGATCGTAGTGTTTGCCAGAAAAAAGAAAGAACTAATAGAGTGTACACAAAGATACTGGTCAACTTCTGAAGAACAAAGCTAAAGTTATTAAGCATTGGGTCAGTCCATTGATGATAAGTGAACGAGAGATCACAAGGAGAAAGCGAGCTGGACACGCCATAAATCTGAAATGTCTTGCAATTCAAAAGGGGCCAGAACAAAGAATCAAGCCATCAGTATCTGAGAGCAGTCAAGACAAACAGAAGTGATAAAGCACTGCACAAGAGAAGGAAGAGGTGTTCCATATTGGAGATCTAATGAACTTTCTTCAAGATCGTAGTGTTATCTCTACCTATCAACTAGACACTACGATCAGGTCCAAGAAGATGTGCATCAGAATCGTAGAGTTCAAACAACTGAGGATTGAAGCATTGGCAACGATTGAATCTGAAGATTGATGGTCGAACAAATTATTGAAGAGCATCGATGCAAAAGGACAACCTCTGATCGAGAAATCAGAAGGAGGAAATAAAGTTGACTACCTGCCCGAGACATCAAAGTGACATCTCTGACATGGTAGGTGTGAGATCCCAAATTTTATGAAATGAAAGTATTCAATTTTCTTATAATTATTATTTTATTTAGTAAATGGTTAAATTGAGAAAGGGTTAAAGTTAAGGGTGATATGTGAAAATTTTGCAAAGTAAGCAAGTTAATATAAAATATTTGTTGTGTCGGGGAATATTCGATTGGTCGGAGAATATTCATTTTAACAGGGACGAATATTCGTACGACGACATAATCATTGGTGGACCCCATAACAAAAATATTGTTGTAGTTAGAAAACGACAGAAATATCTTTTTATAAAAATAACGGCGAAAGTTTTACCGTTAAACTGTTGAACTACTCGGTAGTAAAAGTACAGTAATACGCGTGGTTTCATAGTAGCACACAGTATTGATTATTGATGCTTACGTGAGAAATCACTCAGTTATACTCAATTATTGCTACAACAATTGCTGCATAATATCTCTCATATTATTGATTCAATTATTGTCACAGTATCATCTGCATAATATTTATTATTATTAAATCAATAATTGAGACGACAAAGTTATTCATATTATTATTTGCAATATTGATTATGTCTAGAAATTTTTATCGAGGAGAGGTTTGGTCACCTAATTGCGCGCCAATAGGGAGAAATCCTTATCGGAAAGCCCCCTCTTTCCTAGGAATGATCTGGTTGTTAAATATTGTGAGTTATAATATTAATGATGAATAAGTTAGTATTGATTAAAGATGAAATTGATATTTCTATTGTGTTGGGATTATTAGTGTTAGTGGAAATCGACATCTATTTCGATAATAATTGATGTCTGGAGGTTATATTGACCAATCGGGTAATTAATCGGATAAATGAGCAATTAATTCATATGCTTATAACTATTTGTTCACATGTGTGTACTATTGATTCACATGTATGTACTATTAGGGGAGGTGGTGCAAGATTGATAATACTTGCAGGACTAAATTAAAAATAGAGGTATAGATGAAGGTAATATACTGTAATTATTTTTTTCACATGCATAGAACTATTGAGTCATATGATTGTACTATTGATTCACATGATGTACTATTAGGGAAGGTGGTGCAAGTTTGATAATACTTGCAGGACTAAATTAAAAATGAAGGAAAAGATGAAGGTATTATACTGTAATAATTTGAGCCCCAAAACGTGCAATTATCAAAACTATGTTTTCCTATAAATAGAAGCTCATTCTTCCTTCATTCTCACCAATTCACTAAGACTCTTAAGAGCAATTATAGAGAGAGAAGCTATAGAGAGAAAGAAGAAGAGAAGTCTGCTACTTCACTATTCCAGTATCTAGTATTCTTCCAAGGTAAGGGGTATTATTTATTTCATATTCTGAAGAGATAATATTTTTCGTATTCGTATGAATATTATTCTTGTTCAATATTCGTAACGATTGTTACTTTATTCTTTATTATTCTGTTGGAATAACCTGTCTACGCGGACTACCGTATGCATTGTGAAATTCTTTTGTTATTCCATTCTTTATTATTCTGTTGGAATAACCTGTTTACGCGGACTACCGCATGTATAGTGAAATTCTTCTGTTATTCTATTCTTTATTATTCTGGTGGAATAACCTGTCTACGCGGACTACCGCATGCATGGTGAATGGCCCTTCGTATTCATTCTTTATTAAATTATGGAAATGATCTGTCTACGTGGATTACCGCATTTGGGAGCTGTTGTTGACACTCCTAAATTAACCTCACTTTCACTCCACAATTTACAATAATTAGCACAGTAGCAAGTAAGGATCGATCCCACAGAGAGTAAAGTTGTTTTAGAATTATTCTACTATTTTAACAGAAAATAAAGATGGGGGTTTTGAAAATTATTTTTTAAACTAAGAGAACAAGAATTAACGATAAAATTAACCAAATATGTAAAACTTGATTCTGCAGATTCGATTTCACCAAGTACAACAATCAATTAATCAAGTAATTATTATTTTCCTTCAATGAAATTATTAGCCCTAGATAACAATAAGCTCGCTTATCCCAAATTCTCCTTAGATTATCACTTTGTATGAAACAAGCTCTCCAATTTGATTCTAACTAGCATATAACCTAGAATAAGCTCTCTAGATTTAATATGATAGAAGCATTAAGAAATAGAAAATTAGGCTAATCCAAGCAACAAACACATAAGCTCGATTTATTTAACTTGTTTTCTAATAATCTTAGCAATAAACAAAAGTTTGTCCACAATTATTATTACCAAGTTGCTACTTGTGATGAAGAGAGATATCAATTACACGTAATACCAATCTTAATCTAAGATATGATAATGATCAAATTAACTCAATTGGCCATATTAAATTAATTAGATCAATTAGCATGCAATCAATGAAAACAGTTATCGGAAGAAATTTCACACAAGAAGGAATAAATAATAATACTCAATTAATTAATTACTTGTAACAAGGATTCACCTCCCTTTAGAAGGCTGAATAAAAGAACTACTAGCGACATGCTCTTGAGCCTTCACTCCAATAGAGGATACTTGAATGTTGAATATTGAATGAATAAAACCTTGACCCTCATCCTCTATTTATAGTGCTAGACAAAGTCCTAAATCCTATAGGATGTAGAAATCCAAATCCTAAAAGGATTTACAAATCATAACTAGTTTCCATAAAGAAATAGAATTCAATTTGGAAATAAATCTTAGTCTAAAGGAAATCCTAAAGCTAATAGAAATATCAATCCAATTCCATGTAGAAGTCTACCAAAATCGCATTTAGAAACTTTCCAAAAATCCAAGATTTCTTGATTTTCCCGCTCAAATTGGGCCGGGTGAATTTTCATTTTCTCTTCTTGACGTCCTTTTGGTAAAACGAGCATAACTTTTGATCTGGGAGGAGTTACGGGGCCTGCTACCTATCAAAATGAAGTTTTCGACGAGATCTACAACTTTCATTCTTTGAGAATCGACAGAATCGCTCTGCATCAAGGTCGAAATCGGCCTCCAAGTGACTCTGCATGTAAATTACAACTTCCAAACTTTGAGGTTCAACGTTCGTTTAGTAAAAATATCATAACTTTTTCATATGAACTCCGATTGGGACGATTCAAGATGTTAGGAAAGCTAAAGAAGAGCTCTACAATAAAATTCAAGTCCCAAGCTAAGAACATGCATCCAACTTAATGCTAAAAATTCTGCAATTTTCTCTTTTTCCTCATTTCAGCTCCAATTCTTCCTGAAATCATTAAATACCTTAATAAGCTCATATACCCATGAAACATGCAATAAAACTAAATATAATGGAATCAAAATAAATGAATAATATGCACTCATCAGCATGGCAGGTGAAAATCCATTTGCAGTTTCGTATAGTCTATTATACTCGTATGAGATATCATTTCTTTTGTACTCATCATGGATTATCATTTTCTTTGGTATTTTTCTTTTACGAGTTACTATTCATGGGTTACTATTCACCCAGTTATTACTCACTCTAGTATTACTCACTCGGGTATTCAGGGCACTTTTTGTGTCGAAATACTATTCACGAGTTACTATTCACAGGTTACTATTCACCCAGTTACTATTCACTCTAGTATTATTCACTTGGCTATTCAGGGCACTTTTCATGCCGGGATACTATTCCCGAGGTACTATTCCTGAAGTACTATTCACAAGATACTATTCACGGTGTATTATTCACCCAAAAAATATATTTCTTTTATGCCCAAATTATTTTTGATACATGAATATTATTCTTGAATTTTACTCTACAAAGCAGTATCATGTTGACAATTTGGATATTTTTAAAGTCTGGATAAATTTAAAGTCTTTAATATTTATTCTTGATTTCGTTTGATTGAATTCTTATATCATTGCCATCATCCTTATGCTTATATTACGTTAAAAGTCATCTTTGGCCCGTAGTGCATAGATGGACTGTTGGTTATTGGTTTTACACTTGTATGTTTTTTGTATGTAGTGCAAAGAAGAACTGTTGATTGATATCTTTGGTCGTATTGCAAAGATGAACCGTTGAGTGATAGCTATGGCCCGTAGTGAAAAGATGGACAGGTGTATGATATGATCATGACCACTAGTGATACTAACGAATATCCTTGGTCGTAGTGCAGGGATAATTCGATGATGTGATTGGCAGGATCATGACCATTAGTTAACAGTTGAATGTCTTTGGTCGTAGTGCACTGATAGGAAATTGATTGGTATGATCATGACCATTAGTTTTATTGTTGAATATCTTTGGCCCGTAGTGCAAAGGTAGACAACTGATTGATATGATCATTGTTATTACATTTGAATATCTTTAGCCTTTGGGGTAAGGATATTGAGTGAACGTTCTATTAAGCCTTTGTGGCAAGGAGAAACTGTTGATTCACATTATTATAAACATGAATTATGAATTTAAATAACATCTTTGGTGGTTTAGGTGAAGACAGGTGATGAAAGTTCTCTTTGTCTTGGGTATAATAAAGAACTTTTAATGGGTATTACAGGGATAAAATTGATGATAAACTTTTAAATCATAGAAGATAGTAGATATCATGCTCTACTTGACTCTTCTAATGGATTGTTTGTTCTGCTACAGTAGTTGATCTAAAACTTGTTGTCTATTGTATTTTATCAGTTTTTATACTGTTGAAGGCTAAGGATAATTTATTCTGCATTATCTTAGTCATACTATTTCTTACTGGGCTAGTTGAGCTCACCCTTTTCTTTCATTGTTCTCTTCAGGAAATGAGAATATAGCTGGGACTAGTCAGGGAATGGAGTGATGGTCCGAGATGGTGGCTATAGTAGTCCTCACTATTTTTATAAAATAGTGTGATAATAATTTTAATGAGGACTCCATTGAGTGTGGATATTGTCTAGAAGACAATATTCTTGTTTAAACTTTCAGCTATGTTTTGTCGTATTTTACACGACAGTTGTATAAAAAAAAGTTTATAGTTGTATTATGTACCATGTATTTGGCGACTCAAGATGGGTAATATATACCTGTTTTGGGGGCGTCACAGTAGGTAAAACAGTAGACTGCAGTGTTAGAAAGTCAGAAAAGGGGATGTCATGTCACATCTACAGTCTACACCAAATAACTCGAGATCTGCGAAGCAATTCAAAAAGCTTTTAACGGCTACTTTCCAACGAGAAGATTGGGAAGGAGTATAAATCAATAGAGCTTCAAGGATCAAGAGTTGCTGATGATTTGCTAAGTTGCAGAATAGTTGATTTGTTGGAATGCTATTGTTAACTCTACGAGTTCCACCAGAGCTAATCAGAACAAGTCTCAGTGATAGTGAGACTACAAAGGTGGAAGTGAAGCAGCTTTGAAGAAGGACTCGAATAGACTAAAAGCTTCACTCAACAAAGATAAGAATGCCACTGAAGATGGCAGCTAAGCTGAGAGCCGAGAAGGCCAAGAAGATAGCATTCAAAAAAGTGGCAGAGTATAAAGAAGATCAAGAGAGTCACTCTACAGATCACCATGAACCAAACGCATAAAAAGAACAGATGCAGAATCACATCTGCAAAACTTTCAAGAAGGGTTCAGGGATTGCTAAGCGCCAGACAAAGTTTCCCAAAAGCTCAGTGACTTAGCAAATCCACATGGTGATGGTGCATAGCTGACATCAGATGAGGATGAGCAGAAAAGAGTAAATATCACCTGCACCAAAGAAGAAGTAGTCCAGAATCTAAGCAAAATTCCAAGAGGACTACGCCAAGATGCTAAATACATAAGATGTTCAAGCTTAAGGCCATCTTAGCAGCAAGGCACCAACAAAAACAAGAAGCCAGGGCCTGAGGTGTTCTTGTCCGGAGGGATTAAATAAAGTTCCAAGCCTGCTGGGCTTGAAGAGTTCCTAGGGGACTATAGGAGTTCCAAGGTTGTTGGCCTTGAAGAGTTCTTAGTGAACTAAAGTTCCAAGGCTGCTGGCCTTGAAGGAATCTTAGTGATTCAGGGTGCTGCCCTTCCTTAGTGGAAATCCTGCTAGTTGAAAGCAAAAGAGTGGATTAGGAGCTTGAGTCTCTGAACCACTTAAAACCCCTTGTGTCATTTATTTTATGTCATTTATATTATGTACTTAACTACTTACCACTTAACTAACTCTAAGAACAATGTATGTATGATTATGAATTTATCAATAAAGGGGATCTTTTATTTATTCCGTTGTGCTTGAAAAGATTCTTATGTTTGACATATGTTAATTCATTAAATATACTCAATAAAAGGAAAAAGTATTTGAAAATGAAAAAGGATCTATTCAACCCCCCTTCTAGATCTATTGTGTGCCTACTGGAAACTAACACAATGTTTTAGATCAAATCTAAATAAGGGTTAGGATTGACTATCTAAAATCACCCTCTAAATATTTTAGATATTGATAACAACTAATATACAATTTCATTTTAATGAAGATTTTCTGAAATTAGAAATTATTTCTGAAACCAATATATCAAATTTCATACAAACACTTAATTTTAGACCTTAAATAAATTGTATAAGTTCAATCTTACATCATGCTCCGTTTTTTAATATAAGTCATTTTAGAGAAATATGACTCCCCCAAAATAGGTATACACAACCCATTCTGAGTTGCCAAATACATGGTACATAATTCAAATACAAACTTAATTTATACAATACGACAAACTTAAACTGAGAGTTTTAGCACGAATATTGTCTCGTAGACAATATCTAAATTCAAATAAAGTCCTCATTACAATTATTATCACACTATTTCACATAATAGTGAGGACTACTATAGAAACCATCTGGACCGTCACTCAATTCCCCAACTAGTCCCAACAATATTCTCATTTTCTGAAGAGAACAATGAAAGAAAAGGGTGAGCTCAACTAGCCCAGTAAAGAATATTATGACTAAGATAATGCAGAATAAATTATCATTAGCCTTCAACAGTGTTAAACTGATAGAATACAATAGACAACAAGTTTAACTGCAGCGAAATAAGCAATCCATTAGAAAAGTCAAGTAGAGCATGATATCTACTATCTTCTATGGTTTAAAAGTTTATCATCAATATTTTATCACTATAACATAGCTCAATAAATAATCTACATCACTAAATTATCCATGCACTACGGGCCAAGGATATTCATTAGTATCACATCCACGAATTATCCATGCACTACGGGCCAAGGATATTCGTTATTATTACCAATGGTCACGATTATGTCAACAACTATCCATCAATGCACTACGGGCCAATGAGGACTTTTACCACGTCATTTGTAATATTACGGGTCATGATTATACCGATATATAATTCCTGGTCATAATTATACCAATCAACAGTCCATCTATGCACTACAGGCCAAAGATGACTTTCATCACAATATAAGCATGATGATGATGACAATGATATAAGAATTCAATCAAACGAAATCAAGGATAAATATTAAAGATTTTTAATTTATCTAGAGTTTAAAAAAATGTCCAAATTGTCAACATGATAACTGCTTTGTGGAGTAAAATTCAAGAATAATATTCATGTATCAAAAATAATTTGGACATAAAAGAATCAATTTTTATCATGAATAGTAACCCGGGTGAATAGTACCAGAATGAATAGTACTTCGCGAATAGTACCCCGTAATAGTACCCCGACATGAAAAAATTTAAATTTAACAAGAATGTTCAGAAAAATATTCTTGTGAAATGATACTAGATGAAGCACAAATTTCAAGGATATTCTACTAATTTCAAGGAGTATAGAAGCAATACTTATCAACAAAAGTGTAGAATTAGGACTATGAAACGAAATAATATTACTTATAAACTACAGAGTATGGAAGAAAATATTATTTCTTACGAATATTGAACAAAAATAATATCCCTTACCTTAAAAGGAGAGCATTTCTGTCTGGTATGACAGGGATATTCTTGAAGAAAATTTATACTATTTTCTACATTCAAAACTTCCTTACACTCAAAAGAAATACGCTCAATATTATAGAAGAAGAATTCTCTGATTCTGGTGTGATTTTTATTTCTAAACTAAGCATCCTATTTATAGGAGATTGGCAGGATACTATTTAAGAAAATAATCACAGGCTGCACAGGAAAAAAATCATGGGAGTGCCCTCCTGAGAAGGTAATTGGAACTTGGGAGATATGGACCAATGAGGGAGCACCCTCTTTTGAAGGTAACTAGCAAATTGGGAGATGTAGACCAATGAGGGAGCACCACTACAAGAAATAGGACTATTTCCGACGGAATTCAGGTCGAATGAATGGATTCGCTCGGAATTAATGTATTGCCGATGGAATATTCAGTCGTTCATAACTCCCTCGAGAATAGTACAAAATCGACTGAATTCAGTCGATCATATATCATGCTTGTGGCGCGAAAGTTTCCCTCTAGCGCCAATAATAACCTCGACGGAAGAGCTATTAATATCGACTAATTTTTCGTCGAGGATACCGTATTGTCGACTGAATGAAGCCCGACGAATGTCCGTCAGAAATAGTCCTTAAAACCTACGCACCAACAAATGCGAGCCTCACTTCAGCTGCTCCTAATTTTTTTTTCCTCTTTTCTCTCTCTCTCTGCTTCTGCTCTTCTCTCTCTCTCCTCTTCCCTCTCTCTCTCTCGTCATGGCCAAGACTTTCTCTCTCCTTGTCGGACCCATTTCCCGGCCAAGCCCTCGTCAATGAGACCTCTCCCCTCTCGCCAAAGCTGACCTCACCTCGGCTCCTCTGCTGCTCTCTCTCTCTTTCTCTCTCTAGTCCCTCTCTGCTCCTCCTTCTCTCTCAATTTAAGGTTAGTTTTATCAATTAATTTTAAATTTAAAACCCTAAATTTTCAGATATGTATATGGTTATGCATAAATTTGGGTATAAGTACTTAGAACCCTAAATTTTCTGTTTAAATGTTCTTGAAAGTGTTGAAATATTATTGATAGTGTTGAAATATTCTGTTGAAATGTTGTTGAACCCTAAATTTCCTTTGCAGTGTTGTTGAAATAGGGATTTTCTGTGATAGTTTGCTAAATTTGGTTTGGTATGAAACTGATTTTGAGACTGAGATGTTGCTCGGTGTTTACTAATATTGGTTTACTGTATTGGTGTTTAATTTTTGCGCAGCAAGTTATAATGTCCATAATCAATAGTGTGTGTAATTTGTTATCTGATATTGAGAAGTTATAATGCAGTGTGATAAACTTAATTTGCAGTGTTCTGATTTCTGCCTTTTCCAGCATTGTGAATTTTAATTTGTGAATCAATTGAAGACTTCCCTTATTTTGGTGTTAAGTATTAATTCCGACGGAATTTTCGACTGAATTCCATGGAAGTTATAGATGGTATTAAATAAATCAATACTTAACTATAAAAGACAATTAGGACTTAGTTTGACACTAAAATAAAATTAAAAAATACAATAAAGTTATAAAAATAAATAATATAATACAAAATAAATTAATTAACTAAAATAAATTAATTAATTAAGGTAAATTAAATTAATAATATAAAACAAAATAAATAAATAAAATAAAATAAAGTAAAATAAATTAAAATAATTAATTAAGGTAAATTAAATTAGATAATATTATTCAAAATAAATAAAATTAAATAAATTAAATAATATAAAATAATTATAATTAATTAATTAAATTAAATAATATATGTCGTGTCTGGTTAGCTGACTCACCCAGCAAATGGAGATGAATGGAAGAATTTGATGCCAATTTTCCAGAATTTGCCGAAGAAGTTAGGAATGTCAAGCTTGGCATGGCTACAGATGGATTCTGTCCATTTAATAATTTTAGTCAGCCTTATTCTGTTTGGCCAGTGATTATGGTAGCTTACAATCTTCCACCGTCAATGTGCATAAAGGATCCGTATCTTTTCTTGACCTTACTTATTCCGGGGGATAAGAGTCCTATAAAAGACATTAATGTGTACCTCAGGCCGTTAGTTGATGAACTTAAGATGTTGTGGGAAACAGTGTTCGGACTTTTGATAAATCTATCTGGCGTAATTTTATGATGAAAGCGACCTTGTTGTGGACTATCAACGATTTTCCTAAGACTTGGGATGATTAGTGGTTGGTCGACTCATGATAAGTTGCCGTGTCCAGTCTGCATGGGGGATGTGCAAGGCACTCAACTACGTCATGGCCGAAAAACTAGTTTATTTGGAATTGCTCGTAGATTCTTGCTTGCTGAGCACAGTTATAGAAAGTTGTCTACACAATTCAACAGAAAGACAGAGAAGAAAGGGGTTGTTGGTCACTTGTCAAGCAGCGACATATTGGGCTGGCTAAATGATCTAATATTTCCACCCCCTGGGAAGGAGCATGGTACGTTGAGAGCTATAGGATATGGGAAAAGTCATAACTGGACTCACTCGCCGATTTGGTTTGAGTGTTCATACTGGGTCACACTAACACTTCGTCATTGTATAGATGTTATGCATACAGAAAAGAATGTACTTGAGAACTTGTTTTACACCGTACTAGATACAAGTGGTAAAACAAAAGACTATGATAAAACACATAAAGACTTGGAGGAAATGAATATCAGGCGGGAATTGTGGCTCCGACCTAACAACACAAAACCAAAAGCTCCATTTTATCTTATCAAGCAACAGGTTGAAAACATTTTCAAGTGGCTTAGCGCATTGAAGCTCCCAGATGGATATGCTTCTAACATATCTCGTTGTACTAAGGTTGAGCAGTTGAAAATTACTGGGTTCAAAAGTCACGACTGTCATGTATTCATGCAGAAGTTGATGCTAATTGCATTTCATGAGGTGTTACCCAGGAATATTAATAATACTTTTACCGCACTTTCAAATTTCTTTCGGGATATTTGCTCAACTGTTATAAGGTATAGTGATGTGGAGCAGATGGAGAAAAACATAGTGTTGACAATATGCAAGCTCGAAATGATTTTACCACCAGGGTTCTTTGACAGCATGGAACATTTGCAGATTCATCTGCCATATGAACTTAAGCATGGAGGACCGGTGCAATATCGATGGATGTATCCATTTGAGAGGTAAAATCACATACATTGTGCAATATTCGTCATTTGAGAGGTAATATTACATACTTTTATATTTCAGGTATATGCGTTGATTAAAGCAGAAAGTTAAACACAAAGCTCGCGTAGAGGGTTCTATTGCTGAACGTTATACAGATGAAGAGCTTGTCAACTTCTGCTCGTTGTACTTTGATGATGTAGTTACAACGAAGCATAATCGTCTAAGTCGGAATGAGGTTGGAGATCCGTCTGGTCGTGCTGATGATGAGTTGGTTGTATTCACTTATCCAGCTAAACCATTTGGACATGAGACGAAGACTTACCTAACCGATAAAGATTTAAAGATTGTCTCTACATATGTGCTTCTAAATATGCCTGAAGTATCGTCGTACATCAAGTATGTATTATTACAAGTTGAAAATGATTTATCTATCCTTAATCAACAGTTAATTAATTGCCATATTATTGTACTTAGTTCATTCGAATTGGAAGCGCATGCTTCAAACCAGGGTCGATGAATCATGAGATGGAAGCATTCACTAATGCAAATTTTCACCGGTGGTTTAAGAGAAGGGTCGAAGAAGAAAACGCGTATGAGCGTTTTAGAGATGTCATTTTAGGCTCGTACAAACTTATTAGTTCATTTCCAGGTTGTATCGTGAATGGGTATAGATTCAAGGTTGATGACTTGAATGAATTGACATCAGTTAACTCCGGCATTGTTGTGTTGGGAAGTTGTTATGGAGATTCTGAGTCCAATTACTATGGAAGATCAAAGGAAGTGGTTGTGCTCAATTATCCAGGGGCTAAAAAGGTCGTTATATTTAACTGTCGCTGGTTTGATACTGCAAAGGGTGTTAAAGTTGATCGTAATAGAATCGTCACAAGAGATATAAAATCAAATTTCTGATCGATGATGTATTTGTGTTGCTTGACCAAGAACTCAAGTGTACTATGCCCCTAATGTCGTTCACACTAGAACCCCCTGGTATACAGTTGTGACAACGAAGACTCAACCATTTGATGGTTCTAATTTGTCTGGAACGGATGATCCATTGCAAGAACAAGTTAGCAATCCCAACCACGTGCTATATGATGATGATGTGTTGGGTGATGATGTCGCCGAGCGCACTTCGATCTTGTGAAGTGGAGGAAGATGTGGTTGTTAGTCCGTATGTGATGGTAGAAGATGATATTAAAGAAGAAATTGATACAGAAGAGGAAGAGACAGAATCAGAGGATGAAAATGATTTTGATTCTGACGGGTTTGACGACGTACTACTTCTTCACTATTTGGTGTTTTGTAAATATTATACAACTAAAATCAATCATTATATATAATAAAAGACTTGAAATTTAATTAATGTCATCGTATCTATGTCTGTTATTTCAGTAGTACAACTATATATGCCTCGACATAGCGTGGAGGTGGCCATGGTGGCGGCCGCTCCGGATCGGGTGACGGCTCCCAGGGAGGGTCGTCTTCAGATGCTAGTGAGTTGATTTCTTTTTTGGCTCAGTAACATTATTTTCATAACTATATTATACATTCATTTACTATTTTTTGACAATGTCATAACTATATTAAACATCTGAGATGCTAGGCGTCGGCGTCATGCGAGGCCTAACCTCCTATCGATTAGGTCATCCACATGACGAGTGCTCGACAGTTCGATTGATGTTGGCTCATCTGTGTTGGTTTCAACTATAATATATCACTTATGTTCAATTAGAATGATATTATCATGTGATTAATAAATTAAAATGTTCTTAATAAATTTTGTATTCTAGTATTATGGATCTTGTCACTAAGGCGACCATACACGCCATCTGCCTGACGCATCTCCCTACTGGCTGCATACGATTTAGCCAGTTCACGCACTATGATGTCGGCTTCATGGTGACAATGTTGCGAGAGTTTCACGTAAGTCGAATTACATATATTAAATCAAGGTCCATGCATGTTATTTACATATTGTTTAAATAATAAATTATACATATCTTATGTATGTTTGATAGAGATACTACAGATACGAGGCTGGCATCACTGAGGCGGATGGTGACGCCGTTATCATTGCCCACATCTCGAAGAATTATGCTGGCTAGTTGGACAAGATGCGACAGAGGGCAGTCCGGGCGGTAGAAGAATCACCCGAAACTACTTTGTGAGATCATCAACCATTTGGCGAGATCGGATCACGACATAAAACGGGTCGCAAAATATGTGCATCTTGGGATGATGTTGCGTTCAAGACCAAGTCGGAGCAGATGAAGAAGAATTGCAAGTAAGTCATGAGTTGTACATATATACCGCTCATGATCATTTTAGGAGGTTAAGTCGGTATGTATTTCTCTTTAGTTTAGTTTAATATTATAATGCAACTATAGTAAATTAAGGTGATATTATTTAATGTATATGATTTAGGCCATCTACGGAGTAGCAATGGGTGACCTCTACTATGATTGAGTTAGGATAGAGTCCATACGTAGAAGGGCTCTACTGTGGTCAACGATATCTCCAGCAGCACTAGCTATACGGGTAATACATTTACTATATTTAATATTATTTAGGATAATATTACGTAATTTATATGATGATACCAAGATAACTCACTTGTATATCAAATTACAGGAGCGGTTTGAGAAGCTCTGCGTACCAATAGATAAGTTAGAAGTCGCAGTAGCTCTTAGAGGCGATCTTTGAGACGTTAGATTCCACCAATCCGCCTGAGATTAGTTTATCTCAAGATGAGGAGGCGGCTCTTTGGGTCGGCGTCTCGGGATACTCCCACTAAGATCTACCGACCCAGTATCGAGTCTTTGGGTTTCTGAGGATACAAATTTTATACACCGCCGGGAGGTATAATATTTGTGTTTATTTCTTGTTTATGAATAAAGTAAACTTGTAATATTATTCATGTTATATTTATTTTTGAAGGCTATAGCCAACGTCTGCGTCCGAGAGCCCCCGTGGGACCATCACATATGGGCGCTGGCTTAGATGATGCTTTGTTCCAGCATGTTATGGCTGCGGTGTCGGAGAGATTTAAGACCGATCTGCTGTTCCATCGTCAGGACCCGCCCAGCTGTTCTCGCCTCCATCAGCTTGCACAGGACGTTGCAGCTAGTGCCACCGCCGAGAGTACAGGTATCCATCCGGAGTAGTGGGCTGCGATACGCGACGAGATTGTTCAGATGGTGGTTACTTTAGTCGAGGACGTGTTTGGGCCGATGTTGAGTCAACGCTCGACTGCTCAGGTATACTTCGTTTTAAATACAAATATATATTCTGCATGTTATTTAATTTTTATTTAGTTATCTTTAACTGAATCATATATATGGACTAATGAGTTACATTATATTGTATCAACAGGGTGGTGTGAATGAATGTGTGGCGGGATGACGATGAGGCAATTTTTATACTCTAGAAATACGTCGGCCTTGCTTAGATGATCCTCCTCACACAAGGGCTCTACTAAACGACTTAGACATTTACATTCTTTTGTAATTTACATTCTTTTGTAGTTTACATAATTTTTGACGTACATATTGTAGTTTAAACTTGTCATTACTTTGGTTTTGTTGTGGTTTGATACTTAGTTTAATTTAGCTTAATGGGATGTTTGTTATAGTTTAGTTTAGATTAATGGGATGTTTTTGACCTTTTTTACTTCTCATTTAATTAGTTGGTTTTTGATATATTATTAGCCTTGGTGATTGTAATTGTAATTCATGTTATTGGCCATATCGTTAACTTATGTATGTGATGTTGGGAAAACAGGTACAGGTACAAGATATGGGTTAAATCCCTGGATATTGCAAAAATAAATAAAATATTTTTAAAAAAATACTATACTTGACGGAATGGTGGTATTCTCGAGGATTTCCGTCGAGTTTAAGTTGTTTCCCATTTTTAACAGACTGTCATGTGGCATACTTATCATCGATCGAATATCCTCGACGTAATGATGGTATGATTTATGGAAATCCATCGAGGTTAAGTTATTTTTCTAATTTTATCAAACTGCCACGTGGCATGCTTAACATTGACCGAAAATCCTTGACAGACTATTTTCAGTCGGTGATATATTAACTCCGACTGAATATTCGGTCGATAATATTTTTGTCGAGGCTAAGTATCCCCGACCAAAAAACCGACGGACTTAATTTCGACTTGCTTATATACGATCGAATTTTCGACCGAAGATTTCGTCGCAAATAAGGTTGTCCTCGACAGAATAACCTTATTGTCGACTGAATATTCCGTCAAAAATAAGCCTTTTTGTTGTAGTGCACCCTCTATTGAAGGTAATTGAGGCTACTCCTCCGTAAATCAATCTGCATACCTCAAAATCAAATAGAACAAATACCAATTTAACAAGATAATTGAACAAACACCTTCCACTTATGAATTATTATTCTTATCTTTAATCAACACGATCTTTATTCATCATTAATATTATAACTCACAATATTAATAACCAGATCATTCTCAGGAAAGATGGGGCTTTTCGATAAAGACTTCTCCTGATTTGCGCGCAATTAGATAACCAAACCCTTTTCCTCGACAGAACTTTCTAGACATTGTCAATAATACAAATAATAATATGAATAACGATGTCGTCTCAATTATTGATTTAATAATAAAAATATTATGCAGATGATACTGTGACAATAATTGAATCAATAATATGAGATACTATGCATCAACTACTGTTGCAATAATTGAATAAAACTGAGTGACTTCTCACGTAAGCATCAATAATCAAAGATATTGTGAAATATCGCGTGCTACTGTGCAACCACACGTATTACTGTACTTTTATCACCAGGTGTTTCAATAGTTTAACGGTAAAAGTCTTGCCGTTATTTTTATAAAAAAGTTATTTCTGTCTCTTTCTAAATTCGACAGTAATTCTGTTGTGTGGTCCACCAATGATTGTGCCATTATACGAATATTCCTCGACCAAACGAATATTTTATGACAACTTTCTTACTGTACAAAATTTATAAATATTACCCACAACTATAATATTATATCAAATCCACACCTTATTATTCAAAATAACATTTATAGAAAATTAAATCTTTATTCATAAAAGTTGGGGTCTTACAAGAATTTTTTTTCTCTTAATATAAGTCGTTTGAAAATTTTAAGTAAGCATTAATTGCTTAGTTTTCAATATTACCCCAATTATTAAATATAACTTTGGTTCTCTCACTATTCTTTGTCTAATAAATAACACTTTCTTTTTTCAATACAAGAGCAATATAGACAATTGATATTATATTTAATGTTTTATAATTATTCCTTTAATACTTGTGCATAACTCTAAAATGACTTATATTAAAGAAAATAGCGAGTATCTCAACTTTTATGAATAAAGATTAATTTCTCTGAAAATATATTTTGGAATATTATGGTGTGGATATAATATAATGTTATAGTTGTGGGTAATATTTATAAATTTTGCAAAGTATGCAAGTTGTTATAAAATATTGGTTTTGTCGGGGAGTATCCGTACGACAGCACAATCATTGGTGGACCCCACAACAGAAGTATTATCGTAGTTAAAAAATGACAGGATTATCATTTTATAAAAATAACGGCGAAAGTATTATACAATTAAAACCTGTTGAACTACCCTAGTAGTAAAAGTACAAGAATACGCGTGTGGTTGCATAAGAAGACACGATATTGATTATTGATGCTTACGTAAAGAAGTCACTCGCTTATACTCAATTATTGCTACAGTAATTGTTGCATCATATCTCTCATATTATTGATTCAATTATTGTCACAGTATCATCTGCATAATACGATATATTATTAAATCAATAATTAAGACGACAAAGTTATTCATATTATTAAATTGCAATATTTACAATGTCTAGAAGTTCTGTCAAGAAGAGGTTTGGTCATCTAATTGCGCGCCAATAAGGAGAAATCTTTATCGGAAAGCCCCCTTTTTCCTGGGAACGACCCGGTTGTTAAATATTATGAGTTATAATATTAATGATGAATAAGTTCGTGTTAATTAAACATGAAATTGATAGTTCCATTGTGTTGGAATTATTAGTGTTAGTGGAAATTGACATTTATTTCGATATTAATTGATGTCTGGAAGTTATCTCTTGACCGATCAGGTAATTAACTTAGGATAAATGAGCAATTAATTGCTATTAATTCACATGATTATAACTATTTATTCACATGTGTGTACTATTGATTCACATTCTTGTACTATTAGGGGAGTTGGTGCAAGATTGATAATACTTGCATGACTAAGTTAAAAATGGAGGTATAGATGGAGGTACTATACTGTGATTCATATTTTCACATGATTATAACTATTGATTCACATGATTAAACTATTGATTAACATTATTTACTATTAGGAGAGGTGGTGCAAGTTTGATAATACTTGCAGGACTAAATTAAAAATGAAAGAAAAGTTGAAGGTATTGTACTGTAATATTTCGAGCCCCAAAACGTGCAATTATCAAAACTATATTTTTCTATAAATAGAAGCTTATTCTTCCTTCATTTCTCACCAATTCACTAAAGCTATAGAGCAATTATTATAGAGAGAAAGAAGAAAGAAGTGTCTGCTACCTCTCTATCCAAAGATTTCTTTTTAAGGTAAGGGGTATTATTTCTTTCATATTCATGAAAAGAGCTTCTGTTATTCCATTCTTTATTATTATGTTGGAATAACCTTTCTATGCGAAATACCGCATACATGGTGAAATTCTTCTGTTATTCCATTCTTTATTATTCTGTTGGAATATCCTGTTTGTGCGGATTATGCTAGACCTGGTTCCATTCTTTATTATTTTGTTGGAATAACTTCGTCATGCATGCGATCTATATCGCATATATTGTGAATTCTTTGTTAATCCATTCTTTATTATTCGTTGGAATATACGTATGCAATGCGGATTACGCTTAGACACGGTTCCATTCTTTATTATTCATTGGAATAACTCATGCTGTGCTTATTCTATCGCATGCATGGTGAATTCTTTGTTATTCCATTCTTTATTATTACATTTGAAATATCACATCATGCGGATTACGCTAGACCTGGTTTCATTCTTTATTATTCTCGTTAAAATAACCTATCTCGAGCGGATTATCGCATTTATGGTGAATTCTTTTGTTATTCCATTCTTTATTATTACATTTGGAATATCCTCGCATCTGCAGCGCATTCGCATGACTGGTTCCATTCTTAATTATTCTCATTGGAATAAACCTGTCTATGTAGATTATCACATGCATGGTGAATGATCCTTCGTATTCATTCCTTATTAAATTGTGGAAATGATCTGTCTACGTGGATTACCACATGGCGGGTGAAAATCCATTTACAGTTTCATATATTCTATGATACTCATTTGGTTAAAGTTTTGGCTTCTATACTCCATGAAATTAGTAGAATATCCTGGATATTTACGCTTCATCCGGTATCTTTTCATGGAAATATTCTTCTAAGCATTCTTGAATTTTCCTCCACAAAGCAGTGTCATGTTGACAATTTGAACATAATTGATTTCAAGATAAATTAACTTATAAATCTTTAAATTTTATTCTTGAACTTGTTTTATTGAATTATTATGTCATTGTCATCATCCTCATGCTTATATTGTGATGAAAGTCATCTTTGGCTTACGTGCATAGATGGACTTGGTATGATTATGACCAGGGATTATTCAGTATAATCATGACCTGTAATATTATAAATGATGTGGTAAAAGTCCTCAGTAGTCTGTAGTGCATTGATGGACAATTTTTTGTATGATTATGACCAGGGATTATTCGATATAGTCATGACCATTGATGATTTAATGAATAACCTTGGCCCATAGTGCTGAGGATGACTCGATGATGTGGTTTATTTATTAAGTCGAGTCTCAAATGATAAAAATTGATGAAAACATTTTAAATCATAGAAGATAGTAGATATCATGCTCTACTTGACTCTTCTAATGGATTGCTTATTTCGATTCTTGATTAAACTTGATGTCTATTGTATTTTATCGGTTTAACATTGTTGAAGACTAATGATAATTTATTCTGCATTATCTTAGTCATAATATTTCTTCTTGGGCTAGTTGAGCTCACCCTTTCTTTCCTTTATTCTCTTGAGAAATGAGAACGTGGTAGGGACTAATCGGGAAGCAGAGTGGACGGTCCAAATGATAGCATTAGTAGTCCTCACTATTACGTTAAATTTCGTGACAATAAATGTAATGAGGACTTCATTGAGTGTGGATATTGTCTAGATGACAATATTCTTATTAAAACTCTTAGATTATGTTTTGTCATATTTTACACGACTGTTGTATAATTAAGTTGTATTTGAATTTTGTATCATGTATTTGGCGACTCAAGATAGGTGATGTATACCTATTTTGGGGGCGTCACAGGTTCGGTCAAGTTGACCTAGTCCACTGTTGAATGGCTATAGTCGCCTGGCACTTTATATTATGTGGGTTGAAGAGAGTACAGAGAGCATAAGTTTAAAGATAGAAAAGTTTGTTGCCCCCTAGTGATGGTAAGACATTCTATTTATAGCGACCTGTGACGGTTTTGGGGTGAGCATGTAACCACTACTTTAGTGGAGCTCCCAATCTCTTCCTAACGTGCAAGGTGATGTATATGCTCTCCGTGAGGTCCGGAGACGAGGCTTGACCACTTCATGATGTGGACGTGCTTAATTAACCCGGCTGAGATGGATTACATTTGTTGGGCTCGCCAGACTTCTTGAGCTTGGGCCTATCATACGGATCTATGAGATGGGCTAGAGGACGAGACCTATGAGATGGACTGGATCCTTGTACTAGACCCATCATTTTCCCCCCAATGCCTTACGTCTAACAAAACTTAGAGAGGAGGGCATTCGGCTTAAATTTGAATTTTTGACAAAACTGGAAAAAATTTCAAGAGGCCAAAACATATGCTTCGGAGCTCGTCGATACGGTCGTTTTGATATAATACGGGCCCCGATCGGAGTTACGGATCAAAAGTTATGACTTAAATAGTAAAAATACCTCTAAATTCAAATTCCTTGGAAATTCCTTTTAACTCTTGACCCTCCCTTTTTCAGATAAACTCCTCTGGTTTGTAGGACTCCTTCTCTGTTATTCTTGAAGAACCTAGATCGTAGATTTAGGGATTTTGCATCCTGCTCTTCATCTTACTTGTTCCATAGCGATTAGGAAGATTCAATCCCAGAAATCTCTTAGTGAGGACTTTTCAATGCCGAACAAAGGGAGAGATAGCCATGGGAGTTGACTAACCGATGAAGTGAGCTCCCAAGAGGCTGCCATAGTGGATAACGCCGTGCACAACACTGCTGGAAGTGCAGATCCATTTGGGCTTCGTCGCAGAGCTGGACAGGGGCGAAGTCAAGGTTTGGCAAGGTAGAAATGGTCGTGCCTCAAGAAGTATTAGGCGAAGTGGACATGTGGCCTTGGGCAGCGGGGAGTTGGTTTTGGGTGAGCAGGAGGTGGTCATGGGCGAGCAGGAGCTGGTCCTGGGCGAACCGGAGCTAGTTTTGGACATAGACGAGCATGGGTCAGTACATTTGGGCGAACAGATGGCTTTGGGCTCTACTCTAGGTGTTGTATCGTCCCATTTGAGTGAGCAGAGGCGATCTGAGCCGAGCTGAGCAAGTTTTAGGCGAGCTGAGCTGAGCTGAGCAAGTTTTGGGCGAGCAGGGGATTTCAGATGTCTCTCTAAGCACTGGGCAGAGCATTGCAAAAACACCCTATTCTTTAAGACCCCGGAAGATGAAACATAAAAGCAAATTGATCCCCGATGATGATAGGTCTAAAGTAAGTACCCTTTTTAGCTCACTCAATTTTGATGATGAGATTTCGAGGCTTATTTATACTTATCATATTCCACCCACGGTGTCGTATTATCGGGCCGAGAAGGGTGAATGTGCTTGTGACGATTCCTCTGCTGACATTGTCATTTACGAGGAGATGCTCGAGGTCGGGCTTAGGTTCCCCATGTCCCATCCCATTTGTCAAAATTTGCACTATTTTTCTCTTACTCTAGGGCAGTTAGCGCCCAATGGTTGAAGAGTCTTGTTGGGTTTTCTCATATTATAGAAGAAGTTGCATCACGAAGATGTTTCTCCCAAAGAGTTCCATGGGGCTTATAACTTGAGTGAGACTCTTTCACCAAATAGGGGTTGGTATTATTTTACTTCAAAGAGTGGTATGATGCTCACTAGGTTACGCTCCAATTGCCACGGCTGGAAATCTCGCTTTTTCTTTGTCGGCGGAGAATGGGCTGCAGAGGCTGATAGGGCCTTGGTTTCAATGCATTGGGGTGCTGCCAAGAAACCCGATGAATTTTTGAGTTTACCATTTTTTATTTTTTGTATATATATATATGCTCACCAACTCCTTATAGGTATGTCGGTGCTCTCCAAAGAACAAGAGTCAAAGTTGCAGGCTGTGAAGGCTCACACTGACAAAGACCTGAGTGTTCTTACACTGAAATACTGACAAAGAAATTTGGAGGTTCTTGTAAAATTAGGTGGTTCTTTGTTAAAGAGAAAAGGTATATTGACTTACCTTATAACTTATATTTTATAAGATGATGGTCACTCAGATAACGCTTTGTCTCATTTGCTGCAGTGGACAGGACGGTGATTGGATCAATTCTCTCTGGGGACGCCAGTAGGGCGCTCATCCTCTCAAGGTGGCGAGGACGGATGATGTGTGCATCGAGGCGAGCGCTCATCAAGTGACACCTTCAGATGTGCCTTCCTAGTTGGTGACTTCAAGCGCTGCTCCAGAGGCTTCCCCGCCTATACCTTCTGACCCCCGCCCGTCCACGTCTCCTGCAGGAGCTCATGTAGGGGCACCGATTCAGCCCAGTTCTATGCTGGGGGATCCTCAAGTCATTAGAGAACGACTTGGGAGATTTGTGGTTCCATCTGATATTCAGCAGATTAGTGCTTTGGGCACTGAGGGGGTCATCAACACATTTCTGGAGGGCTTGGCTCAGGTAAGAATCCCTTCTTTTTGTTTTTTTTTTTTTTTTTTATGCGCTTGGTCATTTTTTGTCTTTTGTTTTCTCCAGATTTCTACAGCATCTGTATGCTTATTCTCGAGGGCTCATTTTTACGGCCAGTTAAAGCTTAACCATGAGACTGTGCAGAAGGAGCTTCTTGCTGCTCAGGGGAGGATTGTTGAGCTCGAAGCTGTTGATAGGGCTTCTTGGGCTGAGATTTTGGCGACACATGGGAAAGCCAGACTAAGTGAGCGGCTTTTTCTCAAGGTGAAAACAGATCTTTCATTTATCTGTGGGAGGACAGTTAAGCTTGAGACCGAAGCTTTGGCAACCTCGAGAGGGATGCGCTCAGGAGGTGGAGCTTGTTGAGGCCCATAGGAGGCAACTAAGCTTGAGATCGAAAGCAGACGACCCGTGAGAGGGACGCCTTTCGGAGGAGGCGTAATTGAAGGCACCTCAAGAGAGCTTCTCAGTTGAAGCGGATCCGAGTATCTTCATTGCAGTGCTTTCATTGATGGCTATGAAGAGCTTTGGGAAGAGATCGCTTCTTTCCCCGATATTGATTTCTCAGGCTTTATGCCAACTTAGGCACCTGACGATGGAGGTTCTGAAGATGCTAAGGATGATGAGGACGACCATGATAGTAGTTAGAGTGCAAGGGACTTTTGATTTTTTTTTTTTAAAGAAAGTCAGTATGCATCCTTACTTTTATACTGATACTCCTTTAAAATTGAATGAAAAATGCAATCTTTTGGAGTAAAATATAGGAAATTTCATTACTGACCCAGAAAAGGTACTTTAAACATTGGATAATAATCCTAAAAAAGACAAATAAAACCAAGTCCCTAACTATACTACTATTACTTCTTCAAGGTGTCACTGGTAATACTTCTTCAAGTTCTCAGCGTTCCATGGATGAGGTAGGACCTTCCCTTCAGAATTTTGGATCTTGTAAGTACCTGGTCTCACCACTTCTGTTACGAGGTATGGTCCTTGTAAGACCCCAACTTTTATGAATAAAGATAATTTTTCTATAAATATCATTTTTAAATATTATGGAATGAATTTGATATAATGTTATAGTTGGGGGTAATATTTATAAATTTTGTAAAGTACGCAAGTTGTTATATAATATTCGATTGGTCGGAGAATATTCGTTTTAACGAGGAATATTCAGTATGTGGCACAATCATTGGTGGACCTTAATGGAATTATTGTCGGATTGAAAAACGATAAAAATATTTTTATGAAAATAACGGCGGAAGTTTTACCGTTAAAACTGTTGAACTACTTGGTAGTAAAAGTATAGTAATACGCGTGGTTGCATAGTAGCACACGGTATTGATTATTGATGCTTATGTGAGAAGTCACTCAGTTTTGTTCAATTATCGCTTCAGTAATTGTTGCATAGTATCTCACGTTATTTGATTCAATTTTTGTCAATATTTTATATATTATTAAATCAATAATTGAGATGACTGAGTTATTAATATTATTATTTGCAATATTAACGATGTGTTCGTAAGTTACGCCAAGGAGAGGTTTGGTCACCTAATTATTGCTACTAATAGGGAGAAATCCTTATTGGAAAGTCCCATCTTTCACGGGAACGACACAGTCGATTAATATTGTGAATTATAATAATGATGATAAATGTTGTTAAATATATTGAGGTGTTTTTTATGAAGTCACGGAAGTTTATATATATATATATATATATATATATATATTATATATATATATAAATTTTGTTTTATTAGTATTATTAATGTAATAAAAGCAGAAAAGCTTTTTATATAAAATGTAATACTTTTATAAAGTTATTTATTTTATTAGACTATAAATAGAATATATTATATTCTATTATGTATAGTATTTTGCATAGTAAAATCTTTTTATATAAAAGCAGAATACTTTTATAAAGTTATTTGTTTTATTAGACAATAATTAGAATATATTATATTTTATTATGCATAGTATTTGCATAGTGCTGCTGATAGTATAAAATCTTTTTATATAAAATAGAATACTTTTATAAAGTTATTCGTTTTATTAGATTATAAATAGAATATATTATATTTTATTTAAAAGATTTTGTTTTATTAGAATATTTTATTTATCTTGCATAGTAAATCAATATGGACCGATTAGTTTAAAAGTAAATTAACTGGACCGTTCATGAATTAGTTACTATTCAGGTCCATTCCCCTATAAATAAGCTCATTCCTTCATTATTTCTTACTTAATTCCTTTGAAACTCTAGAGAGAGAAACTATAGAGAGAAAGAAAAAATTCTCGCTACTTCACTACTCCTATATCCGTTCTTCTAAGGTAAGGGTATTATTTCTTTCGTATTCATGAAGAGAACTTCATTATTCCATTCTTTATTATTACGTTGGAATAATTTGTATATGCTGCTACCCTATACTTGGTGAAATTCTTTCGTTATTCCATTATTTATCATTATGTTGGAATAAACGCTCATACATCAAGCAATCTGCATACATGGTGAAATTCTTCGTTATTCCATTCTTTATTATTCATTGGAACATCACGCATGCATGCGTTTCGCATGACACGGTTCCGTTATTTATTATTCATTGGAATATCACATGCACGCTTACGCATTTGACCTAGTTCCTTTATTTATTATTCTGTTGGAATATCCTGTTTGTGCGTTTACGTATGACCTGGTTCCATTATTTATTATTCTGTTGGAATATCCTATCTGTGCGTTTACGCATGACCTGGTTTTGTTATTTATTATTCTGTTGGAATAACCTGTCTATGCGGTCTATCGCATGCCTGGTGATTTCTTTTGTTATTCCATTCTTTATTATACTCAGTTGGTTAAAGTTTTGACTTTCATACTCCATGAAATTAGTGGAATATCCTTGATATTTGCGCTTCATCCAGTCTCTTTCATGGAAATATTCTTCTGAGCATTCTTGAATTTTACTCTACAAAGAAGTATCATGTTGACAATTTGGATGTTATTAGTTCTTGGATAAATTAATTCTTGAACTTGTTTTATTAAATTCTTATATCATTGTCATCATCCTCATGTTTATATTATGTTGAAAGTCATCATGGGTTCAGTAGTGTATGGATGGACTTGGTATGATTATGACCGTGGATTAATCAAGATAATCACGACCGTAATGTTACAAATGATATGGTAAAAGTCCTCATTGGCCCGTAGTGCATTGATGGACAGTTGTTGGCATGATCATGACCATTGATGAATACACGAATATCCTTGGCCCGTAGTGCATGAATAATTTGTGGTTGTGATACTAATGAATATCCTTGGTCGTAGTGCAGGGATGATGTGGATTATATATTAAGCTGAGTCCCAACGATAAAAGTGATGAAAAACCTTTTTAAATCATAAAAGATAGTAGATTTTATTTTCTACTTGACTCTTTTAATGGATTGCTTGTTCCGCTGCAGTTAAACTTGATGTTTGTTATATTTTATCAGTTTAACATTGTTGAAGACTAATGATAATTTATTCTACATTATCTTAGTCATAATATTTCTTACTGGGCTAGTTGAGCTCACCACTTTTTTTCACTGTTCTCTTCAGTGAATTAGTTACTATTCAGTCATAATATGGACCGTCATAATTTATTCAGTCATAATATTATATTTTATTTAAAAGATTTTGTTTTATTAGAATATTTTATTTATACTGCATAGTAAATCAATATGGACCGTCCGTTTAAAAGTAAATTAATCTGGACCGTTCATGAATTAGTTCTTATTCAGGTCCATTCCCTATAAATGAAGCTCATTCCTTCATTATTTCTTAATTCCTTTTGAAACTCTAGAGAAACTATAGAGAGAAAGAAGAAAAGTATTCTGCTACTTCACTACTCCTATATCCAGTTCTTCTAAGGTAAGGGGTATTATTTCTTTCGTATTCATGAAGAGAACTTCTGTTATTCCATTCTTTATTATTCTGTTGGAATAATTTGTATACGCGGGCTACCCTATACTTGGTGAAATTCTTCTGTTATTCCATTATTTATCATTATGTTGGAATAACACATACATCTTAATATCGCATACATGGTGAAATTCTTACATTATTCCATTCTTTATTATTCGCATTGGAACATCACATGCGTGCGTTACGCATGAATTTGGTTCCGTTATTTATTATTCTGTTGGAATATCACATGCATACGTTTACGCATGACCTAGTTCCTTTATTTATTATTACATTGGAATATCTGTTTGTTTGTGCGCTTTACGTATGACCCTGGTTCCATTATTTATTATTACATTGGAATATCCTCATCGTGCGTTCGCATGACCGGTTTTGTTATTTATTATTACATTGGAATAACCCGTCATGCTGCGATCTATCGCGCGCCTCGGTGATTTCTTTTGTTATTCCATTCTTTATTATACTCAGTTGGTTAAAGTTTTGACTTTCATACTCCATGAAATTAGTGGAATATCCTTGATATTTGCGCTTCATCCAGTCTCTTTCATGGAAATATTCTTCTGAGCATTCTTGAATTTTACTCTACAAAGAAGTATCATGTTGACAATTTGGATGTTATTAGTTCTTGGATAAATTAATTCTTGAACTTGTTTTATTAAATTCTTATATCATTGTCATCATCCTCATGTTTATATTATGTTGAAAGTCATCTGTGGCCTGTAGTGCATGGATGGACTTGGTATGATTATGACCAGGGATTAATCAGTATAATCATGACTGTAATGTTACAAATGATATGGTAAAAGTCCTCATTGGCCCGTAGTGCATTGATGGGATGTTGTTGGCATGATCATGACCATTGATGAATACACGAATATCCTTGCCCGTGAGTGCATGAATAATTTGTGGTTGTGATACTAATGAATATCCTTGGTCGTAGTGCGGGGATGATGTGGATTATATATTAATTTGAGTCCCAACGATAAAAGTGATGAAAAACCTTTTAAATCATAAAAGATAGTAGATTTTATTTTCTACTTGACTCTTTTAATGGATTGCTTGTTCATTACCGCAGATTAAACTTGATGTTTGTTATATTTTATCGGTTTAACATTGTTGAAGACTAATGATAATTTATTCTACATTATCTTAGTCATAATATTTTTCTTCGGGCTAGTGAGAGCTCACCACTTTTTTTCACCGTTCTCTTCAAATTGAATTAGTTCTTATTCATCATAATATGGACCGTCATAATTTATTCACCATAATATTATATTTTATTTAAAAGATTTTGTTTTATTAGAATATTTTATTTATCTTTGCATAGTAAATCAATATGGACCGTCTGTTTAAAAGTAAATTAATCTGGACCGTTCATGAATTAATTCTTATTAGGTCCCATTTCCCCTATAAATAGAAGCTCATTCCTTCATTATTTCTTACTTAATTCCTTTGAAACTCTAGAGAGAGAAACTATAGAGAGAAAGAAGAAAAGTATTCCGCTACTTCACTACTACTCCTATATCCGATTCTTCTAAGGTAAAGGGTATTATTTCTTTCGTATTCATGAAGAGAACTTCATTATTCCATTCTTTATTATTCATTGGAATAATTTGTATACGTGAGCTACCCTATACTTGGTGAAATTCTTACATTATTCCATTATTTATCATTATGTTGGAATAACACATGCAAGCAATCCGCATACATGGTGAAATTCTTACGTTATTCCATTCTTTATTATTACATTGGAACATCCATGCTGCGCTTACGCATGTGACTGGTTCCGTTATTTATTATTACGTTGGAATATCCACATGCATGCGTTACGCATGACCTAGTTCCTTTATTTATTATTCATTGGAATATCCTGTTTGTGCGTTTACGTATATTTTGGTTCCATTATTTATTATTCATTGGAATATCCTATATCGCATGCGTACGCGTGACTGGTTTTGTTATTTATTATTCATTGGAATAACACATCTCATGCGATCTATCGCACGCTCGGTGATTTCTTTTGTTATTCCATTCTTTATTATACTCGGTTGGTTAAAGTTTTGACTTTTCATACTCCATGAAATTAGTGGAATATCCTTGATATTCAAGGCTTCATCCGATCTCTTTCATGGAAATATTCTTCTGAGCATTCTTGAATTTTACTCTACAAAGAAGTATCATGTTGACAATTTGGATGTTATTAGTTCTTGGATAAATTAATTCTTGAACTTGTTTTATTAAATTCTTATATCATTGTCATCATCTTCATGTTTATATTATGTTGAAAGTCATCTGTGGCCTGTAGTGCATGGATGGACTTGGTATGATTATGACCAGGGATTAATCAGTATAATCATGACTGTAATGTTACAAATGATATGGTAAAAGTCCTCATTGGCCCGTAGTGCATTGATGGACAGTTGTTGGCATGATCATGACCATTGATGAATACACGAATATCCTTGGCCCGTAGTGCATGAATAATTTGTGGTTGTGATACTAATGAATATCCTTGGTCGTAAAAGTGGGGGATGATGTGGATTATATATTGTCGAGTCCCAACGATAAAAGTGATGAAAAACCTTTTAAATCATAAAAGATAGTAGATTTTATTTTCTACCTGACTCTTTTAATGGATTGCTTGTTTCCGTGCAGTTAAACTTGATGTTTGTTATATTTTATCAGTTTAACATTGTTGAAGACTAATGATAATTTATTCTACATTATCTTAGTCATAATATTTCTTCTTGGGCTAGTTGAGCTCACCCTTTTTTTCATTGTTCTTCTTGAAATGAGAGCGTGGCAAAGACTAGACTAGTCGGAGAACGGAGTGACGGTCCAGATGATAGTATTAGTAGTCCTCACTATTATGTTAAATAGTGTGATAATAAATGTAATGAGGACTCTTTTGAGTGTGAATATTGTCTAGATGACAATATTCTTATTAAAACTCTCAATTTATGTTTTGTCGTATTTTACATGACAGCTGTATTATTAAGTTGTATTTGTATTCTGTACCATGTATATGGCGACTCAGAATAAGTGATGTATACCTATTTTGGGGGCGTCACAGTTGGTAACAAAGCTTAGGGATATGATCCCTGGCTGAGATGTGAGACAAGAACTAGGAGGGAAGAGATGGGGAATTCCTTCGCTAGTATGACCTACCTAATTTTATTTGGTATTTAATTGGTCGGTCAGAGTATAGGGATAATATGTGATATGTTAATTAATCCTTGTTTTGTTGCAATATTTGAAAATGACATCCGAGAATGTTGAGAACATCAATGGAGCACAGGAGACCGTTGAGTCTCCACAGATCAATAATCAGGATAATGTGCATCAGGAAGGCGACAATCCTCAGGCAAACAACAACACTGACCAGATGATCAATGATGGAATGTTCATAGGCTTTATGCAATTCATGCAACATCAGGCAAGAGCGGCTCCTGTACAAAATGCAGGTGGAAACACTGGCAACTCTCTTGGATGGCCACCATTAAGCGATTCAAGGAACTAGGACCACCACGAGTTTTTGAAAGCCAAAACCACTTAAGGCGAGGCGTGGATAAAGCAGATCTGTAAGATATTTAATGTCTTGGGATGCTCCGAGGAGCAAAAGGTTCCCTTTGCCACCTTCATGTTGCGTGCAGAGGCAGATTACTAGTGGGAATCTATAAAACGTACACAACCTATCGCACTGAAGATGACTTGGGAGAAGTTTCAAGAATTGTTCAATGACAAGTACTTTCTCGAAAGTATTCGTCACATAAAAGAGGTAGAGTTCATCAAGCTAGAGCAAAACAACATGACCGTGTCGCAGTACGAAGCCAAGTTTGTCGAGTTGTCCCGGTTTACGTCCCATTTGGTTGATAATGAGGAGAGAATGACGCGAATGTTTCTAAGAGGTTTGAAACCCGAGATATATCAATATCTTATCTCTCATAAACTGTGTTTGTATTCAGATGTTGTTAATATGGCTCAGTTATTGGAGCACGATAATGAGTCAACGCAACCAAAAGAAAGCAGCCGACAAAATGAAAATACCAGTGAAAGCAGTCATCGAAGCGGTGACAACAAGCGTGGAGGGAATCAACAGGCCAGAAATGGAAACCACTTCGGTAGTAATCAGGGCCAAAACAATAAGAATGGACATTTCAAGAAGAGGAGATTCAACAATGATGGAAAGACGTCAGCACCAGCACCCGTTGTTAAGGAAGGAGAACGACCATCTATCATATGCTTCAAATGCGGAGAGGAGGGACACATCAGTCCAAACTGTGTGATGTCGTCCAAAGAATGTTATAATTGTGGAAGAGAAGGTCGCCAAGCCCGATTTTGTCGTTCACCGAAGACAAGTTCAGCTAGGATTGAGGCACCAAAGGCCGTCCCAGAAAAGTCAAAGCCGGTAGTGCAAGAGAGAGTGTTTGTTATGACCTCCCAGAAAGCAAGGAACCCGAACGAGATCATCACGGGTAAGCTTATCATAAACTCTAGCGAATTTTATACCTTATTTGATACCGGTTCTACCCATTCTTTTATTTCTCCTACTTGTGCTCAACGTTTAAATTTGACTCCGGAGAAATTAGACTTTGACTTATCTGTTGAAACTCCATTGGGAGAAACCTTCATTACATCAACTGTTTATAAGTCTTGTTTGATTCAAATCGGTACCCTCACATTACCTGTCGATCTTATTTCATTGAAAATACTTGCATTTGATGTGATTCTAGGGATTGATTGGTTAACTACTTATCATGCAAAAATTGATTATTTTCGTAAGGTTGTTAGCTTTCATATTCTTAACCAACCTATTATGCGAATTCAAGCAACCAAACCATTAAAATCAATCACTGCCATCTCAAGCCATAAAGCTATTTGTTTATTGAAAAACGGATGTCAAGCTTTCTTAGCTCATGTCACGGATCTAAACAAAAATACGTCAGTTTTGAATGATATTTCTATTGTTAATAAATTTCTGATGTATTCCCACGAAGAACTTCTTGGCCTACCCCAGGCGTGAAATTGAATTTTGTATCGACCTTGAACCCTAAGATAAAACCCATTTTCAGAGCCCCATATCGAATGGCTCTCTATTGAACTTCGTGGAGTTAAAGGCCCAACTGCAGGAATTGTTAGACATTGGCTTTATTCGTTCTAAGTACTTCTCATTGGGGTGCTCTGTTCTATTCGTGAAAAAGAAAGCGGGAGTATGCGACTTTTGTATTGATTATCGAGAGTTGAATCATGTCACCATCAAAAAATAGGTACCCATTGCCACGTATTCTTTGAATCTGTTTGACCCGATTACAAGGAGCCAAATTCTTTTCAAAGATTGATCTTCATTCTGGATATCACCAATTGAAGATTAGAACCGATGACATTCTAAAGACGGCTTTCTCGGTACGGGCATT
The DNA here is from genome assembly GCA_020205605.1 of Panax ginseng. Classification (NCBI taxonomy): domain Eukaryota; kingdom Viridiplantae; phylum Streptophyta; class Magnoliopsida; order Apiales; family Araliaceae; genus Panax; species Panax ginseng. The sequence continues at coordinate 142,750,917 of CM035134.1, read as the reverse complement.
ATGATTCCTAGTCATGTCTTTTTGATTGACTAATGCTCCTGCTGCCTTCATGGATATGATGAACCGAGTATTCAAGGAATATTTGGATCACTTTGTAGTCGTCTTTATTGATGACATCCTTATTTATTCCAAAAGCCGTGAAGATCATGAGAAACACTTGAGGCTGATACTCCAAAAGCTTCGTGAAAATAAGCTTTATGCCAAGTTGAAGAAATGCGAGTTATGGCTTGAGGAAGTAGCATTCCTTGGGCACGTAGTATCAAGTCATGGAATATCTGTTGACCCGGCAAAGATTGAAACAATTCAAAGCTGGAAGCAATCTAAATAAGTGACCGAAGTACGTAGCTTTCTTGGTTTAGCTTGTTATTATCGGAGATTCGTAGAAGGGTTTTCTAGAATCGCTACTCCATTAACTCAGTTGACTCGAAAAGATACAAAATTCGGTTGGAACGAGGAATGTGAGAAGAGTTTTCAAGAACTCAAGAAGAGACTCATTTTAGCACTGTTCCTGAAAATCCCACTGGCTCGGAGGGGATTTGTCATTTCATGATGATGCTTGAGCAAAGGGTTCGGATGTGTTCTCATGCAACATGGGAAAGTCATAGCCTATGCCTCACGAAAACTCAAAGAATATGAGAGGAATTATCCCACTCATGATCTAGAGTTGGCAGCAGTTGTTTTTGCACTAAAGATTTAGAGGGGAGAAAGTGGAGATCTTTACGGATCATAAAAGCCTCAAATATTTCTTCACTCAAAAGGAACTCAACATGCGACAACGACATTGGCTTGAACTATTGAAAGATTATGATCATATCATCCAATACCATCCTGGAAAAGCGAACGTGATAGCTGACGCATTGAGTAGAAAATCATATGCTAGTGCGAGTGCAATATTGTCAACGCAAAGGCCCATTTTGTGTGACTTGCAAAGGATAGAGATAGAGTTAAAGACTACAGGGACCCATGTGATGATGGCAAATATACGAGTAGAACCGACTTTAATCGATAAAGTTAAAGCCGCTCAAACTACGGACTGGGGTGATGCGCGTATGAGGAAGAAAGTGCAAAAGGTGCTTTATCGGAAGCAAGAATTGATGAAGAAGGAATACTTTGAGTCAACTCCGGATTTTTGTGTTCTAACGACCACGATTTAAAGTATAAAATCATGATGGGGCGCACAACACACCATTTGCAATCCATCTCTGTGAGTACCAAAATGTATCGTGATCTTCGTCATACATTTTGGTGGAGCAATATGAAGAGATAGATAGCGCTGTTTATCTCAAGATGTTTAACTTGTCAACGAGTCAAGGCGGAGCATCAAGTACCAAAAGGTCTATTGCAACCACTTGAAATTCCAGAATGGAAGTGGGAACACATTACCATGGATTTCGTTACTGGTCTTCCCAAGGTTTCTCAAGGCATAGATGCAATTTGGGTCATTGTTGATATATTGACCAAGTCTGCTCATTTCTTATCAATACGAGAAACTTATACACTTAAAAGTCTTGCTCGTATGTACATAAACGAGATTGTAAAACTGCATGGTATGCCAGTATCCATAGTTTCTGATCGAGACCCAAGATTCACTTCACGATTTTGGGTTAGTTTGCAAAAAGCTATGGGCACGCAGATTTACGATTTAGTTAAGCATATCATCCTCGAGAGAGACGGACAATCGAGAGGACTATTCAAACTCTAGAAGATTTATTAAGACTCTGTGTCCTTGACTTCAAGGGAAGTTGGGATAAGTTCTTACCATTGGTGGAGTTTTCCTACAACAACAATTATCAAGCAAGTATTGGCATAACTCCATTTAAGACGTTGTATGGAAGAAAGTGTCGTTCTCAGTTATGCTGGGATGAGGTGGGTGAAGCAATGTTGTTGGGACCAGAGTTGGTACGTATGACTACGGAAAAGATTCAAACGATCCGACAACGTATAAAAACCTCACAAGATCGACAAAAGAGTTATGCTGATCTTCATCGAAAGGACGTGGAATTTGATATTGGAGATCATGTGTTGTTACGTGTTGCTCCATGGAAAGGAGTTACGAGATTTGGAAAAAGAGGAAAGCTTAATCCTCGATTCATTAGTCCATTTTTAATCCTCGATCGAGTAGGAACTGTGGCCTATAGACTCGCTTTACCGCCAAGTATGTCTCGTGTTCATAACATTTTTCACATATCCATGTTACGTAAATATGTGGAAGACCCGAACCACATTATTGAGTTAGAACTGGATGAAATAGCGAAAGATTTAATGTATAAAGAGGCTCCTGTTCAAATCTTGGATAAGAAGGATCATATTCTACGCTCCAAGGTTATACCTCAAGTCAAAGTTTTGTGGAGAAACCACGATGTTGAGGAAATGACCTGGGATTCAGAATATGAAATGAAATCAATGTATCCTTACCTCTTCGACACACCAGGTATGTACCCTAATTTCGAGGGCGAAATTTCTTAAGTAGGGGAGGTTGTAAGACCCCAACTTTTATGAATAAAGATAATTTTTCTATAAATATCATTTTTAAATATTATGGAATGAATTTGATATAATGTTATAGTTGGGGGTAATATTTATAAATTTTGCAAAGTACACAAGTTGTTATATAATATTCGATTGGTCGGGAAATATTCGTTTTAACAGAGAATATTCGTACGACAGTACAATCATTGGTGGACCCCACAATGAAATTATTGTCGTATTGAGAAAACGACAAAAATATTTTTATGAAAATAACGGCGGAAGTTTTACCGTTAAAACTGTTGAACTACTTTCAGTAGTAAAGTATATAATGTCTGGCGTGGTTGCATAGTAGCACACGGTATTGATTATTGATGCTTATGTGAGAAATCAATCAGTTTTGTTCAATTATCGCTTCAGTAATTGTTGCATAGTATCTCACGTTATTTGATTCAATTTTTGTCAATATTTTATATATTATTAAATTGAGATGACTGAGTTATTAATATTATTATTTGCAATATTAACGATGTCAGAAGTTCTACCAAGGAGAGGTTTGGTAACCTAATCATGCTATATAATAGGAAGAAATCCTTATTGGAAAGCCCCTCTTTCTCAGGAACGACACAGTCGATTAATATTGTGAATTATAATAATGATAATAAATGTTGTTAAATATATTGAGGTGTCTTTTTATGAAGTCACGGAAGTTTATATATATATATATATATATATATATATATATATATATATATATATATATATTATATATAAATTTTGTTTTATTAGTATTATTAATGTAATAAAATGGAAAAGCTTTTTATAAAAAAATGAATACTTTTATAAAGTTATTTGTTTTATTAGACTATAAATAGAATATATTATATTCTATTATGCATAGTGTTTTGCATAGTAAAATCTTTTTATATAAAAAAGAATACTTTTATAAAGTTATTTGTTTTATTAGACAATAATTAGAATATATTATATTTTATTATGCATAATGTTTGCATAGTACTGCGTAGTGTAAAATCTTTTTATATAAAAAATGAATACTTTTATAAAGTTATTCGTTTTATTAGATTATAAATAGAATATATTATATTTTATTTAAAAGATTTTGTTTTATTAGAATATTTTATTTATCTTTGCATAGTAAATCAATATGGACCGTCTAGTTTAAAAGTAAATCAATCTGAACTGTTCATGAATTAGTTCTTATTAGGTCCATTCTCCTATAAATAGAACTCATTCCTTCATTATTTCTTACGAATTCAATTGAAACTCTAGAGAGAGAAACTATAGAGAGAAAGAAGAAAAGTATTACTGCTGCTACTTCACTACTCCTATATCCAGTTTTTTCTAAGGTAAGGGTATTATTTCTTTTCGTATTCATGAAGAGAACTTATGTTATTCCATTCTTTATTATTACATTGGAATAATTTGTATCTGTGGCTACCCTATACTTGGTGAAATTCTTACATTATTCCATTCTTTATTATTCATTTGGAACATCCCATGCATGCGTTCACGCATGACCTGGTTCCTTTATTTATTATTCTGTTGGAATATCCTGTTTGTGCGTTTACGCATGACCTGGTTCCATTATTTATTATTCTGTTGGAATATCCTATTTGTGCGTTTACGCATGACCTGGTTTCGTTATTTATTATTCTGTTGGAATAACGTGTCTGTGCGGTCTATCGCATGCCTGGTGATTTCTTTTGTTATTCCATTTCTTTATTATACTCAGTTGGCTAAAGTTTTGACTTTCATACTCTATGAAATTAGTGGAATATCCTTGATATTTGCGCTTCATCCAGTATCTTTTCATGGAAATATTCTTCTGAGCATTCTTGAATTTTACTCTATAAAGAAGTATCATGTTGACAATTTGGACGTTATTAGTTCTTGGATAAATTAATTCTTGAACTTGTTTTATTGAATTCTTATATCATTGTCATCATCCTCATGTTTATATTATGTTGAAAGTCATCGTATTTGTAGTGCATAGATGGACTTGGTATGATTATGACCGAGGATTAATTGGTATAATCATGGTAGTAATGTTACAAATGATGTGGTAAAAGTCCTCATTGGCCCGTAGTGCATTGATGGACAGTTGTTGGCATGATCATGACCATTGATGAATACACGAATATCCTTGGCCCGTAGTGCATGGATAATTTATGGTTATGATACTAATGAATATCCTTGGCCATAGTGCAGGGATGATGTGGATTATATATTAAGCTGAGTCTCAGCGATAAAAGTGATGAAAACCCTTTTTAAATCATAAAAGATAGTAGATTTTATTCTCTACTTGACTCTTTTAATGGAATGCTTATTCCGCTGCAGTTAAACTTGATGTTTATTATATTTTATTAGTTTAACATTGTTGAAGACTAATGATAATTTATTCTACATTATCTTAGTCATAATATTTCTTACTGGGCTAGTTGAGCTCACCCCTTTCTTTTTCTTTATTCTCTTTCAGAAATGAGAACGTGGCCGGGACTAGTCTGGGAACGGAGTGTCGGTCCAGATGATAGTATTAGTAGTCCTCATTATTCTGTTAAATAGTGTGACAATAAATATAATGAGGACTCCTTTGAGTGTGGATATTGTCTAGATGATAATATTCTTATTAAAACTCTCAATTTATGTTTTGTCGTATTTTACACGACAACTGTATTATTAAGTTGTATTTGTATTCTGTACCATGTATATGGTGACTCAGAATAGGTGATGTATACCTATTTTGGGGGTGTCACAGTCCTTCCCAATTTGGTCCCAGTTTTCCTTCGCGCAAATCTTTCGTGGCGAGGATCACCTTCTTAAGTACCCAGTCTCCTGGTTGGAAGGAACGAGGCTTCACCCTTGAGTTGTAGTACTTTGTCATGCCACACTTATATTCTGCGTTGCAGACCACAACCATCTCCCTTGCCTCCTCTACCAAGTCGAGGTTGATGCAGAGTCCTTCCTCATTGGTGGTAGGGTCGTGGTGTTGTATCCTTAGAGAGTTCACCCCGATTTCTACAGGGATGACCGCCTCTGTTCCAAAGGCTAGGGAAAAAAGGGTTTCCCCAGTTGGAGTTCTTGGTGTGGTTCGGTAGGCCCACAATACGCCTTGGAGTTCATCGACCCAAAGCCCCTTCGCCCTTTCAAGCCTTGTCTTTAAATTGCGTAGCACTGTTCTCACCATGACTTCTGCTTGTCCATTTGTCTGCGAATGAGCTGGGCTAGAGTGCGGCTACTTTATTTGAAGGTCAGAGCAGAAGGAATTTAGCAGCTTGTTGTCGAATTGCTTAGCGTTTTCACTGATGATGGCGTGGAGTATGCCGAAGTGGCATACTAGATTCTTCCAAATGAAATCTTTAATCTTTGCATCTATGATTTTTGCTAAGGGTTCGGCTTCAGCCCACTTGGTGAAATAATCGACTGCCACCACCACGAACTTGCACCGTCCTTTGCTCAGAGGCAATGGGCCTAGAATGTCGATGCCCCATTTAGAGAAAGGCTATGGACTTAAAATGGTTGTTAGTTCTTCTGGTGGTTGCCTGGGTACGGTTGAGAAGCGTTGACACTTGTCACACTTCCTGGAGAACTCCTAGGCGTCCCTTACCATAAAAGGCCAGAAGTAACCTTGCCTGAGCGCCTTGTGGGCAAGGGATCGTCCTCCAGAGTTGTTCCCACATATTCCCTCGTGGATCTCTCGCAGGGCATAGTGAGCTTCTTCGGGTGAAAGGCATCGGAGCAATGGCAAGGAATAACCCTTCTTGTACAGAGTGTCTTGTAGGATGGTGAACTTAGAAGCTCTCATTCTTAGCTTCCTGGTTTCTGAAGGGTTATCCAACAACACACCTTCTCGGAGATATGCCATTATCGGGGTCATCCAGTTTGATTCAGCCGATGCGCAGTTAACACTTGTGATTCTCGAGTCTATCATACTTGGTTCGAACTGGTGACCAATAAATTCTAGTCCTCCTGATGGGGTTTTCAAGTAACATAAATTATCATCGGAATAGATGTCGATTTCAACTAACACCAATAATCCCAACATAATGGAACTATCAAATTCATCTTTAATCAACACAAACTTATTCATCATTAATATTATAACTCACAATATTTAGCAACCAGGTTGTTCCCAGGAAATAGGGGGCTTCCAATAAGGATTTCTCCCTATTAGCGCGGAATTAGGTGACCAAACCTCTCATTGACAGAACTTCTAGACATTGTAAATATTATAATTTAATAATATGAATAATTTTGTCGTCTCAATTATTGATTTAATAAAATAACATATTATATGGATGATCTTTGTGACAATAATCGAATCAATAATATGAGAGATATGATGCAAGAATTATTGTAGCAATAATGCGATTATAACCGAATGACTTATCACTTAAGCATCAATAATCAATCAACCGTGTCTGCTACTATGCAATCACGCCAGACATTATACTTTTACTACCGTGTAGTTCAACAAGATAATAACAGTAAAACCTCCGCCGTTATTTTCATAAAATATTTTTGTCGTTTTCTAACTACGACAGTGCTTCCGTTGTGGGGTCCACCAATGATTGTGCCATCGTACGAATATTCCTCGACAAAAAGAATATTCCCTGACCAATCGAATATTTATAACAACTTGCATACTTTCCAAAATTTTTAAATACTACCCACAATTATAACATTATATCAAATCCACATTATAATATTTAAAAAAATATTTTGAAAAAATTAAATATTTATTCATAAAATTTGGGGTCTCACAGTGTGTGGCTACTTCTGGGTCGATGCCCTCCAAGTCTGCATGTGACCATGCAAAGACATCCATGTTATTTTTGAGGAAGTCTATTAGTTGATGAACTAGATCTTTACTGAGGGAAGAACCAATGTACACCCTTCTTTCTGGGTGTTCTTTATCCAAGACTACAGGGGTGAGCTCCTCGACGAGCTCTCCTCTTTCTATGGTGGTGTCATCCCTTGGGTCAAGGACTTCGACCTGTAATGCCTCCTCTTGCTTTCTGGTCTTCATGGAGGAGACATAGCACTCCCTTGCTGCTACTTGGTCTCCTCTGACTTCTCCGACTCCATTCGGGGTTAGAAAGCGGAGGATAAGATGATAGGTAGAGGGGACTTCCCTTAGTGTGTTAAGAGCAGGTCGCCCCACTATGATGTTATAGGCTGATGGGCAGTCTATAACTAAGAAGTTGACCATAACTGTAGATCTTATTGGTGTTGTTCCGGTTGTGATTGGCAGGGTGATGGACCCTAGGGGATATACCTTCTCCCCTGAGAACCCCATGAGAGGGGACCTGATAGGCTGCAATCTTTCCCTGCCCAGGTTGAGTTTGTCATAAGCTTCTACGAACAAGATATCGGCAGAGCTGCCACTGTCTACGAGTATTATGCGTACTTAAAAATTGGCCATGGTCATGGTGAGCACCAGAGGGTCGTCGTGCGGGTGCTGAATCCCCTTCAAATCCTCATCAGAGAAGGATATGACTTCGTTAGTATCTTCCCTGGGCATCTTGGATGGGCGCCCCTCTTCGGGGTACCTTGCTTTTCTGGCATGTGCCTTCATGGCAGACAGCGACTCTCCCTCTCCTGCGAATCCTCCCGAGATGGTGTGAATCTTCCCAACTGGATTTTGATCTTCCTGATCATGAGTTGGTGATGGGGCATGTCTCCTACCAACAACATACTGGCGTAGTTGACCACGTTAAATAAGATCTTCAATTTGTTTCTTGAGTTTATAGCAGTTGTCGGTGTCATGACCGTGGTCGTGATGAAAACGGCAGTACTTGTTCGGGTTCCTGCGGTTTGGAGGAGACTTCATTCTCGCTGGCCACTTTATGGTGGGGTCATCCTGGATCTGTAAAAGAATGTGCCCGACAGTGGTATTGAGGGGAGTGAATGGTCATCGATCTTTCTGAGGAGCAGGATCGAGTCATCTTTCGCGAGATACCTCTCCGGCCCCGCTTGATTTCTTGTCGATCTCCTTCTTGTCGCCCCTGTCTCTTCCTTTTCTCTTCTCTCCTGCTCTAGAGGATTCACCTCGTCTGGCCCTTGTGACGTCCTCAGCATTCATGTATTTCTGGGCCTTTGCTAGTAGTTCAGTCATATTCTTTGGTGGACATTTCATCACTGAGAAAAGAAAACTTGACGAGCGGAGTCCTCCCAAAAAGGCAGTCATGGTTACCTTATCATCAGGTTCTTCTACTTGAAGAACTTCCTTGTTAAAACGAGTGAGATAGTCCCTCAGGCTCTCGTCTTTGTCTTGTTTTATGCTGAGAAGATGTGTGACGGGCTTTTGATGACGTCGCCCCCAATAAAGTGGGACACAAAAGACCTGCTCAACTCAGCAAAGGTTGAGATGGAGGTTGGAGAGAGCTTGGCAAACCACTGTCGAGCGGAGCCCCTCAAGGTGGTTGGGAATGCCCTGAACATGATTTCATCAGGGATGTTATGGAGTTGCATCAGGGTTTTATAGGTTTCGAGGTGGTCTAGCGGATCTTTCGTTCCGTCAAAGGTCTCCATGGATGGCATTTTGAACTTTTGAGGGAGTGGATAGTTTGCTACATCAGGCTTGAAAGGTGTGTCTGTTTGCCCTACAAGGTAGTCTACGGTTTCTGGTCCTCGGGCCTTCATGGCGTTGAAGACATCTCCTAATTGATTTTGCACTTCCTTGATTTTCTCGTCCCAATGATTAAGGGCTCCCCTGGAACGATCATGGGGGTGACTCCCATGCTCCACGCTTTGGTTTTCGCCTTCATCTTCTTGGAGCTGAGGATCTCCTCCTTGGGAAGTAGGAGGAGGAGGTGGATCGTGATGGGCTCCCCTGTGTGGAGCTCCTTGATGTCCAGGGGGTGGACCTCCTTGCTGTATTCCTCCTCCTTGTCCGTGACGAGGAGTTGCAAGATATCATTGGTTTTGGATACCAATTGTTGCATGGTCTCCAAAGATCTGTTGTGGATTTGAGTCAAGTATCTGGAGCGAGGTTGGTGTGCGATAGAGCACCCTCTTCCGTAGTGGATTATCTTTGAGTTGGTTCATTGACCTGGTCGTAATCGCCATTGATTTAAATGTTTGATGGTGAAAATCTTTTCGATTCCCATACATGGCGCCAAACTGATGATGCACAAAATGGACTTTGTACAAACACCAATCAAGTAATTATAAAAGCGGTAATTAAAGTAAGAAATAAGACAAGTATTAAAGTGTGGTTTGGTCAAGTTGACCTAGTCCCTTTATTGAATAGCTATAATACCGACACTTTATATTATGTGGGTTCAAGAAAGTCGTAGAGCATAAGTTTAAAGATACAAAAGTTCGTTGCCCCCCAGTGATGGTAAGACATTCTATTTGTAGAACTTTGCAGCGGTTTTGGGGTGAGCATGTAACCACTACTTTAGTGGAGCTCCCAATCTCTTCCTAGCGTGCAAAGTGATGTACGTGTTCTCCGTGAGGTCCGGAGACACTTCATGATGTGGACGTGTTTAATTAACCCCGCTGAGATGGATCACATTTGTTGGGCTTGTCAAACTTCTTGAGCTTGGACCTATCATACGGATCTATGAGATGGGCTGGAGGACGAGACCTATGAGATGGGCTGGATCCTTGGACTAGACTCATCATATGCAATTAATATTATATTTAATGCTCTTTAATTATTTTCTTAATTTTTGTGCATAATTTTCAAATTTATCTAATAAAATTCAATTAATTTTAACTTTTTTGTTCATTCTAATAAATTATATGAGTTGTTCAAAATTTAAAATAAATTTTATCATTTATGTAGTGTTGGAGACACGGGATAGAGCTAGGGTCATATATTATATACGTGACTGAGGGAATAAAATAGAAACAATTAATTTTGGGACAAAAGGATTAATTAATGGAGTATAAGAAAAGTAAGAGGTTAGGTACAGTAGGCAGACAGTTTTCACGCGACATTATGGTTTTCACAGCAAAGCCAATACTCTTCTCTTCGCTTCAATCATTTCTCCACTAACCAGTTCTCCAACTGATTGAATTATAGAGTGAGATAGAGTTGGAATTTTCCGGAGCTCAGGCGACCTACTGCGTAGACTGACGCACGTATTGTAAGTACTCAATCAAAACCCTAAAAACCCTAGCGCTCTATCTATGTAATTAGTATATTAAGGCTTGATTTGATCGGATTTTGTCAAATTTGTGGATACCCTTTGCAGTTTATTAGCTCTATTTGTATATAGATATATGTGTAATTACACTCATGGGCTAGAAGCCTAAAAGTTAGACTATTGATTTTCCATTTTGGAGGATTCTCGAAAGGGTGGAAAATGAAAAGCAAGAAAAGGGTTGTAGATATTATTAATTGTATGCTTTATACCCAGAAGCCGAGTAAACGAAATTTTAGTAATTTGAAGGGTGATGAGTTTTTTGGTCATGTGCAACGGAAAATCTGTTTTTACTGACTTTCTTTTTTGCGAATCATGTAATTGCTAGAGATATTTTTTTGGGTTTTTTTTTATATTTAGTGATAAACTTGAATTCTTTAGAGGATTCCTCTGTAGCCTCTCAATTTTTTTTTTAACTATTTCTTTTATTGCTGGACTGGAAACAAGACTTTGGAAGAGCTAGCTAAAAAGTTGACTCTGGTAGTTCTTGAATCAATCTTGGCTACAACCTTGAAATAAAACTTTTTTGGAATTAATCTCTGTAACCATTGAAGAAACACATTCTTGTGCTGGGTGAAAGTCAATACACTCACCAATGCTTAAAATGGCTTAGGGTTGGATATATTATCAACTGTTGGATGTTTCGGGGCCTGCTTAATGCATGGTCTTGCTCTTGGGACAATCAAACTGAAAGTATTGGGGTTGAGCTCTAATCACTCTGCAAATGTAATATTCAGCTCTGTTTCAGTTGACACATTCATATAACTTTTTCGGCTGTTCATTCTTCAGTAGTTTGTATCTGAAAACTAGGTTTCACTGCTTCAATTTATTATGCCATGAATCAAACAAAGTGTTTGCCTGTTGGTGATAAGTTTAAATAACTACTCATAGGGTTAGAGCGTGTCAAATAGTAATTAAAGTGTGTAGAATTTGCATAAGTTGTACATACTACTTGGTTTTAAAACTTAAGAGGTAGGCATCTTTCCTACATGATGCTTATGTGAGTAGTGACTAGATTTCCTCCTACTCGTGACTAATTTAGTGTGGTTAGTGTGGCTTTGGCTTTTCCTCCTATGCTACCTTGTCGAGTCTGCTTTCGCTATGTAACCTTTAAGCTATTTATGATGAACTGTATGTTCTGCATCTCTTTTTCCAGCAAACATGCATTTCATGCATAATAATTGTCTATGTTTAATTTCAATATCCACTTAAATAAAATTTTAAAACTAATAATGAATGGTCTTTGCAGAGGAGAAAGATCAAATGGCCAAAAGGTTTACTACAATGCATCGGCCCAAACATTCACATCACTACTTATGCAGATTTAGGACCCATTTTCGAATTATAGATATGTTATGCATAGTAATTTTGACTAAGCATATATTGGGTGATTCAGTTGTTGGAGAAAATGTAAGTGTGAAACCCAAGGATTGCTATAGTGATAGTGGCATCATGATAAGTGGCTCTACTAGGTATAGGGCATGAGTTCAAAATTCCATAGATCCATTTTGGGGCCTGGGGTTTACCCACCCAATGCATACCACAAAAAAAATAAAAATTTAGCATGTGATAGGCTGAACTTATAAGAGTATACTCTTTTCAAAGTACGGTTTACTTGGTAGTTCGAAAAATGAATGGAGTTTTTGTCTTGATAGAAATCTGTGCTTAATATCTACGAATACTTTTAGTGAAAAAAAATTCAAATACTTGGAGCTTTTTCTTTCTTTCCGCGTCAAATGAATTTATAATGATTTTGGTGCAGAAATTATTTTTATTTGATAAATATTAAATGGACAAAATATGGTCCCTACCTGGCAATTTTCTGGTTTGAGATTTCTCATCGACCATCATATATAAACCTTGTTATAGATATGAAATTGTTCTTAGGCATTTCATGATTTAGGAAGAAACATTATCTTTGTTGAGCTTAAACTGCTGCATAAGCTTCTAACCTGTATACACTTCCTGGTATGAAAAAAAATGGGTTTCTTACTCAGAATCCTCCATTGATCTTGTGTTTTGCTTGTCTTCTTGAATTTGAGTGATTGATGACTTAGTAACTTATATTTTGTTTATTCTTCACTGTATCTCTCTTTATTGGATAGATTTCAGGTGTCTCAAAAAAGATGCCCGACTCTACGGAATTAGGAAAACACACTACACATGCTGGTAATCAAGTGAGGGAAGACAGTGAATACGTAAGGCTGGTTATATCCAGTGAACCAAGAATAGTTGATGCTGATATCTTACAACCTCAACCAGAACCGAGAGTTAGGCCTTTTATCTGGTGGATCAAGGCCATAATATTGTGCTTTATTACTACAATAGCTCTACTTATTTTCTTGAAATGGGGAGTGCCATTTCTTTTCGAAAAGGTAAGTAATTATACTTAGCTCACACCTTACTTTTGCATTTGTTATACTATTTTATTTTGAACCAAGTTCGTATAGATGTGATTAGGTAGGTCTGAGATTTAGGCTTCATCCAAACCACATTTCATCACCTTTTTCTTGTTAATTAGTACTTGCCTATTCACTACAGTGCCAATCAATGGGGCATTACCACTTCAAAATCATGTACACAAGCATAAGCACAGGTAGAAGAACAAAGTGCTAAAAGCACTCCAGCTGTCCAGCATTTAAATTACTGACTATGTACTGTTCTTGTAATGACCGTCTTAAAATGCATACTGTTCATATTAAAAAAACGGGACAACTAATTTAGGACAGACATAGTATTCTAATTGCTTAAAAAATGGGACAACTAATTTGGGACAAACATAGTATTCTAATTACTTTCCTAAATGTGCTATATATAGCATTACTAATGTAGCTTTACCAATGTGCCACTCACTACACCTTTGCTTCATCCATTTTCTTGTAGGTTCTTGTTCCAATCTTGCAATGGGAAGCCACTGCTTTTGGTCGTCCAGTTCTTGCACTCATACTTGTTACCTCTCTGGCCTGTGTTCTTGATCCCTTCTGGTCCTTCCATGTGGCTGGCCGGGATGATTTTTGGGTATGGTCTTGGCTTTGTCATAATCATGGTCGGTACAACTATTGGGATGATTCTGCCGTATATGATTGGTTTACTGTTTTGAGAACGAATTCATGTAAGACCCAAGTGAAATTGGTGATACCTACATTCACCTCTTATTCATTCTCTCTTATTTCTTTCCCCTTATTTTTAGTATCTGTTGCTTATTATGTGCAGCAATGGTTAAAGAGATGGCCACAGAAAGCTGCTATGATAAGACTAGCTGGGGAAGGGAGCTGGTTACATCAATTTCAGGTGGTTGCGCTATTTAGGGTTTCACCATTTCCATACACCATTTTCAACTATGCAATAGTAGTGACAAGTATGCGATTTTGGCCCTATTTATGGGGATCAGTCGCAGGAATGGTTCCCGAAGCTTTCATTTACATCTACAGGTCAGTTTACTCTTTTGTTTTTCCTTGATAAAATTGATGCTTCTCTGGTTCTAATAAGAGAAAGAGATTATAGGGGAAAGTTTAATAAATCCCTTATAATATTAATTGAATTATTAAAAGCCTTTTTGAAAATCTTCTTTTAATTCTTTGTCCTCTTTTAGTTGTCTTCTTTTCCTCCTTTTGAGGTGTTTCTCTTTTCCAGTTGTTTCTTATGAGAAAACACTTCCTCACCGATGCAGTTCACTTCTCAGTCTGATTGAATTATGTATTTGAGACCTCTACATTTTATTTTATGGGATAACTACTGTTAGATATGGGTGTGTGCATTCTATTTGGTAATTAAAACTAGAAACTGATAAAGTAATTGTTCTTACTTAATATACTTTTGTTCTTATTTGGTTCTATTATTATGCACTTTTGCACAGCGGACGGTTGATAAGGACATTGGCAGATGTTCAGTATGGGAACCATCACTTGACCCTAGTGGAAATCATATACAACGTTATTTCATTGATAATTGCTATCATCACTACGGTTGCATTCACCATTTATGCAAAAAGAACTCTAAACGAACTTGGGAGTGCAGAGAGAAGTCGAGAAGAAGCTTCTGTGGCTGATCATCGCACTGCCGCCGAAATGGTAAAGCTTCCACTTGAAAGGCCCAAGCTTCTTGGGTTTCCGTCGTCGCTGTCATAGCCTAAATTTGACATATAGATGGTTAGGTAGCTTGTAGATAATTGGATCTCATGAGGGATTGTTTTTAGGTCCCTTGATTGTAACTAGATAAAAAGAAAAAAAGGGAGAAATAGTATTTGTAATACCAAAGCTTGAAATGAGTTAAAAGTGATATTCATTATTATTTGTTGGTGAGAAATTTGGTAAGCTAAATGTTATTGATTACAATTGGCTTATGAGAAAGCAAAGAATCAAACAAATCCATCGTTCATCCTCTATGGAGAAGACATGTCATGATTTTGGGAGGGAGAGGAAGATGAAACAGTTCCTTGATAAACAACCGTTAATTCTTGTTCATCAACATAAACACTATCTGCACTGGACGGAGGTCTACTCTTGAGCCTTCTTCCCCTTGAATGATCACCCCGCCACACGTCGACAAGAGACTGCACATTCTCATTAAATATGCCTTGTTTGAACTGGCTGCCCATCTGCATCAAATTACCAAAAACAAATGAATTTGTGGGTACGTACATGTACATGTACGTTAGTAAAATAAAATTGAATCGGTACCTGAGTCACAAGAGCATATAAAGGTAAAGTGCTATAACTGCAAAGCACTTGAACAATAAACCTGCAGAAATCAAGAATGAGTAGTAGTCTAATAACATTGACATTAATAATATTGGAGTGGACGATAGATATAATAATTACCCTACGATAAGTCTGGGGATGATAAAACCAAGCTTTTCCATTATACATGATTGGAATCCGTATGATGTCTGGGGGGGGGGGGGGAGGAGGAGTAAAAGTTTATTTTTATGCAGTAATAATTAATAATTAGAAATTGAGGTGTGTACATGAGTTACTTACCCAAATCCAAACAAAGAAGGCGATTTCAAACGAATTTTGAAATAAAATGAAATGAATCAAGTAAAGAATAATTTTAGGACGACGAAAGAAAAAATGATCATCAGAAGGTTTCACTGTTGCTGCGCCGCCGTCGCCCCCTATTATTCTCTCTGCAACATCTCTGGCTAACCGAGTTATAACATGTTCTAAGTGAGCACCCACCAGAAGTAGAAGCTGCCATGATTTTAATCAATATTCATTTTATCATGTCATGGATCTTGTTAACCAACTTCAACTTATATACAAGTTAAGTTGCCAACTACTAGTAATTTATTAACTTACAATTAGAGGAAGAAAGGCTAGCCAAAAGTATGTGTGCCATCCTGCAATTTAATTTGAGCAGTAGAGCATATATAGAAATATTGTAACATGATTCATGAAATGAACAAGTAAGTAGTGCAATTGATTGGTTTGGTTGATATAATATTAAGTGTCACTAAAAAAATATTGTATAAAAAGAAAAAGAATGGAAAAGAAGGTACCTGCAAGATTAAGCAGCAAAAAGAGCACAACAAAGAGCCATAAGTACCAACTGCATTCATAATATAAATTAAAAACCATAAGCATAAAAAGAGAATATATGTTTCCAAAAAAATAAATTTTATGGGGTCAGACTTACTACCTTATGCCAACCATTTGTTTGAAGTCATACTCCAGTGTCCGCAACATGTACTTGTGAAAATTAAATTTAGGCATTGAAGGACAATGCTCCTATTTAAAAACTAATTCATTAGAATTGAAAAAACAAAACATAAAACTGATATATGATTCAAATATATATATATATATATATATATATATATATATATATATATATTACCTTTATAAATCCTGATCGCAGTGCAATGTAATCTGACTTGGTCACTGACCCATAAAACTGTTTGAAGAATGATCTCTGCAATCAACCATTATTACCAAAATTCACAACTGAGTTGGATTTTCAAATCCGAGTTATAATAAATATTTGAATGGACCCAAGACTTATGTAATGGCTCAAGCTTTGAAGTTAAAGTTGAGTTTCAAACATTTGTATCGATAGTGTTTTGTTTATGGCTTTACGCACTGACGCACGGGCTCCTAGTTCTCCTCCAATAGCTCATAACTATTGTATGAGGAGCAAAGTAGTAATTTATTTGATTGGACCCAAGTCGGTCATTATCGTGTTACTGTTACTAAACTAACAGCTTATTATTTTAAAAAATAAATGAATTATACAACTTAAATTGAAACTTTTTTTAAAAAAAAAAAATATCAAAAGAAAGGAGCATGAATTAATATTTTATTATATCCTCTTGGTATGAAAACTCACCATCCAACCGATAGGACGATAT
The DNA here is from genome assembly GCA_020205605.1 of Panax ginseng. NCBI lineage: Eukaryota > Viridiplantae > Streptophyta > Magnoliopsida > Apiales > Araliaceae > Panax > Panax ginseng. The sequence goes on along the minus strand of CM035134.1, from coordinate 142,733,928 downwards.
TTTCTCCAATACCCAAATGCATGATCTATGGCAAATTGATGATGATGCTGGTGTTGAATCTCAGGAGTTACATCTACATGTAATTAAGTTTGTCATAATAATTAGCTCAAAGAAAGGAATTAATTAAACAAGGCATCTTTAAAATCTCATTTTCATAAATGAAAGTCTCATTTGACTTTCTTCTGTTATATCTTTATACTAGCTGTGTCCCGTACTTTCGGCACTACATGTATGATCGGATTTATCCCAAATTTGGACGGCCCAGATGATTTATTAGGGTGATGGAGAAATTCAAAATTAGTTGTATTTTGTTAGATAGATTAAGATTTGCTAATAACGTACAAAATATATAATAGAATTTTTCTTCGCTATAAAATTTAACGAATTAAATTTGTTAATAATTAAAATTTATCAGTACGTCCTACTTAAACTATAAAATACGTATAAGAAATTTTAATAAGTCAAATGAGACTCTTATTTTTGAAACGAATAAAAGGAAAAAAAAAAGGTTTATACCGTTTACTGATGACGTGGATATCTTATCCCTAACTGAATCCTCCCAGCCCTTCCACTCTCGAATCTATGTACAAGTAGATATATAGAGCTATATAGGATTAAGATATTTGGTTTTTAAAAAAACAATTTAAGGTAAAAGAATTTGAAACGTTACTTTCAAGCCTCCAAGAACCATGGTTGTGGCACAGAAGATGACATGAACAACTGCCAATACAAAAATGAAAATGTGTAGCTGATGTATAGCTTCTCTGGAAAATAGTGGAACCTTTCCCTGTGGAGATAATAATTTGATCATGGAAATTAATGAAAATGTTACATTAATTAATTTATCATTTATCTATCTATGACCATACTTTAATTTTTGGTTCGTTATTTAAGGTTCATTGGAGAAGATGACTATATATATATAGCAAGGATCAAGTACATACCCCTTATCTTATTCACCCGTGCTCACCCCTCTTTAGCAATGACGGACCATGACGGTTTGGTTTCTGGTCATACAACCGTCGTTTATACTTTTAGCGACGGACAACATATAGCGTCGCTAAAAGTATAGACAACGATTAATATGATCGAATAAATCATTGGGTCCGCTGCTAAAAAAAAGGTGTAGCAAAAGAAGATAAAAGTTCTGACTTGATCCGGACCGTATATATATATATATATATATATATATATATATATATATATATATATATATAGGAAAATGTATGTACACATGATTGTGTATTATATAATTCGGTTATAACGACGGATTTTTCGTCGCTATAGCTATTTTGGGCTATAGCGACAGGTGAACCGTTGCGATAGCTCAAAAAACCCGTCATTATAGCTCTATTGTGTAATACACAACCGGGCTATAGAGACGGTTTATAAATAATCGCCTATAGTGACTGTTTTCTATGTTATAGCGACGAAAAACTATAACCGATTCGTTATATGTATATGTATATATACCTTACGTGCACAATATTCTGATTCATTGGATTCAGACAGAAGCCGGCGGCCATTGTTTATAGTATGGTGAGAATAAAAGTGTTGAGAAGCAGCAAATGAAGCATCATCATCAGAAGACAGCTTGCATGGAAGCATGATAGATGCAAGATGAGGAGAGATGCACATATTGCTTATTGGTCCTTGAGACACCGTCAGTAGTAGGGAAATAAATCCCAAAAGCATCAACTCTGTTATATAAATAATAAATAAGCAAAATTAATTAATTAATGTGAGTATATATATAGTGAATTAGTGATCAGTGAGATTAATTGGTCTCCATAAATACATAATCGTAAAGCTTAAATTAAAAATATTGAAAATATATACTCACTAGAGTACTTGGTCTATTCCTGCGTCCAAAACTTCATATTTCACTAAATTTGATTTTTTGTTTTATATATTTAAGTTTAGTTTATAGTCTTATATATATAGGTTTTGAATTTGTTCGAGTACTTTGTTTCCAATATTAAATTTTAAATTAAAAATGTCAAAAAAATTATTCTTCATATTCTTTCAAGTTTTTAACACCTATTTATAAAACACACACACACACACATATATATATATATATATATATGAAAAAAATATATATATATAATCACAGTATGTACACTTACTGATGCCATATATATGACGATTTTTTTTATCTATAGCTTGACGGTTCAACCGTCGTTATAGTTATATTCCCGATCTATCATGACGGTTGTTTATGGATAATTCTTATAAAGCAAATGTGTCTTCTACATATAATTTTGATATATGTGTGTTTCTGCATAATGAATAAAGAGAGAGAATGAAGTACGTCATGCATGTATGAAGAGAGAGCAAATAAAAAGAAGAAAATAAACCTTCTTTTAATTTCTGCACAGCCTCGTATAGGGCATCTTGTTCTTTATGCTTTAAGAACTAAACAAAAAATAATTAAGCCAAAAGAAACATAGTTAGTTAATTAAGAAATAAGACACCCCCTCCTATAAAAGATTTATTTTATTGTGAACTTATTCTATCAATTATTCACTCAGCCTCTATGTTACATTACATTGACTCTTCAATTTATTTAGAAAAGTATGTGAATGTCTGACAATGAACAGTTGGACAAGGGTTATACATGTAGACACTTTATTTTACAGTAAAAAATCGACAGGACATTATATCCAATTCCATATAATTGGTACTGTTTGATGACATCTTAATGCATCTTAATAGCTTACTTCTTAATACATTTTAACAGTCCACAATTTTATATTAAGAAGTTCTCTAAATAGTTAAGATACAAATTAATATGAGTCTAAACTATTCAGAGGACCCTCTTAATACAAAAATACGAGTGGTTAAAATGCATTAAGAGGTGGGTTGTTAAGATGCATCAAAAACTAAATTGATGGTAGCCATGCAGGGCTAGAGAAATTTCCAATTTTGCAGTACCTTTCCAAGTCGATGAAGGCCGCGCTCGGCCAACAAAGAAATGAGCACAATGATGGAACAGACAACAGCGATTACCCATGTCGGCGTGTATTCCAAAGATCGCGATTCCGCCGCCATTTTCTGCCACCGTACGTTGATGTAAATATGGTAATTAATTAATGTACGTCCAAAAAATGAATTAAGTTGATGCAAGGACGTTGGTTTATAAAACATAGGTAGGAAAAAGGAAGGGAGTTGTTCAACATGGGATAGATAGATAGATGGCATATGTAGAAGAGAAGGAAAAGAATATATGTACGTTCGAAAGAGAGATTGTGAAGCAAAGAATTAAGTAGCCAAAGCCAAGCTAGCTTTGGTCTATACGTTCGTATAATATATATGTGCATGCACATTTAATTGGCTTGTATTTGCATACAAGAAAAGGCAAAGAATATGGCAAAAGATTTGCGGGATTCTTAGGCAGTGTTTGATAAAACTGAATAATTAAAATTTGTATAGTTAGTATATTTTATTAAATGGAAAAAATATATGCATACATCATATCACATACGTATGCGATCGGTATATGACGGATTTTTGGACTATAGCGACGGGTGAACCCATTGCCATATATTATATACGAAATTACAACGATGGTGTGAACCGCTTCAGTATAACCCAAAAAAATATGTCATTATAAATGAATCGTATAATACACATCTGTGTATATACATATAACCCTTAATAAATTAAATTATTTGAGTGAAATAGCATCTTAACTTAAAAAAGTGTTTGGTAGCTTAAAAAGTTTAAATATTTGAATGACTTTTAACCTTAAAAATATTTCAAATTGACTTTTCAAAAATCAATAATAATGATCTTACAGTTTAGAATGGAGAGAGTATAATATTTATAGAGGCTTCATATATTTAAATTTTTCATTAAAAGACAGCTGAATTCATTTGGATTTACAAACAGCTTTACCCTCTTCCTGAATTATATATAAAGTTGTTAAGATGTATTTACATAATATAAATATTATATAATTATAATTATTTATTGTATATAATGCAATTTGTTTTTATAAATTGTCTCAATAAACTGTCCATTTTAAATTGCATAAAATCAACATCCAATTAATACTTATGTCTAATCACCATATGTAATCGGTCTAAAAAATTAAAGTCACCATACAAATTAATTTCAAAAATAATTTATTTTTGGATCCTCATTCTAAAATCAACATATGGTAGATTAATAATCTTAAATTACATCATTATACCCACAAAAATATTATATATATTTTTAGGCTATCTAATTATTACAAAAATAATACAGATTTATAAGCATTTTGAATTGCGTATTTCAAATATTTGAACATGGACTTAAAAAAAAGTTTTTATTCCACAAAAAGAGTTTATTTTGATTTTTTAAATCGTAGTTGTGGGTCTTACGCGTGAAAATATCAAAAAATAATATGAAAATATTAATTTCTCCACAAAATGGTTAACCCCCATATTTCATTATGGCTGTTGAAGTAATCAACTTAAAATCAAATTTATCAAGAGTAAGCACCTCTTATAATTAAATACAAGTAAGAAAAAAATAATAAAATTATTGTCTATTACACAAATAGTCTCATTTGGAATATATGGGAATATTGATAATATATTTTTATTTCATATTAATATTAAATATAATAAGTTGTTAGTTTAATATTGATAAGATTTAAGGAAATTATGATGACAAATTTGTGGATATTGTGTCATTTTATATTATTTATAGCTAAATGCCCCCCGTGCGAAATATACAGGTTTATTTTTTAAATAAATTATTTTTAATTCCTTATTTATTCTATATATATAATCATTATAAAATATTTTTTAAAATTTTAATTTAACTTATTATATATTTTTTAATTTAATATTTAGTTTTTATTTTCAATCTTTTGACATAAAATTATTGTTGTTTTATTAGCATCTTGAGTCCATTGCTCGTGTATCAATTCTTTAGGAATCTCAACCAAGTTATTTTTGAAGTCAGTAGCCTGAGAATGTGACGAGAATGTTCAAATATTTTGTAATTACATTTCGTATCTATATATTGCATAACTGTGAAATACCTGCAGCTAGATTCAAAAACTATCACTTTGAACACCAAATAGTTTTTTGAATTAGAAGTTGACAATTTAGGCACCTTTTTAGAAGTTAACTTGTGCGATTTTATCAGTTTAATTCGAAGACGCTGAAACATTTATTTGGTATATATTTAGTTGCGTGCATCTCTAATAGATCTCCAATAATAAATTTTTTTGCATGATTTGACTGTGATATAATCAATCTTATTTCTATTTGATGTACTGAATTTTAAAATAGATGGAAAAAAAGTACAAATACAAAAAGCTTAAGTATCTATCAAACTATTTGTTACTTATTTTTTAATGAAAAAAAATAAAATAAAAAATTGAGCAACATTAAAGAAATTTTTTAAAACTTGGGTTTTCTTTCATCATCCTTTATGAACTCGGTAACAACTTTGAAGAATATATATAATTTAATTTATTTTATTTTTTATAAACTATATAGAATTATGTGTAAATGTTAAAAACATAACATATAAATAATGCTCTTTTTATAAAATTTTTAAAAGGTGTTTGAAATCACTTATATAATCAAAAGTACCCGTTTAGAGTTTTTGATTATTTACCAAATCTTATAATTAGGTTTGATCAAATATATTATTAATTATTTCAATAATTTCACTCATTATCCCTTTTTGCTCAAAATAATATTTTTAGTACTCCCTCCGTCCCTAATTATTTGACGTTTTAGAGTTTTTCATCTGTTCTTAATTATTTGACGTTTGTTCAAATCTAGGAGAATTAATGATAATTTTTTCAAAATTACCCCTCATTGCTTTGCCTATTTTTTTGATACTTTAAACTCTCTCTGCTTATTCCAACAAAAGATTTAAGGGTATTATAGACAATTGAGTACTATATTTAATATTTTACAATCATTATCTTAATTCTTGTGTCCACCTCTAAAACGTCAAATAATTAGGGACAGAGAAAGTAATAAGTATTTATTTTTTGCCAAACACTTTTTACTTTTTATTAATTTAAGTATTTTTTTATTTACTAAACACAAACTATTTTTTTTTCAAAATTAATTATAAACAAAAACAATAATCAAATTTAATTTTTAAACAATTCTAATGACTAAACTCGTAATATTATTATGGTATATTTAGCAAATGGTACGAACTAAAGTCTAACTTCTTGCTGCTGTGCTCCTTGCAACAACAAAAAAAAGAAGAAGAAAATCTAGCCAACAAATTCCTCACATATTCGTCAAGGACCCAAATCTTTGACTCCCGCTGAAAATCCTCCAATCCGACTATCAGATCGATTGAAATGCGTCGAAATCAGGTGCCTACAAAGCAAAGTTCCAGTTTGAATCTTCACAGTGTTCATTGAAAGAAGAGCGAAGTACTTTATATTATCTCAGATCCAAATTTCATAGCATTGCTGGTGCCTGGTTGAAGAAATTCGTAATCTAAGAAAGTGACAAATGTTGCGGTTGAGAGCTTTTCGTCCGACGAATGATAAGATCGTGAAGATTCAATTGCACCCAACTCATCCGTGGCTTGTCACCGCCGATGCCTCCGATCACGTTTCCGTTTGGAATTGGGAGCATCGCCAGGTATTCAATTTTGCATAATAGGTACATACATGAATGTGTACATACTGTGATTTAGTTGAAATTGTTTTGTTTTTTTTTGGTTATCAGGTGATTTATGAGCTGAAAGCTGGTGGGGTTGATGAGAGACGTTTGGTTGGAGCCAAATTGGAGAAGCTTGCTGAGGGTGAATCAGGTAATATTTTTTTGTTAATTGGAAACATTATTTTTTAGCACACAAAAACAATTTAGGTTAGAACTATTAGCTGATAAGTTGCAAAGTATGTTTTTGGAACTACTTAGTAGAGTGCAAGAAATTGCAAGTATTTGTGAAATCACATGGTGTATTCAAAATTAAATAAAAAAGTAACCAATCCTCGATTTATCTTGTAAAATTTTCAACTTAAAATGTTAGTTTAAAATTTATTTCATTTGAAGTATAGACACTTTCATATCTTATGTGGACAAAAATGGATGTTTATATTGCTATAGTATTGTACCTTTTCTTTGACAAGTAACTAAGAAAATCCAATACAAGTGGCAAAATGGGGTGTACCACACAAGTATTCGAGCATTATGCTGTTTTAGTAATGTACCTTTCTAAGAAAAATTTTCTTATATATATTTTGGATATTATCTGATAAATATTTATTTTGTGCTAGAACCTAGAGGAAAACCTACAGAAGCCATACGGGGAGGGAGGTATTGGACTCATTTATATGCTTTCCCATAACTTTCCTAGCTTTAGTTGCTTCTTGATGTAACCTGAACCCATGATCGGTGAATATGGTTCAAGTGTTAAGCAGGTTAGCTTTTATGACGACGACGTGCGATTTTGGCAACTTTGGCGTAACCGGTCTGCTGCTGCTGAGGCCCCATCAGCAGTCAATAATGTCACTTCAGCCTTGAGTTCTCCTGCTCCATCAACAAAAGGAAGGCATTTTCTTGTCATCTGTTGTGAAAGCAAGGCCATATTTTTGGACTTGGTGACTATGCGTGGCCGCGATGTACCTAAGCAGGACCTTGACAACAAATCACTTCTCTGGCAAGTCTCTATATCTATACTTCCATTTGCTAGATATCTTGGAAGCATGAAAAGCAATGTGCGTAATTTCTTAAAAAGCCTTTAATTTTTCAACTCTGATTTTCTCTGGTCTTTATGTTAATGGTAAACTGCTGCTAGATTCCCTTGCAATATATAATCTGATTCATCTCTTAGTAATCACAAAAAAAAATAAAAATTAAACACTTAGTTTATGCTGTTGCCAGCTTTTTTTAATTCTTATGTTGTTTTTTGAGACATGTACAAAGTGCATCATATTATTATGTATTCCAGCATGATCATGTCCACTATACTGTGTGGATGCGTCGCGTGTTCTAGATTCTACTGTTTACGCTTTAAGCAGCTTATGTCATTACACAATCTTGGTTCTTCCCAATTATCTTTTAATTTCTAATAATTAAAGAAGTTTGGAAGATTAAAAAAATAGTAAGAGAGATGTTAAAACTTAATATGCCTAGAAACATCTAAAAAGAGAGTGACAAGAATAGCAATAAAGACAAAAAAAAACAACCAAAAATCTCCCTATGTACCCTGAACATCAAATAAGGCTTCTGAGTTCAGTATACATATGAGGTAGTCTCTGAACGAACCCAATAAGGCGATGAGAATAGAGGGTGAGGGGTAACGGCGTAACAGGTAAGGGGTCAGGGTCTGGGCTAACGGGCGAGGGTTATATAGAAAGTTAAACATAAGAGAGAGTCTCAATACTTTTCCCTTTTCCTTAGAAAATCCTTATGTGAGGATCATGTAAGAAGGAAAAATATTTGGTGATATATGATAATGCATCAACATGGGATGAGTTGACCCATTGAAAAATGTGAAGTTGCAAAAACTAAACTTATACTTTTCATCTATGAACTGATTATGTCCTATCAATACCACTTATTTATCGAAGTGCTTTGGTAAAAAGTAAAAAACACATTTGGGAAGCAGACATTGTGTACTTTTGGATGTGATTTTTTCCCCTGGAACTGGTCATGTGGAAAGTTCACTAAAATAAGAAGGGCTTACTCATTGTTTCAAACAAAACTATTGAAGCAGACAAACGAGAGAATTATTTCGAATGAAATATCGACATTCTTCTCATGTATGCTTCGGTGCATTAATAATGCCATTATTTTCCCTTGCAGTATGGAATTTCTCTCTAGGTCAGCTGTTGGTGATGGTCCTCTGGTAGCTTTTGGTGGATCAGATGGTGTAATTAGAGTTCTTTCAATGATAACATGGAAGGTTTGAGACTTTTGTATAAATGGTATATAAACCTTTGATTTTACATGCATTATGTGACAATACTTGTTACCTTGCAGCTTGTTAGAAGGTACACGGGAGGTCATAAAAAATCAATATCTTGTTTGATGACCTTCATAGCTTCTTCCGGTGAGGTAATTATTGGTTTCCTCTTGAATTAAAGTTCTTATTTTATTAACTTGGCTGAGTAAATGTGTATATTTTTAGTGCGTTTTAAGAATGAGGTCTTACAGATACCTATGTGGCTAGGATTTGTTTCAATTTTCTCCAAAATTTCATAATTTAATTCTTTTCGCATTTATTTTGATTTTGGAACTCAAAAATTGATGTAGGACGAGCCTGTGAAAGTTGGTTAGAACAATATAAGAGGCTTTGGAAGTCCATGAATTAGAAGTTGTTTAGTTTGCAGTTATCTTATTTAATTTATAGTTATCTTATTAGAGTCTTAGTTAGGTTAGGAAGGTTGTGTAGGAGTATTATAAATAGTGATGTACTTCATTATTTTGTTACATTGAATAATTAGAATTGATTGATTTTTGTGTGAGAATTATCTTTGTGATATTTATGCTTCATCCCAAAACTTCCGTCCTCATCATTTTTGGTATCAGAGCCCAACCACAAATCACCTTCTGCTGCCCATGCCTCTGTCCAAAAATCAATTGTCCAATCATCATCATTATAAAAAAACTGCCAACAAAACGAAGACTTATTAGAACCCTAAACCATCTCCAAAACCCAAAATGTAACATCACATCATCCCTTGCAATGTACTACCATCGTTAACCTTTATAATCCCCAAATTTCATCTTCCATCCAAATCAAGGAATCCTAAATTGTAGCTCACCTTTTTAGTTTTGAAACAGACCAACAAAAAGGAAAGTAGAAGAAGAGAAAGGAAACGAAAAACTAAAAGAAAAGAAGTGAAAACTCACTGCCGTTGCACCTCGCCATCTTTACTGTTGCATCCCGCCGCTATTGTCATCTTCATCTATCAAGAGTTCTTTTCTAATATAGCCTTCCTTCTCTATTGCTCCGTCGTAAGGGAAAAAAAAAGACTAGTCTCAATCTGATTTCTAAATATCTCTTTGTATTTACTCTTAGGTACCCTAAAGTTTTTATAGTTTTCTAGTTTAGTCTCCCAAGTTTGCTTAAATTTTAAAATACCCCCTGAAAATTTTACATATCACTCCCTGTACTTTTATCTTCTTCAATTCTAGCCCTTGAAGTTTCATTAGTTTTAGTTCAATCCCTGTTTCTTTATCCTTTCTGCACTTAAGCTCCTACAGCAAGGTTAAAAAAATTATATTTTTATTTGCAGGAACCATGGTAAATGCCGAAGAAATCAATGTCAAGCTTGATGCTTGTTGGTTGATTTCGCAATCAATAAATACGTGTAAGTATACACAGTCAACAAGTAATATAATGATAAGAGAGAGTGTCAAACCCACAGAAATCTCTATCTAATAAATCCCAACTATTAGTTTTATATCAATCCAATTTTATTTAAATTACCGAAATTTGAGATTGTTAATTAAAATTAAATTAAATTAAATTAAGAGTGAATTTAGCACAAAGATTGATTTCAGATATAAAAGCTTACAACTACAATATTTCCAATTATGCAATATAAATTAATTATCTAATTTATCCAATTATTAAAACCAATGAGTTGTTTACAGGAATTCGTGATTATTTATAAGCCCTTTCCCAAGGTACAAACAAAATTATTTAATTCAATTAATTTTGCGATATTCCTATGTAAAACAAAAGAATCAAATTCATGAAGTATCAATTCCCAAAAGTTACATGCAGTGAGAAGAGATATTTCTATTCAATTCACAACCCTAATTATTTATCACATGCAAACAATTAAGAATACATGCTATCATATTCAGATCTAACCTTAGATTTCATCTTTGGAGTTCATCTAGGGTATCACGCTAATCATTAGCCAGACAATTAATCAATAAGCACAAAATATGGTAGACAACTCAATTTGAATAAATAATTGGACTTCAATTGATAATTAATTTATAGGTAGGGGTGCTCATCGGTAAAAAACCGAACCGGTACCGAAAAACCGATACCGAACCGAAAAGCCCGAAAATCAAGAAGCAGAATATCTGGTCATAGAATAACCTATTTCGAGACAGGATCGGTACAAAGTTGGTACCGGTTTTTTCGGTTCGATTTTCGGTTATACCGCAATAATTAAATAATTTTTTTTAATATTAACAAATTTTTTAAAACTAAGAAATGAGACTAGTAAATTACATTCTTACAAATACTAATTACAATTGTTAGTCTAAGAGTATTTTTTTTTTATTTTTCAAACACACTTGAGAAGAGTACAATACAATTTAGCTCATTCTCTTGTTAAGATGGCCTTCTTTTTTTAATATCTTTTAATTTTACTAATAGAGGAGGGTTTCTCTAAATTTTATCGTATGCAAAGTATGTATTCGGATATCATTGAACACAGTATGTATACAAAGTATAAATTATATACAAAGTATGGATATCATTGAACACAATATTCTTCGGATATCATTGAACAAAGTATAAATTATTAGTTTGGACGGACGTATATCAATTATTTGGTATTAGAAGTTGTAATAAAGTTTGCATCTCTTTTAAATCCTTACATTATACTATAATTTTATATCTACTTCTGAGCATTAAGTTATAGTTTATTTTACCTTTGATTAGTAATTTTCGTTTGTTCTTCATAAATTATTTTTAAAGTTCACATGGTAATTTATTTATAATGAAAATACCATGTCATTTTATGACAACTTTTTATGAGAAATAATTTATTATAAAAATTCAACTATTCTTTAGGGAAAGAGAGGAAGTAGGGCCATAATTTATAAGTTGGTCAAACTTATTTATAATTAAGTTTTTTTTTAATATGAATTGTTTGGTTGAGACTTATTTTTAAATTTATAAATTGATTTATAAGTAGTTTCTAAAAAGTAACAAACTTTTACTTCTCATAAAATTAATAATTTACATATCAAATGTAAAGATATTTTACCTTTATTTTTTATTTATAAGTCATTATTTAAAATAATTTATAAGTTATTTTAAAATAAATCATTCCCATACTAAAATCATGAGGAAGCAAAGCTGAAAGAGGATGAAATAACCTCACAATGTTTTTCTATAACTTAATATACTCCACTAATTAATTCTTATTTCTTATTAACACCGCACTGAAACACCTTTTCAAAGAACGCATGCACTCGTATATTCCCTATTCATAGGCATAAAAGGTTCAATTGCAGTCTTAATTGTAAAATTAGTTCATACTGAAAATTAAAACCAAAAATCCTACGCAAGCCATCACAAATAAATTACAAAACTAAATAAGGAAGAAAAGAAAAACTCTTTAAGGGTCTTCAGTCTTCTAGTCTTCAGCCTGAACTCCTTGTGATGCTCTGCAAACTTCAATCTTTTCTTGTCAGCTATCCAAGTCAATCTGTCTACGATAAGCCCCTCTCCTTTTATAGCTTTATGTCTCCTCCAAGTTAGCTTTGAATAGAATCCTTGTCCGAATAGGAATTTGGCCTCGTTTCTCTTGCCTAGAATTTGGCCAACTTTCCTTCTGCTATCCTTCTGCTAGAAAATTACAATTGTGCCAATAATGATGCCAAAAGTCTTGATTTACCCCTGTTTTGCCCTAACCTGCAAAATAACCACTAAGCAAATAAAAATGTCCTAAAATACTCAAAAATTAACGATATATCAATCCTAAAAATACTCAATTCATGGATATATTACCCCCACTCATCAATGTTTATATGTTACAACAAGATAAGTGTCTCAAAAGGATTGAAGATTCTATCACAACACTTACTGCAAATGCAACAAATATTCAAACTTCTATTACAAAACTTGCAGTAAAAATTGATGTACTCACGGAACGCGTAGATAAGGGACAAGAAAATGTTCATAAGAATTTTGAAAACCCCATCCCGGATCTTAATCATCTTAGACTACAACAACATGACCTTAATCCACGGTTAATCCTCATGTTCCAGATCTTAGGATGAATGCAATGGATAGAGGAGCGAAATTAGATGTTGGAGACTTCAATGGCGATAATGGTCCGGAGGCATTCTTCGATTGGATTCATAGTTTGAAGAGATTCTTTCGTTGGAATGAATTATCCGATGAAAGGAAACTTTTTTTTTGCTGAAGCGAAGTTGAAAGGAACAACTTGTATTTGTTGGGATAAACATGATCGAAATTTATATAAAATTGCGAGAAGATGAGAAGATATGAAATCTGTATTGACACGACGTTTTGTACCGTTGGATTATAAGCAACGAGCATATTTGCAGTTAACTGAGTTAGTACAAGGAAGTAAATCTGTAGCCGAGTATACTTCAACGTTCTACATTTTGGTTACACGGTCTGAATTCCCTTGGGTTGAAAGAAGTTTTAATCTCCATGTCCCGTCGAGGATTGAATCTGGAGATTGCAGGTGGTGTAGTTTCAGGTAAACTCTTGCTCTTGGATGATGTTGTTCAAGTTGCCACCGAAGTAGAGAATAATTTAAAAAGGAATATTGTTAGGCCTCCAATTCAAGTCTAAACTCGGATGGAGCGTATTTTGTGGGCCTATTTTAAATAAGCCAGTGGAAAGATCATCAACAAGCCCTTCAACTACTAGTAGGCCTAATCGTACTCCAGATTCTTCTAATGCTAGCAACAACCATACGTCTAGGTGCTATAACTGTTGTGGTTTTGTTCATATGTCTTTTGAGTGTCTTTCCCCGAAGATGAATGTTGCCTCTTCTCCTTCTAGGCAACTTGCTATTGTTGACAAAGAGTGCGGGGAAGATGACTTAATCGAAGAGGTTTGCAAGTCGATAGACGACGAATATGAGCCCGATGAGTAAGATTTAGAAGTTGATGCTCATTTGGAAGGATGTTTAGGTGTCTTCGACCTTTAATTGTTGCTCAGAAACATAAGGATAATCCTAAAATCATTGTGGGCGAATTTGTCAGACGAGAGTCATGTGCGGGACATATGTGCTCTCTTGTGATTGATACTGGGAGTTGTATAGATGTTATCTCTGAGGAAGCTGATAAGAAACTTGGGTTAAAAGTTGAGCCTCACTCGAAGCCGTATGATGCTGTATGGGTTACCAATACAAGGTTGCGGGTTACCCAGAGGTGTTTGGTTACATTTTCCGTTGGCAAACTTAAGAATACCGTTATGTGTGATGTTCTACCCCTTAAGGTTTGTCATATTATCTTAGGACGTAAATGTCTATGGGATCGTCATGCGCAACATGATGCTCGTGCTAATATCTATTCGATTATCAAAATCAATACCAAATTAACTCTTATTTATGCTCTTGACATGCCAAATTTGAAGCTTACAAAGACTTCCTTGGTGATCCGACGTGATTGTTCTTGATGGAGTCGAGTTTTTTCAGCGGGGGAGAATTGATGTAGAACGAGCTCATGCAAGTTGGTTAGAACAATATAAAAGGCTTTGGAAGCCCATGAATTAGAAGTTGTTTAGTTTGCAGTTATCTTATTAGTCCTAGTTAGTTTAGGAAGGTTGTTTAGGAGTATTATAAATAGTGATGTACTTTATTATTTTGATACGTTGAATAATTAGAATTGATTGATTTTTGTGTGAGAATTATATTTGTGATATTTTTCCTTCGTCCCAAAACTTCCGTCCTCATCAAAAAAATAAATAAATTAGCCAGCTAGTTTGCACCTTATATAAAAAACTTGAAGCTTGCCACTAGTTGAAAGAAATACTTGATATCCTCTGTGTGTGTGTGTGTCATGCATAGGGAGCATGGAGAAAATTAAAGTGCAATTGAAAGATGTTCTTGATCTGAACTAGGCTTACTTTATTGAAGAGAGAGACCTCTTTCTTAAGTTTTGGCTTGGAGCACAAGAAGCTACTAAGAATGTTATTACCAGCTAATGGATATCTTTTCATCATTGTGGTTTGTTAATAGATTGTGATCTGTACCAATGAATCTGAATAGCATTGTAATGATTGATCTTTTATATTGAAATTAGTTAACATACAGTTTGAAACAGATTTGAGATGTATTATCTCCTCTGTATGGACAGATCAAGGATTGAGAGAGGTTTTGACTTGATAGGCTTTTTGATTGGATTGATTTTGGTGGGGATGAAGATGTTAAGATAAATTGGGAATCAACTAATATTTTTATAAACCGCTGATTTAAGATAAATTTGCAAAGTTATAATGCAGTATTTATGTATTTGGTAAATCATTAAAAATTATAAGATGCCCTTGACAAAGAATGCTGTTCTATGCATCTTTCAAGGTTCATTAGTAACATTTTGATATATTACCTATTTTCTCTTGTATATATGTGTTGTAATTTTTTCTTTCTTCATCAATAAATTTTTTTCTTTTACCTCAAGAATAAAGCACTTGTTGAACTGCTGATAAAGTTGTCATTTTCTCAATGTTGTATTCAAGTTTTTGGTTTTCTATTGTCATAGTGATGATATATTTCATTGTAAAATATGCATGTATACTCATATTTGCATTTTTCCTTCCAAAAGACGTCAACTTTTCCTCTTGTTATATTTGTATTTGTACAGGCACTTTTGGTCTCCGGAGGTAGTGATGGTTTAATTGTGCTTTGGAATGCAGACCATGGTCAAGACTCACGAGAACTTGTGCCGAAGTTGAGCTTAAAAGTAGCTATCTATACTTTGATTATGACTCTTTTTCTTTTTAAAATTTTCCACTACGTCATCTTTTTGTTACAATTATAAGATCTGCTAGGTTATAAGCAGTCTACTTTCCTTGATAATACGAGTATATATACTTACATAAATATTCTTATGTATCTATACTTGGAATCAGGAATCAAAATTATGTATCTATATACAAATTACATTATTGTTAACACATACAAAATGCTTAAGTTGGTAACAGTAAAATACAATTACCATGACATGGGTGTCCCTCCTGTCCCCTTTACATTGTGAAAAGGTTTCTTTTTTTTTTTTCACTCACTTAAATGTTTTTCTAGTTTTTGCCTGTAAAAGCAAAACATAGATGTTAATACCTGAAATGGCATCTAAATTGTTAAATTCAAGATTGGTTTGGTGCAAATCCATTAAATTAATTTCTGTGAGAAAGTTCTCGAATCTGACAAATGATTTGTTTGAAAAAGTTAATCTCTTCCATTATTTGATTATTTTATCCTTTCTTTCCCATATTGTATACATAAACATGCCCGACTTACATGCATGACCATTTTTATATCCATGCGGCTTGACACTGCATGAATGGTCCATTTTATTCAATGTTTTTTTTTTCCCTTCGCTTATGGTTATTGAAAGCTTATGTTCTTATGATACTCTTAAGGCACATGATGGCGGGGTTGTGGCAGTTGAGCTTTCTAGAGTGATGGGAGGTGCACCACAGCTCATTACAATAGGTGCGGATAAGACTTTAGCCATCTGGGACACAATATCTTTTAAGGTGCTGTACTATCAATTAGTAGTTCTTGATGTAGGTTAAAGATAGCTTCTTTATTATGAGAAATACTATACTGAAACCTTTGCCTTTCTCTCTCATAAATCATCTCGTTCCAGGAATTGCGTCGTATTAAACCTGTTCCGAGAATGGCTTGCCACAGTGTGGCATCTTGGTGTCACCCTCGAGCTCCCAATCTTGATATATTAACTTGTGTCAAGGATTCCCATATTTGGTATGCATATTACTCTCCCTATTAACAAGTGTTACGCATTTAAATATTGACTCTATAAAAGCTTATGACTTAAGGTGACAATTTTTTCCACCATTTCATTATTATTGTTTAATATCTTTACAGGGCTATCGAACACCCTACTTATTCAGCTCTCACAAGGCCATTATGTGAACTCTCCTCACTAGTCCCTCCACAAGTACTTGCATCTCACAAGAAACTGAGGGTAAATATCTGGCCGTTATTTTGTTTCTTGTCAAACATTAGATGGTGTATTTGTTTTTATTTCTTCAATTGATTGAGAGAAAACTTTGATATTTGACATTTGGTGATTTTAAGACTTATAATAGTTAATAGCTCCATCATGCTGTTGCTAATTACTTAATTAGAGATGTGTAAATCACTAGTTCGAGAATTCTCTTCTACAAGGTATTTTCTCGCAGGTCTTCTTAGTGGGTTTTCTTGAGCTTTTAGTCTTTTCAAATATAAAGAAGTTTATAAGCAATCTGCTTATAAGCAGAACTTTTATTTTTGATAAGTTTGTAAGCTGAATTTTTAACATGACCATGCTAAATAATAGTGTTACTATGCCGACTGGATACTGATCACCTGTTCTAAATGAGTTTGCCTAGAGCTCTTGCATATTTTTTTTTTTACATACAAGTAATTTCAGTCGAATCTCAATGGTCAGACTCATGTACACTATTTATAATGAAAGAAAAGTGTAGGGCTGACAGAAACAGCATCTATGCAGAAGCATCTATACACCACCTGTAATTTATAGGGCAAACCAATTAACCAAGTCAAGTCATTTGCTCTTCTCTTACATCTTCAAAGGGTTTCTAATATTATGCGTTGTGTGCCAATAAGAAACATCTGCTTTGAATAATTTCCTCTTGAGCTTGGAAGGAGAAGAGTTGTTAGAACTGTGGTTGGGCTATATATTTTCTGTTCTGGATGGCAAGAAAATTTCTTTTGTATGATGCCAGTTTATATGGTTGTCACACATGGACAACCATATCACTTTCTATCACCCAAAAAAAACCCACCCATATCATGACTTCTAACACCTAGGATTTTAAGCAAAAGGAATAAAATCTTTGAGATCTACTCATTCATTTGTGCCTAAGAACAATCTTTGGATTTTCGTCAATAGTCTCGAAAAAATTCTTAAATTTGTTTTAACAAGTTGAAGTTTCTTTTTTACCCTCTGCTCTACTAATTGAGGTTCGTTCTTTTAGGAGTTAATCTGCATTTCAGAAACATTTTACTGATATATGATGAACTTGATTTTGTGCACAGATATGTGACAAACTCCTTTCTTCCAGCCAAGATTAGTCTCCTTCATCTTTGTTCAAGAACATGGTTTAATTTAATAATAAAGTTATTAATATTGTAATACATTGAAGAAAGTTTGTCAGTAGTGATATAGTCTATTTACTTACTAAAAATAGTAAATTTGCATCTCTCTTTCCCCGTCTTTTTAAGAATTATTAAATTTAAATAACTGAGGAAAGCTCTGGGTTCCACTTTCATATTTCTTTCCTCTCTTAAAAACATGTATCCCATGTTTACGTGGCTGAGAAAGTTTGTTCAAGTTTTTTATGTTCTTTTTCACTTTTATTTAGCTGTACTTTTGATCTTTGAAATTATTATTGTAGGTTTATTCTATGGTTGCACATCCATTACAGCCCCACCTTGTTGCTACTGGGACCAATATTGGTGTGATTGTCAGTGAATTTGATGCCAGATCTCTTCCAGCTGTAGCCTCCCTGCCGACAGCACCAGAAAGCCGAGAACATTCGGCTGTTTATATTACCGAAAGGGAATTAAAGTTGCTAACCTTTCAGTTGTCCAACACAGCAAATCCAGCTCTTGGAAGTAATGGGTCCTTGACTGAAACAGGAAGGTCCAGGGGAGAGTCATCTGAACCACTACAAGTCAAGCAGATCAAAAAGCACATTAGTACTCCTGTTCCACACGACTCATATGCAGTTCTTTCAGTGAGCAGTTCAGGAAAGTAAGTGGCCTCCAACATTTGACTTTGTGTAGCTTGGGGCATTAATAAAGACAACTACATTCATTCAAATATTATTTAATCTAGTTGGGGCCTAGCATGCATCTTAGTTGTCATGATTTTTAGGTATTCTAGTTGGGACTTAATCTAGTTTTCAGCATGTTCTGCATTGAATAGCTTTCAAAAAAATTGTGGGAGGCTCATAATATGGTTCACATGAATAAAGCTCCATCACAATGTTGTGGCTGCCTTTTTACCTTGGCATATGGTTGCAGGTATCTTGCAATTGTATGGCCTGATATTCCTTACTTCTCAATCTACAAGGTCAGTGACTGGTCCATCGTTGATTCAGGCAGTGCAAGGCTCTTGGCTTGGGATACTTGTCGAGACAGATTTGCTCTGTTGGAGTCTGCAGCACCACCTCGAATTCCCATAATTCCTAAAGGGAGCTCATCAAAAAAAGCAAAAGAAGCCGCTGCAGCTGCAGCACAAGCAGCCGCTGCAGCTGCTTCTGCTGCTTCTTCTGCTAGCGTCCAAGTCCGCATCTTATTGGATGATGGGACATCAAATATATTAATGAGGTCTATTGGGGGTCGCAGTGAACCGGTATTTGTTTTGTTTTCCTCGGTCATTATTTTCTGTTTCTTACTGCCAAATCTTCAAAAAGTATAGGTTATTTTCCTTGCTATTAACTTTCTGAGGTCAAAGATGAATTTAGCTATCAGAATAGATGCATGAATTTGGAACTAACTTGGTGCCTACAACTGGTTTTGTGGTGGCTGGAGTTTGTGAAAGCTTGTATTCTTAAGGTCTTATAAACTTGAGGAACAGGTTGGCTTCAAGGATAAAAACCACATGGCTCTCTTAGTGACTGGTATGTTGCAGGATTCCAGAGAATTAGTGCTTGGATTGTTTAGACTTTCTAACTGAAGCCAACAAAAAAAATTGGAAAGGACTAGGGTTAGTTGGGGCTTGATTGAGTGGACCTTAAGTAATGTTTGATGCTGTGAACGAAGCCCATCAAAAGTGGTGCTAGAGAATATGCAAAAATAGAATCTAGGAGGTTCCAACCAAGTTATGCATCCCAAGTTTAAGGTTGCATCCCACAGACCCTCAAAGCTTTTGATAGTTTCTCAAATAAGATCTTCTTATGATAAAGGCTTACATATTTTTTTCCAGCATTGCTGACTTATTTAATTGTGCTAGGAATCTATTGCTAAAAGTCCAAGAATTTTTAAGAAAAAAAATCACTCATTTAGCTTCCATTACTATTTTGGAAAAAATAATTTTTCACTTAAAAACAACCTAATATCTAAAAATTCTTGATATACGTTGGTCGTAGATGTTCTTGGTAAAATGATCACTTGGAATATGGAGACGTCTTTGATCAAAGGGTGTGCAGTGAGTAGAGATTTGTTCAAGTTCATCCCAAAACAAATGAACTAAACAAAATTGGTTCTGAGCTTCTGAATAGGATGCTGAACAGTCAACCCCAAGGAATAAATATTAATTATTTCTTTTGTTAAGGATACATATTAATTTTGCAAAGACTAGTCATATGGAATTTTTAATCGTTAAAGCTGTATTAGTTCTTCTATAGGAATTAAAGCAAATAAATTTTGACCCAATATTTTTTAGAAAAACATGTTTATAAGTTTACTACTATTTATAAATTCTGGCGAGGTGCCAGAGTAGTATTCTAGAACTAATATATTTGCATAACTTTTGGAACCAGTTTTCCTATTTCAAATGTTGGATTGTATCTATTGATATTTGTTCCATAACTTCCCCGTTCTTCATTCTACCTCTCTAGTCTCTTCTCTTTTTGTTGAAAGTTTTCTCTGAACAGTTTATGTTTATTAATTAGCGCAGAGGATGTACCCTTTGTTGTGTATAACGTCAGGATAATTGTCCTCTGATCTTTCTCTAATGGTTCATCTATTAATTTTTTGGTTAAGACGAGAAGTTCATCATTCTTTCCCACTACTTGTGTTTGGCCCTTTTTAAATCCATAATTATGCTTTCTAGGTTATTGGTTTGCATGGGGGGGCACTACTTGGTGTTGCCTATCGAACGTCACGAAAAATTAGCCCTGTTGCTGCTACCGCTATTTCAACATTCCAGTCTATGCCCTTGTCAGGCTTCGGGAGCAGTGGGCTTTCTTCCTTCACCACTGTTGATGACGTTTATTCTTCTCAAGAATCTCCTTCTGAAGCAGCACCTCAGAACTTCCAGTTATACAGGTGGGAATGCATGTAAATCGCATCTTGCAGATCTGTTTCTACCATCATATGAACCCCTAGTGTGATATGAATTATGTTGGTTATCTTGATAATCAATTCCTCTTTTATTGTCCCAGCCCATGCATACAAATTTTGGACATGAATTCACAAGTTTGCATTTAGTGGATTTCGTTTAACAGTGTATATTTGTTTTGAATCAAGATTTTATTTTTGATTTCATGCTTTAGTGATTGAGCAATAATTGAAATGTTCAGTTGGGAAAACTTTCAACCTGTGGGCGGTCTTCTCCCTCAGCCAGAATGGACAGCATGGGACCAAACTGTTGAGTATTGTGCTTTTGCTTATCAACAATACATTGTCATATCTTCCTTACGCCCTCAGTATAGATACTTGGGAGATGTTGCAATTCCTTTTGCTACAGGGGCTGTTTGGCATCGGAGACAGCTGTTTGTGGCTACACCAACTACAGTTGAGTAAGTAGTACTTATCAAATTTAACAGTTTATATTACGAGTTAACAGTTGAATAAGTTGTGTAGGAGTGGTAGCTAGAATCAGACCTTGATCACAATTTCTTAAAGGATGAATACTTTCTTTGGGCTCTGTTCTCACATTCTTAGTCGGAAAATACTAATTTTGGTATGCTCATGTTTTAAAATGGTTTGGAGATATGATTTGAGCATTGATGAGGACTTCAGGGTTTGCAATCCATCCATTTTACTTATGTATATGTATATAAGCTCAATTATATACCTGCAATTGCAGAAGAGCGAGAATCTTTCTGAAAATTTTACAATAATTAGATGAACAAAAATACGGTGTGGGGGAAGACTCTTACGTTTGTTTGAGTCGTACTTATCACAAAAATCAACAAATATAATTTGTGGTCATTTCTTCGCCTAGGCCTCTTGATGTAGAGCATATATTGGTCTTGTTCCTCGTGAAAAGATTAGTACCAATGACCTGTTTGCGGTGAGATGTTTCAGGTGTGTTTTTGTGGATGCTGGTGTTGCGCCCATTGATATAGAAACAAAACGGCGAAAAGAAGAGATGAAACTGAAAGAGGCGCAGGCAAGAGCTGTCACAGATCATGGAGAGTTAGCACTAATAGCAGTTGAAAATCCGCAAACTGCAACACAGGAGAGGATACCATTGAGACCCCCAATGCTACAGGTTGGAGTTCTTAAATTGTTTTATGTGCAAATATGTATCTTAGGTATAGATGGTCTTAGCCTTGTAGCTGGTTTTGGCAAGTTAATCTGGTTATTGTTTATCTCCTTCAAAGATACATGGAATAAATATGGAGTTTATTCCAAATTTCTACTGAACAATTCTAATGTTGGTAAAAGCATAAGATTTTCCCCAATCCAAGAAAAAAGATGACATCAATTTTCTTACTTGGTGGGGCTAATACTCAAGAACGTGGTAATTTCCAATGTTGTCAGAATAGTTTTTCTAAGAAAGAATATGTATATAGATGACAAAAGAGAGAACAAGGCAAAGTTTAATAAGAAAAAAATAAAATAGGAAGAATAATATAGAAATAGAATCAATGATGGATGTTCCTTTCCTTACCTCCACCCCACATTATATATATATATATATATATATATATATATATATATATATATACATATATATTATGATAGCTGATGGGTTTTTGTCTGAGCCGTTGGGTTGCTATACCTACGGTAACCCCATGATACCATGTGGCTAAGATACCAGTTATTGGCATAGCAATGTTTATTTTCTTTTGAATTCTTCATTTTGTTCGTCACATTCATAACAACATCGAGGTTTTCCAAGTGTCATTAACCATCTGGTTATCGACTTCTGAGAGTTTTTCTCATCTCAATAAAATCTTCTTTTACATACATTTAAAAATGGTTCTTCTGAGAGCTTGCAGGTCTTAAAAAGACGTGAAAACTGCTTAACCACCTGTTATTTTGTTGGGCAAGCTAGAATTTGTACATTAGGCTTTCCTTCTACTGATTCTTTTCTTATCTCTTGGACAAAGTAGAACCTAATATCAGTGGACGGCCAGAATTTTCTTGTTTCCATTTACCTTATCATGTCGCTGAAGAAGCACAATGTTCTCTTAATTAATCGAAACAAGTTTCTTGTCAGGTTGTGAGGTTAGCTTCTTTTCAGCATGCTCCCTCCATCCCTCCGTTCCTAATGTTGCCTAAACAATCTAAAGGTGGTGGTGAAGATTCAGCCATGCCAAAAGAGATGGATACTAGAAAAGTGAATGAAATAGCTGTTGGTGGTGGAGGGGTGGCAGTGGCGGTTACTCGTTTTCCAAGCGAGCAAAAACGGCCAGTTGGACCTCTCGTGGTTGTGGGTGTTAGGGACGGTGTTCTGTGGCTTATTGACAGGCAAGGGCCTTTTACTTTCTTATTAAACTAATATTTTGGGTGCACTTACATCTCAGATGGGGTGTTAACCTCACACCTTTATCCTTGAGTGTGGCTGGAACTGCCACTTTTGTAACAGTTAATGTTCAATACAAAGTGGTGATTAGCTTGTCTTCTGATTTTAGAATGTTGTAATAGTTAATTTTGGGTTCTCGTCAGTTAGTGATATCAAAAAGCATCATTTATGTTTATGCCTAACTATTGTCTTGTTTGTTATTCATATCTGGGCGAGTTTATCAATAATGCACCATCTTCTGATAGAATTCTTCTAGTGGATAAACGCCCACATATTGATCCTTGATCCCCACGACACCCACCCAGACAGTTTACTGGGGTGCGTGGTTTGGCGGGAATGATTTCTCATTTTTGTTGTCAGAAGTGTTATGCTTTTTAATGGATCAGATGATCAAGTTAATATGAGATAATCTATTACTACATGACTCTATGAAGTAGCGTAGATAATGACTAGAAGTATCACTGATTTCTGAGTTTTCTTTTTGTGATAGATACATGTGTACCCATGCAATATCCCTCAGCCATCCTGGTATTCGTTGCCGTTGTCTCGCTGCCTATGGAGATGCTGTTAGTGCAGTAAAATGGTATGTTTTATTATTTCTTGGTTTCTGGTTAATGTAGCCTTCATTTTATGTTGTCTAAAATTGCCTTTCATGCAGGGCAAGTAGGCTTGGTAGAGAACATCATGATGACTTGGCTCAGTTTATGCTTGGGATGGGTTATGCTACTGAAGCACTTCATTTGCCTGGAATATCCAAGAGGTTCACAATGCTCAATATCAAGATTAATCTTCATATTTACTAGCTGTAAAATAAGGATTTGCTGTTTCAAAACATACTGTATTTATAAATCTGCTCTGTTCTCTCTGGCATCATCTGATTTTAATGAATTGCTATGTTATGTTTACCAGGTTGGAGTTTGATCTGGCAATGCAGAGCAATGATCTGAAAAGAGCACTTCAGTGCCTTCTGACAATGAGTAACAGCAGGGATATTGGACATGAAACTGTAGGGCTAAACTTGAATGACATTATGAATCTAACAGCTAAGAAGGAGGATATTGTGGATGCTGTCGATGGAGTTGTGAAATTTGCGAAGGAGTTTCTGGATCTTATTGATGCTGCAGATGCTACTGCCCAAGCTGAGATTGCTCGTGAAGCTCTTAAGAGGCTAGCTGCCGCTGGTTCAGTGAAGGGAGCTTTACGAGGGCACGAGTTAAGGGGGCTAGCATTACGTCTCGCAAATCATGGGGAGTTGACACGGCTCGGTGTATGTTCTATTGTTCTCATTTTTGATTCTGCTTCTGTTGCATTCTGGTTTATTCACTTGGTGTTGCAATCTGAAACAATTTATATAGTTTTTAACTTCATACACAACTTGCTGAAGACTTGAAGTAAATATTGTCATCTTCCTGACTTTAGTATTTACTCTATTAAATATACTTACAATATGAAACATAACAATGTGAAAACATATTATATACCGTCATATACTACACCTATTTGTGTGTCTATATAAATATATGCAGCCGTAAATATATTTGGGAAAAACATGGCTGTGGTTGCCACAGCCAGCTGGCCATGGCAACCAGCTCAAAACTAGTTTTGATAGGTAAAATGGTAAATGACAAATTTTCCACTAATGAAATCGGTGAGCTGACTAAACTACGCTTCATAAAATGCTTACCACAGTAATGTTAGCTGTGGTTACGACAACCATGTTATCAATTTCAAAATGAAAATTGAAAGCTAAGGTTCTGTGATCCAGTGGTGATAAAGCTCAAAATTATCTAATAATGAACCTTGTTCTGCTTTCTTAGCATATTTCAATAATGTTGTTAAAAGTGTAGGAAATGTCTGCAATTTAGTGAATGATTCAATTACCACAACCCAAGGCTGCCTAGGCGAATTTTTTATTTTAAATAATTTTAATATTTTATCTTACATTTATCCAAACAAAACAATAATATAAAGCAAAACAATCTATAATAAAGATAATAAAGACCCTGTTCAAAACATAGGATGTCAAATTGTTAATGTCAAAGTTCAAACACAAACATACAATCAAAGTTCAAACATATTTTGAACGTATTAGTTTTATTCATAAATTAGATTCTATTAAATAATAAAATTTGATTTCAAGATTTTAATTCAATATTAAAACTTAAGAAACTAAAAATAAATTTCTAATTATATGAATTAAACTAATTATTACAAATGTATCTGCAAGTTCAAAAAATTTCTAATAAAATTATATTTCAATATTGTTGTCTTGTTTGAAACAACTTTTATTATTATGAATATGGTAAATCATTAGAAAATAAATATATCAAGATCTGGTTTGGGTAGTTATTAAAAAAATGTCTGCACCCGCCTCAGGTCAGATTAATGGAGGATTTTTTTGTTATATAGGTGAAGAGCGCCTAGGCGAGGCACCAAACAGCACCTAGGCGGACGCCAAGAGAGAGGCCTAGGTGGATCTAGGCGGGATTTTAGAACCACGGAATTATAAGACGTATCACGTATGTAACATAAATTTCACGGAACTTATCAAAAGGAATATTATAAATTTCATGGAAGTCCTTGGTGCCATTAATATTTTTGTTGATGTCTTGTTTGTTTTGCTAGTTTGCTCATTGCTTTATATTAGTTATTATGGGCAAGGAAACAGTTCACTTTTAGTTAGATGAGAATGGAAAAGAGGTGGCAGTCTACTGTTTGACATGGTTTTCTGTTTGATTGGATTGGGAAGCTTAATATGGATCACTACTTGGATGGTACAGTAATGGACTATACCAGAGAGAACAGTGAACCTGGAGTGATTTTAACAGTCAAAAATTGCGACTCTCTTGCTTGGATCCATTAAATATATAGTTGTCACTACACAACTCTGCCCCCACATCGCAATATAATTTTCCAACAAGTGAAACCAAATACTATTTCACTTTTTAACCGTCCTTTTTAGAAAAGAAAAATGAAAATGAGAGAATTTTTATTCCTTATTGGTTAGTGGCCATCATTGTCACGTGAATACTATAGTTCACTACTTTGATTGTTTGCTATTGATTGCATATATGTTTTTTAGATTAGAAGTATAGTTGTACAAGGATGGCTCTATTTTCCATCTGTATTCTCCATAGCATCGAAATTAGGGACTTGTAGTTTGACTATGGGCAATAAAAATAGTATACATAATCAGTTGTATGAAATGACTTTTTATTTCTTTAAAATTTCATTTCTGATTGATAATGGATCTGTTTGGAATTATTTGGTTGGGTTTATTTTCAAGTACATTCACTGGTTCTATTGTATGTACCACGCAAATACTCTGTTTATCTCAGAAATTTGCAATAATATAGCTATGCAGAACCTTCAGCAGTCTGTACTATTCTATGGATTTGTTCTTTAGGTTTTCTTTCTCTGGGGAGTGACTTTTATGAGCAATGTTTCCTGCAGGGTTTGGTAAATAATTTGATTGCAGTTGGCGCTGGAAGAGAAGCAGCATTTGCAGGTGCAGTTTTGGGAGACAATGCTCTGATGGAGAAAGCATGGCAGGATACTGGAATGCTAGCTGAAGCTGTATTACACGCCCATGTATGAATAGCCTTGTTAACACAATTTACTGTGACATTAAATTTAGTATGTTGATCTAACCTACTTGATTTTCTCAAGGCTCATGGGCGCCCTTCGTTGAGGACCTTGGTTCAGGCTTGGAACAAGGTGCTACAGAAGGAGATGGAGCATGGTCCATCAACAAAAACAGATGCTGCAGCTGCCTTCTTGGCTTCTCTTGAGGAACCCAAACTCACGAGTTTGGCAGAAGCAGGGAAGAAACTACCAATTGAGATTCTTCCTCCAGGAATGGCATCTCTGTATGCTCCAAATCCTGGTCAGAAAAAAACTACTGCCGCAATTCAGGGTTCACAGCAGCAGCCAGGCAAGCCATTGTTATTAGAAGGGGCAAATTCCACACAGGCAAGTGCTCCTCCTCCAACAGAGTCAAATGCTCCTCCGACATCAGAATCGGGAGCTCCTCCGGCATCAGAATCCGGCGCTCCTCCTCCAGAATCAGGTGCTAATCCTCCTTCAGAATTGAGTGCTAATCCTCCTTCAGAATTGAGTTCTAATCCTCCTTCAGAATCAGCTACTGGGGCTACGGATCCCTCAGCAGCATTAAGTGCATCAGTTCCCTCAGAAACAACTCCAGATATTCAAGCTCCTAGTACATCCCCAGCTAGTGTTTCAGATTCGGCACCAGGAGAAACTCTCCCATCAACTTCTACTAGCAGTCCAGCCCCGACAGAGCCTCCTCCTCCCCAGTTACCAGTCGTCCAGAAGCAGAATGTTCGTCCCGAACTGCCAATGATAGACTTCACTTAATATTTAGCAACCTGCTGAAGCTATCGGCATCTTTCTTCTTTTTTACATACACAGGATGGTGGAACTAGCCAAAGTGAGCATTTGGTGTGGTAAGTTGGAGGACATTCACAAGCACCATTGTTTTTAGATATTTTGAGTTTTTTTAGATATTTTCAGTTTGAGCCTCTTTTTTCCCCCCCCTACATTCTTTGTTGTTCTAGCTCTCTTCTGTTTCTCTACTTGAATCTGTAGTCTGCAACTTGGATACTTGCAAGATACATTGCCATTTCATTTCTTTCAAATGTTTGTCTGTCAATAGTTTTGGTTAATATGACTTGAACAAATATCCCTATTCCATTTGTAATCAAATTAGCAGAGTTTAATTAACAAATGGACTAAAAGTAGACTTGAATATAAATAAATAACTAGTATCATTTTCTATAATATTTTGTTTCTTTTTTAACTCACCAATATATTACTGAGTAATTAAATAATTTATTGATTTTAATTAAGCACCTCTCTTAAAATACGTATCACGATAAATTTATTATTTAATATCAAAAAATATATAAAAATTCATAATATATATAATTTTCTTAGATTATAAAATATTTATAAGACACAAAATGAGTATTTACAAAAATGTGAGTGTCACTAAATCACAATCTTTAAATTTTTTTAAACAAACTTTTCCTCCAAAAAAAAAACATGCGAAGAGTTCGGTTGTGTATTGACCCGTTGAAAAAGTTGGAAAGAGTCGTAAAGTCGTCTTCCACACGTTTAAAAAACCCGTTGGAAGTTGGAAAAATCGTAAAGTCGCCTCCACCCAAAAAACCCTTACCTGGCCGGCTTTATTCCCCACGCCGGGAAAATGAGTAAAACCTAAGCAAAATAGGGTTTTTCTCTCTCCTCTCTCTTCAAAATGCCTACGTTT
The DNA here is from genome assembly GCA_020205605.1 of Panax ginseng. Taxonomy (NCBI): domain Eukaryota; kingdom Viridiplantae; phylum Streptophyta; class Magnoliopsida; order Apiales; family Araliaceae; genus Panax; species Panax ginseng. Next base: position 142,705,308 of record CM035134.1, on the reverse strand, counting down.
ACTACCATTGCTTTGGAGAGCTTACTCGAGCCTAAAATCGGAGATTCATACAAAACCTCCACAAAGTCTGTTCGTGATTTCAGTAGTAATGATAAGAAGAAGAAGAAGAAGAAGAAGAAGAAGGAACTGGAAGAGGAAGAGCAGCAGCTGAAGCTGAAGAAGGCTCCGGCTCGGAATCGTGTAAATATATCGCCGGCGCTGTATATAACGCCGGAACCAACGCCGATTTTGCATTCTGAGGTGGGCTCGCTGTCGCCGTCTCCGTATGTGGTTAATCGCAAGGGAAGAGGTGGAAAGTCTGTTAATCGTCCTGTCGATGGGTTTGAAGTTGAGGAGGGGAAGAACAAGAAGGTTGGGTGGGAGGAGAGGGATTTGAATGGCGGAGGAGGGAAGAGTCGAAGAGGTGAGTTGCAGTTTGAGGAAGTGGTGGATGATAATTTGGTGAGGGAGGAGATTGTTGGGGATAATTTTGAGGATTTTGTGGCTGAGGATGATTTTTTGGATACTCGGTGTGATTCGTTGAGTCTTGGTAGCTCCGGTGAAGTGAATGATTTCGGAACTCGAATTGAAAGTGCGAGTGTTGTGTCTAATCAAGGGGAATTCTTTGATGCAGATGATGGTTAGCTCTAAACTCTTCTTCTTTTTCTGTTGTGTTAATTATTAGTGACTTTGTCGTATTTGTTTCTTTCTGATTGTTGCTTCTGGCTATATGCATTTCAAATTCAATGCCTGACTACCTATTATATTTGAACATGATTAAGAAATTTGTTCATTATGCTAGAAATTATGCTAGGATCTGAAACTGTATTCTAAACCGGGGTATTGGCCATCTTAATGGTTCCTATTGGCCATCTTAATGGTTCCTGTCACCAATAACCAGGCAATGTACTGATGTGGCTTGATTAGGTATTTGTTGCCGTTCCATTTGAGATTCAAATTTTTGGTGCACTATTTGGACCCCTAGGTAATAGTGATGGATGGGATTGAACTATTTATACTAATTAATTACCATTAGGCACTATCTTATCCTACCATTAGTCCTAAGATTGCAATTCAATGGATTATTGAAGCCCATTTGATACCTTAAAAGGAGTACTATTTAATACCACATTCCCCTTTGCATTATATAATCCCTTGTAAGTGGCCTTAGAAATGAAAAGAGAAAAAAAGTTTATGGAAGTGTAATCTTACAACAAAATAGTGTTTAGAGGTATAAATATTCCAATCCCATCCTTATATAATTAGCCTCAGAATGAGTTTTTTCGTATATTGTTATATATATGGACTCGTATGTCAAGAAACCTATATTAGCAAGGGGGAGAGGTTTCTTTTGATTGAATAATTCTATGGTGATACTAACATCATATTATTATGTTGAAAGAAAATTAAAGAATTATTATAATACATAGGAGTGTGTTTGTGTTTCTATATACATAAATACACACACAGATATATGTACACACACACACACATTGTATTAATGAAGAAAGTGATTATAGCAGAAAGATATCATTCTTACAAAAAGATGCTCATAATCAAATTTTATTTTTAAAGGGAGGAACTTGTTTTGCATGGAAACTTGGTAAAACAGAGTCCAAGATAAATAAAGAGGAGAAGAAGGGGAAAAAGTAAGGAAAGAGAGATTGATTACTGTTCTGCTTAGTTGGCTTATCTTATAGTTAAAGATTAACTAGCTGTATATACTATAAATGTATGGTGTATGTTTATTTAGTTGAAGTGTTTCAAAAGTAATGATCATGACTTGGTTCTTGGTTTTGGTATCTTGTATAACTACATGTGATCAAAATATTTCACATTAATCTCTATTTCAAGGTATGATTTGTTCATCAAACTTAGTTATGCTCCTATTGTACTTCGTCAAGCTATCACTTACATATGAAATTTTTTATTACAGATTTTTCCTCTGATGGGTCTACTTCAAATGCACGTTATTGTGGCAAAAGCATCGAATCAGAAATGCGTTCCACAAGGCTTGCTCTACTTGAAGAGATTGAAAAACGAAAAACAGCTGAGGATGCTCTTGGTCTGATCTACAATGAATGGCGGAGAGTCGGTAATCTTCTTTCAGCTCAGACTGGACTACGATTTCCCTCACCTCCAAATACTAGTAGCATGAAGCTTGAGATTGATTCAATAGAGCAATTCTCTCAGGAGGTTTTTGTTGCTAGATTTGTTTCTGAAGCAATAGGTAAAGGGCTAGCACGTTCTGAAGCTGAGTCTGCTGCAGAGGAAATCATTAAAATTAAAGATCAGGAGATTCCCGACTGCGAGATAGACTGCAATACTACGAGGCTGTTAGTCGTGAAATGTCCCAGAGGAACCAGGAAGTTATTGGTTAGTTCTGCTTATTTATTTTCTCTTGTTATATCTAATGATTTTATAGTTCAGGTATCCTGCGATAAAAGTGGAAGGCTTTATCAGTTGACTTATTTTTTTGGCAATTATCATTGTTTTTCTAGATTAAACTACCACCAATTATTTTTTGACAGAATGCTTTTAGCTTGACCAATTTATGATTGTATTATAAAAGTCACATTTTCAACCTAACCTAGTTTCCCTATACTCTTGTTTTTATAGTTAGTTCATAAGCCTGTTTAGTGGAAAAGCTAATCTTATGAAAATTAGTGAATCCTTTGATGCACCTTCCTACTTCGAAATGATGAAATGTCTTTGTACTTCTCATTTGTCTTATTCTTCAATGCTATCGGCATATACTTCAGTTTTGAACCTTTTGTTCCTTTTGGTAGATTTAACAAAAAAATAATGATGGTTAATGACTGAAGCTTGACAAAACCCTTGGTTCCTTTTGTTTTGAGAAGTCCTCAGACATGGTTAGTTGCCCATCTATTAATGGGTAAAATATTTGGCAAGAGGGTTATGTATGTTAGAGATTAATTATGGCCGTGAGCTACCTAATGAATTACCAGTATAATTTGCAGAAAGATTGATACAGTACATGATATTTGTGAGGTTATGTTTACTTACAAGCAATACACTTTCTTCAAAAGGTTTACTTACTTTTTTGTCTTCGTACTTTTCATATTCTTTAAACAATAACTAAATGATGTTACTTTTGTTCCAAGTGCAAATATTTCAATAAAAATAGTATGAACTTGGATCACTCTCAATTATTTTAATTTTCTTTGCCATTAAACGTTGAGGAAAAGTATTTGCTGAAAGCATCTGGGTTTGATCATCTTCTCACCCCTGAAAGGAAGGGAGACATGTTATGCTTTGATTATTTCTGTTCATCTATGTGTTGCTTTTGGTCATAAAAAACCGAGTACAGTAAAAAGTAGTAGGTTTTATTATGGGTTTATTGTCAGTCTGTCACCATGGTTTAGGCAATTTTAAAATTTTCTCACCCTTGCTTTGATGTCAAAATATGCAGAGATTGCACGAACTCAACGCCTAAAGAAAAAGGGTCTGCAGAGGTGGTTATGGAGTGGAATAGGACTCTCTATTGCAATTGGGGCGTCGGTGATTGCTTACTCATGTCTTCCACAAACAAGTGAAAACGAATCTTTGCTGACTTCTAGTGATTCTTCAGATGCTTCTTGCATTAGTTCATCAGAATCTACTTGAGACGTGCACTAATCTTTAGCCGAAGTTCTGATACTTGTATTTTTCAACTGTCTTTTAGAGGTATCGGCTATACCACCGATGGATACTCAATAATTTGCCGATCTCACAAAAATTTTGCTCCGGTGATTTAATTTGATAGATAATATGTTAGGATGTCATGGTTGCTGGGTAGCATGTTGATACCATATGGACAGTAAAATAATACTAGCATTAAGCCTCAGCTGTTATTTTGTTTGTACTCTTACTATTAACAATTTGAGCTTTTCCTCTTGAATTATCTCTTTGGTGGTGTTTAAGTGAGTTTTCTGACCATGAAATTAAACGGGAAGTCCCCTTTGCATTGAGTGAATGTAATAGAAGATACTTTTGGATCGAGTGAAGAATGAATGAAATAAAAATATTGTATGATGAGCAAAAATTGCATCTTTTTGTTTTTTTTATTCTTCACATTAACATAGAATGAATATATATGTTATAATTTTCATGACAACCAAAAATACACTTAAAATCATTCCATTCAGCCAAAATAAATATAAAGATAATTTGTACCAAATCATATGATCCATAGACTAGTAGTAAATCATATATGCAAAATCAAGCGTCCTTGTTTTGGATGCAGAATCGATCAGTTTGATAATTATCAGTTCGATTGATTGATAGAAGACATACTTGAATCTTCAGTGTCCTCAACCAGAAACAAGTGCAAAGGAAAATCTCCTACTCCTCCCATAAAAGAAGTTTATGTCAAGCACAAGACCAAAATTGGTGGGAGTAAACCTAAGTTCGTATTCAATGTCATGACTCATAAGAGTGTGTATGGATTTCACAATGTACTAGAAGAATTATTAATAAATACTTTCAGTTTTAATAAGTCTAATGTTATAGGTATGGATTAAACCTTTGGGAACTCCATAAATTATATAGAGAAGACATAACAATTTAGTGACAAAAGAAGATAGATTCAGTCGATCCAAAAGTAACCTAAAACACTATTAAAAACCTAATATATAAGAGAAGATTCTAAAGAATGGCATATACTCTTCTTTGACGCTAAGGAAGATGTCAAAAATAAATACTTTTAAATACTTTTTGCAAGTAAGAAACTAACAGGAATTTTATATTTTAATGACTTTTAAAATTACATTTAAAGACTTAAAATAAGTAAGTCGGATGCTTTTATAGAATTTTATTAAGACTTTCATAAACTTTTATTTCCTTCTAATATATTTAAAGCTCATATTCATGGTTTCCAAGAAATCGTCAAGTCTACATAATGTGGCACTAAAAGAGGACAATTTAGAACATATAAAGCTTTACAAAAGAGTTATAAAATTTATCATTCCATCCAACCAAAAAACATACTGTTGAAATTAAAAACACAAAGAAAGAGAGCAAGATTTGGGAAATTTACCATTCCTAAATTAGTCACCCGTTAGTCTTACTGTTTCCACCGGGATTAATAATATGTTTGCCAAAAGCAGCAAAGCAATTGGCAGAACAAAATCGTATTACATTTGACTTGATGTTGTGTGGGAGTGATGGACCGAGACAGAGACAAAAGCCGAAGCTGCTTGCTCCCAACTTTTCCAAGTTCATTTCCTGCCCCCTTTTGCTCATCTTTGGGTTAATAACAAAATACAACGATGCAACCAACGCTAGGAGGGGTAGTGTCCATAGGCTATAGCCTTCCACCCATTTACAAGCAGCAGCAATGAAGCGGATGTAGCAAGAAATAACTAACTAATAACCTTGCTTCTTGGGGCATTCTGATGCTCTGTGCCCAGATTGCCCGCAGGTGAAACATGCACCGCCAAAGCTTCTGATGTGAGCATGAAAATGAAAGATCAGATAACATGGAAATTCAAATATAGATGTTGTATCAGAATTCAGATGATAGTAATGAATAACACCCAAAAAGTATAAAGATAAGCATGTAGGCAATAGATGAATGATAATAGAGGTTTCTGTGCTTTCCTCTTTTATAATTAACTACCAAATATGCAAGGAAAATGTAATATACCTGTCCCTATTTCCGAAAGATGGTGAGCGTGAAGATCGTCCATCACTTATCAGCCGGTCACTCCCACCGCTGCTTCTCGAGGTCCGTGACCAACTGTTATCACCACCTCGCCCACCACCCCAACCACCACCTCGCCCACCACCACCTCTCCTCTCATCATCACCATCAAAGAATCGGCCCCCACCCTGGCCACGGGAGGTACCGTAACTTCTGCGATCTCTTGAACCTCCTCGCATACCCCTGTCTCTGTTTGAGAACCTGCCATAGTTATCGTTTGCAGGCCCATCATCTAGCAAAGCAGGCAACTGTACAACAATGTCAAGCTTCAATCAGTAATTAATTTTAGGAATCTAATAAACAGTGAAAATGGAGCTTTTGAACCCAAAAATAATATCAGATGAATCATATTAACCAACTAAAGTAATGTTTGTTGCAATAAGGGGTCATAATGTGGATAATGACCAATTGATCACAATAAAAAATCAACCTTGGTGATCCTAGAAATGGTGTTTCCGGGTGGTATCTGCTTATTCAGTAGCTCTTTTGCAACCTCCTCAGGAAGATCAAAAACAGCACCTTGAACCTGAAAATATAATGTCATGCAATCAATAAAGGAACTTTGGAACAGAATCAGCCCAAAAACAGTTTAATATACACACCCTTTCATCTGCAATTATGTGTATTTTTCCTATTTCATCAGCAGCAGTAGTATATACAGAAGATAAAAATCCGATGACAGATCCAGTAGACAAGAACCCTCTAACATAAGCAGGATCACGTGTCAGCTGCAATGTAACTTTGCCCTGCAAAGAAAGAGTAATGTTCAAACTGAATAATCAGTTAACCAGTAGAGGACCATAAAATAATAATCTATTAAAGAATATACGATAAAATGAGTCCAGAAGAATTTTGTGAAATTTTGAGGCACCCTATTTTATAATAGCCAAAACTAATGATTTAGCCACTGTAGTTGGCACGTTTTATTTAATACACTACCGAACTTTTAATTTTTCAAAGTACCCCAATTAACTAATTATTATTTTAAAATTAGGTCAATCTGTTAACTTTGGCTCACGGCGGTTAACATGAAGGTTAAAAATAAAAGAAAAACAAATTAAATGACATGGTTTCCAGACAACAGAGCAAATGTACAACCCCAGATGATCAAACAAGAGGCCTTCTTCAACAACAAGAACATGAATCAATTGAAAATCCAAATACAATCTAAATCTTAAAAAAAAATAGTAGAAACACAATCAAAACCTTTCTTTTTTCCTTTGTCATTTTGCAAGTAATACAATACACGATTCCTCAAGCATTCATCACAAAAGGAAAAATCAATTACTCGTCGTTTGGCCCAACAACGTATTCAATCTCAACAAATTTTGTTTGCCGGTAATACTAAGCCCAACACCATAATCACAACCACCACCACCACAGCCTACCAGCACAATCACAACACCACCCAACATCAATTTCCCCCCAATCACCCCCTTTCACAAACAAATCAACTATCACCCACCTCAAATCTCTAATTAAAAATTCAAACATAAAACACCACCATAAATACACAGATCTGGAGAAAGATTTGAAAAAAAAAGTAGATCGGGAAGAAAAAAAGAAATACTTGAAATAAAAAAGTAGTCCATCAATTCATATCATATCTGAAAAAACTTCCATCAATGGCGAAATCAACAGAATGTCTCCACCTCCGTCACCGAATCCGATGACCTCTCCGTGGAGAATCATTTTGTTGATGCCAATCACGCGGTGACAAACAAAGAATACAAAGGGAAGATTGAATCGAAGCTTTCGTCCATCTGCGACGGGATTCTGAAGCTTTTGGATACCAAAAGGAGTTCGGAGCTTTTATTTGAAGATGAAAGGAGATTATGCTTAGATTACTTATCCAAATTATGTTTGTATTAACCAATTAAAATAAGTAAAAAATAAAAAGAAAAAATAAAAAGAAGCAGCAGATAGGTAATATTAAAAAAGAGGTTGTTTATTATTTTATTATTTTTTTTGCCACATAAGTACTAATTTTTATTTTTATATTTTTTCCAAAATCACGTAGAAAAAAAATTAACTTCTATTTAGTTTTTTTAACGGAGTGACCCAATTTTAAAATAATAATTAGTTTAATGTGGTAATTTGAAAAATTAAAAGTTCAGTGGTGTATTAAGTAAAACTCGCCAACTACAATGACTAAATCATTAGCTTTGCCTTTTATAATACCTTTCAGCACCTAACCAATACCTTCAAGTGAAAAACTAACATTTTTCAAAGACTTGAAACAGTAGATATTTTGAACTTGTTAATCAATTACTAACCTGCTCGTACGAAATTAGAGATCGGGATGAGGGAGGTCGCGAAAAACCACTCAACTGTGCTATTGCAGCAGCAAGAGCACTTGTTCCCTGCTCTTCAATCAATTTCTGTGCAGTTGGGGTGAAGAAATCCACCGACTCGGGATGAACTCCACCTAGGGTGGCAATGACTTGCTCAGCTGATGACTCCAAAACCTCTCCGACAGCAGGTGGACTAATAAAATCAAACTTGCACCCCACATCACGCTCAAGAGATCTAATTGTTCTCTTGGTTATTAGAGAACATCAGAATGGCCGAGCCTTCTTTACCTGCACGTCCTGTGCGACCAGAACGATGCACAAATGTCTCTGCATCATTGGGTAATTCATAGTGGATTATCTGGAGAAAGGAGAAAAGAGGAGAAAAGACTTTAAAAATATGGAAGCAAATTGTGGACAGAACTCCCATAACAAATACACCCCAAAATTATTTTAAGTTAAGAGCACTGGTATGTTATTGTATACGTAACTATACAAATCCAAATAAATCGAGCTAGTTGTGAATTATAACATTACTGTCCAAAACAATCAAGTAAACAATTAAAGGCTAGATTTAGTGATTATAATATTACATAGAAACCTGTCGATTCAGGCATAGACTTAAAACGATTAACGTACTGATGACTAACAGCTACTGTGATTTGTAACAGTATAATACAAGCATATATTTTTATAATTGCAAAACATCTTCCTCACGTGGTAAGCTATTTAGAACTTCACTGTAAATGGCAATACCGATTGTGTAGTGTCGTAACATACTCCTTCCATCCATGGCATAAGGCTAGATTGTGTACATAATTTTGTGTTATAAAGACATTATTACCCTCAAAGTACATAATGTGGGGCCCATTGTTTTATATTTAAGCATCGCCCTTAGTACTTAAACGATGCCCATTATTTGATATTTAAGCTTGGGTAAAACTGAAATATAAAATATACTCTTTCCTCATTAATTTCTTAATTTGTGCAAAACTTGTACTTGTGCATCTGTACCATCCTTTGGTGGATAGAAGTAGTATATAAGACTAGATATGACTAAATGAATGCTTTCTATATTTGATTCTTAACCAAATAATAATAACTTGGCATGCTTATTTTCACACATAACTCGCATGTATTTACAGGATGATTTCAAAAGACAGAACAAAACAAAATAACATATTTGGTAAATTACTTTAATTATAAGCCAGAACAAAAAGATGGGGAAAAAATAGGTTCTAAGGAGATTAGGAAAGCCACGAAATTGAAAGTCAGACATTCAAAGGTTGTTAATATAAAAGTTTAAGATTATTAGAAGTTTAAATCTCTAAATATGAACAATGCTATAAAATAAAGAATTTTACAAAAATGTAACAACATTAGATATTGAGAGGGTAGTATGTCATAAGAAACCCTATTGACTTACTAGATCAACATTTGGGATATCAAGCCCGCGAGATGCAACATCAGTGGCAACAAGGACAGTAAATTTCCCTTGCCTAAATCCATTTAGAGTTCTCTCCCTCTGGTGTTGAGATATGTCACCATGCAGAGCCTCTGAAGCAATGCTATTTGTCAATGCTAATGAGACTTCATCTGCATCTCGTTTTGTTTGTGTAAAAACAATGGTCTTCCCACCCTTCGCATATACCTGAAAATATGTCAAAATCAAAGTCAAATTCAACCCTATGAAACTTCTAGACATTTTGCTAACTTGCTTAATGAAAACTCGACCTCTATTGACTAAACAATAGAGGAAGCAAGTCCAATAAAACAAAATGCTAAATCATACCGTTACAAGATCAGGCAGAATACTGCGCTTTGAAGTTGAAGTGGTTGGTAATGCATACAGCTTGATCCCCTCTGCCAGTTTTTCATCTTGGTCGCCGACCTAAGGGAGTAAAAAGAAACAAATAACAGATAAACAAACTTCAAAATCAGTCTGGCGAAAAAAAATAATTGGTGAACGTACAAATAATGGATGTGTCTCAATGATGTAGGACAATTTATAAATTGAATTCTGCTATTGATTGATATATGAATAAAACTATAATCTAAACTCAACACTTAAATTCTAGGGTTTAGAGTTTCAACTCGGCGTCTATTAACTCTAGAAAGATATATCCAAGATATAAAGAAAACCAATATTAATCTCAATATTCAGAATACGTCCTCCCAAGGAGAATTACATCGGTATTTAAACAAAACAACCCTAAATTGGACTTGGAGACCAAAAAGACAAAAATATCCCAACTAATTAAACAAGTCACTAAAATACCTCAACTAATTAAAACAAATCCATAATAATGAAATAAACAAAATAAATAAATAAAGCAACTAAATCAACGATCCCCATCATTTCTCCCCGACTGAGAAAAATTCGACTCTGTCGAAATGAAATCTTCGTAACGTGTCAACAATGCGGGATCAATGCGATGAAACTTGTAAATAATAAATATAAAAAATCACATGAGAACTTGAAAATCAGTATCCCATGCTTACAAATAACAACTTGAGAAGTCAAAAACGCAATAAAAAGTTTTATGATACTGCCACATAACAGTTGAGATGTTGTATTCAAGTGATTATTTTGCACACTGAATATTTTTAATACTATATTCAAAATATCACTTTCAACTTCGTCTACCAACATAGTAATGGAGGTAAGACCTTTATAGAGTCTAACAGCAAAGCATACGAGCAGATTCTGTACATTTACTGAATAGTCAATCTTGATCAGAATGTCCAAAATGCATAACAAACAGTAGTGATGCATGTACATTTGTGCGCCAAGACAGCAAAATATTACCTTATATGAGTTATGAAACTGAAACAAAGTAGAAAAAGAAGCTTGTAATAAGTGTGCATCCATACTCTTAAAATATCTGAGCAAATAAAATAAAATTTTGACTCGTATTCTAGCCAGATGAGGAAGAGGGAGCCCTGAAAAAGCAATCACTTACCAAATCAATTGTCAGGGGACTGTTCAAATATTTCCTGGAGAGTTTCTTTACCCAAGTAGGCATAGTAGCCGAGAAAAGCATACTTTGCCTCTCTGCAGGAATCTTTTCTAGAATCATCTCCACATCTTCCTCAAAGCCAACGGCAAGCATTTGATCGGCTTCATCCAGGACCAAGAATTGAACTTCCCCCAACTTGAGGCTGTTGCTATTGATCAGATCGATAATTCTACCAGGAGTTCCAACCACCACATCAACTCCACGTGTGAGCGCATTTTGCTGTATGTTGTAAGATACTCCTCCATATACACAAACTGTGCTCAAATAAGGTGCAGACTCTTTGATTTCATTCTCTACTTGTTTTGCTAACTCCCTTGTTGGTGCAAGAACCAATACCCTGGGAAGTCGACCAGACCGCCTTCAAAGAAACAAACAAGATAAGGAAAATGTATTATTCTAATAAAATAATTTAAACGGGATACACTTGTATGATTTCACAGGTACCTCTGAGAATTTCTTTCTTGGTCATCCTCAGTAAGACGTTTTATAATCGGAATACCAAAAGCTAATGTCTTCCCTGTCCCAGTCTTTGCGCGAGCAATTATATCTCTACCTTCCAGTGCAGGCATTAACACAGCTCTCTACAGATCAAAGGCAATTCAGAAAAGAGAAAGGTGGGGGGAATTACATTTTGATATGTATGTTTACAGACATGAATAAGTAAAAATGACAGAGTGAGGGACGGACGGAGGGAGGGAGATTCACCAAACAATAGAGTATGAAAAAACTGCAGACAGACACTAAGGGTTGTTAAAAAGCACTGAAAATTAAGCACTGCTAAGGTACTGCACTAAATGTTTAATTTAATATATTATTCAGTTAAATTTAAATATAACCTTTCACTAAAAATGTAGGGTGATGAGTCAAATAATCCTGACCTGGAATACTGAAAGTCTGAAACCAATACCAGTGAGTAGATTTTATTTTATTTGATAACACTCACTCATTATGAATGCTTTTAACAAATAAAAAGGAAGGATTTCAGTATTCACTATTAGACAATCATCAGAACCTTGAGAACAAACAAACTGAAAAAATTTGATTGCTCACACAGATGAGAATGGAAACATAAACCTTCAGAAGTACTTAATACTAGTAGTACATACTATCCCTTTCTCCATGGAAACCTTCGGTCCCGTCCACAAACCATATCCAAACCCTTACGTTGCCACCAAAAGAACAACCTTTTCTTTGATAGAGTATGGCCATCATGCCTTCCATGAGTCTCAAATCTCCTTGTTAATTATCAACATTTAGATGTTCTTGGTCCGCAGCTTGGCATAACTATAGTTGCAGTTTATTCATTTTTTTCTTCTTCTTTTCTCCCTAAAGTAAACTAAACCAATTTTTAAACTAGACCATTATCCATCTACTAACAAATCAAACTACTTAAAGTGCTTCACATTGGGCATCAAGCTGAGCAGTAAAACAGCAAACTTCAAACACTTAATGAAACCAGCTAATATTACTATGAAACTAAATTCACAAAAAGTACTAAACAGAAATTTAAAATTTTTCCAAAAACAATTTACTCACTTGAATGGGGAAAAGCTCAGTAATTCCTCTACTTGCAAGTGTCTCAACAACCTTCTGAGGCAAACCCAATTTAGTAACTTCAAGTTCATCATCACTAACACTTCCAATAGATCCCACATCATCTTCAGACTCATCATACTCACTCTCACTCACATCCAGAGAGTCCTTTCTAAACCCACCAAGCCCCCTAAACGCTTCTTCACTCAAAACCGAAGAATTCGGCGTCGCAATCGCCGAAGCAACAAAGGAAGAACACCCACAACCAGCTCCGCCGGTTTGTTTGAGCCGGGAAGAAAAAGAAGCTTTGAGACCAGTGAAATGGGACTTTTCTGAAGAAAATGGGAGAGAAAGAGGGGGAATTGTGGTGGGTCTTTTGGGGAGTTCTTGAGATGGGGTTTGATAAATGGAGGAGATATTAATTATGGAGGAAGAGCACGCCATGAGCCCGGCGGTTGAAGTGGTGGTGGCGGAAGGATAGGGTGGAGAGAGAGGGGGAGAGATGATAAGGAAGAGAGGTTTATGTATTGAATGGTACTAAAAACCTCCACCTTGGGTACTATAGACTCTATTGCTAATATATTGGGGATAATTTGTGACTTGATAGGGATATTTCTTTTTTACATTTTTTTTTTTTAGGAATATATTTTGACCTAGCAAGTAAAAAAACGTGGTGCTAAGGTATTAGTAAAATTTTATTTGTATAATTATTTTTATTTGACTTGAAAAATTATATAAAAAATAAATTTATTAAATGTTTGTAAATCATTTTCAAAGAATAGAAGACTTAATATTTTAATTGAAATTATATTTATATAAAAATTATGACTTTAAGGTTATTTTAATATATATATATATATATAATATTAGAATATTTAATTGTTATTAAATTTATAATTAGTAAATATAGACTATTTAAATACTATTAATGTTTTCTGGTGTGTGTTGGGGCCTGGGAATATATATATATAGAAATTGTTATCATTAGACTTAAGTCATGTTTAGCTAAAATTATTTGAGAAAATGACGTAATTTTATCTATATGGGTTAAGTTTTTTATTCTAGGTTTTTATAAAAATATATATATAAATTTTATATCAAATTATATCGTTTTATTAAGTAGGCTTATCCATCTTGGCTAAATCTTATCTTTTTCTCATATATATATATATATATATATATATATATATATATATATATATATATATATATATATATATATATGGGATCGGATCAAATAAGATATATTTCTTATCTTTCTTTCATCCACGTCACCTTTTTTTAATGACGGACCCCGGGCGTCGGTTTCGGTCACATAATCGTCGCTCATACTTTTAAGACGCTTATATGTTGTGTCGTCATGAAAAGTATAGGCGACGATATTGTATTTAATCAAACCGTCGTCGAATGTCTGTCATTAAAGGGAGGTGAGCACGGGTGAGTAAGATAAGAGGTATGCACTTGATCCTTACTCTATATATATGAATGACAGATTTAAAACATTCCTCTTAAATAACACTCTTTTATTAAAACTACGAAGTTTTGGAGATTCTTTTAAAAATAAGTAGGGCCGCGAGTTGCATTTTTGTAAATAAAAGAAAAATAAATGGGACCACTCTATTTTAATATTATTTTGTACTTTAAAAAGAATCTCTAAAACAACGTAATTTTAATAAATGAGTGTTATTTAAGAGGGGGGCTTTAAATCGATTTTGTATATATATACTCCCTTCGTCCTCAAAAAGATAATTAAAGTATATATTTTTCACATATATTAAGAAAAGAAAAAAAAGAGAGGAAAAAAAACTAAAATTATTCTTAGTGGTCTAACATGATTATATAAAGTGATGAGTTCTTCCACAACGATGTCATGTGGGTTTCAATCCATAATGAATTCTAAGATCACCACATAATTCTAAAAATGTATTTTTATCTAAACGAAAATCTTGATTACATCGTGATTCATGAAAAATTTCAACATGATTCCTTGCAAATATAACTCATAATATCTTAAAATTCCAAGACCAGCTGTGACACCCCCAAAATAGGTATACATCACCTATTCTGAGTCGCCAAATAAATAGTACAAACTACAAATACAACTTAATTATACAACAGTCGTATAAAATACGACATAACATAATCTAAGAGTTTTAATAAGAATATTGTCATCTAGACAATATCCACACTCAATTGAGTCCTTATTATATTTATTGTCACACTATTTAACAGAATAGTGAGGACTACTAATGCTATCATCTGGACCAATTACTCGTTTCGATTAGTCCTAGCCACGCTCTCATTTTCAAGAGAATAAAGGTGAAAGAAAAGGGTGAGCTCAACTAGCCCAAAGAAGAAATATTATGACTAAGATAATGCGAGAATAAATTATCGTTAGTTTTCAACAAAGATGTTAAACCGATACAATATAACAAACATCAAGTTTAACTACAATGAACAAGCGATCTATTAAAAGAGTCAAGTAGAGAATAAAATCTACTATCTTTTATGATTTAAAAAGTTTTCATCACTTTTATTCTTTGGGACTCACTTAATAAATAATCCACATCATCCCTCGCACTACTGCCAAGGATATTCATTAGTATCACAACCACAAATTATCCATGCACTACTGGGCGAGGATATTCGTGTATTCATCAATGGTCATGATCATGCCAACAATCATCCATCAATGCACTACGGCCAATGAGGACTTTTACCACATCATTTGTAACATTACGGCCATGATTATACCGATTAATAATCCTCGGTCATAATCATACCAAGTTCATCTATACACTACACAGCCACATGATGACTTTCAACATAATATAAACATGAGGATGATGACAATGATATAAGAATTCAATAAAACAAGTTCAAGAATTAAATTATCCAGAACTAATAACTTCTAAATTGTCAACACGATACTTCTTTGTAGAGTAAAATTCAAGAATGCTCGGAAGAATATTTTCATGAAAAATCTTTGGATGAAAGCTTGCCAAATATCAAGGATATTCCACTAATTTCATGGAGTATAGAAGTCAAAACTTTAACCAACCCGAGTATAATAAAGAATGGAATAACAAAAAATCACCAAGATGTGATAGATCAAGATGCAGATAAAAGTTATTCCAATGTAATAATAAATAACGGAACCAGTCGTGCGTAAATGCACAGATAAGATATTCCAATGTAATAATAAATAATGAAACCGAGTCAGTCACGCAGAACGCACGCATGTGATATTCCAATGTAATAATGAATAACGGAACCAGTCAGTGCGTAAACGCGCATGCATACGGGATGTTCCAATGTAATAATAAAGAATGGAATAACGAAGAAGAATTTCACCATGTATGCGGCACTTGCGTGATAAGAAAAGTTATTCCAATAGAATAAAAAATGGAATAATGTAAGTTCTCTTCATGAATACTGAAAGAAATAATACCCTTACCTTGTAACAACCTGGATATAGGAGTAGTGAAGAAGCAGAATATTTTTCTCCTTTCTCTCTATAGTTTCTCTCTAGAGTTTCAAAGTGAATTCGTAAGAAATAATGAAGAAATGAGCTTCTATTTATAGGAGAATGGATTTGAATAAGAATTAATTTCAAACGGTCAGTATTGATTTACTTTTAAGCGGATGGTCCAGATTGGTTTACTATAAAATATTCTAATAAAATAAAATCTTTTAAATAAAATATAATATATTCTATTTATAATCTAATAAAACGAATAACTTTATAAAAGTATTCGCTTTTATATAAAAAACTTTTCTGTTTTATTACATTAATAATACTAATAAAACAAAATTTATATATATATATATATAATATATATATATATAATCTTTCGTGACTTCATAAAAAGACACCTCAATATATTTAACAACATTTATCATCATTATTATAATTCACAATATTAATCGACCAGGTTCTCAGGAAAGAGGGGACTTTCCAATAAGGATTTCTCCCTATTGGCGCACAATTAGGTGACCAAACATTTCTTTGGCAAAACTTCTAGACATCGTTAATATTGCAAATAATAATATTAATAACTCTGCAATATCTCAATTATTGATTTAATAATATATAAAATATCGATAATAATTGAATCAAATAACGTGAGATCATTGTGCAACAATTACTATAGAATAATTGAACAAAACCGAGTGACTTCTCACGTAAGATCAATAATCAATACCGTGTCTTCTTACGCAACCACGCCAGACATCGCATTTCTTTTAACACCGTGTTTCAACAAATTAACTCAGACAACTTCCGCCATTATTTTCATAAAATATTTTTATCGTTTTCTCAATCCGACAATAATTCCATCATGGGGGTCCACCAATGATTGTCTTGGTTGCATTTAATATTCCCCGTTAAAACGAATATTCCCCGACCAACGAATATTATATAAAGAATTTGCGAACTTTACAAAATTTATAAATATTACCCCAATTTATAACATTATATCAAATTCATTCCATAATATTCAAAAATGATAATTATAGAAAATTCATCTTTATTCATAAAAGTTGGGGTCTTACAATTTCCCTGTCTTATGAAATTTAGCCCTCGAAATTAAGGTACATACCTTCAGTATGTCAAGAGGTAAGGATACCTTGATTTCATTTGATTCTAACTCCGTGTCATTTTCTCAACATCGTGGGTTCCTCCATAAAATTTGACGAGGTATAACCTTGGAGCATAGAATATGTTCCTTCTTATCCAAGATTTGAACAGAACCTCTTCATACGTTAAATCTTCCGCTATTTCATCCGATTCTAACTCAATAATGTGGTTCGCGTCTTTCACATATTTACGTAACATGGATATATGAAAAGCGTTATGAACACGAGACATACTCAAGCAGAAAGCGAGTCTATACGCCACAATTCCTACCGATCGATCAGGATTAAAATGGGCCAATGAATCGAGGATTGAGCTTTCTCTCTTTCCAAATCTCGTAACTCCTTTCCATGGAGCAACACGTAACAACACATGATCTCCAATATCAATT
Organism: Panax ginseng; assembly: GCA_020205605.1. Classification (NCBI taxonomy): domain Eukaryota; kingdom Viridiplantae; phylum Streptophyta; class Magnoliopsida; order Apiales; family Araliaceae; genus Panax; species Panax ginseng. The sequence continues at coordinate 142,687,754 of CM035134.1, read as the reverse complement.
CCACGCTTTTCGATGAAGATCAACATAACTCTTTTGTTTGGTCTTGTGAGGTTTTATATCGTTGCTCGGATCGTTTGAATCTTTTCTATAGTCATACGCATTTAACTCCCGGTCCCAACAACGTTGCTTCACCCACCTCATCCCAAACATCTGGAGAACGACACTTTCTTCCATACAACGCCTCAAATGGAGCCATGCAATACTTGTTTGATAAGCTGTTGTTGTAGGAAAACTCCATCAATGGTAAGAACTTATCCCAACTTCCCTTGAAGTCAAGGACACGTAGTCTTAATAAATCTTCCGAATTTGAATAGTCCTCTCGATCATTCCGTCTGTGTGTGAGGATGATATGCCGAACTAAATCGTAAATTCGTGCCCATAGCTTTTTGCAAACTAACCCAAAATCGTGAAGTGAATCTTGGGTCTCGATCGAAATTATGGATATCTTTGGCATACCATGCGGTCTTACAATCTCGCTTATGTACATACAAAGCAAGACGTTCAAGTGTATAAGTTTCTCGTATTGGTAAGAAATGAGCAGACTTGGTCAATCTATCAACAATGACCCAAATTGCATCTACGCCCGAGAAACCTTGGGAAGACTAAGAACGAAATCCATGGTAATGTGCTCCCACTTCCATTCGGAATTTCAAGTGGTTCAGATGGACCTTTTGGTACTTGATGTTCCGCTTGACTCGTTGACAAGTTAGACACCTTGAGATAAACAATGATATATCTCTCTTCATATTGCTTCCACCAAAATTTATGACAAAGATCACGATACATTTTGGTACTCCGGGATGGATTGCAAGCGGTGTGTTGTGCGCCTCCATCATGATTTTATACTTTAAATCGAGGTCGTTAGAACACAAAGTCCGGAGTCGACTCAAGTATTCCTTCTTTATCGATTCTTGCTTGGCAGATAACACCTTTCAGACTTTCTTCCTCATACGCATCGGCCTCCGTGTCAGTAGCTTGAAAGCGACTTTAACTTTATCGATTAAATTGGTTCTACTCAGATATTCGCCATCGTCACGTGGGTCCCGGAGTCTTTATCTCTATCTCCATCCTTGCAAGTCATACAAAATGGGCCTCTCATTGATTGACAATATCGTGCTTTCGTATTCGCGATATGATCTTCTACTCAACGCGTCGCTACTACGTTACGCTCGCTTTTAGGATGGTATTGGATCGTATGATCATAATCTTTCAACAGATTCAAGCCAACGTCGTTGTCGCATGTTGAGTTCCTTTTGAGTGAAGAAATATTTGAGGCTTTTATGATCCGTAAAGATCTCCACTTTCTCCCCATACAAGTAATGCCTCCAAATCTTTAGTGCAAAAACAATAACTGCCAACTCTAGATCATGAGTGAGATAATTTCTCTCATATTCTTTAAGTTGTCGTGAGGCATAGGCTATGACTTTCCCATGTTGCATGAGAACACATCCCAACCCTTTACCCGAAGCATCACTGTAGATGACAAATCCCTTCGAGCCAGATGGTATTGTCAAAACATGTGCTGAAATGAGTCTCTTCTTGAGTTCTTGAAAACTCTTCTCACATTCCTCTCTCCAACTAAATTTTTTTATCTTTTTGAGTCAGCTGAGTTAATGGAGTAGCGATTCGAGAAAACCCTTCTACGAATCTCCGATAATAATCAGCTAAACCGAGAAAGCTATGTACTTCGGTCACTGATTTAGGTTGCTCCCAACTTTGAATTGTTTTAATTTTTGTCGAGTCAACAGATATTCCATGACTTGATACTACGTGCCCAAGGAATGCTACTTCCTCAAGCCAGAACTCGTATTTTTTTAACTTGGCATAAAGCTTGTTTTCACGAAGCTTTTGGAGTATTAGCCTCAAGTGTTGCTCATGATCTTCACGACTTTTGGAATAAATAAGGATGTCATCAATAAAGACGACCACAAAGTGATCCAAATATTCTTTTGAATACTCGGTTCATCATATCCATGAAGAAAGCGGAGGAGCATTAGTCAATCCAAAAGACATAACTAGAATTCATAATGCCTGCATCGAAGTTCGAAAAGTCGTCTTTTAGAATTTCATCGGTTCTAATCTTCAATTGGTGATATCGGAACGAAGATCAATCTTTGAAAAGAATTTGGCTCCAGAATGGCTGGTCAAAAACAGGTCATCAATACGTGGCAATGGGTACCTTTATTTTTGATGGTGACATGATTCAACTCCCGATAATCAATACAAAGTCGCATACTCCCGTCTTTCTCTTTCACGAATAGAGCAGAGAGCACCCAAAGAGGAGAAGTATTAGGACGAATAAAGTCAATGTCTAACAATTTCGTAGTTGGGTCTTTAACTCGAAGTTCAATAGAGCCATTCGACATGGGGCTTTGGAAATGGGTTTTTTGTACCCGTGATGACCTCGTTCGTCGGGTTCCTTGCTTTACGGGAGGTCATAACAAATGCTCTCCTTGCACTACCGGCTTTGACTTTTCTAGGACGGCCTTTGGTGCCTCCATCCTAGATGAACTTGTTTTCGGTGAACGAAAAAATCGGGCTAGGTGACCTTCTCTTCCACAATTATAACATGCTTTGGACCAAGATCGCATGGTTTTGGTGATGTGTCCTCCCTCCACATTTGAAGCATATATGATAGGTGGTCATTTTCCTTCCTTAACAACGGGTCTTTGGTACTAACGTCTTTCCATCATTGTTGAATCTCTCTTCTTGAAATATCCATTCTAATTATTTTGGCCCTGATTACCACAAGGAAGTGGTTACCATTTCAACGCCTGTTGATTCCCTCCACGCTTGTTGTCACCGCTTCGATGACCGCTTTCACCGGTATTATCATTTTTTCACGCTTTCTCTTTTGGTTGGGTTGACTCATTATCGCTTCCAATAATCGAGACCTATTAACAACATCGAATACAAACACGGTTTATGAGAGATAAAATATTGACGTATCTCGTGTTTCAAACCTCTTAGAAACATTCGTGTCATTCTCTCCTCATTATCAACCAAATGGGACGCAAACCGGATAACTAAGCAGGCAAACTTGGCCCGTCTTTGCGACACGGGCCATGTTGTTTTGCTCCCGCTTGATGAACTCTACCTCTTTCATGTGACGAATACTTTTCGGGAAAAGTACTTGTTGTTGAACAATTCTTGGAACTTCTCCCAAGTCATCTTGGTCTGGCGGAGTTGAGTCGCGTTTCTGATTCCCACCGAGAATCGCCTCTACATAATATGAAGGTGGAAAAAGAAACCTTTGCTCCTCGGAGCATCCCAAGACATCAAATATCTTGCAGATCCGCTTTATCCACGTCTCCGTCTTAAGTGGTTTGGCTCTCCAAAAACTCGGTGGTCAGTTCCTTGAATCGCATTTAGCGGTGATCGTCGTCGAGAGTTGCCAATGTTTCCACCTGCATTTTGTACATGAGCCGCTCTTTTCGATGTTGCATGAATTGCATAAAGCCTCCGATCATTCCATCGCTCATCATCAGTCGGTGTTGGTGTTTGCTTGAGGATTGTCGTCTTCCTGATGCACATTATCCTGATTATTGATCTGTGGAGACTCAACGGTCTCCTGTGCTCCATTGATGTTCTCAACATTCTCGGATGTCATTTTCAAATACTTCCACAAAACACATATTATCCCTATACTCTGTCCGACCAATTAAATACAAAATAAACTTAGGTAGGTCATACTAGCGAAAGAATTTCTCGTCTCTCCCCTCCTAGTTCTTATCTCACATCTCAGCCAGGGATCATATCCCTAAGCTTTGATACCAACTGTGAAGCCCCCAAAAGTATACATCACCTATTCTGAGTCACCAAATACATGGTACAAAATACAAATACAACTTAATTATACAACAGTCGTATAAAATACGACATAACATAATCTAAGAGTTTTAATAAGAATATTGTCATCTAGACAATATCCACACTCAATGGAGTCCTTATTACATTTATTGTCACACTATTTAATGAGAATAGTGAGGACTACTAATGCTATCATCGGACTAATTACTCGGTTTCCGACTAGTCCCGCTTACTTTCTCATTTCTCGAAAAAAAACGTTGAAAGAAAGGGTGAGCTCAACTAGACCAATAAGAAATATTATGACTAAGTTTAATGCTGAGAATAAATTATCGTTAGCCTTCAACAAAGTGTTAAACCGATACAATATAACAAACATCAAGTTTAACTACGGATGAACAAGCGATCTATTAAAAAGTCAAGTAGAGAATAAAATCTACTATCTTTTATGATTTAAAAGTTTTCATCACTTTTATCATTTGGAACTCGATTTTAATAAATAATCCACATCATCCATGCACTACTACCGAGGATATTCATTAGTATCACAACCACAAATTATCCACGACCTACGGGCCAAGGATATTCATGTATTCATCAATGGTCATGATTATGCCAACAACTGTCCATCAATGCACTACGGGCCAATGAGGACTTTTACCACATCATTTCTAACATTACGGTCATAATTATACCGATTAATCCCTGGTCATAATCATTCCAACTCCATCTATGCACTACAGGCCACAAATAACTTTCAACATAATATAAACATGAGGATGATGACAATGATATAAGAATTCAATAAAAACAAGTTCAAGAATTAAATTATCCAGGAACTAATAACTTCTAAATTGTCAACATGATACTTCTTTGTAGAGTAAAATTCAAGAATGCTCAAAAGAATATTTCTATGAAAATATCTTTGGATGAAGCATAAATATCAAGGATATTCCACTAATTTCATGGAGTATAAGTCAAAACTTTAACCAACCGAGTATAATAAAGAATGGAATAATAAAAAAAAAATCACCGGGCATGTGATAGGACCGCATGCATAACGAGTTATTCCAACAGAATAATAAATAACGGAACCAGTCATGCGTAAACGCGATGTATGCGGGATATTCAAAGCAGAATAATAAATAATGAGATTAAGTCGTGCGTAAACGCTTGCATGTGATATTCCAATGAGAATAATAAATAACGGAACTGTGTCATGCTTAAACGCTTGCAGACGAGGATGTTCCAATGAGAATAATAAAGAATGGAATAATGTAAGAATTTCACCATGTATGCGCAGACAAGATGTATAAAAGTTATTCAACAGAATAAAAAATGGAATAATGAAGTTCTCTTCATGAATACTGAAAGAAATAATACCCCTTACCTTGAACAACTGGATATAGGAGTAGTGAAGTAGTAGAATACTTTTCTTCTTTCTTTCTATAGTTTCTCTCTCAGAGTTCAAATTGAATTTGTAAGAAATAATGAAGGAATGAGCTTTTATTTATAGAAGAATGGACCTGAATAAGAATTAATTCTGAGCGGTCCAGATTGATTTACTTTTAAATGGATAGTCAGATTGGTTTACTATAAAATATTCTAATAAAACAAAATCTTTTAAATAAAATATAATATATTCTATTTATAATCTAATAAAACGAATAACTTTATAAAAGTATTCTTTATATATAAAAAAATTTCATTTTATTACATTAATAATACTAATAAAACAAAATTTATATATATATATATATATATATATATATATATATATATATATATATATAAACTTAGTGACTTCATAAAAGACACCTCAATATATTTAACAACATTTATCATCATTATTATAATTCACAATATTAATCGACCGAGTTCTCGTGAAAGAGGGCTTTCCAATAAGGATTTCTCCCTATTGGCGCACAACTAGGTGACCAAACATTTCCTTGGCAAAATTTCTAGACATCGTTAATATTGTAAATAATAATATTAATAACTCTGTCATCTCAATTATTGATTTAATAATATATAAAATATCGACAATAATTGAATCAAATAACGTGAGATACTATACAACAATTCATGTAGCAATAATTGAACAAAACCGAGTGACTTCTCACGTAAGCATCAATAATCAATACCGTAGTGCTACTATGCAACCAACGCCAGACATCTTTACTTTTAACACTGGGTTTTTCAACAATTAACGGTACAACTTTTGCCGTTATTTTCATAAAATATTTTTGTCGTTTTCTCAATCCGACAATAATTCCATTGCGGGGTCCACCAATGATTGTGTCGTTGTACGAATATTCCCTGTTAAAACGAATATTCCCCGACCAATCGAATATTATATAGCAACTTGCGTACTTTGCAAAATTTATAAATATTACCCCCAACTATAACATTATATCAAATTCATTCCATAATATTCAAAAATGATAATTTTAGAAAATTCATCTTTATTCGTAAAAGTTGGGGTCTTACATCAGCCATTTTAGATATTTGTAACCATTTTTTATCTTCTTCCTGCCACTTTTGAATATCTAACTCTCTATTTCTTAGAGCAACTCCAGCAAGTCAGAGTTACGAAAATCCTAGACTATATTTAGTATAAGATGATTATACTTAGTGGTCTAACATGATTATATAAAGTGATGAGTTCTTCCACAACGATGTCATGTGGGTTTCAATTCATAATGAATTCTAAGATCACCACATAATTCTAAAAAATGTATTTTTATCTAAACGAAAATCTTGATTACATCGTGATTCATGAAAAATTTCAACATGATTCCTTGCAAATAAAACTCATAATATCTTAAAATTCAAAGACCAGCCATTTTAAATATTTGTAACCATTTTTTATCTTCTTCCTACCACTTTTGAATATCTAACTCTCTATTTCTTAGAGCAACTCCAGCAGGCCAGAGTTGCGAAAAATCCTAGACTATATTTAGTATAAGAAGCCAATTTTGCTCCAGCAGATGGACTATATTTAGTCGAGCTATTTTTCCGGCAACCCAAAAAGACTAAATCAAGGAACGAAAATCTCATGGACTATAATTTTAATATAATTAAATGAGAGAGAGGATGAAGAAAAAAAGAAGGAGATGAAGCTCTCTGTTTAAGAAGGAGATGAAGCATGTTTGAAGCGAAGAAGAAGACAAAGTGCTTCCCAACGAATAGAAGAAGAAGATTAGAATGGTCTAATAAAAAAAAGTAACGAATATAAATTAAAAAATTTATAAATATGCATAATAATTTAATATATTTTACCTATTTCTCAATCAACTACTTCAACCATTAACAATTATAAGTATTTTGTTAATAATAATTTATATTTTTATTATATTTGATTTTTACTTTTTTATTGATAATATTTTTTAATTTATTTTTAGATGGAAAATTATGGTCATCCTATGTGTTATATATATATATTTTTTATTATATTTGAGTTTTTTTGAATTTATTGATATTTTAATTTTTTTTATAGTATAATCTACGGGATAGTCCACGTGATAGTCCATCTGCTGGAAGGATTGAAGACTAAAGTACATCTGTCGATGTCATATGGATTAAATATAGTCCAGCAGATAATCTATCTGCTGAAGATGCTCTTATATACTGTTTTTTATTGTTATCATCATTATAAAAAAATTTGCATTAAAAAAATAGAATAGTAGTTCATTCACTTGTGCTAAAATATGATCCATTTTAATAGCATTAACAACTAAACAAGTCAAAACTTCATCCAACTATTAAACCTTTTTCGCAAGTGCAAACATCAGATCAGATTTCAAAACTGCAATCCATAAAAAAAGCTATTTTGAGTACATACAACAATGCAAATAGTACAGTAAAAAGTGAAATATTACTAGTTAACATAACTGCTACAAGGTTACACCAAGCAAATGAAACTTTACAATTTCCATCAACAGAGTAATATAGTTTCATATATAAAAATCCATATAAGAGAAAGACAAAATCATTTGCTAGATGAATGAACTTTAGAATTCATATATGAAACATGGGAATGTGTGCATGCCATATGTAACTTAAAAGCAATGTTAGACTGTTAGCAGGGGAATATTAAAGTTTGGGGCGGTTAATGTGGTGTGGTGGCAATTGTAAAGCCAACAAATTTACAAGTTGTGAACGTTTTCTGGGGAAAATGTTAAATGGTGCCTATTTCAATTGTTCCAGCATATATCAAATACACCAAACTAAAGTTTCAAATAAATTTACAAGTTGTGAATGTTTTTTGTGAAAGAATCAAATAATGTATATATAAACCCTTAAAGCCATCAAACTAAAGTTTCAGCTCAAAATTTACAATTAGAATTGAAAAAATTGGTCTATAAAAGGAAAATCTGTAAAAGAGGCCTGCCTGTGGACTTCCAACAATTGATAATTAAGCTAAAACAATTAATCAAAACAGAGTAAATGTGACGCCCCCAGAATAGGTCCATACAACCCATTTTGAGTCGTCAAATACATAGTACAAAATTTAAATACAAACTTCAATTATACAACTGTCGTGCAAAATACGACAACACAATAGTTGAGTTTCAAAACAAATATTATCTCGTAGACAATATCAAAACTCAAAAAATAAAGTCCTCATTACAATTACTGTTATACTATTTTACAAAATAGTGAGGACAACTATAAAAACCATCTTGAATCATTACTCCACTCCCCGACTAGTCCCGACTATATTCTCGCCTCTTGAGAAGAACAATGAAACCAAAAGGAAAAGGGTGACCACAACTAGCCCAGTAAAGAATATTTTGTCTAAGATAATGTAAAATAAATTATCATTAGTTCTCAACGGGAAAAAATCTGATAGAATATAATAGATAACAAATTTTAGATCAATAACTGCAGCGAAAACATCAATCCATTAGAAGAGTCAAGTAGAGAATGATGTCTACTATCTTATATGATTTAAAAATCCATCATCCATATTTTATCCATGTAATACCAATCAATAAACATTTCACATCAACGAATTATCCATGCACTACGGGCCAAGGATATTCGTATCTATCACCAACAAATTATCCATGCACTATCACCAATGGTCATGATCATGCCAAATAACTGTCCATCTATGCACTACGGGCCAAATAGGACTTTTACCACATCATTTGTCTGTAACATTACAGGTCATGATTATACCAATACAAACTTTTCTGATCATAATCATACCAATTAACAGTATATATATGCACTTCGGGCCAAAGATGACTTGTAAGACCCCAACTTATTATAAATGAAATTAAATTTTCTCTATTTATTATTTTGAAATAGTAAGGGTTGATTTGATTAATGTGGTTAGTTATGGGTAAAATACGCAAATATTTCAAATAAGCAAGTGATTATAAAATATTCATTGTTATCGGGGAATATTCGTTTGGTCGTGGAATATTCTTACTGTTGGAGAATATTCGTACGACGGCGCAGCCTTGTATGGACCCCATAACGAAAAGCGGTTGGATGAAGAAAACGACAAGTATAAGTTGGGCGTAGTTATTCTACCATTAAGATCATTGAATACCCGGTGGTTAAAAACACGAAGGCATTACAAGATCGCACCAATTATTGATTCTTACGTAAGAAGACACTACTCAATAATTGTTATAGTAATTACTATTTAATATTTTATTTTATTGATTCAATAATTGCTACGTTGATATTTTATATTATTGTTGTTTCAATAATTGTCACTACACAGTATTTTCCATTATCGGAGCAATAATTCATATTATTTGAATAATATTATTAGATAGCATTATTGGCAATGTCTAGAAATTTATGTCTAAGAAGAGGTTTGGTCACCTAATTGCGCACCAGTAAGGAGAAATCCTTATTGGAAAGCCCCCTCTTTCCTGAAAGCGACACGGTTCACAGAGATTGTGATTCTGTAATATTATTTGTGAATAATTAATTATTGATTTATATGATAAGAAAAATATTCATTTTATGTGGATATAGATGGAGAAAATTTTAAAGTGACAATTGTTGAAAAATTGATATTTTATCTTTTCTGATAAAATAATTTATTTAAATATATTATTATATTATAATAATATAATAATGGTGATATTTTTACAACGAATGTGTGATATATGATTAAATGAGGAGGAAGAGTATTTTTGTTACTAAAAATATTTAAAACATGTTTTTCATGTTTGCGGACCTCATTTCTTGACTGAAATTTGATTATAGCCTGTAAAATCGTCCGTATGTGGATTTCGGTCAATTTCTGTTTGGAATTTGGAAAAACTTTCTTCTGCAAAGTTGTAGATAATTAAATTTCCTATGAAATGGACATAAGATTTGAATTTTTCTGATAAAAGGGCTATTTATTATGAATTATTGAAGTTCTGAAGTTTCAGAATAATTGTTTTTTTAAAGTTTTAAATTTTTTTTAAAAGAAAAACATTTTTGATATGTTTGGTGGGCCCCACTGGTTGTTGAAATGGCTGAATTCAGTTATTCAAGGTGGGCGTAAGAATTTAAATAAATAATATTAATATTTTATTAAATTTTCTACTTTGGTGTTCTAAGTAATTTTCTATAAATAGGGTGCTTAGGTTAGAATGAAAATCACACCAGAAACTAAAGTTTTCTTTCTCTTTCTCTCTATATTATCGAGCGTATTCTTGTGAGTATTTTGAGACTTTGAGTGTTCTTTATCAAAGTATAAGTTTCCTTCAAAGACTATATTCAAAGATTCCAATTTCAGGAATTCTGTCTTTCTTTTCGAGGTAAGGGATGTTATTTTTTTTATAAATGATATTATTTCTTTCAATATCATTATGCCAAAATATTGGTAAGATTTTTCTTATGAAATTCTTGTCTTTTTAGTGTCGGGAGTTACTTATTTACGATACTCATGACTATTCACGAGAAAAAATTAAATTTTCGCTTTTTGTCCAAGATATCTATTATGGATACTAGTTTTGATTGTATCCATGTTTTGGTCTTCATTCTTAAATTTTACTTCACTATGGTTATTTATGAAGTATTTTTGAACTTGAAATATTTAAAAATTAATTCTTAATATTTATTCTTTTGTTTCCTTTGGATTCGCTTTTCTTTAAAATATTTTTCATCATCCTCGATTCTAAATGATGATATTCTTGAATATCTTTGGCCCAGTAGTGTAAATATAGTTGATTTTCTTATGAATATCTTTGGCCGTAGTGCGCAAATATATATAAGTGTTGAGATGAACATGACTAATCGATGATGAATATCTTTGGCCTATAGTGCAAAGATGAATATTTGATTTAAGATGTATTTTGATTGATGTTACAAGGATAAAATATTAATGATGGATTTTTAAAATCATAGAAGATAGTAGATTTCATTCTTTACGTAACTCTTCTAATGAATTGTTATTTTCCCTGCGAATATTGATTTAAAACTTGTTGTATATTGTATTTTATCAGATTTTTTTCCTGTTGAAAACTAACGATAATTTGTTCTATATTATCTTAGTCATAATATTCTTTACTGGGCTAATTGAGCTCACCCTTTTCTTTTTTGTTCTATTTTTCTTCCCAGGAGGCGAGAATGTAGCGAATACTAGTCGGGGTGTGGAATGATGGTTCTAGAAGTTGTTTTAGTAGTCCTCATTATTTTGTAAAATAGTGTATCAATAATTGTAATGAGGACTTATTTGAGTGTGGATATTGTCTCAGATGACAATATTTGTATTTAAACTCATAGTTTATGTGTTGTCAGTATTTTGCATTTGACAATTGTATTAATAAAGTTGTAGTTGTTTCATGCATTCATGTATTTTGGCGATTTCGAATGGGTATTGTATACCTATTTTGGGGCGCCACCGATTGGTATCGAGCTTAGGGATATGATCTCTGGCGGAGATCGGGGAATAGAAACTAGGAGGGAGAGACGAGTAAATCCTTCGCTAGTGTGTTCTACCTAAGCTTATTTGTTGGTTGGTCAGAGTATAGGGTTATTATGTTGCATGTTAATTTCTTTAATTAACCCTTGTTTTATGGCAGTATTTAAGAATGGCAACTGAGAATGTTAATGATGAGAATAAATGAGAATAGGAGACTCCTTTTACTCACCAATGAGGAGAAACGCAACAAGCATGTAAGCAATGTTCCTCCGTAAACAACACCTTGATCGGACGATGAACGATGGAATGTTTAGAAGCTTTTTTGCGATTCATGCAAAATCGCAGAGGAGACTCGTGTAAAAAATACAGTGGAAATGATAAGAACGCCTTGCGGTTTGTCACAAATGCAAGCGATTCAAAGAGTTGGGACCACAGTGCAGGGAAAAGACGATCCGATTAAAGGCGGAGGCGTGGGTCAAGCAAATTACCAAGATATTTGATGTTTTGGGATGCACGGAGGAAGCAGAAGGTTCCATTCGCTACCTTTATGTTCCACGGTACTTTTCAAAGATGTCTTGGGAGACATTTCAGAATGTTTAATGACAAGTACTTTCCGAAAGTATTAAATCATATGATGGAGAGTGGAGTTTATTAGATTGGAACAAAATAACATGGCGGTGTCCCAACACGAGGCGTAAGTTTGCGGAGTTATCCAGGTTTCGCACCTCATTTGGTGGAGAATGAGAACGTATGGCGTGGATGTTTCGAGAGGTTTGAAACCCGGCATACGCCAATATCTCATTTCTCATAAATTTTCTCTATTAAGATGTTGTCAGCGGGGCTCAATTATTAGAAGCGAGATAACGAAAGTACGCGAATGAGGACCACAACTGTGGTCATCCTGGTGACAATGATCATCGAACAACGATAACCGGCGGAGAAAGAAAAAATACGGACAAAAGCGGTAACTACACTCGGTGGTAATCATGGTTACGTGAGAATAGAAGAAGCGAGTCGGGAGGAGATTTTAAAAAGAGAAGGTACAACAATGACAATGCGAAGACGTCAGCACCAGCAGCCATTGGTTCACGGTAGGAGAATGGACTAAATAGTAACTGATTCACGGATGGTCCATATTGATTTAATATTAAAACGGACGGTCCATATCGATTTACCCTTAAAACCACAATCGACAGTCCATATTGATTTACTATTAAAACCACAACCGACGGTCCAAATTGATTAATTATTAAAACCATAACCAACGGTCCAGATTGATTTACTATTAAAATTACAATCGACAGTCCATAAAATTAGTACATCTTCCCATGAAATAATAAATTAAACTTACAACAAACGTCTCATAACAAACCCTTTTATTTATATAAAAAAAATTGAATAAATATTTGCCACAAATCAGTTATCTTTAATAAACACAGTTTTAATCTTTTAACAATTATTCATCATTAATATTATAACTCACAATATTGACAAACAAATCATTCTCAAGAAAGAGGGGGCTTTCCGATAAGGATTTTTCCTTACTGGCGCGCAATTAAATAATCTAACCCTTTTCTCGACACAACTTTCTAGACATTGTCAATAATGTAAATAATAATATGAATAAATGTATTGTCTCAATTATTGATTTAATAATATAAAATATTGTGCAGAAGATGCTGTGACAGTAATTGAATCAATAATATGAGATACTATGTAGCAAGTATAATAATTGAATAAAATTGAGTGACTTCTTACGTAAGCATCAATAATCAGAGATACTGTGCAATATCGTGTGCTACTGTGCAACAATGCGTATTATTGTACTTTTATCACCGGATATTTCAAAAGTTTAACGGTAAATATTTTGCCATTATTTTTATAAAAAGGTTATTTCTGTCGCTTTCTATATCCGACAGTTATTCTATTGTGGGGTGTAGCGTCCCCCGAATCCGGGCCCCAAATCGCCGCGGATTCGGTTTGCTAATCTTTCTATAACTGTTTGCAGAAGATATAAACATAAATTGTTTATACATTACATTACACACTACTCCCCAAGGTCGAGTAACCTTAACTTATACACATTTCATAAACTATTTATTACATAACAATATTTATCACAATACGCTATTACAAACTAGATGCACTTTATAACCCAAGCTGAACTTGGCTTTAATCGCTTCTCCGTATCCGAACGCATTTGCCTTTATCTCGCAATGTTTTATCATGATATAGCAAGGTGAGCATGAAAGTTGCCCAATGACAAGTTTAAATACAACAATATAAGGATATATCATGATTGAAGAGTATGAATAATAAGTGGCTATAATTCATTAATATAATTGAGAACTAGCAGAACAAACTTTTGGTCGAACAAGTTTTAAACATGAACAAACATTTCGGACAAACCCCAGTAATGAAGGTGATCACCTTTCATACCTGACTTATACATGCAAGATGTACAGAGTACAATTTTCATGGCAATCAACAATGATTAACCATAAGCTTGAATAAAACACTCTTATTAGAGTTAAGTAAGAACAAACTTGCCTGAACCGTTGATTACCGCAACGCAATTTATAACGCTTTACCCGAAGACCTCTTTATGCTTTGATTTTAATCTTGGCTCTCCAATCTATTTATGGATGATCTTGAGTCGTTTACAGGACTAATCCACTCTCGATTTTCGTGGGTTTGTGAAAAGAGAGTCAGTTGGTGAGAGCAAAATGCAAAATGGCTAAGTTTTATGAACTTTCTCTCTAAATCTTATATATAATGCTTTGATTCATGCATGTTGCTTCAATTTAATTTGAGTCAATTTGATTTCTTTGAGATTTTATGTCTGAAAGTCAAAAGAGTTGGTGACCTAATAAAGTGATAGCCATTTTGCAAATTAACATATAAAAATCCCATAAAGGGCATTTAGGTCATTTCCAATTTTTTCTAGAATTTGAACTTTATGAAACCCTTTAGGGTTTAGGTTTTGTGCAATCTAAGATTTAGGGTTTAGACAAATTTAGGGTTTAGGCTTTATCCTTAAATATTAAGCAACTTGGATTTCAAAAATTTTCTAATTAAATTTTAAAAATAGAAATTTTGATTTCTAATTATAATTAGGGCTTCCTAATTATATCATAATTTTCTAATCATGAATCATTATTTGATAATTAGGACTATTTTATCCTAATTAAAATTGCTAATTTAAAGACTTGAGGTCAAATTTGTACATTATAATTTATAACCCAAAATTAGGGTTTTAAATATAAAAATAATATTTCAATTTTTAGAAATTAGATTTCCCAATTAGATTAGGGTTTCTAATAACTTGACAATTAGGATTTATATTTCCTAATTAACCTTGCAATTATAGCAATTAAATCCACCACTGTACAATTAGGGTTCAAAATGGTCATTAGGGTTTTCAACCCACAAATTAGGGTTTCTAAATAGAAAATAATTTCTAATATAGAAATTAAATATTCGTAATTAGATTAGGGTTTTCTAATTACTCAATCTTGAAAATTAGAATTAATATATCCTAATTAACATTAAAATATTCAATTAACACTTTCATTTTTCCTAATTATAAATTAGGGTTTCAAATCCATCATTGTGGTTTCGACGGAAAAGTTTAAGTTCGATAATTTGAAATTAGGGTTTGCTAATTAATTAAGCGTTACCCTAATTAATATTATAATAATAGCAGTAGAGCATTATAATTCTCCATTAATTTATCAGAATCTGAAACTAGGGTTTTCAGATTAAGTATTAGGGTTTCAGATTTGGAATTAGGGTTTTGTAATCAATTTGTTAAGATTAACCCTAATTAATCTTATAGTTATTTACACTTATGCCATTAAGTTCCCGATTTAGGGTTTCAAGCACCGAATTAGGGTTTTGATTTCTAAACCGAAACTAGGTTTCGAACCGGTTTCAGGGTTTCTTATCGACGTTAGGGTTTTCTAATCGAACATTGTCGTTCTTAATATATTCTTGTGGTTTGACACGGATATAATTTATCCGGTCAACCTCGACCTTAACCACATTCTCGAACACATCATTAACCATATACACGTAACTTAATCACATAAACACTTAATCTGAATAATTCACCTATATCCTTCAATTTAATTTTTGAAATTCTCAAAATTCAATCCCAATAACATCAAACGCATACACTTATTTTCTATCTAGGTCTAATATTTGACCTTAAATCAATCATTTAAGATTTTAATAAATGGTCTAAATTCTCGGGTTGTCACATGGGGTCCACCAATGATTGTGTCATCGTACAAATATTTTTTGACAAAAAGAATATTTCTTGACCAAACGAATATTCTCCGACACAACGAATATTTTATATCAACTTGCTTACTTTAAAAAATTTGCATATATCACCCATAACTATAGCATTATATCAAATCAACACCTTATTATTCAAAATAATATTTAGAGAAAATTAAATCTTTATTCATAAAAAGTTGGAGTCTTACAGTAAAAAATCATTAAAATAAAAAATCAGAACATAAATATATATATATATATGTACTATAACAAAGATATATGGGCTAACTGGGCATGATTTGAAGGTGATCAAGCCCTTTTCGCTCAAAATCAAATCGACAATAATTTGATAAGCCTTTCGCTGCTTATCTCAATTTATAAAATTTCCCAAGCTTCATTGATTATTTAAATTAGCACTTACCATCTGCGTTTACAATGCACATACTTTGATAGTCATTCAGGAAAACACAACCAAAACACAGTGTATAATCTAAATAACAAAATTAAATATTTTTATTGTAGGACGAAACTATAATTATGGTTTATACAGAAGAGAAAAGTGATTGAATACATAGATAGATTATAACACTCACCAAACTATGTTGCTGGTTGTGGTTGTGATGTTGAGGCAGTTTTAGGTGTTTTTGTGGACAAAGAAAAATTCCACTCAGTTGTGCCAGAAGAAGAAGTTGTATTTGGAGTACCAAATATTTGGTCTAGGGTTTGGTACCTAACAACAATCGAAGGAGTAGCAGCAATCGAAGGAGTAAAATGAGTAGCAGGAATAACAACGACGGAACGAATGATGGAAAATACAAGAACTTGATGGATCAAGCACAAAGAGATGGCAGAGCAGATCTTCAATTAGCCCTTGTGAAAAATGTTTACGTTAGAAGAGGGAAGAGATCAGGCTAAAGGGGGGGGGGGTAAAGATGTAATTTATCAAGACAGATGAGTGGCAAAAAAGTCATTATATTTGGTCAAAATAGCTTATTAAGAATGACTTATAAGTTATTTTATTTTAAGTTACAAAATGTTACTGATTTTATTTTTGACTTATAATTCAAAAAATAAGTCATTCCCGAACACTCAAACAATAGAGAGCTTTAAATAGCTCCCGAACAGCCCCTAAGAAGAGAAAATTGATCACAAGTACTTGAGATAAGTTATTCAAATTATTTGATTAAAGTATCTCTTACTTGTTTATTATTATAGATATAAGAATATAAATTGCTATACACAATTATATATATCTATATTTTATCTGTTTATTATTTATATAAATATCATAAAATAGATTAAATTTTGATCATCAAACGACCCTGAGATACTTCTAATAAAGAACTATCCGGACTGTCTTTGAATTTCTTAATAATCTATCAAAAATATTTATATAAGTATCACATATATTTATTATTTATATAAATATCGTAAAATAGATAACACTTTGATCGTCAAAACAACTCTGAGATACTTCTAATAGAGAATTATCCGGACTGTATTCGAATTTCTTAGTGATCTATCTATTGAAAATATTTTTATAAGTACTTCATATATCCACACTTAAACTAAGTTATCTGCTTAATCAAGAAGCATTTTTACACATACATGAAAGTTTTTTTAAACTTTTAAAATTGAGTCAAAATTCACATCTGCTTATACAAGAAGCAAATTGCTATATAAAAGTCATTGAACTTTTTGATCTTTAACTTCTATTTGCTTATTTAAGAAGCATCAATCTATATTAACTTCTATCTGCTTGTTTAAGAAGCATCAATATGTGTTAAATTCTATATGCTTATTTTAGAAGCACATCATTATAAAATCTTTTGTAAAAAGGGAAAAAGGTAGAGTTAATTTATTTTATCTATCTGTGAGAAAGACGAATAATTCTTCAACCAAGACTAGTCTTAGAGAGGTTAGCTGTGAGTTGGGTATCTAGTGAACTTGTAAGGTGAAGAAGAGACTGTTGTTTGAAGAACATATCATAGAATAGAACTGAACTCAAAAGAAGGAACAACTAAGCTTGAGGACAGGGGCGAATCCAGCTTGAAAGTTCAGTGGGGTCAAAGTCGAAAAAAAAATTTAAGGATAAAAATTTAATAAAATGAATCATAAAACTAAATAGTTCTCAAATATTGTTTACAATAACATTTTTCAAGGTTTTATTACTTAAAATTGTTGCATGATAGCCTCATTTTTAATAGTTACAAAAATATCATATATCAATAACATTAATATATTCACAAATTTTAAGGCTTAGTAAAACAAAATAAGTAGAGTTCTACAATTATATTAGTACACTACTATTATATTACTGAAAAAAAAATATGCTACTATCTTGTTAATATGATAGATAAACATTTTAATATACTTTAAAATGTTTAAATTTAATTAAGCGGCCGGTGGATTGTTCCACAACAGTTGGTGACATTATTGAGAGAAAATAAATATAATGATGTTAATATCGAATTTTATACTACTACCACTAATGAAATGAGAGCACCCATCTGTATAATATAGGAATATTTACTAGGCATTGCTTTTTTATTGAAAAATTCGGGTAAATTATAGAAACTCTAACAGAAATCTTTTACAATTTTTAGTAACTGTAATTCCTCTGTTTTTAATTTTACCTTCTTGGTATTCAGGAGAAGTAAATTGAACAAGACAATAAAATATTTAAATTCTTATTGTAGTATTTTATTTTAACAATATAATAGTATATTATTTTTTTCAATAGCACAATAGTAGTGTATTACTATAAATTTAAAATTTGTGAATATATTAATAAGAATAACATAATATATATTTATATGAAGAGGTGAAAATTCAGTGGGGGCATGTGCCCCCCCTACCCTGCTCTGGGTCCGCCCATGCTTGAGGAATGAGCTGAGAGCTTGCTGTCCAATATAGTTAGTTAATAATAGTTGAAAGTTTGTCTATAAAATTTTGTAAAGGCTTCTCCACCTGTTGAAGAAGTATTTATTACAGATAGTAATAGGATCTCAAATCCTGGAGAGGAGCTTGAGACTGCACGTAGCAACATACCCGAGATGTATGTTATGAACCAGACAATTTTTTGTGCATTGTCTGATTGAATTTTTACTGTCTTGCATATTAATTTCTAACACTGCAATTTAATTATCTAAAAATTCAAAAATGCCTAAGATAGTTTTTAAATTTATAATAATCTATTCAACCCCCTTCTAGATTATTATTGGACTTTCAGATATTATTTATATATTTAAACACAATTACTCACTCTTGATTAGATTAAGTGTCTAATATTGACTATTATAGTAAAATTGATCACTTTTTAAAAGAAAAATGATATATATGTGGTCAAATATGATGATGAAGTTGAATTACACTAGCGTGAAACTCGATACGATGAGATAAAATAAAAATAATGTTACTATCGCGTAAAAAAGGATCACATTGTAAGACCCCAACTTTTAGGAATAAAAATAAATTTTATATAAATATCATTTTTTTAATATTATGGAGTGAATTTGATATAATGTTATAGTTATGAGTAATATTTATAAATTTTATAAAGTACGCAAGTTGTTATATAATATTCGATTGGTCGGGGAATATTCGTTGTAACAGGGAATATTCGTACGACAACATAATCATTGGTGGACCCCACAACGGAATTATTATCAGATTGAGAAAACGACAAAAATATTTTTATGAAAATAATCTGCGGAAGTTTTACTGATTTAACTGTTGAAACACCCGGTGTTAAAAGTACGATGAATGGCGTGGTTGTATAGTAGCACACCTGTATTGATTATTGATGCTTACGTGAGAAGTCACTTAGTTTTGTTCAATTATTGCTACAAGAATTGTTGTGATAAGATCTCACGTTATTTGATTCAATTATTGTCGATATATTTTATATATTATTAAATCAATAATTGAGATAACAAAGTTATTAATATTATTATTTGCAATATTAATGATGTTTAAAAGTTCTGTCAAGGAGAGGTTTGGTCACCTAATTGTGCGCCAATAGGGAAAAATCCTTATTGGAAAGCCCACTCTTTCCTGGGAACGACCTGGTCGATTAATAGTGTGAATTATAATAATGATGATGAATTTTGTTTTATTATTATTATAAATATAATAAAATAGAAAACTTTTTATATAAAACAGAATACTTTTTATAAACTTTTGTTTTATTTGATTATAAATAAAATATAATATATTTTATTATGCATAGTGTTTGCATAGTGCCTGCATAGTGTTTACATAGTAAAATCTTTTTTATATAAAACATAATACTTTTATAAAGTTATTTATTTTATTAGATTATAAATAGAATATATTATATTTTATTATGCATAGTGCCTGCATAGTGTTTGTATAGTAAATTTTTTTTATATAAAATAAAATATTTTTATAAAGTTATTTATTTTATTAGATTTTAAATAATATATATATATTTTATAAATAGAATATATTATATTTTATTGCATAGTATCCTTTCCATTCTCCTATAAATAGGATGCTTAGTTAGAATTGAAAACACACCAGAAATTCAGAGAATTCTTCTTCTATAATCTTGAGTGTATTTCTTTAGTTTTAAGAAGCTTTGAGCATAGAAAACAGTATAAGTTTTCTTCAAGAATATCCTCACCCTACCAGTCGGAATACTCTTCTTTCTAAGGTAAGGGGTATTATTTCTTTCGTATTCATGAAGAGAATTATTTTCTTTCAAATACTTGTAAGAGTTGTTATTCCATTCTTTATTATTATGTTGGAATAACTTTTGCTACACGCCAAATACCGCATACATAGTAAAGAAATTCTTACGTTATTCCATTCTTAATTATTCTATTGGAATAACTCCGTCTGCATCTTGATCTATCGTACGCTCGTGAATTCGTTGTTATTCCATTCTTTATTATTACGTTAGAATATCCTCGTTCATCATGCGGATTATGCATGACTGGTTCCATTCTTTATTATTCTCATTGGAATAACTTTGTCTATGTGGATTATCGCATGCATGGTAAATGATTCTTTGTATTCACTCGTTATTAAATTGTGGAAATGATCTGTCTACGTGGATTACCGCATGGCGGACGAAAATCCATTTGCAGTTTCATATATTCTATTATACTCAGTTGGTTAAAGTTTTAGCTTCTATACTCCATGAAATTAGTAGAATATTCTGGATATTTGCGCTTCATCCAGTATCTTTTCATGGAAATATTCTTCTGAGCATTCTTGAATTTTACTCCACAAAGCAATATCATGTTGACAATTTGGACGTTATTGAGTTCTGGATAAATTAATTTATAAATCTTTAAAATTTATTCTTGAAACTTGTTTTATTGAATTATTATGTCATTTTCATCATCCTCATGTTTATATTATGTTGAAAGTCATCTGTGCCCAGTAGTGCATAGATTGACTTGGTATGATTATGACCAGGGATTATTCGGTATAATCATAACCGTAATGTTATAAATGATGTGGTAAAAGTCCTCATTGGCCCGTAGTGCATTGATGGACAGTTGTTGGCATGATCATGACCATTGATGAAAACACGAATATCCTTGGCCCGTAGTGCATGGATAAATCATGGTCGTGATACTAATGAATATCCTTGGTCGTGGTGCAGGGATGATGTGGATTATTTATTAAGCTGAGTCTCAGCGATAAGAGTGATGAAAAATCTTTTTAAATCATCGAAGATAGTTGATTTTATTCTCTACTTGACTCTTCTAGTGGATTGCTTGTTCCGCTTCAGTTAAACTTGATGTTTGTTATATTTTATCAGTTTAACACTGTTGAAGACTAATGATAAATTATTCTGCATTATCTTAGTCATAATATTTCTTACTGGGCTAGTTGAGCTCACCCATTCGCTTTCATTGTTCTCTTCAGGAAATGAGAACGTAGTAGGGATTAGTCGGGGAATAGAGTGACGGTCCAGATGATAGCATTAGTAGTCCTCACTATTCTATGAAATAGTGTGATAATAAATGTATTGAGGACTTATTTTGAGTTTGAATCACTGCCAGAAGACAATATTTGTATTAAAACTCACATTTCATGTCAGATATTTAGGTCAGTTGTATTTGTATTCGTATCAAGTATTTGGCGACTCGTAATAGGTGATGTATACCTATTTTGGGGGCGCCACAGGTTAGTATCAAAGCTAGGGATATGATCCCCGGCCGAGATGTGAGACAAGAATTAGGAGGGAGGCGGAAATTCCTTCGCTAGTATGATGACCTACCTAAGTTTATTTGGTATTTAATTGGTCTCACGATTATAGGGATAATATGTGATATGTTAATTAACCCTTGTTTTGTGGCAAGATTTGAAAATGACATCCGAGAATGTTGAGAATATCAATGGAGCATGTGAGACCGCTGAGTCTCCATAGATCAATAATCGAGGATAATGTGCATCGAAGGCGACAATCCTCACGCAAACAACAACTACACCGACCAAATGATAAACGATGAAATGTTCAGAGGCTTTATGCAATTCATGCAACATCAAAGCAAGAAAGCGACTCTGTCCCAAAATGCAGTGGAAACTTGGCAACTCTCGAACGATCACCCATTAAGCAATTCAAGGAACTGGAACCACCGGAGTTTTTTGGAGAGCCAAAACTACTTAAGGCGAAGTCGTGGATAAAGCATATCTGCAAGATATTTGATGTCTTGAGATACTCAGATGTGCAAAAGGTTCCCTTTGCCACCTTCATGTTGCGAGCAGAGGCAGATTACTGGTGGGAATCTGTAAAGCGTACTCAACCTGCCGCACTAAAGATGACTTGGGAGAAGTTCTAAGAATTGTTCAATGACAAGTACTTTCTCGAACGTATTTGTCACATGAAAGAGGTAGAGTTCATCAAGCTGGAGCAAAACAACATGACCGTGTCGCAGTACGAAGCCAAGTTTGCCGAGTTGTCCCGATTTGCGTCCCATTTGGTTAATAATGAGGAGAGAATGACGCGAATGTTTCTAAGAGGTTTGAAACCCGAGATACGTCAATATCTTATCTCTCATAAACTGTGTTTGTATTCAGATGTTGTTAATAGGGCTCAGTTATTGGAGCGCGATAATGTGTCAACCCAACCAAAAGAGAGTAGTCGGCAAAATGATTATACCAATGATAGCAGTCATCGAAGCGGTGACAATAATCGTGGAGGGAATCAACATGCCAGAAATGGTAACCACTTCGGTGGGAATCATGGCCAAAATAATAAGAATGAACATTTCAAGAAGAGGAGATTTAACAATGATGGAAAGACGTCTGCATCAGCACCCATTAAGGAAGGAGAACGACCACCTATCATATGCTTCAAATGCGGAGGGGAGGGACATATCAGTCCAAACTGTACGCAGCAGTCCAAAACGTGTTATAATTGTGGAAAGAAGGTCACCTAACTCGATTTTGTCGCTCAGGAAGGCAAGTTCAATTTGGGATGGAGGCACCAAAGGTAGTCCCGTAAAATTCAAAGTCGGTAGTTCAAGGGAGAGCGTTTGTTGTGACCTCCCAGAAAGCAAGGAACCCGAACGAGGTCATCACGGGTGTTTTATCATAAACTCTATGAAGTCTATACCTTATTTGATACCGGTTCTACCCATTCTTTTATTTCTCCTACTTGCATTTCAACGTTTAAATTTGACTCGAGAGAAATTAGACTTTGACTTATCTCGTTGAAACTTCGTTGGGAGAAACCTTCATTACATCCATTTGTTTATAAGTCTTGTTTAGTTCGGATCGGCACCCGCACGTTGTTACTGTCGATCTTATTTCTTTGAAAATACTTGCATTTGATGTGATTCTAGGATTGATTGGTTAACTACTCATCATGCAAAAATTGATTATTTTCGTAAGGTTCATAGCTTTCATATTCCTAACCAACCTATTATGCGAATTCAAGCAACCAAACCATTAAAATCAATCACTGTCATCTCAAGCCATAAAGCTATTTGTTTATTGAAAAATGGATGTCAAGCTTTCTTAACTCATGTCACGGATCTAAACAAAAATACGTCAGTTTTGAATGATATTTTTTTGTTAATAAATTTCTGACGTATTTCAAGAAGAACTTCTGGCCTACCCCCGAAGCGTGAAATTGAATTTTGTATCGACCTTGAACACGGTACAAAACCCATTTCCAAAGCCCCATATCGAATGGATCCTATTGAACTTCGTGAGTTAAAGACCCAAATTTGCAGGAATTGTTAGACATCGGTTTTTTCGGCCCTAAGACGTCTCCTTGGGGTGCCCATTTCTATTCGTGAAGAAAAAAGATGGGAGTATGCGACTTTGTATTGATTATCAAGAGTTGAACCATGTCACTATCAAAAATAGATATCCATTGCCTCGCATTGATGACCTGTTTGACCAGTTACAAGGCGCCAAATTATTTTCAAAGATTGATTTTCGATTCGGATATCACCGATTGAAGATTAGAATCGATGACATTCCAAAGATGACTTTCGAACCCTAAGACGGCATTATGAATTCTAGTCATATCCTTTGGATTGACTAATGCTCCTGCTGCCTTTATGGATATGATGAACCGAGTATTCAAGGAATATTTGGATCACTTTTTGGTTGTCTTTATTGATGGCATCTTTATTTATTCCAAAAGCCGTGAAGATCATGAGCAACACTTGAGGCTGATACTCCAAAAGCTTCGTGAAAACAAGCTTTATGCCAATTTGAAGAAATATGAGTTCTGGCTAGAGGAAGTAGCATTCCTTGGGCACGTAGTATCAAGTCATGGAATATCTATTGACCCAACAAAGATTAAAGCTATTCAAAGCTGGGAGCAACCTAAATCAGTGATCGAAGTACGTAGTTTTCTCGGCTTAGATGGTTATTATCGGAGATTCGTAGAAGGATTTTCTCGAATCGCTACTCCACTAACTCAGCTGACTCGAAAAGATACAAAATTCGGTTGGAGCGAGGAATGTGAGAAGAGTTTTTAAGAACTCAAGAGGAGACTCATTTTAGCACATGTTCTGACAATACCATCTGGCTCGGAGGGATTTGTCATCTACAGTGATGCTTCGGGCAAAGGGTTAGGATGTGTTCTCATGCAACATAGAAAAGTCATAGCTTTATGCTCTCTAAGAACTCAAAGAATATGAGAGGAATTATCCTACTCATGATCTAGAGTTGGCATTGTTATCTTCTTCGCACTTAAAATTTGGAGGCATTACTTGTATGGGAGAAAGTGGAGATCTTTATGGATCATAAAAGCCTCAAATATTTCTTCACTCAAAAGGAACTCAACACGCGACAACGACGTTGGCTTGAACTCATTGAAAGATTATGATCATACCATCCAATACCATCCCGAAAAAGCGAACGTGGTAGGTGACACATTGAGTAGAAGATCATATACGGGCATGAGTGCAATATTGTCAACGCAAATGCCCATTTTGTATGACTTACAAAGGATGGAGATAGAGTTAAAGACTCCAGGGACCCATGTGATGATGGCGAATATACTAGTAGAACCGACTTTAATCGATAAAGTTAAAGTTGCTCAAGCTACAGACCTGGAGTTGATGCGTATGAGGAAGAAAATGCAAGAAGGTGTTATGCTGGAAGCAAGAATCGATGAAAAAGGAATACTTCGAGTCAACTCCAGAATTTGTGTTCCTAACGACCCTGATTTAAAGTATAAAATCATGATGGAGGCGCACAACACACCATTTGCAATCCATCCTGGGAGTACCAAAATGTATCGTGATCTTCGTCATATATTTTGGTGGAGAAATATGAAGAGAGAGATAGCGCTGTTTATCTCAAGGTGTCTAACTTGTCAACGAATCAAGGCGGAGCATCAAGTACCAAAAGGTCCATTGCAACCGCTTGAAATTCCAGAATGGAAGTGGGAGCACATTACCATGGATTTTGTTACTGGTCTTCCCAAGGTTTCTCAAGGCATAGATACAATTTGGGTCATTGTTGATAGATTGACCAAGTCTGCTCACTTCTTACCTATACGAGAAACTTATACACTTAAACGTCTTGCTCGTATGTACATAAACGAGGTTGTAAGATTGCATCGTATGCTAGTATCCATAGTTTCTGATCGAGACCCAAGATTCATTTCAAGATTTTGGGTTAGTTTGCAAAAAGCTATGGGCACGGATTTATGATTTAGTTCGGCATATCATCCTTAGACGGACGAACAATCAGATAGGACTATTCAAACTCTTGAAGATTTATTAAGACTTTGTGTCCTTGACTTCAAGGGAAGTTGGGACAAGTTCTTACCGTTGGTGGAGTTTTTCTACAACAGCAACTATCAAGCAAGTATTGGCATGGCTCCATTCGAAGCGTTGTATGGAAGAAAGTGTCATTCTCCAGTATGTTGAGATGAGGTGGGTGAAGCAACGTTGTTGGGACCGGAGTTGGTACGTATGACTACGGAAAAGATTCAAACGATCCGGCAATGTATAAAAACCTCACAAGATCGACAAAAGAGTTATGTTGATCTTCATCGAAAGGACATGAAATTCGATATTGGAGATCATGTGTTGTTACGTGTTGCTCCATGGAAAGGAGTTGCGAGATTTGGAAAGAGAGAAAAGCTCAATCCTC
The DNA here is from genome assembly GCA_020205605.1 of Panax ginseng. Classification (NCBI taxonomy): domain Eukaryota; kingdom Viridiplantae; phylum Streptophyta; class Magnoliopsida; order Apiales; family Araliaceae; genus Panax; species Panax ginseng. The sequence goes on along the minus strand of CM035134.1, from coordinate 142,661,173 downwards.
GATTCATTGGCCCATTTTTAATCCTCGATCGAGTAGGAACTGTGGCCTATAGACTCGTTTTACCGCTAAGTATGTCTCATGTTCATAACGTTTTTTTACATATCCATGTTACGTAAATATGTGGAAGACCCGAACCACATTATTGATTTAGAACCGAACGAAATAGCGGAAGATTTAACGTATGAAGAGGTTCCTATTCAAATCTTGGATAAGAAGGAACATATTCTACGCTCCAAGGTTATACCTCAAGTCAAAGTTTTGTGGAGAAACCAATATGTTGAGGAAATGACCTGTGAGTTAAAATCTGAAATGAAATCAAGGTATCCTTACCTCTTCGACATACTAGGTACATACCCTAATTTCGAGGGCGAAATTTCATAAGAAGGGGAGGTTGTAAGACCCCAACTTTTAGAAATAAAATGAATTTTCTATAAATATCATTTTTTTAATATTATGGAGTGAATTTGATATAATGTTATAGTTGTGGGTAATATTTAAAAATTTTGCAAAGTTCGCAAGTTGTTATATAATATTCGATTGGTGGGGAATATTCGTTGTAATGAGGGAATATTAAATGCGACCAAGACAATCATTAGTGGACCCCACAACGGAATTATTTTCGGATCGAGAAAATGACAAAAATATTTTTATGAAAATAACGGCGGAAGTTTTACCGTTAATCTGTTGAAACACCCGGTGTTAAAAGAAAAAGAATATCTGCATGGTTGCATAAGTAGCATTACTTACGGTATTGATTATAGATGCTTACGTGAGAAGTTACTCAATTTTGTTTAATTATTCACACGAAGAATTGTTGCATAAGATCTCACGTTATTTGATTCAATTATTGTCGATATTTTATATATTATTAAATCAATAATTGAGATGACAAAGTTATTAATATTATTATTTGCAATATTAACGATGTCTAGAAGTTCTGTCAAGGAGAGGTTTTGTGACGCCCCCAAAACAGGTATACATCACCCATCTTGAGTCGCCAAATACATGGTACAAAACTCAACTACAAACTTAATTATACAACTGTCGTGCAAAATATATACGACAAAACATAGCTAAGTTTTTACATGAATATTGTCTCATAAACAATATACAAACTCAAATTCAATCCTCATTACACTTATTATCACACTAAGTACTGAGGACTGCTAAAACAACCATCTCGCACCATCACTCCATTCCCCGACTCGTCCCAGCTATATTCTCATTTCCTGAAGAGAACAGTGAAAGAAAATGGTGAGCTTAACTAGACCAGTAAGAAATATTATGACTAAGATAATGTAGAATAAATTATCCTTAGCCTTCAACAGTATAACAACTGATAAAATACAATAGACAACAAGTTTTAGATCAACAACTGCAGCGGAATAAGCAATCCATTAGAAGAGTCAAATATAGAATAAAATCTACTATCTTCTATGATTTAAAAAGTTTTTCATCAACTTTATCACTGAGACTCAGCTTAATAAATAAAATCGAATCATCCCTGCACCACGACCAAGGATATTCATGTAATCATCAATGGTCATGATTATACCGAATAACCCCTGGTCATAATCATACCAACAAACTGTCCATCAATGAACTACAGGCTAATGAGGACTTTTACCACATCATTCGTTACATTATGGTCATGATTATACCGAATAATCCCTGGTCATAATCATACTAAGCTCATCTATGCACGTAAGCCAAAGATGACTTTCATCACAATATAAGCATGAGGATGATGACAATGATATAAGCAATAATCAAACGAAATCAAATCCAACGAAATCAAGGATAAATATTAAAGACTTTAAATTTATCCAGAGTTTAAAAATATCCAAATTGTCAACATGATACTGCTTTATAGAGTAAAATTAAAGAATAATATTCATGTACCAAAAATAATTTGGACATAAAAGAAATATATTTTTTGGGTAAATAGTACCCCGTGAATAGTACTTCGAGAATAATACCTCGTGAATAGTACTTCGACATGAAAAGTACCCCAAATACCCGAGTGAATGATACTAGAGTGAATAGTAATCGGATGAATAGTAACCCATAAATATTAACTTGCGAATAGTACTTTGGCACGAAAAGTGCCCCGAATACCCGAGTGAATAATACTAGAGTGAATAGTAATCGGATGAATAGTAACCCGTGAAAAGTAACTTGTAATAGAAAAATACCAAAGAAAATGATATTTCATGACGAGTACAAAAGAAATGATATCCCAGATGAGTATAATAGAATATACGAAACTGCAAATGGATTTTCACTCGCCATGCGGTAATCCACGTAGATAGATCATTTTCATAATTTAATAAAGAATGAATACAAAGGATTATTCACCATGCATGAAGTAATCCACATAGACAGGTTATTCCAACAGAATAATAAAGAATGGAATAACAGAAGAATTCACCATGCATGCGATAGACCGCACAGAAAGGTTATTCCCAACGAAATAATAAAGAATGGAACTAGGTCACGCCGTAATCCATACGCATGGATATTCCAATAGAATAATAAAGAATGAAACCAGTCACGCAGAATCGCATGCATGTGATATTCCAACAGAATAATAAAGAATGGAACCGAAGTCATGCGTAATTGCACGCATGCGAGGATATTCCAAATGTAATAATAAAGAATGGAATAACAACAGAATTCACCGTGCATGCGATAGATCAAGCATGTGATAAAAGTTATTCCAATGAATAATAAAGAATGGAATAAAAGAAGAATTTCACCATGTATGCGGTACTTCGCATAGACATGTTATTCCAACATAATAATAAAGAATGGAATAACAACCCTTACGAGTATTGAAAGAAAATAACTCGTTTCATGAATACGAAAGAGTAATACCCCTTACCTCAAAAAGAAGACCGATCTTTGGAATAGTGAGGTAGCAGACTTTCTCTTCTTTTCTCTCTATAATTTCTCTCTATAATAATTGCTCTATAGCTATAGTGAACTGGTGAAAAATAATGAAGGAATGAGCTTCTATTTATAGAAAAATATAGTTTTGATAATTGCACGTTTTGGGGCTTGAAATATTACAGTATAATACCTTCCTCTTTTCTTTCATTTTTAATTTAGTCCTGCAAGTATTATCAAACTTGCACCACCTCCCCTAATAGTAAATCATGTGAATTAATAGTTCTAGACATGTGAAAATACGAATTACAGTATAGTACCTCCATCCATACCTCTATTTTTAACTTAGCCATGCAAGTATTATGTGACGCCCCCAAAATAGGTCCACACGACCCATTCCGAGTCGCCAGATATCATACTATAAAAATCAAATACAAACTTCATTTATACAACTGTTGAACTTTCGTGCAGAATACGACCATAATTAAACTATGAGTTTTAATACAAATGTATGTAACTCTCATGGTGCCTTGACCACAACCTTACAATGATACCTTACATAAAAGTACAGTCAATAACTATTTTAGAAATTAAAATCTTTAGGAAGTGTTCAAGGAAACCTTCGTACATGGGAGGCCATGTGTCTAGGTTATGATAGATATCATATGTACACAGAATTATCCTTGGTTGACCCAATAGTCCCCAAAGAAAAACAAGAAGATTTCTATCATCTTATTTCCAATGGTGAGTCTTCTCTTGACATATAATTGTCTCCGTTGTCTCCAAGTGAGAATTATATTTCAAATAAACTCTAAGATTATATAGGTAGTGCTCGTAGATATACTCAGCAAGTGGATGTGCACAATCCTGTCTTATGATAACATGAGGTTGTATGTCATTAGACATCTTATATGATAGTGGCAAAACACCCTTCCAAAGTTGGGTTCACCTCACCCTATTAGGTTCACCAAAATTAAATATCAAATGACTTATACAATACGACACATTTATCTAAAGTTCTCAATAAAATTATTTCCATACTATTTAGGGAGAAGCTCAACAGCTATAGACCACCGTTCTATTCTCCTCTGTTACCATTCTCGTCAAACAAATTTACACTCTTATTACACCGAAAGGAATTGTGAAACAAAAAAGGGTGAGCAACTAGTCCGAAGAGAGAATATCATGACTAAAGATAATTTACATCATCAATAGCCTTTATCAAGAATAAATCGTAGATTTAGAACATATGGTAGATGATAAAACTTTTCAACCATAGTCATAATGTGAACGAAAGCAATCCATTAGAAGAGTCAAATAGACCATAGGGTCTATTATCTTCTCCATGTTAAAAGTCCACCAACAATGTTTTATCCTCGTAACATCAATCAACAATTCATGTCCACAATCATGTGAATAACTTATAATCATAATTGTGATTCTAAATTCTCTTCGCACCTGTGACGAAGATAATTTTCATCACTGTCTTTACGAAACATCAAAAATCATGGTTATACCAAATCATAATTTTTGTTCATAATCATACTAATAAATTCATCTTTGCACTACGGGCCAAAGATATTCATTAATAATTCATCTTTGCTCTACGTGCCAAAGACATACAAATCGTATTATAAAAGAGTCAAGAGAGCATAATATCTACTATCTTCTACTTAATTAAAAAGTGTATTATCAATATGTTATCACGAGACTCGCCTTAATAATTAATCCACAAAGATCGAATCATCCCCCTTTTTACGGCCAAGGATATTCATTAAGTATATGACCATTTAATTATCCATGCACTACGGGCCAAGGATATTCGTGTTTTCAACAATGGTCATGATTATACCGAATAATCCCCGGTTATAATCATACCAACAACTGTCCATCAATGCACGTAAGCCAAAGATATACAACTATAAAACAAATAATCAACGGTCTATGTAAGACCCCAACTTATTATAAATAAAATTGAATTTTCCTTTATTCATTATTCTAAATTAATAAGGGTTAATTTGATATAATTCTTTGGTTATAGGTGAAATGTGCAAAGTTTACAAAATAAGCAAGTAGTTATAAAATATTCATTATTGTCGGGGAATATTCGTTTGGTTGTGGAATATTCTTTTTTTTGTCGGAATCTCTCGACACTGACGCGTAGCCTTGATCATCAGGTGGGCCCCATAACTGAAAAACGGTTGGATGAAGGAAAACGACAAAGATTGAGTTTTATAAATAACGATGTAAATTGTTACCAATTAACACTTTGTTGGGTTACCGGTGGTTAAAATACGAATCTGGCGTGGTTGCATAAAGAAGACACTTTACGGTATTGCATAAAGATTATTGAATTATTGATCCTTACGTAAGAAAGGCTTTACTCAATAATTATTACGTAGAATTCGCTCAATATTATATTTTATTGATTCAATAATTCTTTGCGTTGATATTTTGTATTGTTGTTGTTTCAATAATTGTCATTACACACGATATTTTCCATTATCAAATCAATAATTCCTATTATTTGAATAATATTATCGAGATAACATTATTGGCAATGTCTAGAAAGTTTACATCAAGGAGAGGTTTGGTCACCTAATCATTGGCAAAGAAGGAGAAATCCTTATCGAAAGCCCCTCTTCCTGAGAGAACTACCGGTTGTCGATCTTGTGATTACGTAATATTATTTTTAAATAAGTAATTATTGATTATTATGATAAAGAAAATATTTATTTTATGTGGATATAGATGGAGAAAATTTTTAATGTGATAATTGTGGAAAATTAATATTTTATCTTTTTTACGATAAAATAATTCATTTAAATATATTATTTTAATAATATATTAACGGTGATATTTTTATGTGGGATATATGATTATATGAGGAGGTAGAGTATTTTGTGGCATTAAATGTTTAATATATGTTTTGTGTGTTTGGTGGACACAATTTTGACCGAAAATTGATTATGATCGTAAAATCGTCTGTTTGTGGATTTCTTTTGGTCAATTTCATTTGGAATTTGGAAAAATGTTCTTCTCGCAAAGTTGTAGAGAATGGAATTTCCCATAGAAAGACGCGAGTTTCAATTTTTCCGATAAACGAGCTATTTTCTACTTAATTATTGAAGTTTAGGAAGATAAAATAATTTTATTAAATAATGGGTGGGACCCACTCTTGTTTGAACATGTGGGTCACTGGAAATTGGGTCAAGGTCATTGGTGGTTGAAGTGTTCAAATGGAATGCGTAGAAATGTAATTTTAAATAATAATAATTTATTAATTTAGTCTCTTTGGCGTTCTAACATTTTCCTATAAATAGAGGCTAAGTTAGAATTGAAAATCACACCGTAAATAAAGTTTTTCTCTTTCTCTCTCTAAATTATCGAGCGTATTCTTGTGAGTATACTTTGAGTGTTGCTATATACTGATGCGGGTTTCACAAGACTATACCGAAATTCACCAAATACGGTTATTTTGAGGTAAGGGTATTATTTTCTTCTTAAATGATATTTTTCTTCAATATCATTATGCCAAGTATTGGTGAACTTTTTTTATCAAATTTGAAACTTGTTGTAGGGGTTACTATTCACGATATCGCACTATTCACTAATACACCAAGACTATTCATAGAAAATAAAAAAATTTCTTTTTGTCCAAAATATCTATTACGGATACTAGCTTTGATTGTATCCATGTTTTGATCATTTTTGAATTTTACACCAATATGATTATTTTCAAGTATTTTTGGACATGGGTAAAATAAAGTATTTAATCCTTAATCCTTAATCCTTGTCATTTTGTTTCATTGGATTCGTTTTTTAAAAATGTTTTTCATCATCCTCACCCTAAATGGTGATATAAATGAATATCTTTGGCCCGTAGTGCAAAGATGAACGATTAATCGATGAATATCTTTGGCCCTGAAGTGCAAAAGATGAGCAGTGTTGAGATGAACATGACCAACCTGGTGATATAAAATGAATATCTTTGGCACTGTGAAGTGCAAAAAGATGATTAAAGATGTATATTGATTGTTATTACGGGGATAAACTATTGATGATGGACTTTTAAACCTTAGAAGACAAAGAGAATTCTTTCTCTACGTGACTTTTCTAATGGATTGTTGTTTCCATTGCATTTGTTGATCTAAAACTTGTTGTCTATTGTATTCTATTAGATTTTTCCTCGTGAAGACTAACGATAATTTGTTGTATATTATCTTAGTCATAATATTCTTTCTTGGGCTAGTTGAGCTCACCCTTTTCCTTTTTGTTCCATTTTTCTTCTCGGGAGGTGAGAACATAAAGAGGATCGAAGTCGGGTATAGAGTGATGGTTCTAGGAAGATGTTTTAATTGTCCTCACTATTTCTATAAAATAGTGTATGAATAATTAATGAGGACTTATTTGGGTGTGTATATTGTCAGAAGACAATATTTGTATTCAAACTCACAGTTGTATTGTCGTATTCTACACTTACATCCGTATTGTCAAAGTTGTAGTTTTCTTTCTATACCATGTATTTTGGCGACTCAGAATGGGTGTTGTATACCTATTTTGGGGCGTCGCCATACTATATTTGCACGTAAGTTCAAAGATATACAACTATAAAACAAATAATCAATCGGGCCCATCTTTTGCACGTAGTTCAAAGATATACAACTATAAAATCAATAATCAACGGTCCATCTTTGCACGTAAGCCAAAGATATATAATTATAAAATCAATAATCAACAGTCCATCTTTGCACGTAAGCCAAAGATAACTTTCATCACAATATAAGGATGAGGATGATGACAATGATATAAGTATTAATCAAACGAAATCAAGGATAAATATTAAAGACTTAAATTTATCCAAATATTATCAATCACTTAATAAATTCATAATCTAATATTATTAATATTATAATAATATTTTAATCACTTTTTAAAATTATAAACAATTTATTTTAATTATTTATACTTTACCAAATAATGCATTTAATCATTCAAAAATGCCATACTCATAAGATTTCATCACCAATGATCAAATCCCTTATCAAAAATCTGTATATACCTTATATAGGATTTCCAAGCCATAAAATCCTATTTTCCAATTTTGTTACTTCACATAACATATTTAATTCATTTACTCATAACTAGTTCATTTTCATGAAAAATACTAAATCAGTTCCAAAAATATTTCTTTTCTAGGATTTAGCAGAATATAGTCCCATATTGAACATATATTTTTCTCAGAATTTTTAAAATTCATTTAATATTTTTCATATACGGCCAAAATCATAGAATATTTAGACATTTATCATAAATTGTACTTTTGTCCAAAAATTCCCAAATTTACAGGGTATACTCCTGTTATATACATGTACTTCTAATAAAAATTTCACCAATTTTGGATTTAACCACAAGGAGTTATAAGGGTTTACTTTTAAAACAGCTTTTTTCCCATAAAATCCATAACTCTTAATCTATACATCCAAAAATCGCCATCTTTGGACACAATATAGAAAACTCATCAAATTATCATTTCAAATTTTTCCGTAATTTTGAGGGTCGAGAAAAATTACTTAAACTACAAATGGATTTTCACCCGCCACGCAGAATCTACGCAGATGCATCATTTCTACAATTTAATAAAAAATGAATACAAAGGATCATTCACCACGCATGTGGTAATCCACATGTATAAAAGTTATTCCAATAAAATAATAAAAATGGAATAACATAAGAATTCATCATGCATGCGATAGACCATACGCATAAAAGTTATTCCCAATGTAATAATAAAGAATGGAACTGCATCACGCCAGAATCCGCATTGCATGTGATATTCCAATGTAATAATAAAGAATGGAACTAGTCATGCGTAATTCGCATGCATAAAGATATTCCAATAGAATAATAATGAATGGAATAACAACAGATTCACCGTGCACGCGATAAACCGCATGCATAAAAGTTATTCCAATGTAATAATAAAGAATGGAATCGGGTCACGCGTAATCTCGCATGCATGTGATATTCCAATGTATAATAAAGAATCGGAACTGTGTCACGCGTAATTCAAGATAGATGTGATATTCCAAATGTAATAATAAAGAATGGAATAATAGAAGAATTTCACCATGTATGCAAAGATTTTGTATGTATAGGTTATTCCAAAATAATAATAAGAATGGAATAACAATATCTCTCTTCATGAATACGAAAGAAATAATACCCCTTACTATAATAACAATATCCCTTACCTTAGAAGAATACTGGATACTGGAATAGTGAGGTAGCAGACTTCTCTTCTTTTTTCTCTTTATAATTTCTCTCCATAATAATTGCTCTATAGCTTTAGTGAATTGGTGAGAAATGAAGGAAGAATGAGCTTCTATTTATAGAAAAATATAGTTTTGATAATTATACGTTTTGGGGCTCAAAATATTAGAGTATAATACCTTCAACTTTTTTTTCATTTTTAATTTAGTCCTGCAAGTATTATAAAACTTACACCACCTCCCCTAATAGTAAATCATGTGAATTAATAGTTCATTCATGTGACTTAATAGTTATAATCATGTGAAAATACGAATTACAGTATAGTACCTCCATCTATACGTCTATTTTTAACTTAGTCATGCAAGTATTATCAATCTTGCACCAACTCCCCTAATAGTACAAGAATGTGAATCAATAGTACACACATGTGAACAAATAGTTATAATCATGTGAATTAATAGCAATTAATTGCTCATTTATTTGATTAATTACCCAATTGGTCAGTATAACTTCCAGACATCAATTAATATTGAAATAAATGTCGATTTCCACTAACACTAATAATCCCAACACAATGGAAATATTTTTCTCAAAAATTTCATTTTTGAAATTTTGAAGTTTGACTTTTTCCGAAAAAGTCAACTGTTGACTTTTTTGACCAAAAAGTCAACCCCGATAAATTTTGTGTTTATAGTCTATTTATACTAATTTCATCGTTCCGGACTCAAATATCACGTCCGCATCTCCAAATTCAACTCCGAACTCAAATTCAATTTTTAATAACATTCATCATTAATATTATAACTCATAATATTTAACAATCAGGTCGTTCTTAGGAAAGAGGGGGCTTTCCGATAAATATTTCTCCTTATTGGCGCGCAATTAGGTGACCAAACCTCCCCTTGCAAATAATTGTCAATATTTCTCCTTATTTCTCTAGACATTGTCAATATTGCAAATATTAATATGAATAACTTTGTCGTCTTAATTATTGATTTAATAATATATAAAATATTATGTAGATGATATTGTGACAATAATTGAATCAATAATATGAGAGGTATGATGCAGCAATTATTGTAGCAATAATTGAGTATAACTGAGTGACTTCTCACATAAGCATCAATAATCAATACCGTGTGCTACTATGTAATCACGTGTATTACTGTACTTTTATCAATTTAACCATTTACTAAATAGAATAATAATTATAAAAATTGAATACTTTCATTTCGTAAAATTCGGGGTCTTACATATTATAAATCTTGTACCAACTCCCCTAATAGTACAAGAATGTGAATCAATAATACACACATGTGAACAAATAGTTATAATCATGTGAATCAATAACAATTAATTGCTCATTTATCCGATTAATTACCCGATTGGTCAATATAACCTCAAGATATCAATTACTATCGAAATAAATGTCGATTTCCACTAACACTAATAATTCCAACACAATGGACCTATCAATTTCACCATTAATCAACATGAACTTATTCATCATTAATATTTTAACTTACAATATTTAACAACTAGGTCGTTCTCAGGAAAGAGGGGACTTTTCGATAAAGATTTCTCCTTATTGGCGCGCAATTAGGTGACCAAATCTCTCCTTGACATAACTTCTAGACATTGTCAATATTGTAAATATGAATATGAATAATTTTGCCGTCTCAATTATTGATTTAATAATATAACATATTATGCAGATGATACTGTGACAATAATTGAATCAATAATATGGGAAATATGATGCAGTAATTATTATAGCAATATTTGAGTATAACTGAGTGACTTCTTACGTAAGCATCAATAATCAATACCGTGTGCTACTATGCAACCATGCGTATTACTGTACTTTTACCACCGATTATTTTATGACAACTTACTTACTTTGAAAAAAATTCACATATCACCCTTAACTTTAACCTTTTATCAAGTTAACCATTTACTAAATAGAATAATAATTATAAAAATTGAATAGTTTCATTTCGTAAAATTTGGGGTCTTACAATCGCCCCTCCTTATGAAATTTCGCCCTCGAAATTTACATACCTGGTAGTTCGAAGAGATGAGAATACCTTGTTTTCTTTTCGTTTTGTACCTTCCCGGTTATTTTCTCTCTATCATGATTTTCCCATTTCTCATCTCCTGTATTTCAGATATCATTCTAGAATATAGATTTAAAATAAGGGTTAATTGACATGCCACATATTATCTCTATATTCTGACCCACAAATTAAATAACAAATAAACTTAAGTAGGTCATACTAGCGAAGGAATTCCCCGTCTCTCCCCTCCTAGTTCTTGTCTCACATCTCAGCCAGAGATCATATCCTTAAGCTTTGATACCAACTGTGACGCCCCCAAAACAGGTATACATCACCCATCTTTAGTCGCCAAATACATGGTACAAAACTCAACTACAAACTTAATTATACAACTGTCGTGCAAAATATATACGACAAAACATAGTTGAGTTTTTACATGAATATTGTCTCATAGACAGTGTACAAACTCTAATTCAATCCTCATTACACTTATTGTGACTCCCCCAAAATAGGTATACATCACCCATCTTGAGTCGCCAAATACATGGTACAAAATTCAAATACAACTTAATTATACAACAGTTGTGTAAAATACTACAAAACATAATCTAAGAGTTTTAATAAGAATATTGTCATCTAGACAATATCCACACTCAATGGAGTCCTCATTACATTTATTATCATACTATTTAATAGAATAGTGAGGACTACTAATGATATCATCTAGACCGTCACTCCGTTCCCTGACTAGTCCCGGATACGTTCTCATTTCCTGAAGAGAACAGTGAAAGAAAGGGTGAGCTCAACTAGCCCAGTAAGAAATATTATGACTAAGATAATGCAGAATAAATTACCATTAGTCTTCAATAATGTTAAACTGATAAAATATAATAGACATCAAGTTTAACTTCAGTGGAATAAGCAATCCATTAGAAGAGTCAAGTAGAGCATGATATCTACTATCTTCTATGTTTTAAAATGTTTTCATCAATTTTTATCATTGAGACTCAGCTTAATAAATAAACCACATCGAATCATCCCTACACTACGAGCCAAAGATATTCATTAAATCATCAATGGTCATGACTATACCGAATAATCCCTGGTCATAATCATACCAAAAATTGTAGGCCAATGATGACTTTTACCATATCATTCGTTACATTACGATCATGATTATACCGAATAATCCCTGGTTATAATCATACCAAGTCCATCTATGCAAGTAAGTCAAAGATGACTTTCATCACAATATAAGCATGAGGATGATGACAATGATATAAGCAATAATCAAACGAAATCAAGAATAAATATTAAAGATTTTAAATTTATCCAAATATTATCAATTACTTAATAAACTCATAACATAATATTATTAATATTATAATAATATTTTAATCACTTCTTAAACTTATAAACAATTTATTTTAATTGTTTACACTTTATCAAATAATGCACTTTAATCATTCAAAAATGCCATACTCATAAGATTTCATCACCAATGATCAAATTCCTCATCCAAAATCTGCATATACCCTATATAGGATTCCCAAGTCATAAAATCCTATATTCCAATTTTGTTACTTCACATAACATATTTAATTCATTTACTCATAACTAGTTCATTTTCATGAAAAATAACAAATCAGTTCCAAAAATATTTCTTTTCTAGGATTTAGCAGAATATAGTCCCATATTGAACATATGTTTTTCTCGGAATTTTTAAAATTCATTTACTATTTTTCATATGGCCAAAACTGCCGAATATTTAGACATTTATTATAAATTAAACTTTTGTCCAAAAATTCCGAAATTTACAAGGTATACTCCTGTTATATACATGTACTCCCAATAAAAATTTAACCAATTTTGGAGTTAACCACAAAGAGTTATAAGGGTTTACTTTTAAAATAGTTTTTTCCCATAAAATCCATAACTCTTAATCTATACATCCAAAAATTGCCATTTTTGGACACAATCGAGAAAACTCATCAAATTATCATTTCAATTTTTCTAGAATTTTTGAGGGTCAGAAAAATTACTTAAAGCGCCTGGCGAAACCCTTTTGAATGAAAAAATACTATTCATATGAATACAAAGGATCATTCATCATGCATGCAGTAATCCACATGTACAAAGTTATTCCAATGTAATAATAAAGAATGGAATAATGTAAGAATTTACTATACATGCGATAGAATCGCATGCATAAAAGTTATTCTCAATGTAATAATAAAGAATGGAACCGGTCGTGCCAGAACCGCATGCATGTGATATTCCAAAATGTAATAATAAAGAATGGAATAACAAAGAATTCACCATGCATGCGATAGACCGCACATGTGACGCCCCCAAAATAGGTATACATCACCTATCTTGAGTCGCTAGATACATGGTACTGCATACAAATACAACTTAATTATACAACAGTCGTGTAAAATACGATAAAACATATGTTGTGAGTTTTAATACAAATATTGTCATCTAGACAATATCCACACTCAATGGAGTCCTCATTACATTTATTATTACACAATTTCACGTAATTGTGAGGACTACTAATGCACCATCTAGACCATCACTCTGTTCCCGACTAGTTGGTCAAACCACGTTCTCATTTTCTCAAGAGAACAATGAAAGAAAAAGGGTGAGCTCAACTAGCCCAAAGAAGAAATATTATGACTAAGATAATGCGAGAATAAATTATCGTTAGCCTTCAACAAATGTTAAACCGATACAATATAACAAACATCAAGTTTAAGCTGCAAATAAACAAACAATCCATTGTAAGAGTTAAGAGAGAATAAAATCTACCATCTTCTATGATTTAAAAAGTTTTCATCACTTTTATCACCGAGACTCATTTCAATAAATAATCCACATCATCAAATCATCCTTGCACTACAGGCCAAGGACATTTTTTTTAGTATCACGACCACAAATTATCCATGAACTATGGGCCAAAGATAATCGTATTTTCATCAACGGTCATGATCATGCCATAAAACAATTTATCTTTGCACCCTTGGCCGAAGAGAATCCATAGGCATAATCATACCAAAAACTGTCCATCAATGTACTACGGGCCAATGAGAACTTTTTCCACATCATTTGTAACATTACGGCCATGATTATACCGAATAATCCTCGGTCATAATTATACCAAGTCCATCTATGCACTAGATGCCATGATGACTTTCAAAGATAATATAAACATGAGGATGATGACAATGATATAAGAATTCAATAAAACAAGTTCAAGAATTAAATTATCCAGAACTAATAACTTCTAAATTGTAAACATGATACTTCTTTCAGAGAGTAAAATTTAAGAATGCTCGAGAAGAATATTTCCATAAAAGATATTGGATGAAGCGTAAATATCAAGGATATTCCACTAATTTCATGGAGTATATAAGTCAAAACTTTAACCAACCCGAGTATAATAAAGAATGGAATAACAAAACAAATCACCGTGCACGCGATAGGCCCGCACAGCATGAGTTATTCCAATGTAATAATAAATAATGGAACTGTGTCACGCAGAACGCACGCATAAGATATTCCGGCGAATAATAAAGAATGGAACGAAGTCACGCAGAATGCTATGCACAAGATATTCACATAATGATAAAGAATGGAATCAGTCATGCGTAAACGCACGTATATGATATTCCAACAAAATAATAAATAATGGAACTGTGTCAGCGAAGACGCACCAAATGTGATATTAAAACGTAATAATAAAGAAACGGATTAATAGAAGAATTTCACCATGTATGCAGATCAAGATAAATAAGTTATTCCAACATAATAATAAAGAATGGAATAACGAAGTTCTCTTTATGAATACAAAAAAAATAATACCCCTTTCTTTGAAAGAAGAGTATTCCCAGCTGGTAGGGGCGAGGATATACTTGAAGAAAACTTGCACTACGCTCAAAGCTTTTTAAACTCTAAAGAAATACGCTCAATATTATAGAAGAAGAATTCTCTCTATAGTTTCTCTTTCTAGATTTTTAGTGAATTCGTAAGAAATAATGAAGGAATGAGCTTCTATTTATAGGAGAATGGACTGCATAGTAACTAATTCATTTAAGCAACCAGTATTGATTTACTTTTAAACGAGATCATCCAGATTGATTTAATAAAATATTCTAATAAAACAAAATTTTTTAAATAAAATATAATATATTCTATTTATAATTTAATAAAACGAATAACTTTATAAAAGTATTCAGCTTTTATATAAAAAAAATTTACTATGAAAACACTACGCAGTGCACTATACAACACTACGCATAATAAAATATAATATATTGTAATTATTGTCTAATAAAATAAATAACTTTATAAAAGTATTATGTTTTATATAAAAAGATATTACTATGCAAAACACTATGCATAATAGAATATAATATATTCTATTTATAGTCTAATAAAACGAATAACTTTATAAAAGTATTCTGTTTTATATAAAAAAAATTCTGTTTTATTACATTAATAATACTAATAAAATAAAACTGAGTGACTTCTCACGTAAGCATTAATAATCAATACCGTGTGCTACTATGCAACCACGCGTATTACTGTACTTTTACTACCGAGTAGTTCAACAGTTTTAATGGTAAAACTTCCGCCGTTATTCTTATAAAAATATTTTTGTCGTTTTCTCAATCCGACAATAGTTCCGTTGTGGGGTCCACCAATAATTGTACCGTCGTACGGATATTCTCCGATAAAAAGAATATTCCCCGACCAATCGAATATTATATAACAACTTGCATATATTACAAAATTTGTAAATACTACCCACAACTATAATATTATATCAAATCCACACCATAATATTCAAAAAAATTATTTCGAGAAAATTAAATATTTATTTATAAAATCTGGGGTCTCACAATCTCCCCTCCTTATGGAATTTTGCCTCAAAATTTACGTGACGCATTCGGTATCTTTCAAGAGGTGAGGTACCTCGACTTCATTTTAGATTCTAACTCTTGAGGTATAACCTTTGAGTGTCGAATATAATCCTTCTTATCCAAGATTTTAACACGATCTCCTCATACGTTAAATCATCCATTATCTCGTCCGGTTCTAAATTAATAATGTGGTTCGGGTCGTCCACATATTTACGTAACATCGATACGTAAAAAATGTTATGAACACGCGACATACTTAGCGGTAAAACGAGTCTATAGGCCACAGTTCCTACCCGATCGAGGTTTTCAAATGGCCAATTAAATCGAGGGTTAAGATAACGCCTTATTGAAACTTCTTCTTCATATTCATCAGATTCGGGTGTGTAGCTTGAGCGGCTTTAACTTTATCAATTAAAGTCGATTCTACTCGTATATTCGTTATCATCACGTGGGTTCGTATATTCGCACTTGTAAACGCATACGATCTTCTACTCAACGCGTCAGCTACCACGTTCGTTTTTCCACGATGGTATTGAATGGTACGATTGTAATCTTCAACAGCTCGAGCCAACGTCTTTGGCGCATGTTACATTCATTTTAGTTGAAGAAATATTTAAGGGTTTTAAAAATGGGGTTTTGTACTGGGGTCAGTACAAAATTCGATTTCATGCTCTGGGGTAGGCCAAGAAGTCCTCAGGAATACGTCAAAAAATTTATTAACAATAGAAATATCATTTAAAACTATGACCCTCATCCAAGACTTGGATAACACGTCAAATTGATACCTATCAACTTGCAACCGTTATTCACGATGTCTCCTATGGAAAGTCTGGCTTCGGTGCATTCCACACAAGGAAGTCACCAGATAAAGGCTCGGGACTCTTTACTTATGGCATGATATAACAGTGATTGAATTTAGTGGTTTGGTTGCTTAAATTCATATAACAGGTTGGTTAAAAATATGAAAGCTAACAACCTTACGAAAAGCATGATGAGTAGTTAACCAATTGATTCCTAAAATCGCATCAAAGGCAAGTATTTTCAAAGAGATAAGATCGACAGGTAACGTGAAAGTGTCGATTTGAATCAAACAAGATTTATAAACAATGGAGGTAACGAAGGTTTCTACTAACGAGGTTTCAATCGATAAGTCAAAGTCTAATCTCTCCGGAGTCAAATTTAAACGTTGAGCGCAAGCAAAAGAGATAAAAGAATAGGTAGAACCGATATCGAATAAGGTATAGACTTAGTGAGCATTTATGATTAACTTACCCGTGATAACTTCGTTCGGGTTCCTCGATAAACGCTCTCACTTAAACTACCGGTTTTGTCTTGTCTAGGACAGCCTTTGATGCCTCCATACCAACTGGACTTGACTTTGGTGCATGACAAAATCGAGCTAGGTGACCTTCTCTTCCACAATTGTAACATGCTTTGGATGGCATCGCGCAGTTTGGACTGATGTGTCCCTCCCCTCCACATTTGAAGCATATAATAGGTGGTCTTTCTCCTTCCTTAGCGACAGGTGATGATGCTGACGTCCTTCCATCATTGTTAAATCTCCTCTTCTTGAAATGTCCATTCTTATCATTTTGGCCATGATTACCACCGAAGTGGTTACCTTTTCTGGCTTCTTGATTATTTCCCCCACGATGGTCATCATTATTCTGATGGTCGTTGCCACCGGTACGATTATTATCTTGTTGTTGGTCGTTGCCTTTTGGTTGTGCTGACTTATTATCGCGCTCCAATAACTGAGCCCTATTCACAACATCTGAATATAAAAAAAGTTTGTGAGAAATGAGGTATTGATGTATATCGGGTTTCAAACCACTTAGAAATATTCGCGTCATTCACTCCTCATTATTGACCAAATGGGATGCAAACCGGGATAACTCCACTAATTTAACACTGTCACAAAACAAGTGTTAATTGACATATCACATATTATTCCTATACTCTGACCGACCAATTAAATACCAAATAAACTTAGGTAGATCATACTAGCGAAGGAATTCTCCATCTCTCCCTCTTAGTTCTTGTCTCATATCTCTCACCAGGATCATATCCCTAAGCTTTGATACTGTTGTGACACCCCAAAATAGGTATACATCACCTATCTTGAGTCGCCAGATACATGGTACTGAATACAAATACAACTTAATTATACAACAGTCGTGTAAAATACGACAAAATATATGATGTGAGTTTTAATACAAATATTGTCATCTAGACAATATCCACACTCAATGGAGTCCTCATTACATTTATTATTACACAATTTTATGTAATAGTGAGGACTACTAATGCATCATCTAGGACCATCACTGCTTCTCCCGACTAGTCCCAAATTTATGTTCTCATTTCAAGAGAACAATGAAAGAAAAGGTGAGCTCAACTAGCCCAAGAAGAAATATTATGACTAAGATAATGCGAGAATAAATTATCGTTAGCCTTCAACAAATGTTAAACCGATACAATATAACAAATATCAAGTTTAGCTGCAATGAACAAGCAATCCATTAGAAGAGTCAAGTAGAATAAAAGCTACCATCTTCTATGATTTAAAAAGTTTTTCATCACTTTTATCGCTGAGACTCAGCTCAATAAATAATCCACATCATCAAATCATCCTTACACTACAGGCCAAGGACATTTTTTTTAGTATCACGACCACAAATTATCCATGAACTACGGGCCAAAGATAATCGTGTTTTCATCAACGGTCCTGATCATGCCATAAAATAATTCATCTTTGTACCCTTGGCCGAAGAGAATCCATAGCCATAATCATACCAAAAATTGTCCATCAATGCACTACGAGCCAATGAAGACTTTTTCCACATCATTTGTAACATTACTACCATGATTATATTAATAATAATCCTCGGTCATAATCATACCAAGTTCATCTATGCACTACATGCCACATATGACTTTCAGCATAATATAAACATGAGGATGATGACAATGATATAAGAATTCAATAAAACAAGTTCAAGAATTAATTTATCCAGGAACCAATAACGTCCAAATTGTGAACATGATACTTCTTTGTAGAGTAAAATTTAAGAATGCTCAGAAGAATATTTCCATGAAAATATATTGGATGAAGCGTAAATATCAAGGATATTCCACTAATTTCATGGAGTATAGAAGTCAAAACTTTAACCAACTGAGTATAATAAAGAATGGAATAACAAAAGAAATCGTCAAGCATACAATAGACCGCATGCATGCATAGTTATTCCACGTAACAATAAATAATGTAACTGTGTCATGCGTAACGCACGCATGTGATATTTCGACGTAATAATAAACAATGGAACGACCGTGTCATGCGTAACGCTTACGCATAAGATATTAAACATAATGATAAAGAATGAAACTAGGTCATGCGTAAATGCACAGACATGATATTCCAACAAAATAATAAATAATGGAACTGGTCGGCGTAAGACGCACCAACAGGGGATATTAAATGTAATAATAAAGAATGGAATAATAGAAGAATTTCACCATGTATGCAGTACTTTGCATAAACAGGTTATTCCAACATAATAATAAAGAATGGAATAACAGAAGTTCTCTTCATGAATACAAAAGAAATAATACCCTTACCTTTGAAAGAAGAGTATTCCGACTGGTAGGGCGAGGATATACTCGAAGAAAACTTGCACTACGCTTTCAAAGCTTTCTTAAACTCTAAAGAAATACGCCAAGATTATAGAAGAAGAATTCTCTATAGTTTCTCTCTAGAGTTTCAAATTGAATTCGTAAGAAATAATGAAAGAATGAGCTTCTTTTTGTAGGAGAATGGATTGCATAGTAACTAATTCATGAAGCAGTTCAGATTGATTTACTTTTAAAGCAGACAAATTCGTATTGATTTAATAAAATATTCTAATAAAACAAAATCTTTAAAATAAAATATAATATATTCTATTTATAATCTAATAAAACGAATAACTTTATAAAAGTATTCATTTTATATAAAAAAAATTTTACTATGCAAAATATTATGCAGCACTATGCAACACTATGCATAATAAAATATAATATATTATAATTATTGTCTAATAAAACAAGTAACTTTATAAAAGTATTCTGTTTTATATAAAAAGATATTACTGTGCAAAACACTATACATAATAGAATATAATATATTCTATTTATAGTCTAATAAAACGAATAACTTTATAAAAGTATTCTGTTTTATATAAAAAGTTTTTCTGTTTTATTACATTAATAATACTAATAAAACAAAACTGAGTGACTTCTCACGTAAGCATTAATAATCAATACTATGTACTACTATGCAACCACGCGTATAACTGTACTTTTACTACCGAGTAGTTCAACAGTTTTAACGGTAAAACTTCTGCCGTTATTCTCATAAAAATATTTTTGTCATTTTCTCAATCCGATAATAATTCCATTGTGGGGTCCACCAATGATTGTACCGTCGCATTTGGATATTCCCAAACAAAATAATATATTCAGAACCAATCGAATATTATATAACAACTTGCATACATTACAAAATTTATAAATACTATCTACAACTATAATATTATATCAAATCCACAACATAATATTAAAAAAAATTATTTCGAGAAAATTAAATATTTATTCATAAAATCTGGGGTCTCACAAAGATGCAGAAAAGTTATTCCAAATGTAATAATAAAGATTGGAACTAGGTCTAAGCGTAATCCATGCATGCATGTGATATTCCAAATGAATAATAAAGAATGGAATCAGTTCAGCGTAATCCGCATGCATGTGATATTCCAATGTAATAATAAAGAATGGAATAATGGAAGAATTTCACCATGTATGCAGATTTCAGATAGACAAGTTATTCCAACATAATAATAAAGAATGGAATAATGTGTCGTCTTCATGAATACGAATGAAATAATACCCCTTACCTTAGAATAAAGCTGGATATTGGAATAGAGAGGTAGCAGACTTCTCTTCTTCTTTCTCTCTATAATTTCTCTCTATAATAATTGCTCTATAGCTTTAGTGAATTGGTGAGAAATGAAGGAAGAATGAGCTTCAACTTATAGAAAAATATAGTTTCGATAATTGCACATTTTGGGGCTCGAAAAATTATAGTACAATACCTCCAACTTTTCTTTCATTTTTAATTTAGTCCTGTAAGTATTATCAAACTTATACCACCTCCCCTAATAGTAAATAATGTGAATCAATAGTTCAATCATGTGATTCAATAGTTATAATCATGTGAAAATACGAATTACAGTATAGTACCTCTATTTATACCTCTATTTTTAACTTAGTCATGCAAGTATTATCAATCTTGCACAACTCCCTTAATAGTACAAGAATGTGAATCAATAGTACACACATGTGAATAAATAGTTATAATCATGTGAATTAATAGCAATTAATTGCTCATTTATCCGATTAATTACCCGAATTATCAATATAACCCCCAGACATCAATTATCATCGGAATAGATGTCGATTTCCACTAACACTAATAATACCAACACAATGGAACTATCAAATTCATCTTTAATCAACACGAAATTATTCATCATTAATATTATAACTCACAATATTTAACAACCAGGTCGTTCCCAGGAAAGAGGAGGATTTTTGATAAGGATTTCTCCTTATTGTCGCGCAATTAGATGACCAAATCTCTCCTTAACAGAACTTCTAGACATTGTAAATATTGTAATTTAATAATATGAATAACTTTGTCGTCTCAATTATTGCTTTAATAATATATAAAATATTATACATATGATACTGTGACAATAATCGAATCAATAATACGAGAGATATGATGCAAAGAATTATCGTAGCAATAATTGAGTATAATCGAAAGTGACTTTTTACGTAAAGCATCAATAATCAATCGTGTGCTACTCTTGCAACCACAGCGTACATCTTGTACTTTTACTATCTTGTGTAGTTCAAGCGCTTTAAGCAGTAACACTTTCATAGTTATTTTTATAAAATGATAATTCTGTCATTTTTTTACTACGACAATACTTCGTTATGGGGTCCACCAATGATTGTGCCGTCGTACGGATATTCCCCGAAAAAAAAATATTCCCCGATCAATCGAATATTATATAACAACTTGCATACTTTGCAAAATTTATTAATATTACCCACAACTATAACATTATATCAAATCCACACCATAATATTCAAAAACAATATTTCGAGAAATTTAAATCTTTATTCATAAAATTTGGGGTCTCACACTTATTATCACACTAAGTACTGAGGACTGCTAAAACAACCATCTTGCACCATCACTCCATTCCCCGACTCGTCCCAGCTATATTCTCATTTCTTGAAGAGAACAGTGAAAGAAAAGGGTGAGCTCAACTAGCCTAGTAAGAAATATTATGACTAAGATAATGTAGAATAAATTATTCATAGCCTTCAACAGTATAACAACTGATAAAATACAATAGACAACAAGTTTTAGATCAACAACTGCAGCGGAATAAGCAATCCATTAGAAGAGTCAAATATAGAATAAAATCTACTATTTTCTATGATTTAAAAAGTTTTTCATCAACTTTATCACTGAGACTCAGCTTAATAAATAAAATCGAATCATCCCTGCACCACGACCAAGGATATTCATGTAATCATCAATGGTCATGATTATACCGAATAACCCCTGGTCATAATCATACCACCAAACTGTTCATCAATGAACTACAGGCCAATGAGGACTTTTACCACATCATTCGTTACATTATGGTCATGATTATACCAAATAATCCTTGGTCATAATCATACTAAGTCCATCTATGCACGTAAGCCAAAGATGACTTTCATCACAATATAAGCATGAGGATGATGACAATGATATAAGCAATAATCAAACGAAATCAAATCCAACAAAAGCAAGGATAAATATTAAAGACTTTAAATTTATCCAGAGTTTAAAAATATCCAAATTGTCAACATGATACTGCTTTGCAGAGTAAAATTCAAGAATAATATTCATGTACCAAAAATAATTTGGACAGAAAAGAAATTTATTTTTCGGGTAAATAGTACTACGTTAAAAGTACTTCGGGAATAGTACCCCGTGAATAGTACCCCGACATGAAAAGTACCGAAATACCCGAGTGAATGATACTAGAGTGAATAGTAATCGGGTGAATAGTAACCCGTGAATAAGAACTTCATGAATATTACTCCTATACGAAAAAGTCACGAATACCCGAGTAAATAATACTAGAGTGAATAGTAACTGGATGAATAGTAACCCGTAAATAGTAACTCATAACAGAAAAATACCAAAGAAAATAATATTTCATGACGAGTACAAAAGAAATGATATCCCAAATGAGTATAATAGAATATACGAAACTGCAAATGGATTTTCACCCACCATGCGGTAATCCACGTAGACAGATCATTTCCATAATTTAATAAAGAATGAATACAAAGGATCATTAACAATGCATTCGGTAATCCACATAGACAGGTTATTCCAACAGAATAATAAATAATGAAATAACAGAAGAATTCACCATGTATGCGGTAATCCACGTATAATGTGCCAAAGACGTTGGCTCGAGCTGTTGAAGATTACGATCATATCATTCAATATCATCGTGGAAGAGCGAACGTGGTAGCTGACGCGTTTAGTAGAAGATCATATGCGTTTACGAGTGCGATGTTGTTAACACAAAAACCCATTTCGTATAACTTACAAAGGATGAAGATAGAGTTAAAGACTCTAAGGACCCCCATGGTGATATCAAATATACAAGTAGAATCAACTTTAATCGATAAAGTTAAAGCTGCTCAAACTACGCATCCGAAGCTGATGAATGTGAAGAAGAATGTTCAAGAGGGCGTTATTCTAGAAGCAAGAATCAACGAAGAGAGGAAATCTCAACCCTCGATTTTATTGGCCCATTTGAAATCCTTGATCGAGTAGGAACTGTGTCCTATAGACTCATTTTACCGCTAAATATGTCGCGTGTTCATAACGTTTTTCACGTATCTATGTTACGTAAATATGTTGACGACCCGAACCACATTATTGAATTGGAACTAGACGAGATAGCAGAAGATTTAACGTATAAGGAGATACGTGTTAAAATCTTGGATAAAAAGGATCATATTCGACACTCAAAGGTTATACCTCAAAAGTTAGAATTTGACGAGGTATCCTCATCTGTTCGGCATACCAGGTACGTACGTAAATTTCGAGGGCGAAATTGAATAAGGAGGGGAGATTATAAAACCCCAAATTTTATGAATAAAGATTTAAATTTCTCAAAATATTTTTTTTTCAAAATTATGGTGTGGATTTGATATAATATTATAGTTATGGGTAATATTTATAAATTTTGCAAAAGTATGCAAGTTGTTGTATAATATTCGATTAATTGGGAATATTCTTTTTATCGGGGAATATCCGCATTTGCGGCAAGACAATCATTAGTGGTCCCCCTGTTGAATTATTGTCGAATTGAGAAAAACGACAAAATATTTTTTATAACGGCAAAAAATTTTACCGTTAAAACCGTTGAACTACTTAGTAGTAAAAGTACGATGAATACGCATGGTTGCATAGTAGTAGCACACAATATTGATTATTGATGCTTACATTGAGAAGTCACTCAGGTTTTGTTTAATTATTGTTGCAGTAATTGTTGCATAGTATCTCACGTTATTTGATTCGATTATTGTCAATATTTTATATATTATTAAATTAATAATTGAGACGATGAAGTTATTAATATTATTATTTGTAATATTAACGATGTCTAGAAGTTCTGCCAAGGAGAGGTTTGGTCACCTAATTGCGCGCCAATAGGGAGAAATCCTTATTGAAAAGCCCCATCTTTCTTGGGAACGACCTGGTCGATTAATATTGTGAATTATAATAATGATGATAAATATTATTAAATATATTGAGGTGTCTTTGTATGAAGTCACGGAAGTTATATATATATATATATATATATATATATATATAAATTTTGTTTTATTAGTATTATTAATGTAATAAAATAGTAAAATCTTTTATATAAAACAAAAACTTTTATAAAGTTATTTATTTTGTTAGACAATAATTAGAATATATTATATTTTATTATGCATAGTATTTGCATAAAGGTATCGTGACATAGTGTTTTGCATAGTAAAATCTTTTTATATAAAACAAAATACTTTTATAAAGTTATTTATTTTATTAGACAATAATTAGAATATATTATATTTTATTATGCATAGTGTTTATAATTACTACATAGTATTTTGCATAGTAAAATCTTTTTATATAAAATAAAATACTTTTATAAAGTTATTCGTTTTATTAGATTATAAATAGAATATATTATATTTTATTTAAAAGATTTTGTTTTATTAGAATATTTTATTTATATTGCATAAGTAAATCAATATGGACCATCCGCTTAAAAGTAAATCAATCAACTGTTCATGAATTAGTTATTATTAGGTCCATTCTCCTATAAATAGAAGCTCATTCCTTCTTTATTTCTCATTTAATTCACTTGAAACTACAGAGAGAGAAATTATAGAGAGAAAGAAGAAAAAAGTATTCTCGCTACTTCACTACTCCTATATCCAGGTTTCTTCTACGGTAAGGGGTATTATTTCTTTCGTATTCATGAAGAGAACTTCGTTATTCCATTCTTTATTATTTACATTGGAATAACTCAGATCATGCAGCTACCCTATACTTGGTGAAATTCTTTTGTTATTCCATTCTTTATTATTATGTTGGAATAACATGTATATATGCCAAAATCTGCGCATACATGGTGAAATTCTTACATTATTCCATTCTTTATTATTACTGTTGAAATATCACGCTCAGGTGCGTATTACGCTGACACGGTTCCATTAATTATTATTCTATTGGAATAACACATGCGTGTAGTCAATCGCATGCGTGGTGATTTCATTGTTATTTTATTCTTTATTATTACATTGGGAATAACACCGTCTGCATGCGATCTACTATTTTACGGTGAATCCTTTAGTTATTCCATTTTTATTATTACATTAGAATAACTTTCGTTTATGTGGATTACCACATGCATGGTGAATGATCCTTTGTATTCATTCTTTATTAAATTGTGGAAATGATCTCAGATATCGTTGGATTCTGCGTGGCGAGACGAAAATCCATTTGCGGTTTTATATATTCTATTATACTCAGTTGGTTAAAGTTTTGACTTCTATACTCCATGAAATTAGTGGAATATCCTTGATATTTGCGCTTCATCTAGTATCTTTTCATGGAAATATTCTTCTGAGCATTCTTGAATTTTACTCTACAAAGCAAGTACCATTTTGACAATTTGGACGTTATTGAATTCGGATAAATTAATTCTTGAACTTGTTTTATTGGATTCTTATATCATTGTCATCATCCTCATGCTTATATTATGTTGAAAGTCATCTCGTGTTCTGTTGTGCATAGATGGACTTGGTATGATTATGATCGAGGATTATTCTTAAGATAATCATGTACCGTAATGTTACAAATGATGTGGTAAAAGTCCTCATTGACATGTAGTGCATTGATGGACGATTGTTGGCATGATCATGACCATTGATGAATACACGAATATCCTCGGCCTTTGTAGTGCGTGGATAATTTGTGGTTGTGATACTAATGAATATCCTTGGTAGTAGTGCGAGGATGATGTGGATTATTTATTGTCGAGTCTCTCACGATAAAAGTGATGAAAAACCTTTTTAAATCATAAAAGATAGTAGATTTTATTCTCTACTTGACTCTTTTAATGGATTGCTTGTTTCGCTGCAGTTAAACTTGATGTTTGTTATATTTTATCAGTTTGACATTATTGAAGACTAATGATAATTTATTCTACATTATCTTAGTCATAATATTCTTATTAAAACTCTCAGTTTATGTTTTGTCGTATTTTACACGACAGCTGTATTATTAGTTTGTATTTGTATTCATTATCATATATCTGGCGACCAAAGATGGGTGATGTATACCTATTTTGGGGGCGTCATAATATATATATATATATATATATATATATATATATATATTATAGAATATATTATATTTTATTGCATAGTATCCTTTCCATTCTCCTATAAATAGGATGCTTAATTAGAATTGAAAACACACCGTAAATTGAAGAGAATTCTTCTTCTATAATCTTGGCGTATTTCTTTAGAGTTTTAAGAAGCTTTGGCGTAGAAAATAGTATAAGTTTTCTTCAAGAATATCCTCTACTACCAATGTGAGAATACTCTTCTTTCTAAGGTAAGGGTATTATTTCTTTCGTATTCATGAAGAGAATTATTTTCTTTCAAATACTAAAAGAAAGTTGTTATTCCATTCTTTATTATTACATTGGAATAACTTGCATACATCAAGTACCGCATACATAGTGAAATTCTTACATTATTCCATTCTTAATTATTCTATTGGAATAACACGTCTGCATCTTGATCTATCGCGCACGGTGAATTCTCGTTGTTATTTCATTCTTTATTATTACATTAGAATATCATATGCATGCGGATTATGCATGACTGGTTCCATTCTTTATTATTACATTGGAATAACCTCGCCTACATGTGGATTATCGCATGCATGGTGAATGATTCTTTGTATTCACTCCTTATTAAATTGTGGAAATGATCCGCTTCTACGTGGATTCTGCATGGCGCGAAAATCCATTCATAGTTTCATATATTCTATTATACTCGGTTGGTTAAAGTTTTAGCTTCTATACTCCATGAAATTGAAGAATATTTCGGATATTTGCGCTTCATCCAAAGATCTTTTCATGGAAATATTCTTACGAGCATTCTTGAATTTTACTCCACAAAGCAAATATCATGTTGACAATTTGGGCGTTATTGAGTTACGGATAAATTAATTTATAAATCTTTAAAATTTATTCTTGAACTTGTTTTATTGAATTATTATGTCATTTTCATCATCCTCATGTTTATATTATGTTGAAAGTCATTTGTGGCCTGTAGTTCATAGATTGACTTGGTATGATTATGACCAGGGATTATTCGGTATAATCATAACCGTAATGTTATAAATGATGTGGTAAAAGTCCTCATTGGCCCGTAGTGCATTGATGGGATGATTGTTGGCATGATCATGACCATTGATGAAAAAGCGAATATCCTTGGCGCGTAGTGCATGGATAAATTATGGTCGTGATACTTAATGAATATCCTTGGTCGCGTGATGCAGGGGATGATGTGGATTATTTTTATTGTCGAGTCTCGTGATAAGAGTGATGAAAAATCTTTTTAAATCATCGAAGATAGTTGATTTTATTCTCTACTTGACTCTTCTAGTGGATTGCTTGTTCCACTTCAGTTAAACTTGATGTTTGTTATATTTTATCAGTTTAACACTGTTGAAGACTAATGATAAATTATTCTGCATTATCTTAGTCATAATATTTCTTCTTTGGGCTAGTTGAGCTCACCCTTTCGCTTTCATTGTTATTTTCGGAAATGAGGCGTAGCGAGGGACTAGTCGAGAAAAGAGTGATGATCGGATGATACCATTAGTAGTCCTTACTATTCTATGAAATAGTGTGATAATAAATGTATTGAGGACTTATTTCGAGTTTGAATATTGTCTAGAAGACAATATTTGTATTAAAACTCACAACTTATGTTGTATATTTAAGGTTGTATTTGTATTCTGTACCATGTATTTGGCGACTCAGAATAGGTGGTGATGTATACCTATTTTGGGGGCGTCACACACATAATATTCACATACACACACATGCATACTGCGAACCTCACATATCAGGCGGGGGCCCACAATATACATGTGTATGTATGTGAGCATTATGTGACCCTTTTTATGAGATAGTAGCATTGAAATAATAATGTGCGTGTTTAGTCTTAAATTCTATCTATTTCATGTATCCACGCACATCGATATTTAGCATTGATATAAATTTATCGTCATACATTTGTACTCTTTTTTCAAATTATTAATTGTAATATATATATATTTAGATTTTTAAAATCACAAGTTTTGAGACTAATTTTACGTTTTATGTAATTTATTGTGGTCATAGTCTCTTTACAGTTAGACCTAAAATTTTCAAAAACAAAAGAAATCAGGATACCCATATCTAATCTAAGTATATAATACAAGAATTATGAAGAAGTCTACATAATAGAAGATACAACCATTCATTAATTTTTTTGCATTACATCTAATATATTTATAGTTGAAAATAATATTAAAATAACTATTTATTAATCAAATAGTATTCAAGTCATGAGCAAGGATCAAGAGCATTCTCCTTATCTAGCACTCCTCCTTAAACAGCACTCCTTTATTAAAACTACATCGTTTTGGAATTTTTTTTTAAAAACAAGTGGGGTCGCGGATAATATTTTTGTAAATAAAAGGAAAGTAAGTGAGACCACTCACTTTTAAAAATCTCCAAAACGACGTAGTTTTAATAAAAGAGTGTTATTAAGGAGGAATGCTAGATAAGGAGAATGTTCTTGATATTTGTTCTTCAAGTCATATATATATATATATATATATATATAGTTCGGATCTTAAGCACACTTATCCAACTCACTGAGCTCACCCCCTTTAATGAGCGGACTCGACGATAGTTCGATTATATACAACGTCGTAAATCTATACTTTTAAGAAGCGGACAACATATAGTGTCACTAAAAAAAGTATAGGCGGCGGTTATATAATCAAAATCAATCGCCGCCGTCCGTCGCTAAAAAGGTGGTGAGCTCGATGAGTGAATGGATAAAAAAAAGATCAAATCTGACTATATATATATATATATATATATATATATATATATATATATATATCTTTGTAGATGCTTTTATGCATTTTAATACCCCAAATGTTGTACAATTCTTTGATTTGAGTAATTCAACTTGCAATTTTTTTACTTGAGTCATTCAACTTGCAATATTTATCTTCAAGTCTACACATAAATAAAACTAAATTTAGGCCTTAAAAAAATTATGATTTAAGTCAGGTTCGTAGAGAAAATACTTGGACAATTGATGTGAGACCCCAAATTTTATGAAATAAAAGTATTCAATTTTTCTATTTTGGTGAATAATTAAATTGATAAAAGTTTAAAGTTAAGGGTGACATTTAAAAATTTTCAAAGTAAGTGATGATGAAGTTTTGTTTTATTAGTATTATTAATGTAATAAAACAGAAATGTTTTTTATATAAAACAGAATCCTTTTATAAAGTTATTCGTTTTATTAGGCTAATAGTAAAATCTTTTTATATAAAATAAAATACTTTTATAAAGTTATCTATTTTATTAGACAATAATTAGAATATATTATATTTTATGATGCATAGTATTTGCATAGTGCATGCATAGTGTTTGCATAGTAAAATCTTTTTATATAAAATAGAATATTTTTATAAAGTTATTCGTTTTATTAGATTATAAATAGAATATATTATATTTTATTGTAAACCAATCTGGATCGTCCATTTAAAAGTAAATCAATATGGACCGTTCATGGATTAGTTTCTTATTGATCCATTCTTACATAAATAGAAGATCATTCCTTCATTATTTCTTACGAATTCACTAAAAAAAAGAGAGAGAAAAACTATATAGAGAAAGAAGAAAGTAGTATTAGTTTCTTACTTCACTACTCCTATATCCAGGTTTATTCTAAGGTAAGAGATATATTTGTTGTACTCGTAAGGGGTATTATTTCTTTTGTATTTATGAAGAGAACTTCTGTTATTCCATTATTTATTATTCTATTGGAATAACCTGTATACGTGGACTATCCTATACTTGGTGAAATTCTTCTATTATTCCATTCTTTATTATTATGTTGGAATAACTTTGTATATGCAATCTGCATACGTGGTGAAATTATTCTATTATTCCATTCTTTATTATTATGTTGGAATAACTGTATATATATGCAATCTGCATACATGGTGAAATTCTTCTATTATTCCATTCTTTATTATTACATTGGAACATCCATCGGTCTTGAATTTTTGGCTTTGACTGGTTAGATTCTTTATTATTATGTCGAAATATCACATGCAAGTCATGCATTTGGGACCTAGTTCTATTATTTATTATTACATTGGGAATAACTTTGTCTGTCATGCGATCTATCGCATACATGCATGGAGAATCTTACATTATTCCATTCTTTATTATTACATTGGAATAACACATACATGTGGATTACACACATTACGCGGTGAATGATCATTTATTTTCATTCCTTATTAAATTGTGGAAATGATCTGGTTACATTGATTATGATGAGAGTCATAATAAAAGCATTGGACTGATAAAAATCATGGGTATATAAAGTATTAGTAAGTGTTATGATGAGTTATGTTGGTTATTATGTGAAAACATGAAAGTTTCATAGAAATCACAAAGGGTTGAAAAATTAGATTTTGGTGAAAATGGAACATGAAATTCAATTAACCATATCTCTTATTATATTTTAAATTTTTAAGTGTGGTCAAGTTCTAGAATTAGATCTATGAGTTTCCTAACTTATCCAAGTAGAATCACTGAAAAAGGTGTTGTAGATTTTCGTGTGGACTGATTTTAGCAAAGCACGAAAAAGTGAAAAATGGGAAAATAGCTACTGCCATAAATTTTAAAAGGGCATTTTTGGCCACTTAAATTGTGAGAAAAATTCCGGCCTTTTGAGAAATGAAAATATATGGTATAAAGTACCTCCTGTCCAAAAATGAGCTCATTCCGACTTAAAATGAGCAAGTTATGACCATTTCAATATTTAGGTTTTTTCGATGAAAATACTATAAGGAGTTCTATAACTCAGATGACCATGAAATTTAAACTGGAAGATCATGTTAACATGTGTAAGATCCTGCCAAGATTTGGGAATTTTTGGAGTTAAACTTGAGGTAGCTAATTTCTTAAGGAATTAATTAGAAATTAATTTTTGAAAAATAGTAAATGAATTTTAAAAATTCCGAGAATAATATATGTTCATTATGGGACTTTATTCTGCTAATTCCCAGAAAAGAAATATTTTTGGGACTGATTTGGTATTTTTCATTAAAATTCACTAGTTATGAGTAAATGAGTTAAATATGTTATGTGAAGTTACAAAGTTGGAAAATAGGATTTTATGGCTTGGAAATCCTATATAGGGTATATGCAAAGTTTTGATGAGGGATGTGATCATTGGTGATGAAATCTTATGAGTCTGATATTTTTGAATGATTAAATGTATTATTTGGTAAAGTGTAAACAATTGAAATAAATTATTTATAAGTTTAAGAAATAATTAAAATATTGTTATAATATTAATGATATTAGATTATGAGATTATTAAGTGATTGATAACATTGGGATATTCTTGAACCCTGGATAATTTATATTATAAATGTTTAATATTTATCCTTTATCTCATTTGATTGATTCTTTATGTCGTTGTCATGATCCTCATGTATATATTATGTTGAAAGTCATATGTGGCCTGTAGTGCATAGATGGACTTGGTATCATTATAACCAGAGATTATTCAGTATAATCATGACCGTAATGTTACAAATGATGTGGAAAAAGTCCTCGTTGGTAGTAGTGCATTGATGAACAATTTTTGTATGATTATGGCTATGGATTCTCTTGACGAAGGGTGCAAAGATGAATTGTTTTATGGCATGATCGGGATAGTTGATGAAAACACGATTATCTTTGGCCGTAGTGCATGGATAATTCGTGGTCGTGATCTTAAAAGAATGTCCTTGGCTTATAGTGCGGAGGATGAATTGATGATGTGGATTAATTATCGAGAGTCTGAGTCTGATAAAATATTAATTAATGGATGTGATAATAATGAATATCCTTGGCGTAGTGCATGGATAATTCATGGATGTGATATCAACCGAATATCCTGGCCGTAGTATGCGGGGTGATTCGATGATGTGGATTATTCTTAAAAGTGAGTCTCGTGATAAAATATTGATAATAAACTTTTAAATTAAGTAGAAGATAGTAGATATCATGCTTTACTTGACTCTTCTAAAAATACTGGTTGTATGTCTTTGCTTTGTAGTGCAAAGATGAATTGTTAATGAATATCTTTGGTAGTAGTGCAAAGATGAATTTATTAATATGATTATGAGCGAGGGATTGTGATTTGGTATAACCATGATTTTGATGTTCGGTGAAGATAGGTGATGTAAATTATCTTCGATCACAGGTGCGAAAAGGAATTCAGAATCACAATTATGATTATGAGTTATTCATATAATTGTGAACAAGAATTGTTGATTGATGTTACAGTGATAAAACATTATTGGTGGACTTTTAACATGGAGAAGATAATAGACACGATGGTCTATTTGACTCTTTAATGGATTGCTCGTTCCATTACAACTATGGTTGAAAAGTTTTATCATCTACCATATGTTCTAAATCTACGATTTATTATTGATAAAAGCTATTGATAATTTAATTATCTTTAGTTATGATATTCTTTCTTTGGGCTAGTTTATGCTCACCCTTTTGCTTCACAATTCCTTTTCGGGTAATAAGAGTGTGTATTTGGGTGAGCGAGGATAACGAGGGAATAGAGCGGTGGTCTATATTTGTTGAGGTTTTCCCTAAATAGTATGGAAATAATTTTATTGAGAACTTTAGATAAGTGTGTGTCGTATTGTATACGTCATTTGATATTTAATTTTGGTGAACCAAGAATAGTGTGGCGAACCCAACTTTGGAAGGGTGTTTTGTCACTATCATACAAGATGTCTAATGACATACAACCTCGTGTTATCATAAGACGCGGGTTGTGCACATCCACTTCTTTGAGTATATCTACGAGCACTACCTAAATGATCTTGGAGTTTATTTGAAATATAATTTTCACTTGGAGACAGTGGAGATAGTTATATGTTAAGAGAAGACTCACCATTGGAAGGAACATGATAGTAATCTTCTCGTTTTTCTTTGGGGTCTATTGGGTCAACCAAGGATAATCTCTCTGGACATATGATATCTATCATAACTTAGATTCATGGCCTCCTATGTATGAAGGTTTCCTTGAGCACTTTCCAAAGATTTTAATTTCTAAAACAGTTTTTTACTGTACTTTTATGTAAGGTGCAATTATGACATGAGTCAGAGTTGATATATGTATTTATATTTAAACTTATAGTATACATGTCGTCGTATTTTACACGACAGTTGTATAAATGAAGTTGTAAATAATTTTTATAGTGTGTTTTCTGGCGACTCAAGATGGGTGATGTATACCTGTTTTGGGGGCGTCACATTTGGTATCAGAGCTTAGGGATATGGTCGCTGGCGGAGATATGAGTCTAGAATTAGGAGGGAAGAGACGAGTAATATACTTCGCTAGTGTGTGACTTACCTAAGCTGAAATTGTTTACTTGATAAGTTGACAAATTATGATATGTCAATTAACCTTTGGTTTGAAGGTATATTCTAGAATGATATCTGAAACATAGGAGATAAGCAATAGGAAAATCATGATCTGAAAGGAAATAAGCGGGAAGGTAAAATCGAAAAAGAAAGCAAGGTATTCTCATCTCTTGAAATACGAGTGCGACGTACGTAAATTTGAGGTGAAATTTCATAAGGAGGGGAGATTGTGAGACCCGAATTTTATGAAATAAAAGTATTCAATTTTCTATTTTGGTGAATAGTTAAATTGAGAAAAAGTTTAAAGTTAAAGGTGACATTTAAAAAAATTTTCAAAGTAAGTGATGATGAAGTTTTGTTTTATTAGTATTATTAATGTAATAAAAGCAGAAATGCTTTTTATATAAAAGCAGAATACTTTTATAAAGTTATTCATTTTATTAGGATAATAGTAAAATCTTTTATATAAAACAAAATACTTTTATAAAGTTATCTATTTTATTAAATAATAATTAGAATATATTATATTTTATTATGCGTAGTGTTTGCATAGTGCATGCGTAGTGTTTGCATAGTAAAATCTTTTTATATAAAAGCAGAATATTTTTATATAGTTATTCGTTTTATTAGATTATAAATAGAATATATTATATTTTATTTAAACCAATCTGGATACCGTCAGTTTAAAAGTAAATCAATCTGGACCGTTCATGGATTAGTTCTTATTAGATCCATTCTTCTATAAATGAAGATCATTCCTTCATTATTTCTTTGAATTCACTAAAACTCTAGAGAGAGAAAACTATAGAGAGAAGAAGAAAAAGTATTCGCTACTTCACTACTCCTATATCCGATTTATTCTAAGGTAAGAGATATATTTGTTGTACTCGTAAAGTTTATTATTATTTCTTTTTGTATTTATGAAGAGAACTTACATTATTCCATTCCATTATTTATTACTATTGGAATAACTTTGTATCGTGGACTATCCTATACTTGGTGAAATTATTACATTATTCCATTTTTATTATTATTATATTTGAATAACTTTTGTATATGCAATCACATCGCATACATGGTGAAATTATTCTATTATTTATTATTATTATTCTTTATTATTATGTTGAATACTTGGTTCAAATTTATATTATTCTGAATAATTGTACATGCATACACATAGTGAAATTCTTTATTATTCCATTCTTTATTATTCATTTGGAACATCCAATCGGTCTTAAATTGCTTTGACACAGTTAAGATTCTTTATTATTACATTTGGAATATATCACATGTACATGCGTTCTGCATCATTTGGGACTATTTCCATTATTTATTATTACATTGGGAATAACTTTTATGCATGCGATCTATCGCATTTGCATGGTGAATCATACATTATTCCATTCTTTATTATTACTGTTGGAATAAACATACATGTGGATTACCACATGCATGGTGAATGATCATTTATATTCATTCCTTATTAAATTGTGGAAATGATCTCGTTACGTTGATTATGATGAGAGTCATAATAAAAGCATTGGGTGATGAAAATCATGGGTATATAAAGTATTAGTAAGTGTTATGATGAGTTATATTTGGTTATTATGTGAAAACATGAAAGTTTCTTAGAAATCACAAAGGGTTGAAAAATCAGATTTTGGTGAAAATGGAACATGAAATTCAATTGACCATATCTCCTATTATATTTTGAATTTTTAAGTGTGGTCAAGTTCTAGAGTTAGATCTATGACTTTCCTAACTTATCCAAGTGGAATCACTGGAAAAGGTGTTGTAGATTTTCGTGTGGGTGATTTTAGCAAAGCACGAAAAAAGTGAAAAATGGGAAAATAGCTCATCGCTATAAAATTTAAAAAGGGCATTTTTGGCCCTTAAATTGTGAGAAAAATTCTGGCCTTTTGGGACATGAAAATATATGGTATAAAGTACCTCTGTCCAAAAATGAGCTCATTCAGAGCTTAAAATGAGCAAGTTATGACAATTTCAATATTTAGGATTTTTTTAACAAAAAATGCTATAATCAGGAGTTCTATAACTCGATGACCATGAAATTTAAAGCTGGAAGATCACGTTAACATGTGTAAGATCCTGCCAAGATTTGGGAATTTCTGGAGTTAAACTTGAGGTAGCTAATTTCTTAAGGAATTAATTAAAAATTAATTTTTGAAAAATAGTAAATGAATTTAAAAATTCCGAGAAAAATATATGTTCATTATGGGACTTTATTCTGCTAAATCCCAGAAAAGAAATATTTTTGGGACTGATTTGGTATTTTTCATTAAAATTCACTAGTTATGAGTAAATGAGTTAAATATGTTATGTGAAGTAACAAAGTTGGAAAATAGGATTTTATGACTTGGAAATCCTATATAGGGTATATGCAAATTTTTGATGAGGGATGTGATCATTGGTGATGAAATCTTATGAGTATGATATTTTTGAATGATTAAATGTATTATTTGATAAAGTGTAAACAATTAAAATAAAATATTTATAAGTTTAAGAAATAATTAAAATATTGTTATAATATTAATGATATTAGATTATGAGATTATTAAGTGATTGATAACATTGGGATATTCTTGAACCCTGGATAATTTATATTATAAATGTTTAATATTTATCCTTTATCTCATTTGATTGATTCTTTATATCGTTGTCATGATCCTCGTGTATATATTATGTTGAAAGTCATCTGTGGCCTGTAGTGCATAGATGGACTTGGTATGATTATAACAAGAGATTATTCGGTATAATCATGACCATAATGTTACAAATGATGTGGAAAAAGTCCTCATTGGCCGTAGTGCATTGATGAACAATTTTTGGTATGATTATGGCTATGGATTCTCTTTGGCCGAGGTGCGAAGATGAATTGTTTTATGGCATGATCGGGGATAGTTGATGAAAACACGATTATCTTTGGCCCGTAGTGCATAGATAATTAAGTGGTCGTGATACTAAAAAGAATGTCCTCGCCTATAGTGCAGGGATGAATTGATGATGTGGATTAATTATTGAGCTGAGTCTCAGCAATGAAATATTAATTCATGGATGTGCTAATAATGAATATCCTTGGCCGTAGTGCATGGATAATTCATGGATGTGATATCAACGAATATCATTGGCCGTAGTGCATGGGTGATTCGATGATGTGGATTATTTATTAAGCCGAGTCTTAGCGATAAAATATTGATAATAAACTTTTAAATTCGTAGAAGATAGTAGATTTCATGCTCTACTTGACTCTTCTAAAATACAGTTGTATGTCTTTGGCCTGTAGTGCAAAGATGAATTGTTAATGAATATCTTTGGCCGTAGTGCAAAGATGAATTTATTAGTATGATTATGGCGAGGAATTGTGATTTGGTATAACTATGATTTTTGATGTTTTGGTGAAGATAGGTGATGTAAATTATCTTCGTCACAGGTGCGAAAAGGAATTGAGAATCATAATTATGATTATGAGTTATTCATATAATTGTGGACAAGAATTGTTGATTGATGTCTGAGGATAAACCATTATTGGTGGACTTTTAACATGGAGAAGATAATATACACGATGGTCTATTTGACTCTTTAATGGATTGCTTTCGTTTCAAACTGTGACTATGGTTGAAAAGTTTTATCATCTACCATATGTTCTAAATCTACGATTTATTATTGACAAAAGCTATTGATAATTTAATTATCTTTAGTTATGATATTCTTTCTTTGGGCTAGTTAGTGCTTTACCCTTTTGCTTCACAATTCCTTTCGGGTTAATAAGAGTGTATTTGGGTCGAGCGGGGATAACGAGGAATAGAGCGGTGGTCTATAATTTGTTGAGGTTTTCTCCTAAATAGTATGGAAATAATTTTATTGAGAACTTTAAATAAGTGTGTCGTATTGTATCGTCATTTGATATTTAATTTTGGTGAACCGAATAGGGTGAGGCGAACCCAACTTTGGAAGGGTGTTTTGTCACTATTATACAAGATGTCTAATGACATACAACCTCGTGTTATCATAAAGGCGGGGTTGTGCACATCCACTTCTTCGAGTATATATCTACGAGCACTACCTATATGATCTTGGAGTTTATTTGAAATATAATTTTCACTTGGAGACAGTGGGGATAGTTATATGTCAAGAGAAGACTCACCATTGGAAGGAACATGATAGTAATCTTCTCGTTTTTCTTTGGGGTCTATTGGGTCAACCAAGGATAATTCTCTGGACATATGATATCTATCATAACTTAGATTCATGGCCTCCTATGTATGAAGGTTTCCTTGAGCACTTTCCAAAGATTTTAATTTCCAAAACAATTTTTGACTGTACTTTTATGTAAGGTGCAATTGTGACATGAGTCAAAGTTGGTATATGTATTTATATTTAAACTCACAGTATATATGTCGTCGTATTTTACACGACAGTTGTATAAATGAAGTTGTAAATAATTTTTATAGTGTGTTTTTTGGCGACTCAATATGGGTGATGTATACCTGTTTTGGGGGCGTCACAGTTGACTCAATATCATAAAGCATGTACTCATTTAAAGCCGGTATCATATAATCAAGTATTTTTGAAAACTAGAGTCCTAATAGTAAAATATAATTAGAGAATTGATATTTTCACAAGAGAAATTGATATTTTCACAAAAAATTTTATTTCATATGAATAGTAAATGAGACTTATGTGAGTGAGATCTTGTGAAAATATCAATTTTTGTTGTAGAAATATCAATTCCCTATAACTAATATTTTTGATGAAAAATAATACTCTTAGTTGATTTTTTACGCATATCAATTCCCTATAACTAATGTCAATTCCCTATAATTTTCTCTTAGTTTGTTGGAATCCGGATCCTCTATGAGGATTTTTCTGTGAGAATCTTGTGAGGGTTTTATTGTGGGGTTGACAACATATTAAAAAAAAGATTCAACTGCTCACAAATTTTATCAAGAAATTTAAAAAAATTATATGTTAAAATAAACGTGTTTGGTGGCTTTTAATTTTCTGTTAAATTGTAAAAAAATTCTTATCTAAACGTTGTGAGCCGTTGGATCTCTTTTTTAATGTGTTGTCAATTCCACAACAAAATCCTCACAAGATCCTTACAGAAAAATCCTCATAAAGATCCTGATTCAGTTGTGGAAGATAATAAAAAGATAAAATTGTTCATATTTAAATTATCACTTAATTATATAATTTTCTGTACATAATTAGTGATACTCCATAATATGCATACAGAATTGAAATATGATAATTAATATTATAAATAAATTATTATAAAAAATAAATTATTTAAAGTAAATAAACATTTAACTTAATACTATCCAAAATAATAATAAAAAAATATCTAAATTGAAATAATATTTCAACTTGCTAGTAATTTGATTCATGGAGTACAGATGGTTCAATAATATCTTTTCTTGGCTCACCTAAAATGTTATAAGATAAATATTAGTAGAAGAACATACAAAATTTTCTCATATCTGGGTGTTACACCAACAATAACAATATATGTGGTCATAATAGAAAATATGAAATATTATAATTCATATGAAGTTGAAAATTTAGATTTTTTTTCTCTTATATGAAATATATAATTAAAGAACTTTTCCTCTACCGCTGGCAAGATTTCAGTTTAATAGTACAAATTATCCAATATACACACTGTCTGCAAGCCGCCATTATTGTCTTTCTCGGTCCCGCAAGCTCAACATCATTTCATTCCGCCAACCATCAGATCTCTATCTCTTTCTCGATACCATCGTCTTCATCGACAATTCAACTCATTCCTATTTTCGATTTCATATGTAAGCTCATTTACTGTTCAACTGATCTCATTTAATTTGCTTCTTTTTTCTTTGAAACAGCAAATTGATTCAAATGGTAAACTGGGTTCGTTACATTTATGGAACAACTTTGAGTAATTGTTTATTTCTGACTTTACACGCCACATTTGAACTTGATTCTAAACTTCACCGGCTGAACTTTGCAATTTTAGGGTTTGTTGATCTATAGTTGTTTGTATTTTACTGCAGATAATACTTCAACTTCTACTCTGGCGCAAATATAGCATTTGGGGATTTAGGGTTTTGTATTTCAATGTGTCCTAACTTGTAAAGCTTAGGGGTGTGTACAGTTCAATTGAGGTTTGTATTCTTTTTCTGTTTCGGATAAATATGGGTGATTATTTATGTAGGGGTATTTGTTTGTATGGGCATAAATAAAGGTATTGTTGCATTGTTTTTCTTCAATTTTCAGAAAGAAGTTGAAAGGAATGGGGCATGTATACTATATTGCTGTTGCATTGCCTTGCACAATTGGGGCAATTGCTTTGGCAATTTTCCACATCTACAGGCACCTGTTGAATTATACAGAGCCTACTTACCAGAGATTCATTGTTCGCATAATCTTTATGGTTCCCGTAAGTTATTTAATCTTTCTATTGTGCTAAAATGTATAATTCATGTCGTGGAATTTCAGTTGCAGGTGTATCAGATTTAGCATTGCATTATTTTATTGGAATTCCT
The DNA here is from genome assembly GCA_020205605.1 of Panax ginseng. Taxonomy (NCBI): domain Eukaryota; kingdom Viridiplantae; phylum Streptophyta; class Magnoliopsida; order Apiales; family Araliaceae; genus Panax; species Panax ginseng. The sequence goes on along the minus strand of CM035134.1, from coordinate 142,620,038 downwards.
CACTCAATTCTTAAATTTTATTTCTCTAAGCGTCGTATCTTTTTCCAGATAAATTAGTGTTATGATTTTTATTTTGATATTATGCTAAAATTGAAGTGAATGCGTGATTTTTTTTTGTTTCTAATAATGGCATGATCGTGTAATCTCTGGCTCCGAAGTTGCATTAAATGTTTAGTCTTCTGTTCTGTGGTTTAATGAGATGTAGCTCAGGTCATTATTATTTTGTCAATGATAAGAGGGAGTTCACACTATGTGCTTTAAATATCTTTTCTTTTTAGTTGCCCGTTGCAATTTTATGCCGTGTATAGTTTTTGTTATTTGTGAGTTATATTTATTGAGGACATTCATTTGTCTGTATAGTTATTTATTTATTATTTTTTTTGTTTTTTCATTCGAATAATGGCATGATCATGTAAGCTCTGTTCCGAAGCTGCATTGGATGTTGAGTCTTCTGTTGTTTGGTTTAAGGAGATGTAGCGTAGGCCATATTCTTTGTTAATTATACAGGTTAGTTTGCACTGGGTGCTTCATGATATCTTTTTTGGTTCCCATTGTGATTTTATACTGTGATTAGTTTTTATTTTTTGTAAGTTATATTTATTACAGGCTTCCATTTGTCTGTTTAGTTTTTATTTTGTAGTCTTATATTCCCCTTTTTGTTGGCATATGGTATCTTTCTTGTGCTCCACGTGTAGATTGACCATACGTTTTTCCATTTTTAGTTGATCTTATGAACATAATGGGATGATGATGTGCACATGAGGTTTTTGAGTGATGAAAGATGCAAAGATGTTTTGGATGTGTGCAGCCTTTTATGTTCTTTGAGGAATTTAGAACTAGCGTAGTTGTCAAATTTTAGGGAACATCCACCTATCTTTTGATTTGTCCAAAATAATATGATTTTCCTTGCATCTCTTTGGGGCTTTGTGAATCTGTCATGGGTGCCTACTGCCTTGACTGCCTTCAGGGGTAATTCTGATTCTGACCTTTGTAGAGATTAGAGAGCTGTGTATGATTTATTCACTTGTTATAGGGTGGGTGTCTCATTCCCCCTCTACTTGTAATCTCTTTATTCTTTTGATATATTTTTATTTTGTTGAAAAACTTTTTGGATAATTATATCGGGGGTTTCACTTTAAGCAATAGTAGTATTCAAGTTGAACAAGTACCCTCAAACGTAGAAATGTCCTTATGGCTTATGTACAAGTAACTTCTGTAGCAGAGATCATTTCGCGGCTGAGAATTTTCCTTATTTTACAAGTAATTTGTAGTGGTAGATAGATCCCTTCTCGGCTGAGAAGTTTCCTTATTTTACATCATTTCTTCCTCCATCAATTATTATTATTATTATTTTTAATTTTCAAATTCAACTTTTAACAGAAAGTAGTGCTACACCAACATAAGAATCAAACAGAAGATCGTCCAGAATGAGGTGTCGACAATTTTAGTCCTATAAACATCCTCTCTTTGGCCTCAAATAGGATAAAAAATGTGTTGCACCAATTCTAAAATATTGTTTGTTGGTGTATCATTTATCTTTAATATATGATTAGCAATTATATTTTGGGGAGCAAATGGGTATAATGCACAAAATGAAAATGAAACTTGTTAAAGTAACCTAGAATCCTCTAGATTGTGATTGTAGGATTCTAAAAAAACTTTTCAACTTTCTGAGCTCATTACAAGTATTTTAGGGTAATTTAAATCAATCTTGAAGAACTAGGCAACAATTAAGACTATGAAAAAATAATTGTTTATTACATTGCAGTGTTAGGATTGTGGACTAATGCCTAGTTTTTCGTTTCATCCTTCAATTTCACCCTCCCAAACCAACCCCCCCCTAAATTTTTTCCCCATTTTTAAGTTGATGATTTTACCAACAAACTCCAACTCAGGTGGCGTCATCCCTCTCTTATATGGGAGTAGTCATGGCCATGGGTTCAAACTTCAGTGGAGGCACTGTTCTATAGTTGTTGTGGCGTTACTATTCAATAGTCATTATGTCCTTTTCATGTAGCGTTTGAGGATAGGTTCTATGCCCCCTCTAGCCATTATTATAATAGTAAATAACTTTAACCAGAATCTCTGTTTTCCTTTTTGAAAAATTTTGAGAAAATAAATCATGTAATCCTCTCTCTATAATACTTTCCATTTTCTTATTTATTTTGCAGAGTGGTTTGTATAATACTTCATGTGTACTCTTGTGATAACTTATGCAAAACATTTTCAATTATATGTTTTGGCCTACAATACTTGGGGGGTGTTTGATAAAACTGAATGAAATAGTTCTGAATGTTTAAGTAATCTGAATGAGCTAAATGAAGAATTCAATGAAAAAAGTTGTTTGATAATTGGCATGTCTGACACATCTGAATAACAAAATTTTATTATTTTACCCCTCTGAAAAAATTCAAAATTGTTGTAAATTATTTAATATTACTTAATATAATAGTTAATATTGTAAAAAAAATTAAATATAAAATACTTCATTCTGCCAAAAAAATTACACTTTATCATCCGGCCTAAAAATTTGATTGATTCAAATTTATTCGGATTAATTTTTATTCAAAACAAACACACTTAATGATGGATTGATTCAACCATTCGAATTTTACTCTAAACAAACACCCCCTTAGACTTGTGGTTGGACTTTGTCTAGATTGACACCTATTTTTGCAAATAGAAAGTTTGTATGTCTGTGTTTCATTCATGCTGAGTTTGTGAAAATGCATAGAGCATGATACCTGTGCTTGAACTTGCCATCAAATATATTAACTTGATCATATGCTAATAGATTTCAGCAACATGCAGCATAACTTCTGTCAAATTTGCCATTGATATACAGTTTTGTTCTTTCTTTCTATTTTCCTATTTATGTTTTTTTGTCTCGTTTAAATTCGATGATGCTCTAATCCTTGGTCCTACTTGACAGGTTTATGCATTAATGTCTTTCCTGTCCCTCGTCGTAAATGAGAGTGCCACAATCTATTTCAATTCCATTCGAGAAATGTAAGTATGCTCATATCTATAGTTATTTAAGTATACCCATATATCTATATCTATAGTTATTTACCACTCACCCCCACATCTATAGTTATTTATTATTACTTATTTGTTTTTTTTTAAATTTTTTTATTCAATTGTATTAACCACTTTAATTTTATTTTACTGATGAAAAAAAAAAGAATCTTAAGAGCTTTGGATATCGGTGGTTAAAGACTTGGAGGTTTTCTTTTATTTTTCTGATAAAAAAGAGAAGATCCTAAGAGAACAAAAGGGTCCTAAGATGGCCAAAGTGAACATAGGGGGGACATTAGGTCCCTTTACAGGCCACGTATTAGGCTCATTTATTACAGAGAAGTGGGAACTAGAGGACATTCTGTCCTTGAACCTATCTAAGCAGCACATATTCATCTTCTTTTACGCTTTCTTGAAGTCCAGACTAAGGATTAAAGTCTTATGCCTCCTCCTAAAATCTTCTACTACCTTGTTGGCAACTAAAGCCACATTAAAATTTTTGCACCCTAGACTAAAAAGTACTTTGAGTCTCTCATCTTGGACCTCCCCTAGGTGTCTAGACATAACTTTTGTAAGGATCACACAAGTCAAAATACATTCTAAAATTCTTCATTCTTGATTTGTTTTAAGATAAAGATGTTTGTTATCTGTTACTACTGTTGAATAAATCCTAGTTAGGGATTTCATGCCCCTATAGAGATCTAATCCACAGGAAGCCTTGTAATATCTTTCAATTGAATATAGATAAAGGTGCAAGAATTTTTCAGCATTTACTTTTGAGATGTGTAATGCAACTCTGACCTCATGTCTTGATCTTAATGCCTGATGTATCTTGGTTTGATGCTTAGTCCATCCTTCAGATTTGAAAATCCTTTGTTCTATGGTTCTACTTCCGCGTTTCTATTCTTCGTTTTCTATGAAACCCTCAAACTAACACACCCGAAGACCCTAAACAGCCAAGGTTACTATTCATATTGTGTTCAGTACCTAGAAAGTCCAGATCAGCCCCTGAACATCGTTTTCTTGCTTATTTCAAGACTCAATCTATTACTCCTTTGTACAACGTTTACAAGCGTAACATTTTGTGGTAATTGGTTTTGCCAAACCTACAAACATTGATACGGTCCAGTTTAATCTCTTTCATCGCCTTTTTGACTGGTCGTTGATCTGTTAGGTTTGGAATCTCACTTTCCCTACTCCCTGGACTTTAGGTCTGTGCAAATTATATTTAAACTAATCTTCTTGCTGTTCCTCTCCTAATTATTGCCCGCTTCAGATAATTCTCTTTCATTTGAGCATTGTTAAAATGACTCTACTGCCATTCCATTCCATGCCATGCCATACTATATTGGTTTATCTATGGTTGCTGTTGCATTCCTATATGTGATGAAATCCCATATTAGGTGCTTCCTTAATTTTTTACATGGTAAAGTTTCATAAGGCCGACTAGTGTATAAGAGGTGGTCACTATTTCTTTTTACCTAATTTTCTTAATTTTTGATAGCTAGAATTAATATGCGTAAAAAGTGTGTGCTCATTTCTATAATGGACATACCTTTAGTTAATGTTCACTTAAGTGTTCTAATAAACCTAAAGATACAATTACATGAGTTACCCTTAACTTCTTTTCTGTTACTATTTTCAGATATGAAGCTTGGGTCATCTATAATTTCCTGTCCTTGTGCCTAGCGTGGGTAGGTGGTCCAGGAGCTGTTGTGTTAAGTTTAAGTGGCCGTGTTCTGAAGCCAAATTGGTGTCTGATGACATGTTGCTTCCCTCCCGTTCCACTTGATGGGTGAGTTATTTACAAAGCAGTCCTGTATCTTTTGATTGGTTGGTACTTGGTGCATGGTGAACTTCTAAATGTTTTGCTGTGTTGAAAAACTTAGAATTTATTAATTGTAGGGGTATATAGTGAAACAAGGAAAAGGGTTAAGTCCTGCTGTTATAGAATAAGTGTTTTTAACCCATTCCCCCTTCTAAATGCATAGAGTTAGTAATTGGTAGCTATATTATAGGGAATTGTGAAAATGGAATGTTTTGGTGTTATTATTGCTGGCAGCACATACCCGCCCATGTCGGTCAGGGTTGTGTATCTAGTGAAGGGCTGTTATGTTTTAGAATTTTGTGGGAGTGTATGAGACCTTTTATCTAAATTCATTGAAGTGATTCACATATGAAGTTAGCATCTCTTACTTTGTACTTGTTGAACCATGTTTCTGACACTGTTAAAACTATACAGGCGTTTCATACGAAGGTGTAAGCAAGGGTGTTTGCAGTTTGTGATTCTTAAGCCCATGTTAGTTGCTGTTACGCTCATCCTGTATGCAAAAGGGAAATATCATGATGGAGATTTCAGTGCAGGACAATCATATCTGTATCTCACTATTATCTATACATTTTCATACACTATGGCATTGTATGCATTGGCCTTGTTCTACGTTGCATGCAGGGATTTGCTCCAGCCTTTTAATCCTGTTCCGAAGTTCATCATCATTAAGTCAGTTGTTTTTCTGACTTATTGGCAGGTAGGATTTTTAGACTAGTTTGTTATCATTAACAATTCTTCTTGCAAAGTAATCATCCTGCTCTGATTTGTAGCGTTGCCGGTGAATTTTGCGTTTATATATGTTTATAAGGGATAAAATTATCCACTTTAAGCTTTCTGACAATTGTGAGTACCAGTCCGTAACTTCTTTCTCTCTCTCCCCCCCCCCCCCCCCCCCCTTTAAACTTCAAGGATACTTTTACTTGTTTGACTCATTGATCAACTGACAACAGTGATTTGATCTACTGGAAGTATTTGTCGAAAAGTCAATTATGTCACCTCTTTACTCAAGTTATGAAATCCATCATCTGCAATTTTTCATACTTGTGGCTACCACCCTATTTAATCCAATTATCTCTTCTGTCTTTCATCAATCATGCTGTACCTGTACTTATTCTACATGCACCATATCACATCTGACCATGCTTGTCAAGTGCTTCTCTAATTTATTTGTCCAGTTGTTTGGTAGAACTAAGTCAATCAGAAAGGACCAGGAAATTATAATTTTGTTGGTGGTTGCTTTATAAAAGAAGTCCCCTTCATCAAATAGACAGAAGGGCGGAAACCTCCGTCATCCTAGACTTCTCAATTCTTAATATATATGAAAGATCTTGAAGTTTAATGATGGTGCAAAGAAAAAAAAATTCTGGAAACTGTATGGTAACCCAGAGTCTTGCTCATCTGTTGACATGCTTAGGAGTTGCTGTAAATTTTTCTTGTACTAATATCGTTGTTGTTTTAAGTTTATTGAGGTTGGTATAAAATCACACAGGGAGTATGTAAGGTTCACAACGATTTGCCTTCCAGTGTCCCTTTTTAATTAACGGAAAAACTGTATGGATGAAACTTGTTGGGGTCTTCCTGTATATATCTCATTTGCTTTCTTCTTTCGTTGTTAGGGTGTTATGGTTTTTCTTGCTGCAAAGTCTGGTTTTATTAAAGATGCAAAGGAAGCAGCTGAATTTCAAAATTTTATAATTTGTGTCGAGATGCTCATCGCAGCAGTTGGTCATCTTTATGCATTTCCATATAAGGAGTATGCTGGTGCAAACATTGGCATTTCTCGTGGGTTTTCAGGAAGCCTCGCACATGCTCTCAAGTTAAATGACTTTTACCATGACACAGTCCATCAGGTGGGCCATGCAACTTCCACTCATCTTATTTTTCAGCTTTTGGTCTGTTTAATAGAATGTGCTTGATCTATGTTGATGTTATGAACCAATCTTTCATGTTCCTTTCTGAAACCTTTATACAATCTTTCTGCCCTTGTACACAGTTTGCGCCAACTTACCATGATTATGTACTCTACAACAATAGCGAGGGTGACGAGTCATCGAGGAAGTACAGGGCACGGACCTTTGTCCCAACTGGACAGGAGATGGATACTGTAAGAAGAAACAAGTATATGTTCGGAAACAAGATAGATGACATACAACTATCGAGTGTATCATCTTCTGGTAGTAGCACTCCCCAGAATCAAAGCACAGCACCGGATGACTCAAAATCAGAAGCAATGAACTCTTCCTTGCTAATGGATGCCTCTCTCTCTGTTCCATACGACCTTACACTCGTTGACATAGATATGACCAATTATTCAGAAAATGTACCTGCAGCAGATGATGAAGCTGGGACAAGGTGACGAGAATGTATAACTGGGGCCGAAATTTCTGGTATGATTCTCACGTGGAATTTCTGATTTGGAAAATCCTTAGGACTGTGCTTGGTTTTCTCGATTTTCTCAATTTCGTGTCTTGTGATGAAGCCCTTATTTTATATCAATACTTTCATTGTAATTAGATTTTGTAATTAGATACTTGTTTTTTGTACATAGCTAGGATAGTTGTTTTTCAGAATAGAGTAGCTGTTATAAGTTGGCTATTTCAATTTGTATTGTTGGTCCCCTCTTGTGGAAAAATATAACCCTAGACAAAATTTTGTAGCTCATTTATATTTGGAGGCTTTTGTAGCTTAAGATTTTAATGTAGCATTTAGTTTCTTTGAAATATATTACTCTCTTAGTTCACCCAAAGAACACCCAAAATAAAACAATAATTAACTTATTATCCATAGTTTGCCCAATGATAATAAGAGAATTAAAGATTATAATGTTTTAGAATATAAATTGACTATAAACTACAGAAATGTAAAAAGGGATTGTGAATTACCAAAAGGGAAATGAGATTTGCCCTTTGAATTTCTCCACTTGCATGTAAATAAAAAATGTAGAACATAAATATCATTTTTTATTACTAGAAGCAATTCAACTATATTATGTGGGTCTAGAACATAATATTTATTACTAGAACATAAATATTTTTTATTTTTTAAAAAGTAAATAGTAAAAGGGTGTAAGAAAAATTTTATTTGTCTCAAATGATTTGTTATCAAATTACATTTACATTGCTTGAGTACATCTTTTTTGAGTTGATACTATTAATAAAGTATTATTAAAATATTTAATTTGGAAAATAGATTATATGTCTCAAATGACAAATCAGTTTACATTGGTTGAGAAATTTGAATTGCTAACTAAAGTATTATTAAAATATTTAATTTGGAAAATAAACTCTAAACAATATGAGATAAAATAAATTAAGCAATAAATAAAATATATATTTTAATTTTTATATATTTCATGTATATATATAAGTCATTATTTATTATTGAGATAAATTTGTTATCATAAAGACTAATGTCATATATTTATAGAATTTGAGACTAAAATTTTGATATTCATACCTTATTCTTTTCAAAAATTGCTTCTGAATTCAAATGTATGTAATTTTAATATTATATGAAAATTGATATATATTGCGATTTTACTTTTTTATTACTAGTTTCGTGCATAAATCTAGTTGATAATACTTTTATGATATAGTGCAAGTCAATTTTATAATCTTATCAAATCACATGTATCAGAAAACTTTTATAATATATAACACGACTCATATTATAATGAAAATTGATATTTTTATAAATAAAATTTATAATTTTGATATTTTTCCAAACGTCACAGCACATAAGTGCTGAACCCATATACTCTGGTGTGGAACTATCATTTTTGTACTTGAAAATATCAATTCTGTTAATATTTTATTCCAATAATAAGATTTAAGGGCATGAGAAGAATATATTTAATTCTCATGCCTGGTATTTTATTTAAAAAAAGAAAAGACAAATATAGAGAAGAATATTAATTAGAGAATCCAAACAGCCTCAAACAACTCATTTATAAGTAACAACTCTTTTTCCCTTCTTATTCTTCTTTCTCCCTTCTTCTTCTCTCCTCTGTTTTCCTCTTTTTTTCTCTGTTGTCTCTATCTATAGTATACTGTATACTACATACATAAACCATAAATTAAATGGGTGGGAATCAAATGGGTTTTGTCCCAATATTCAGGCCCGAGATGGGTTACACAGATATAGAGAAGAGGCAACTGTTTCTAAGAAGTTACCAGTTCTCCAGAAAACAGAGCATATCAGAGAAAATCAAGAAATCATTCTTTCGGGTCAAGAGGGGGGTTATCTGGGTCAGGCTTCGATCTGTCCGAATCCGAAAGTTTGTCTGGTTCAGGCTCAAACATGGCTTGTTTTACTCTACTACAAAGACAAGGTGGTTTCTTAGCCTTCAAAACAACACTAAAACATCAAACTGCCCTTATTCTTGTTTCTGGCAGTGGTAGGATTTTTATTTAGTTTTTTTGTGGGTGTGGGTGTGGGTGTGGGTGTGGGTGGGTGATTTCACATAATGCTCATAGTATAGTATAGTATATATGTGTGTATGTGAGAATTATGTTATATTTTTTATCCAGTTGTTTTGGAAGTTATGTAGTGAGAAGGAGATGGAAAATGTGGTCAGTTACATTAATTATCAAATTTCATATTAAATTGTGCCTCTACACTACAGTACCTGTTATATTCATTTATATTCAATTTGATGACAAATGTTATTCTTTTTTTTTTCTTTTTCTTTTTTCATAGTGGGGTGATGTGCCCTGTTTGGTTGGAAGCTTGAGACATTTTTTTTTTGTTGGAAAATTAAGGTTTTTTTGAAAAAATTTTATTGTCATACAAGAGGAAGTTTGTTAAAGTACTAGTGAAGTGAGAAACTATATACTTTTAATCAACAAACGAAAAATAATATTTAATTTTAAAATCTACAAACAACAAATAAAAGGGAACAAATTTCACACTTCCAAGAAAAAAAAGAATACAACTGCCAATAAATTAAAATAAAGGTTATTTTTTCAATAGAAAAAAGTGATTTAGTTCTAATGTGACACATAATTTGAATGACAATATCAGCATGAAAATTGTTGTGGCATGAGTTTTTATTCTAGGCTGAATCCAACACATTTTGTGTTACTTTTAGATAAGTGAAATTTAAGGTTAGATAGACGGTATTAGTCTTAACTTGTTTTAAGCGACTTTTAATTAGATAACAAAATCGTCGTGTCAAAGTTTTTTTTGACTTTTAACTTTTTTATATCTTGTATTGGTATGAAATGACTCGTCTTAACTTGTCTTAACGTGTTTTAAGCGACTTATAATTAGATAAATTTTTTTTGACTTCCAAATACACGTGCGTTTGCGTGTACAAAAGACATTGACCTTAATGTCAAAAGTCATTTACGTTACTTATAAAATCTAAGTACCTTACTTAACACGTATTAGGCTGGACATTAACCTTAGATTAGTTGACTGCTTAGCATTTTATATTTTAGTACAAGTCAAGATCATGGACTTAATGGATGATCCGAGGCTATACCACTTAGGATTATGCATGGAAAATGCATCAACTAGATGTATTATTGCTTCAATTATGATTGAAATTAGACTGCTAAACTACTCTTTAATAAAACAATTGTGATTTAACTATGGGTGTTACTTGATTAGACCTTAAATCCAATACTAAGGCAGCAGTTGGTGCTTAACTGAAAATGATGTGTTGGATGTTAATAACAACATATACAGACACTTTTCACTTGATTTTTAGAAAACCTATTAGTAATATTATATTGAAAATTGCAGTTGTAAAAGTTGAATTCGGGACATATTTCAAATCTCTCAGTATTAGTCTTTATCAGCAGGAATCGCCTGTACCGACGCGATTGTCGACACCAATAATAAATGGCGAAAGGGAGGTTCAAGGGTCATATGACCCGAATCCTGGAATATCTGAAGATTATTTGTTTTTCTTTCCTTTTTTTTTTTATGTATTTTCTTTTTTTCTTTGAAATAAAATATTTTTTTTGAATCCCACTATAGTAACCATAAAGAAGAGATAAAGAAAAATATGAAGAGTATAGGGATAAAGAAGAGAAAAAAAAAACAAAGAAAGGGAACATCATGATATATATGCTCCTCCTTGTTGTATAAGATTATTATTATGCAAGTTAAATACCATGAAATGTGTTTGCAGTAAAATTGTGCAGAGGTATAAGATATTTAGGTACACACTACCTTCCCAAGATTCCTGAGTCAAGTTTTAAGGGCATAATTTGGCCATTTGGTCAGGTTTCGACGGACTAATGAGAACAAAACTACTACATTTTTTGGCAGTTTGTAATCAACAAGAATATGTTATAAGGTATGAATTTTGTTTGATTCTTCTAGCTCTACACCTAAAAGGATTCCACCAGCTCACACAAGGGAAAGAGTTGTGTTTCTCTTGAGTGAAAATATATTTGCGCACACTATTCTTTATATATATATATATATGAAAAAATGTATGTCTGACAAGATGTATTCTAGCGATAGTAGTATATTGACGGTTTTTGAGTTATAGCGGCAGTTTCATCCGTCGTCATATTTATTTTTTGGGCTATAATGCATATTTATCAATACTATAGCCCCAAAAAATCTGTACATAGCCTATGTATACATACAATTTATATATATATATATATATATATATATATATATATATATATATATATATATATATATATATATATATATATATATATATATATATTCCTATTGAGTTTAGGAGATTGATTAAGATTTTCTTATTCATTTCTTTTTCTTTTTTTATTTTTTTAAAACTAGGAGCTAGAGCAGTGTGGGGGCAAACAGTTTTGTTCCTGTTAAGACCTCCATGAATATTGTAATGACCCAAGTCTTACATCTTCTAAGTTTGAAATTTTTACAATTTACTAAGTCTATAGAAGGGCTTAGCCTTTTTGTTTTTTTCACCAATAATAAGACCTCCAATTTTGAAAAAGACTTTGTTGTGGGAGGTTTTTTTTTATAAAACCTCAATAGTTAAATTTTGGCTTCGAGTGTGTAGTAGACAGTCTGTGAAACTCGTATTTTTGGGTATGTTTCTTGCGTAATTTTTTGTATTGTTATTATTTTAAATATTGTATTTAGTTTGTTAGTTAAAGTTGATATTTTGGTATTATTTTTTTAGTAATTAATATTTTGCATTGTCGTTATTTTTGTAGCTTTAATTATTATTGTGTATTTAGATTATTATTTTGGCATAATAGTAATATTTGTTTGAAAAAGGATTAAATATTGAAAAAATATTTTTGTAAATATACATATAGTTATTTTAAAATAAAATAAGAAAGCTGTTAAATAATAGAATTGTATCCTTATGACATTTAATTGTTCTAAATTTATATTTAGGAACTGTTTGACTATTAAATTTGTGTTCAACGATATCGAGGTAAGTGACTTCTCGAGCTATTTAGTATTTTGAAATTTTTGTTTATAATTATTTATGCTTTAGTAATTATTCAGATACCTAAATGTATTGTTTCAAAAATTATTATACTTTATTTTATGGTTTTCATTTGAATGAAAATGTTACACTTGTGTTTTATTAAAAACCTAGATCAAGTATCAAAATAGAATTTTGATTTAGGTAATGATATTATGTGATTTAGAACTGTGAAATAAGTATAATTTTGAATATCAAAAATATTAAGAAATTATTTTTAGAAACCTCAGTTCGACTATGTACAGAAACGTTAGTGTTTACGTTAGTTCCGGAACTACTAAGACGCACACCTTTAGATACCCTTCGGGGGCCCTTTTCGGGGGCGCGTGCATGATAAGATACTTTAGTAGATGGCGTATCATTGTTATTATCGAACCATTGAGCCTTGTTACAGGGTTGTTGTAACCGGGGCTATGGATTAAAAGATACATTGAATTTATTGAAGATATTGAAATTGTAAGACCCCAACTTTTACGAATAAAGATGAATTTTCTATAAATATCATTTTTGAATATTATAGAGTGAATTTAATATAATGTTATAGTTGTGGGTAATATTTATAAATTTTGCAAAGTACGCAAGTTGTTATATTATATTCGATTGGTCACGGAATATTCGTTTTAACAGGAAATATTCGTACGACGTCACTAACGTCCAGGATAAATTTTAAAGATTTATAATTTAATTTATTTAGAAATCAATAACGTCCAAATTGTCAACATGATACTGCTTTGTGGAGTAAAATTTAAGAATGCTCAAAAGAATATTTTCATGAAAAGATACTGGATGAAGCGCAAATATCCAGGATATTCTACTAATTTCATGAAGTATAGAAGCCAAAACTTTAACCAACTGAGTATAATAGAATATATGAAACTGCAAATTGATTTTCACCTGCCATGCGGTAATCCACGTAAACAGATCATTTCCACAATTTAATAAGGAATGAATACGAATGATCATTCACCATGCATGCGGTAATCCACATAGACAGGTTATTCCAACAAAATAATAAAGAATGAAATAACAGAAGAATTCACAAGGCATGCGATAGACCGCACAGACAGGTTATTCCAACAGAATAATAAAGAATGGAATAACAGAAGAATTCATCAAGCATGTGATAGATCGCACAGACAGGTTATTCCAACAGAATAATAAAGAATGGTATAACAACCCTTACGAATATTGAAAGAAATAACTCTCTTCATGAATACGAAAGAAATAATACCCTTTACCTTAGAAGAAACTGGATACAAGAATAGTGAGGTAGCAGACTTCTCTTCTTCTTTCTCTCTATAATTTCTCTCTATAATAATTGCTCTATAGCTTTAGTGAATTGGTGAGAAATGAAGGAGTTTTGGGGCTCGAAATATTACAGTACAATACCTTCAACTTTTCTTTCATTTTTAATTTAGTCCTGTAAGTATTATCAAACTTGTACCACCTCCCCTAATAGTAAATAATGTGAATCAATAGTGCAATCATGTGAATCAATAGTTATAATCATGTGAAAATACGAATTATAGTATATTACCTCCATCTACACCTCCATTTTTAACTTAGTCATGTAAGTATTATCAATCTTGCACCAACTCCCCTAATAGTACAAGAATGTGAATCAATAGTACACACATGTGAACAAATAGTTATAATCATGTGAATTAATAGCAATTAATTGCTCATTTATCCGAGGTTAATTACCACTGGTCAGTATAACTTCCAGACATCAATTAATATCGAAATAAATGTCAATTTCCACTAACACTAATAATTCTAACACAATGCAACTATCAATTTCATCTTTAATCAACACGAACTTATTCATCATTAATATTATAACTCACAATATTTAACAACCGTGTCGTTCCGGAAGAGGGGATTTAGATAAGGATTTCTCTTTATTGGTAGCCATGATTAGATGACCAAATCTCTCCTTGATGTAACTTCAGACAATGTAAATATTGCAATTTAATAATATGAATAACTTTATCGTCTCAATTATTGATTTAATAATATATCATATAATGCGAGATGATCTTTGTGACAATAATCGAATCAATAATATGAGAGATATGATCGAAATTCATTGTAGTAATAATTGAGTATAAATGGTGACTTCTCACGTAAGCATCAATAATCAATACTATGTCTTCTTATGAAACCCATGCGTATTCTTTTTTTTACTACGGGTAGTTCAACGGTTTAACGGTAAAACTTACTTCATCGTTATTTTTATAAAAAGATAATTATGTCATTTTCTAACTACGACAATACTTCCGTTGTGGGGTCCACCAATGATTGTGTCGTCGTATGAATATTCCCTGTTAAATCGAATATTTTTCGACTAATCGAATATTATATAACCACTTGCTTACTTTGCAAAATTTTAAATATTACCCACAACTATAACATTATATCAAATCCACACCATAATATTCAAAAATATATTTCGAGAAAATTATTCTTTATTCATAAAAGTTGGGGTCTTACAACTTAATTATACAACAGTCGTGCAAAATACGACATAACATAATCTAAGAGTTTTAATAAGAATATTGTCATCTAGACAATATCCACACTCAATGGAGTCCTCATTATATTTATTGTCACACTATTTTATAGAATAGTGAGAACTACTAAAACAACTATCCGGACCAAGTCAACATTTCCCAGGACTCGTCCCCGACTATATTCTCATTTTTTGAAGAGAACAGTGAAAGAAAGGGTGAGCTCAACTAGCCCAGTAAGAAATATTATGACTAAGATAATGCAGAATAAATTATCTTTAGCCTTCAACAGTATAACAACTGATAAAATATAATAGACAACAAGTTTTAGATCAACAACTGCAGCGGAATAAGCAATCCATTAGAAAAGTCAAGTAGAGCATAAAATCTACTATCTTCTATGATTTAAAAAGTTTTTCATCAACTTTATCGTCGAGACTAAGCTTAATAAATAAAATCGAATCATGCCTGCATTACGGTCAAGGATATTCATGTAATCATCAATGGTCATGATTATACCGAATAATCCCTGGTCATAATCATACCAACAACTGTCCATCAATGAACTAAAGGCCAATAAGGACTTTCACCACATCATTCGTCACATTACGATCATGATTATACCGAATAATCCCTGATCATAATCATACTAAGTCCATCTATGCACGTAAGCCAAAGATGACTTTCATCACATTAATATAAGCATGAGGATGATGACAATGACATAATAATTCAATAAAACAAATTCAAGGATAAATTTTAAAGATTTATAATTTAATTTATCCAGAAATCAATAACGTCCAAATTGTCAACATGATACTGCTTTGTGGAGTAAAATTTAAGAATGCTCAGAAGAATATTTTCGTGAAAAGATACTGGATGAAGCGCAAATATCCGAGGATATTCTACTAATTTCATGGAGTATAGAAGCCAAAACTTTAACCAATTGAGTATAATAGAATATATGAAAGCGCAAATGAATTTTTCGCCGCCATGCAAAGTAATCCACGTAAATGAGATCATTTCCACAATTTAATAAGGAATGAATACGAAGGATCATTCACCATGCATCGGTAATCCACATAGGCGAGTTATTCCAACAGAATAATAAAGAATGGAATAATGGAAGAATTCACCGGGCATGCGATAGGCCCGCATGCATAAAAGTTATTCCAATGAGAATAATAAAGAATGGAATAACAGAAGAATTCACCAGACATGAGATAGACCGCACAGACAGGTTATTCCAACATAATAATAAAGAATGGAATAATAGAAGAATTCACCAGGCATGCGATATACCGCACAGACAGGTTATTCCAATAGAATAATAAAGAATGGTATAACAACCCTTACGAATATTGAAAGAAATAACTCTCTTCATGAATACGAAAGAAATAATACCCTTTACCTTAGAAGAAACTGGATACTGGAATAGTGAGGTAGCAGATTTCTCTTCTTCTTTCTCTCGATAATTTCTCTCTATAATAATTGCTTTATAGCTTTAGTGAATTGGTGAGAAATGAAGGAATAATTAGCTTCTATTTATAGGAAAATATAGTTTCGATAATTACAAGTTTTGGGGCTCAAAATATTAAAGTATGTTGGAAGAATGCATATTTTGATTTGATGTTTAAAGTAAATGCTCATGATTATATGTAAAGTCCTACCAGGAATATATGTACAAGGACTTAGTGATAGATCAAAAATTGTTAGGTTGATCTTAGCCTTTAATGTTCATTTGTATAGATAAAGAGATCAAAAATGTTAGGTTGATCTATGACTAGAAAGAAATAGATAGGCCTCGAAGAGAATCGTAGTCTATCCAGCTGATCAACAGAATGTAGAAGCTAAGGTAGGATCGTAGAGCTGAGATGATCGTAGTATATCTGCCTTGAAGGGCCTCTCCAGAAATCATAGAGTGGTCCAGACGTTTGTCGAAGCCAACTTAGAGATCGTAGTGTGCTCTCGGAAATGTAGAGTCTGCAAGACGAGCAAGAAAAGATTGTAGTGTGGAAAGATTGTAGCTTGAAAACCCTTGAAAGAAATCGTAGTGTTCTATTCAGACCAAGCACAAATATGACAAGACACCACGATATGCATCGTAGAGTATCATCTGTCTTGTGTCAGAAGCATCGAGCCCTATCTTGTGTTTAGAAACAAATTCTAACAAATGTGGAATGGGTTTTGAACGTTGAAGCACTCACCAGTCCCAATGGTACAAAAGATATCCTTAGTATTGATCAAAAGGAACGTATTCAAGAAGCTAAGAAAAGGACCATTGGGCAGAGAAAAACACCTTTTTAGGTGTTAGGTGAGAAAGCAGTCTGCTGTGTTAGTGGGCCAGATTGCAATTCAGAAGATGTGCAGAAAAGTCTCCATCAAAGCTCAGAAATGTTAAACGCATTTAATGCCTCATCAGATGACTTCAACGGATAGATTTAAAAAGATTACATATATACAGGACACAGACAGATGAGAGACGCAAGCAAGCATTGAACAAAAATGCACAAGAACACTCAATGCTCAACTCTACGATCTGAGAAAAAGAGAAAGCTTGCTCAGCTACTCAGTTCTTTCGAACAAGTGCTTAATAGCAACTGAGTAGCACCAATCACGATCTCAACAACAACCAATCAACTGAAGTAAGAGTTCCAAGTCTGAAGGACTTGAAGAGTTCTAAGTGAATTGTGAAGAACCAAGTCTGCTTGACTTGAAGAGTTCAATAGTGAACTAAGAAGTGCCTAGACTGCTGGTCTAGAAAGAATCTGTGAGATTCAAGAAGTGTAACTGACATCCTTAGTGGATTTCCTACTCTAGGAGTAGAATAGCGGATTAGGAGCTTTAAGTGCTCTGAACCACTTAAAACTGTTGTGTCCATTATAACTGCTATAACTATTATAACTGTCATAACTGCCTCACTCTCATTTATTCAAGATATCTAAAAGAAGGTTTATCAAATACTCATTCTGCTGTGCATTAATCACCATCATAATAACTAGTTTGAAAGAAAAATTTTTAATTATCTATTCAACCCCCCCTTCTAGATATCTATTTTGCCTCCGGGAACTAACAATTGGTATCAGAGCAGGTTCTATAAGATAGCCTACAAAGCTTGAGTATATTCAATGTCACACTTACCAATGAATCAAAAGATCGAAGGAGGGCGTGAAGCCTCTATGTGCAACAAAGATAAATTTGCTAAGCTGGAAGGTTAAGATGCAAGCTTACATGGATTCAATAGATGAAGATCTATTTGAAACTGTTCAGAATGGGCCCTATGTTCCCACAAAGCTTGCATCAACTACAGACGACCCAAATAGAATACAGATCAAGGTCAAAGAAGAATGGATAGAAAACGAGAAGAGAGCTGTCCAACTCGACAAAAAGGCCAAGAACATCTTATTCCAATCCTTAGAAGATGATCTGTTTGAAAATGTGGTCAACAGCAAAATAACAAAGGAGGTTTGGGAATCATTACTCATTATGCATGAAGGAACAGAAGAAGTCAGAGAAAACAAACAATCTCTTTTGACTCAGCAATATGAGATGTTTGCTCACATTCAAGGAGAGAACGTCACTGCCACCTACGAGAGATTTAATGTTCTGCTCAACTCTCTACGAGCCTATGAAAAGATCTATCCAAACAAAGATCTAATCATAAAGTTCATGAGAGCCTTACCAAGCAAGTTGGATGCCAAAACCACTACAATTAGAGAGTCGAAGAATTTATATGAAATGACTATTCAACAGTTGTATGGAAACCTTCTCACATACGAACTGGAGCTAACTCAACGAGCAGAAACCTTGTCTGAAGGAAGAAAGAAGGATAAAGGTGTTGCTCTCAAAGCAACTGAAAACACCTCTAAAGTCAGCACTGAAGTTGATTCTGACTACGATGAAGATGACGATGAGGACCTTGCAATGTTGGTGAAAAGACTAAGAAGTTTCATGCGACAAGGCAAAACAAGCAAGCCAAAGAAAGTCAGCAACTACAGCAGCCAGGAGCAAATGAATGACCTATGCTACAATTGCAAAAAACTTGGTCACTTCATTTCCAATTGCAACAAACCTCTCAGAGAAGAACTCAAGAAGAAATCACAATCAAAGAAGGAATAAAAAGGCAATAAGAGGCCTCAAAAGAAAGACAAAGGCCTTGTAGCTGGAGGATCGTGGAGTGACTCAGACAATGACTCAACTCCAGAATATGGAGATGATGAAGATCCTCAAATGGCAAATCTTTGCCTGATGGCCAAAAATGCAAGGGACAAACAGAACTCCAACATACATGAAGTAAGTATCGATGAGGTATTTGACTTCAACTCTCCTGATGTAGATATTGATGACCTAAGAACTGCACTGCATGGTATAACATCTAATTTGCATCAATACATGAAGTGGTTTAGAGTTCTGTCTAAGGATTATTCACTTCTTCAAAAGGAGAAAGAAAAGGTTCAAGAAGAACTGGAAACAACCCTTCTCAGTACTAATTCTCTCTCCAAGTTTAAAGCTGAGAATAAGTTCTTGAGACAAACAAATGAGCTCAGTGCAAAGAGAGAGTCAAGTCTAACCTCTAAGATTGAGGATCTAGAAAAGATAATCTCTATATGGAATAAATCCTCTTCATCCATGGACTCCTTAATCTCTAACCAGAGAAGTGTCTCTGATAGAACAGGGCTAGGCTTTGGGGAATCTACCTGGTATCTGGACAGTGGATGCTCAAGGCATATGACAGGGAACAAAGCCCTTCTATCTGACTACATAGAGAAGGAGGGTCCCTCGGTCATCTTTGGAGACAACGGCTCTGGCAAGACAAAAGGCTATGGCTCAGCTGGAAATGGTGCAATATTCTTCAGTAAAGTGGCCTATGTGGAAGGACTACAACACAACCTTCTAAGCATTAGCCAACTCTGTGACAAGGGTCATCAAGTAACATTTCTCAATAATCAATGTCAAGTCCGAGACCTGAAGACATCTGCTGTAAAGTTAACTAAAACAAGAAAAGGAAATGTCTACACAGTAAACCTTGGAAAACTACGCTCAGACGAGACTATATGTTTTTTTGCTAAAGCATCTGAAGAAATAAGCTGGCTATGGCATCGAAGATTATCTCATCTCAACTTCAAAAGCATGTCCAAATTAGTTTCAAAAGATCTAGTTGCAGGCTTACCTAAGTTTAACTTCGTCAAAGAAAGGTCGTACAATGCCTGTCAACTTGGAAAGCAGACCAGAAGCTCATTCAAGAGCAAAACCATCAACTCAATTGACAAGCCTCTGCAATTGATACATATGGATCTTTTTGGGCAAATTCCAAAGATGAGCCTTGGGGGAAAGAGATCTCTCTCGGTCGAATCGATTTACTACTACACCAGATTTACATGGTGTTCTTTTTCTAACCTCAAAGGATGAAACAAGCTCCCAACTGATCAAGATGTTCAAACTGGTGATGAACGAGAAAGGAGAGAAAATCAAGGCCATAAGAAGTGATCATAGTAGAGAATTCGATTTCTCAGAAATAGATCAGTTCTGCAAAGACAATGGCATTAATTACAACTTCTCAGCTCCACGAACTCCCCAACAAAATGGAGTAGCTGAGAGAAAGAACAGAACATTGATAGAAGCTGGAAGAACTCTGCTAGCAGCAGGCTATCTGCCTGAATACTTCTAGGAAGAAGCTGTCAACACTGCATGCTACACTTAGAACAAATCACTCATACATTCTACGATTAAAAAGACTCCTTATGAACTGTGGAAAGGAAGAAAGCCAAGTGTCAGCTACTTTCATGTCTTCGGCTGTGTATGCTACATTCTCAACAATGGAAAGCAGTACTTGACAAAGTTTCAACCAAAGTCAGACGAAAGAATCTTTCTTGGATATGCCACAGGCAGTAAGGCCTACAGAGTATTCAATAAGAAGACACTGAGTGTTGAAATCTCGATTCACATCATCTTTGATGAGACAGAATTAGACAAACAGTGTCCTAAGACACTACGACCAATAGTTCAGATGCTACGAACGAGGTCGTCGAGCTCAACACTACGATCGTAGTACCAGACAATGAAATCGTTAAGCAAAGAAATGAGATCGTAGAGAGACCTATGCCAAACGACGAACCTCCACACCAAGAAAAAGAAATAGATCTTGAAGATCTAAGACAAGAAGGCATAAGAACAGATGTCCCAACAGGAAGTAGATGGGCAAGAGATCACACTCAAGATCTAATCATTGGAGATCCGAGTGCAAGAGTCAAAATAAGAGCTGCCACCCAAAATGAATGCTTTTATCTAAGCTTCTTATCACAAATAGAACCAAAGAAAATTGAGGATGCTATGGAAGATTCCAGCTGGATAGAGGCCATGCAGGAAGAACTTAATCAGTTCGAAAGAAGCAAAGTTTGGAGATTGGTTCCAAGACCAAAGAACCATCCTGTCATTGGAACCAAGTGGGTCTTCAGAAACAAGATGGATGAAGATGGAGTGATAACCAGGAATAAGGCTAGACTAGTGGCCAAAGGTTACTCTCAGGAAGAAGGCATTGACTACAATGAGACATTTGCACCTGTTGCCAGACTAGAAGCCATCAGAATATTTCTTGCCTTTGCTGCTCACATGAAATTCAAAGTCTTTCAGATGGATGTCAAAAGTGCATTTTTGAATGGTGAACTTTAAGAAGAATTCTATGTAGAGCAGCCTTCAGGTTTTATCAATCCATCTCTTTCTAATTATGATCTTAAACAAACACCTAGAGCATGGTATGAAACACTAACTAACTTTCTCATTGAAAATGGATTCACTAGAGGTAGAGTAGATACCACACTATTTCTTAGAAAGCATAAAGACAAAGTCCTATTAGTTCAAATATATGTTGATGATATTATCTTTGGATCTACTGATGAAAAGCTATGCAAGAGATTCTCCAAGCTTATGCAGAGCAAGTTTGAAATAAGCATGATGGGTGAAGTGAACTTCTTCCTGGATCGCAAGTAAAGCAGACTGATGAAGGAATCTTCATCAACTAAGCTAAGTACATTAAAGACTTACTTAAGAAGTATGGCATGGAGTCAGCCTCTTCCATGAAAACCCCAATTGCTCCTGCAACCAAGCTTGACAAAGATGAAAAAGGTAAAAGTATTGATATAACTCAATACAGAGGTATGATAGGCTCTCTTTTATATCTAACTTCTAGTAGACCAGATATAATGTTTGCAACATGCATTTGTGCTAGATTTCAGGCTAGTCCTAAAGAATCTCATTTAACTGCTGTAAAGAGGATTTTCAGGTATCTCAAAGGTACACCCCACTTGGGGCTTTGGTATCCCAAGGAGACCTCATTTGAGCTAACAGGATACACAGATGCTGATTTTGCAGGCTACAAAATTGATAAAAAAAAGTACAAGTGGCACCTGTCAATTGCTAGGAAACAGACTTGTGTCCTGGTTTAACAAGAAGCAAAATTCAGTATCTACTTCAACCGCAGAAGCTGAATACATTGCTGCTGGCAGTTGTTGTGCTCAGATCTTATGGATGAAAAATCAACTAGCAGATTATGGGTTTGAATTTAAATCCATACCTATTCACTGTGATAACACAAGTGCAATTGCTATAACTCATAATCCTGTCATGCATTCTAGGACTAAGCATATAGAAATAAGGTATCACTTCATTAGGGATCATGTGCAAAATGGAACTATATCTTTACAATGTATCCCTACTGAAAATCAACTTGTTGATGTCTTTACAAAACCTCTAGATGAATCCAGATTTAACAAGTTAATAAGTGAGCTAGGCAAGCTTAACTTGCAACCATGAAATATGCTCTAGTTTGTGCTAACCATACAGATTTAAAGGCTATATTCGAAATCATAGACATGATGAAAGGAAGTCCACGATAGTAGAGCTGAAATGTCATAAGAGAACGATCGCAGTACAGACTCAACGATAGCAGAGCTTCATCAACAAAACCAAAGGAACACCCTATGATGATCAAGTACAAAACAAAGCAATCTCTCTGATAAGAGCCTCATGGATAAACCTAACCCTTGATTCATTCAATAAGGTTGGCCCTTCCTGAGCTATCTTAAACCAAGAAGAATGCTAAGTCAAAAGATTCATCACAAGGACTCGGTCAGACTCGACGATTGATATTCAGACTCGACGATCACAGGTCAGACTCAACGATTGCAGCTCAGACATGAAAATTGCTGAACAGACTCAACGATGGTAGAACAGACTCGACGACTCCAAAGACCATCTCAACGATCGTAGTCCTCCCAAAGAACATATTAGCCCAGAAGAAGTCAATGGCAATTCAGTAAAATCCTTCTCTGTCAAATTCGTAGAGCCAAGCAGAATTTGACACCTGTTCCACTAAGCAAAATGGAGAGAGGGAAGTTACTTGTACCATTTGAAATCGCCTTTTTGAAAATCAGAAGTTCAAAAGCTTATCTCTCTCCTTATCTCTGCAAAAAGAAACCCTAAACTATCAAGCTCAATCAATCATACACTCTGCAAAGAAATCAATGGCAACCTCCAACGTTATCTATGGCTACAGACTCTGCTTTGACGAGTTCAAGATAGTTGAACCCCAATTTCACAAGACTTTGTCGTTATTGAAGAAGGTGGGTCTCGAAGAAGCTTTGGGTACAGACACATTGATTTACCCGAAGCTGGTAAAAGAATTCTACAATAATGGTGTATTTGAAAACAACACCATCACTGTGAAAGTAAGGAACGTAGAAATCAGATTAAAGGCGGAGGACATCAATCTAGCCCTAGGTCTCAAACCTGAAGGGTATCCATCCATAGATGGCATAGACTTCCATAGGGGACTCAAAAAGATGCATCATAAGAAATCACCATCTGTCAAAGGATACAAGAAGAAGGAGTTTCCACAGAGGTATGAATTTCTAGCTTATATTGTTGGAAAATGTATATATTGCAAGAGCTCTGGTCATGACTCTGTAAATGAGGTGCAACTCAAGCTCATGACTGCCATATGTTATGAAATACAACTTAACTATAGGGCTCTATTGCTTGAATGGATTGGGAAGTGGTTAATCAGCTCAAAGAAGACAAAGAGCTCTCAAAAGATGCTCTATGGGCGATTTAGAAGCATCATCCTACAAGCTGCTTTGGGTGACAAGATTGAGGACGACGAAGGAGAAGCCATTAATCCAAACAAGCGAATGACCCAACAACTATTCGAAAACTAGAAAAGGAATCCAGCTGAAAATGTGCGGATGATGTCTGAATCCAGTGGAAGAACTGGTGAAATAAAGGAATCAGGAGTGCCAGGAAATATGTCAGTTATCAAAGAAACTGAAGAAGAAGAAGAAGAAGAAGAAGCTAACAAAGAAGAACCCATTGCTTTGATCAGAAAAAGTAAGGGCAAAATAAAGCTGAAAGCCAGAACTACAGAAGAGCCTCAAGGATCCACTACCGATAAGCCCGTAGAGTCCTCAGACATTGAGACTCTAAGGATCCTAAGAAGGAAGCAACAACAGGCTGAGGCAGAAGAAGATAAAGCTACCATATCTCAGTTGTTGAAGAAGAACAAAATCAGCCACAAGTCCAAAAGGCCATCAATCTCTTTGATCGTAGAGTCTATACCGATCGCAGAGACCAGACCAAACACATCAAGTAAGGAAGTAGCTGAATCAAACATTCTGGCTGATCAGCAGGACAAAACTGAAGTTCAAGAAAGTCCTGAGGCTGTGGCTCAGCCTAGAAAATCAAGAAGAAAACTATTCAAGAAATATATTCTTGTCAATGAAGAAGTACTAAAAAGGGAAGACAAAGAATTGGCTGCTGAAAAGGAACCAGCAAATGAAAGCCAAAAAGTCAAAGCTCAAACTGAGGGGGAGACACCTGAAGCTCTAATGATAGAGAATACACCTGCTGAGGGGGAGATGCCCGAAATTCCCATCCTAGAAGGTGCTCCAGTTGAGGGAGAGCCATTGATCTTACAAGAAGATGATCAAGTTGAGGAGGAGGCTCCTGACATCTCTATGGCAGAAGAAGAGGTCCCTGCAAGAAATGAAGAAGAACCAGTGCAAGAACATCATGAGGCCATTGAGATAATGGAATCCTCCAACGAAAATAGTGAAGAGAATGAAGGGGACGAGGTCGAGATTATAGCTGTGGGCATTGATGGGTACAGAAGAGCCAACTATAAGCAACTGTTTGCATATCTACCTATGATACCTTTCCATCAAGCTCAAATTCTAAACTCTTGGAGTCGCATGTTTTGGAGCTTCAAAGAGTATCCGGCCATCTCAGTGCTAGCTAATGGATTCCCAAGAAGATTCAACTTTGCCAAGAAGTTACTCACAAACAACTCTTCCTCAAAGAATAAACCTGAGGTACTGTCTATCCCAACCCTCTTCAGAGTTAATCACTTGTCATCATCCTCATTTAATCAGTTTTATGAATTCCCACGATGGTTGGAAGTAATTCTTCATCCACTAAACCAATTTCCAGTTGCAGAATCCCAAAATTATGTAACTGAGGAACCAAATAAGATCAACTTCATAATGCTCCCACATCTTATCATCTCTACGATCACTGACTCTAGCCCCATTGTAGAGTCTCCACCTCAAATCGTAGAGCCACCAAACTTAAACATCCAAACCCAGGCCCCTCCATCAGATATTCCCTCCTCATCCAGCAACGAATACTTTAATCTTGATCTTGCCCTCTATTCATTGCAAGATCAATTCAAGAACACACCACCTCCATCACAAATTCCCCAACTGAATGAAATTCTCTAAGAGTTGTCCACAAAGGCTGATTTGTCAGCAATGTCTGCGCAAGTGATCAAGGTACTCGATGAGAGTCTTGAAGATCACATTGCCTTTATTCAGCTGAGATTAACATCAATGATCAATGCTGAAAATAATCTCCCAAGCTCCCTCAGCTCTGAGCTCTCTAAAACACTTAAAGAGATCATCAAAGAAATGCTTCAAAGCATAAAAGACAGGGATGACATTCACTTTCTCGTAGCTAAAAAGCATCGAGATGCTGTCTTGATCTTACAGAAGACTCAAGAATCTCAGAACGATCTAATGATAAAAAGCATCAAAAGTCTTCAAACTGCAGTAAAGGAATTTCAAGACTTCTCCATGGGTCAAATGCAGCAGACTAAAACTGTCCTAAACATTCTTTAACGACGTGAAACTCATTCTGATGCTTTGATCCAAGAGAATCGCGAGAACATTGCTCAAACTCAGAGTCAACTCAACTAGCTTGTCCAAGGCGTCACTCGCCTCTTCGAAGACATTCGAACCCTTGATGCTGACATAAAGGGGGAGAATAAAGGGAAAGGAGATCAGGGAGGCAAGGGCAAAGGCAGAGTTCAATTCCAAACTCAATCATCGAGGAATCCTCCTGCAAGGAAAATCCACCAGCAGACTCCACGATCTAGCCATCAGACCTAATGAGCTAATCAGCAGGAAGTTTTAATGGCTCAACCATTAAGGAGTCGAGGACCAACTACTAGCTCTCATGAGGTGACAACAATAGGCCTAAGAATGCCAATTGGAGATCTTGCATTCATGAATAGGCATGACCATAACCCAAGACTAAGCCCAAGTGAGCTGGAAGATTTAGCCAGAAGAGATGAAGCAAGCAGAAAAAGGAGAACTGAGGAATATGCAAATCCTCCAAGAAGTAAAAGGCTAAAGAAATAGAGATAAGTTGAATTTTAAGTCATATTGATGTAGTCAAACTTAAATGTAATATCTGTCTTCATACATTAATAAATTCATGCTTATTCTCTAGAAATTTCAGCTGCTCACTGAAATATTAAGTCATGTTTATTTGCTGCAACTGCATATAAAATATAATAATCATGATAACAAATCTCCTTGGTTATGTCAACATCAAATAGGGAGAGATTGTTGGAAGAATGCATATTTTGATTTTATGTTTAAAGTAAATGCTCATGATTATATGTAAAGTCCTTCCAGGGATATATGTACAAGGACTTAGTGATAGATCAAAAATTGTTAGGTTGATCTTAGCCTTTAATGTTCACTTGTATAGATAAAGAGATCAAAAATGTTAGGTTGATCTATGAATAGAAAGAAATAGATAGGCCTTGAAGAGAATCGTAGTCTATCCAGCTGATCAACAGAATGCAGAAACTAAGGCAGGATCGTAGAGCTGAGATGATCGTAGTGTATCTGCCTTGAAGGGCCTCTCCAAAAATCGTAGAGTGGTCCAGACGTTTGCCGAAGCCAACTCAAAGATCGTAGTGTGCTCTCGGAAACATAGAATCTGCAAGATGAGCAAGCAAAGATCATAGTGTGGAAAGATCGTAGCTTGAAAACCCTTGAAAGAAATCGTAGTGTTCTATTCAGACCAAGCACAAATATGACAAGACACCACGATATGTATCGTAGAGTATCATCTATCTTGTGTCAGAAGCATCGAGCCCTATCTTTTGTTTAGAAACAAATTCCAACAAATATGGAATGAGTTTTGAACGTTCAAGCACTCACCAGTTCCAACGGTACAAAAGATATCCTTAGTATTGATTAAAAGGAATGTATTCAAGAAGCTAAAAAAAGGACCATTGGGCATAGGAAAACACCTTTTCAGGTGTTAGGTGAGAAAGCAGTCTGCTATGTTAGTGGGCCAGATTGCAATTCAGAAAAGTCTCCATCAAAGCTCAGAAATGTCAAACGCATTTAATGCCTCATCAGATGACTTCAACAGATAGATTTAAAAAGATCATATATATACAGGACACAAACAGATGAGAGACGCAAGCAAGCATTGAACAAAAATGCACAAGAACACTCAACGCTTAACTCTACGATCTGAGAAAAAGAGAAAGTTTGCTTAACTACTTAGTTCTTTCGAACAAGTGCTTAATAGCAACTGAGTAGCACCAATCACGATCTCAACAACAACCAATCAACTGAAGTAAGAGTTCCAAGTCTGAAGGACTTGAAGAGTTCTAAGTGAACTGTGAAGAACCAAGTCTGCTGGACTTGAATAGTTCAATAGTGAACTAAGAAGTGCCTAGACTGCTGGTCTAGAAGGAATCTATGAGATTCAAGAAGTGTAATTGACATCCTTAGTGGATTTCCTACTCGAGGAGTAGAAGAGTGGATTAGGAGCTTTAAGTGCTTTGAACCACTTAAAACTGATGTGTCTATTATAACTGTTATAACTGCTATAACTGTTATAACTGCCTCACTCTCATTAATTCAAGATATCTAAAAGAAGGTTTATCAAATACTCATTCCGCTGTGCATTAATCACCATCATACTAACTAGTTTAAAAGAAAAGTTTTTAATTATCTATTCAACCCCCCTTCTAGATATCTATTGTGCCTCCGGGAACTAACACAGTATAATACCTTCCTCTTTTTCTTCATTTTTAATTTAGTCCTGCAAGTATTATCAAACTTGCACCACCTCCTCTAATAGTTCATTCATGTGACTCAATAGAATAATCATGTGAAAAAACTAATTACAGTATAGTACCTTCAACTATACCTCCATTTCTAATTTAGTCATGCAAGTATTATCAATCTTGCACCAACTCCCCTAATAGTAAATCATGTGAATCAATAGTAAACGCATGTGAACACATAGTTATACGCATGTGAAGTAATAGTAATTAATTGCTCATTTATCTGGTTAATTACCCGATTGGTCAATATAACCTCCAGACATCAATTATTATCAAAATAAATGTTAATTTTCACTAACACTAATAATTCCAACACAATGGAACTATCAATTTCATCTTTAATCAACACAAACTTATTCATCATTAATATTATAATTCATAACATTTAACAACCATGTCGTTCCGAAGAAGGGGATTTAGATAAGGATTTCTCCTTATTGGCACGCAATTAGGTGACCAAACCTCTCGACTTGTGAACTTCTAGACATTGTCAATATTACAAATAATAATATGAATAATAACAAAATCTCAATTATTGATTTAATAATATATATTATCACGATGATAATCTTTGTGACAATAATTGAATCAATAATATGAGAGATATGTTGCAACAATTCTTCTGTAGCAATAATTGAGTATAACTGGTGACTTCTCACGTAAGCATCAATAATCAATCTGAGTGCTTCTTACGCAACCACGCATATTATCGTACTTTTACTCTAGGGTAGTTCAACGGTTTTAACGTTAACACTTTCGGCCATTATTTTTATAAAAAGATAATTACGTCATTTTCTAACTACGACAATACTGGTTGTGGGGTCCACTAATGATTGTGTCGCCGCATTTGAATATTCTTTGTTAAAAGCGAATATTTCCACCAATTGAATATTATATAACCACTTGCTTACTTTGTAAAATTTATAAATATTACCCACAACTATAACATTATATCAAATCCACATCATACTATTCAAAAAAATATATTTCGAGAAAATTATTCTTTATTCATAAAAGTTGGGGTCTTACATAGTGTGTTGGTGGGAATATATATATATATATATATATATATATATATATATATATATATAAAGTGAATAATGGGTGGGGGGAGAATCTGGTGAATGGGTGGGTGGTGTAGATTTTGGTGGGTGAAGTTATGTGCCGTATAAGGCATGTAATGAATATATATATATATATATTATATTTTTTTAGTTTTTTTTTTACTTGGATTTTTAGTCATCCGTGAATTTCTGGATTTCAGCCCGTGAATTCGTTTAATTTCAAACACTGTGCGTCTGTGATTTTCTAAATCAAATAGTATCCTTCCATTCTCCTATAAATAGGATGCTTAGTTAGAATTGAAAATCACATCAGAATCAGAGAATTCTTCTTCTATAATATTGAGCGTATTTCTTTAGAGTTTTAGAAAGTTTTGAGCGTAAAAAGCGGTGAAAGTTTTCTTCAAGAATATCCCCATTATACCGGTTGGAATACTCTTCTTTTCAAGGTAAGGGATATTATTTTTGTTCAATATAAGCTGAAATAATATTTTCTTCCATACTCTATAGTATGTAAGTAATATTATTTCGTTTGATTCAATTCTATACTCGTTTTGTTAAAGTTTTGGCTTCTAAACTCCATGAAATTAGTAGAATATCCTTGATATTTGCGCTTCATCCAGTATCTTTTCATGAAAATATTATTCTGAGCATTCTTGATAAGTTTTAACTTTTTCATGCAGGAGTACTATTCACGGTGTAACTATTCCCAAAGTATTATTCACGGGGTACTTGTAAGACCCCAAATTATTATGAATAAAATTGAATTTTTTCTTCTATTCATTATTCTAAATTAATAATGTGTTAATTTGATATAATGCTTTGGTTATGGGTGAAATGTGCAAATTTTACAAAATAAGCAAGTGGTTATAGAATATTCATTTTTGTCGGGGAATATTCGTACGACGGTGCAGCCATTCATGGGGCTCATAACGGAATAACTGTCGGATGAAAAAAATGACAAAGTATGAGTTTTTATGAATAACGGCGTAATTATTACAGAATTAACACTTTGTTGGGTTACACGGTGGTTAAAATACGATAATACGCGTGGTTCTTGACAAAGAGTACACGCAGATTACGCAAGATTGTTGAATTATTGATTCGTAAGTAAGAAGGCACTACTCAATAATTATTACGATGATTCTTGTTCAATATTTTATTTTATTGATTCAATAATCATTTGCATTGATATTTGATATTATTGTTGTTTCAATAATTGTCACTGCACAGTATTTCTCATTATCAGATCAATAATACATATTATTTGAATAATATTATTAGATAACATTATTGGCAATGTCTAAAAAGTTCTGTCTAAAGAGAGGTTTGGTCACCTAATTGCGCGCCAGTAAGGAGAAATCCTTATTGGAAAGCCCCCTCCTCTAGAGCGGCTACTGGTTATCATAATTGTGATTCTGTAATATTATTTATGAATAATTAATTATTAATTTATATGATAAGGAAATATTTATTTGATGTGGATATAAATGATTGATTTATTTATTTTATGTGGTTATAAATGAAAGAATTAATATTGAGGTGTTTTATCAGTATTTTTTTCGGAAGGGAGGTATTAAAAATCATCCGTTTGTGGATTTCGGATATTTTTGATTTAGAATTTGGAGAAACTCAAAGCTACAAAGTTGTAGAGAATTCAATTTCAGGCAGAATAGACATAAAATTCGTATTTTTCTGATAAACGAGCTATTTTCTATGAATTATTGAAGTTTCGAAAAATAAAATAATTTTTTATTAAATTTATGGGTGGGACCCACTTTTGGTTGGTGGAATACATGTGGGCTGCTGGGATTTTTTTTAGAAATGGCATGCTAGTCTTGGTCTTTGGGCATGCGTAGAAATGAGTTTTGAAATAATAATATTCTATTATTTTAGTCTCCTTTGGCGTTCTAGCATTTTCCTATAAATAGACGCTTAGGTTAGAAGAAAATCACACCAAAAACAAGTTTTCTTTCTCTCTAGATTCTCGAGCGTATTTTTGTGAGTATTTTGATACTTTGAGAGTTGTTGTTCGGTACAAGTTTCCTTCGGCTTTCTATCCGATATTCCGATCGTCAAATCTAGTTATTTTGAGGTAAGGATGTTATTTTCTTCTTAAATGATATTATTTTCTTTAATATCATTATGCTTAGAAATATTGGTGAACTTTTTAATCAAATTTGGAACTTTTTGTGTCGGGGTTCTTATTCACGATATCTATTAATTATTCACGATCATGATACTATTCACGAATAATACATTATTATTCAAAAAATGAAATTTTCTTCTCTTTGTCCAAGATGTCTATTATGGTTACTATCTTTGATTGTATCCATGTTTTGATCTTTATTTTGAATTATGTTTCACAATTGGTTATTATGAAGTATTATTGATCTTGGATAAACTATCATACGAATCCCTAATATTTGTTCTTCTATCTCACTGGATTCGTTTTCTTTTAAATATTTTTCATCATCCTCAGTCCTAAATGATGATATTACTGAATATCTTTGGCATGTAGTGTAAAGATGAATGATTAACTGATGAATATCTTTGGCCCGTAGTCTGAAGATGATTGAGTATGTATTGAGATGAACATGACTAACTGGTGAAATAAATGAATATATTTGGCCTGTAGTGCAAAGATGAATATTTAATTAAAAGATGTATATTGATTGATGTTACAGGGATAAAATATTGATGATGGACTCTTAAATCCTAGAAGATAGTAGAATTCATTTTCACGTGACTCTTTCTAATGGATTATTGTTTCATTGTGTTTGTTGATCTAAAACTTGTTGTCTATTATATTCTATCGATTTTTCCTGTTGAAGCGAATGATAATTTGTTGTATATTATCTTAGTCATAATATTCTTTTTTGGGCTAGTTGAGCTCACCCTTTTCCTTTTGTTCCATTTTCTTCTCAGGAGGTGAGAACATAGCAGGATCGAGTCGGGGTATGGAGTGATGGTTCTAGAAAGATGTTTTAGCAGTCCTCAGTATTTTAGTAAAATAGTGTATGAATAATTGTAATAAGGACTTATTTGGGTGTGGATATTGTCTAGAAGACAATATTTGTATTTAAACTCACAGTATGTGTTGTCGTATTTTGCACGACAATTGTATTATTAAAGTTGTAGTTTGCTTTCTGTACCATGTATTTGGCGACTCAGAATGGGTGTTGTATACCTATTTTGGGGGCATCACAGTACTATTAACTTGAGTACTATTCACCTGGGGTACTATTCATGATAAAATTTGATTCATTTTCGGTCCAAATTATTTTTTGTACAATATTATTCTTGAATTTTACTCCACAAAGCAGTATCATGTTGACAATTTGGACGTTATTGATTTCTGGATAAATTAAATTATAAATCTTTAAAAATTTATCCTTAAACTTGTTTTATTGAATTCTTATATCATTGTCATCATCCTCATGTTTATATTATGTTGAAAGTCATCTGTGGCATGTAGTGCATAGATGGACTTGGTATGATTATGATCACAAATTATTCGGTATAATCATGACCGTAATGTTCCAAATGATGTGGTAAAAGTCCTCATTGGCCCGTAGTGCATTGATGGACAGTCGTTGGCATGATCATGACTATTGATGAATACACGAATATCCTTGGCCCGTAGTACATGGATAATTTGTGGTCGTGATACTAAAGAATATCATTGGCCGTAGTGCAGGGGTTATTCGATGATGTGGATTATTTATTAAGCTGAGTTTCAGCGATAAAAGTGAAGAAAAACATTTTAAATCATAGAAGATAGTAGATTTTATGCTCTACTTGACTC